>CAWUFW010009052.1:0-600000 GCA_963921515.1 Calotriton arnoldi | reverse complement strand
AATGGAATTCATTGGATTGAGAGCAATGTCAGAGTACAACGACCATCTATTTTTAGGAGAGCTGGTATCACTTAATAAGAGGGAAAAGGAGATTAATGCATGGTCAAAAATTGTAATAGGTTCAATGGTTGAGTTGGTAATCTCATTACATAAGTGCCTAGAAGTCAAAAGGTAGTCAATTCTAGAAAAAGTAGAATGTGCGTTTGAATAAAAGGTAAATTCTTTGGTGGTAGGGTGTGCCAGTCTCCAAATGTCAGCCAATTCAGTGATAGAGAAAAAGGACTTTAACATGTGAAAAGATTTATTGGATATAAAATTGAAAGTAGATGAACGGTCCAATAAAGGATCACAAATCAGATTTAAGACTCCTTTCATAATCAGAGCATTATTATCTAGTTAAACAATATCTGGTGTCACATTTTTCCATAAGGAGGGGTCATCTAGTGTGGGAGCATAAATGTTAATCAAGTTAAGAACATATTTATTGACTTTAATTTGTGCATACACAAATCTACCATCTGAGTCCTTATTGTGATTTAACAATTGTACTTGAGATTTGCGTGAAAAAAGAATGAACACACTATTTTTGCATCCCTTATCCGGTGACAAGACAATATTACAAATCTATCTTTTGGACATATAATGTAAAATTTGAAAATCTATATGTGTTGCTTGAAGAAAACATATATCGGCATTGAACTTTTTTAGGTATTCCATTATTTTATGCTTCTTGACTGGATATCGGAGACCTTTTACTTAAAAAGAGACAATATTTCGTTTGTGTTGGTGAGCCATGGATGTAAATATACAGATAGAAAAGAGAGAAGATGAATAGAAGAAAAAACATAAAGTAGCCCATTAAAAAGAAGAACATGACAAACAAAAAAAGACAGGTCATACACCAAGTCCACATATTAAATAGGCCTGGGCATGAAATTCCACTCTGCTCGCTGAATTTTTCCCACTCCGCGTCGCGCGCAGAGTTATGAATAATTCTGCTCTACATAGTGGAGTTTTTTCCTTGCTCATGCTTGCCAACGTTAAGTTGGCGAGTGTAAGTGAGGAAAAGCTTACTCCAGACCACCTCCCGGTGAGATTTCTCAACGCGGGCGGTCGCAGATGGTCACGTTGAGAAACCTTCTGTTCATGTTGAGGAAGCTGCCGCTCCAGTAGAACATCTACTTGAGCGGCAGAGGGAAGCAGTGCCTTCTTGCGTTGTGCGTGCTGCCGTTTGTGCTGTAAAACAAACAGCATGAGCAGTGCAACGCACTCCACCGCTTGCGGAACTCCGCATAGCGCGGTGGCGTTTTTTGGTCACTTCGTGGAGTTCTGCGTACTGGAACTCTGCGAACACCACCCTGGCCTAATATTAAATGGAGCAATAGAGACGAGGGTGCAAAACGAAATTGTGCACACTGCATGTACCTGCCATAGTGAACAAAGAAAATACAGTATTTTGTGAGGCGATCTATCTTAACCAGCAGAGTCTGAGGGCTGAGTCTCCATCGAGATAGGATTATGTTGATCAAAATATTTGATCAATTCAATGTGAGAAGAGAAGGATTTAGAGATATCATTTTTCGAAATACACATGGTAGATGGATCAAAGAGACCATATTTGTACCCTGCATCCTTTAGTCAAGGCCGGAGTTCCGAGAATTTACGGTGAAGTTTTGCAGTTTCCTTCACCAAATCCTGATGAAGAAATACTCTGTTGCCTTCAATAAGTAGTGTTGGAATTTCTCTTGCTGCTTTTCTGATATGGAGGAGATGGTGATGTAAAACTTTAAATGTAATTTGTCTTGGCTTAGTTTGATGTGGTTTGTGATGAGAAGGGATACAGTGTGCCTTATGAATTTCAAATCTTTCTACAAATGTAATATTGAGCAGTTGAGGTAAAATGGATTCCAAATAGAGTCTGCAGTTGTGTCCTTCAACATTATCAGGGCCATTACATTTGCATAGATTGTATTGGCGATTTCTGTTTTCCAAGTCTATAATGGCTGCTTGTATAGGAGAAATCTGGTGAACTGAAGGAGTTATATCAGAAATTGATGTTGAATTATCCCTTATTTTTATCTCATCAGAGATCTTCATGGAAAGAGATGCGATGTCTCTGTGGATATTTTAAATGTCTGAGCAAATAGCGTCTGTATGAAGGTGAATCGCTTGGATTTCCTCTATGATTTTCATCAAGGACACTTCTTGTGATTCTACCACTTTAGATTTGGCAGGTGGAGGGGAAGCAGTTTGTTTGATGATGGTTGCGATTCCATTGTATTGCATTTAAAAGAAAAACTATTAATGCAGTATTTAGTGGTGGAGATGAAAGTGCATAGGTGACACCAGTTGGGGTAATCTGGGCAACCTGGGCAGACAGCAAGGGCTGCGGTATCCAAAAAAATAATAAGATTAAAATGAAATAGATGAACACGCTTTAACAAATTTGGATTAGTGGTAAAGTAGTTATTCACTCTTATAATGAGGCTGTATGTGAATGTAATCAGTAGTCTCTCTGAAGAGAAAACATTCGTAAGTTCAACAATGTCGGTATTCAATTGAGCTGAACAGCAAAAGGAAAATCTCTTTAATGTTCGTGTGAGGCAGTCTCTTTAAGAAGAAGTAGGACATATGAAGAGGTGGAGGTGACCAAAATAGTGAGCAGCTGCAGACCACCCTTTCCATAAAAGTTGCATTGCTGCATGAGGAAAGCCAAAGGAGCACTCCAAGGGAGCCTCACTGCTCCAAAAATAACCAATGCAATGGAAAACCTCACTGCCCAGTCCCTGCAATCTTCTGGTATGCCAGCTGTAATCTAAAAGCATCAAAGATGTCCTCAGCACCGTCAACATCACCTATGTACAGCAGGTATGTGACAGAGCTCACGGCACAGCAGCCATCTCGAAGCGCGTGCTGCTGTCTCCAAATGTGTAGCATTTTCTTGACCAGCAGTATCATATGTAGATGTTGCCCTGGTGTGTTTTGTTTTGAAAAAAACATCTGGCACGCCTGTCTAGTTTCATGTTCAACTGCGAAATAATTTAATGCATCATGACTAACCATCAAAAGCCTTAGGACCCAGCCCCTCAACCCTCCTCTCACTACCTGTGACCACCCAGCAACAACGTTTCTCACCCTGCTACCACCCTCCTTTCCCACCTAAGGGCTAACTAGCCATTTGGGACAAGAAATGTATGCCCCACATTCCCAAAGCCAGAATAGTAGACACATGAAAACAGGCATGGCTAGGCCTATAACATGCTTAGACAACAAGTTGATGATACCTTACAGTTTACAGCAAAGTCACCAGTTCTAACTGAAAGCATCAGATAACAAAAATATAGATTACAAAACTCGAATAAGCCGGCCTCTATGCTGACCAAATCATAATGTCAAATCTCTCAGTTTTATATTAAAAAACACTAAAAATAGTTATTCACATAAAACTATTCCAAACTTCTAAAATGAATGAAGCAATTTATATCCATAGACGATCTAAAACGGACTGAAAATTCACCTGAGGAAAACATTATGGGATTTTGACTCTCCTTGCCCTTCTTGCTATTAAGGTAGCATTTCTAAAAGAAGTATTTTAAGCAGCTGCAAGACTGACCACAGAAACAACATTTGACCATATCTTATCAACATTTATTGAACACAAATAGCTCTCTCTCCAAGCTCAGGATTACATTAAAATCAACACTTCTTTTTATCTGAAGATTGTAAGTCCCTAGTATATGGTACTGGTACCCAAGGCCTGTAAATTTAATGCTACTAGTAAGCGTGCATCACTCATTGTGCCACCAACTTAAGTAGCCCTTTAAACCTGTCTCAGCCTGCCACCCGACCTGGCAAAATAAACCTTTTGTGAGGCCTAAACCTTCCTTTTTATTAGTCATGTCATCCCTAAGTCAGGTCTTCAAGGTCTGTAAGGCAGTGTGTACAGTATTTAAAAAGTAGGACATTTATGTTCAAGTTTTACACGTTTTGGTAGTGAAAAACTCCTTTAGTCATTTTTCATTACTGTAAGGCCTATATCTCCCATTGCCTAACAGTGTTACTTTATAACATTTAATAAGTGACAATATTTGAATGAGAGCAGATAGAGATATGGTGTTTGCAGTTACATTGATTTTAATTACAAATCCTTTTTGATTGTAAAGTCGATTTTAAGTCACAATTCTGAAAATGGCATTTTCTTGTCCTAACCATCCTGGGTCACATGATTGTGAATGGCTCTGCTGTTGGGGTTTACGTAGTACTTCCAGACAATGAAACGAAAGGAGAGTAGGTATGGATAGGATGGGCAATCCTGCCAGGATGGTTGGGGGCGGAGCTGTACCTAGCCTCACTTATATTTGAAAGAGCTTTGCCTCATGCACACACACAAGAACCTGACACTAGTCTTTTGTCACCCCAGACACCTTGGATCCTTGACAAGGAGGGGAAGAACTTACCAGAGCCAAATCAGGTTGTGATATAGGAAATCCCCCAAAATTTCAAAGGCTGGCACCAGGTATAAAGAATGGACCTCCAGAGCCACTCTTCAGTACACTCCTGGACCTGTGGACATTACAGATGGATTACCTTGTTCCCCAGAGGACTGACCTTCTACTTGAGGCCTGCCTTGGTTTCCGAAGGACTGCCCTGCTGCTTGAGGACTGCCTTGAGCCCCAGATGGCTGCCCTGCTGCTTGAGGACTGCCCTGCTCTCTGTGAAGGAAGACTGGACATGCTTCCTTCATCCAAGGCTACCTGAGTGAATCCAAGTGTCAGTTGCCTGACCTCCTGTTCTGAGCTACAGGGAGACAACAAGCTCCAGAGACCTCACGACAACTGTCCAGCTAACCTGCTGCACAAGACCTGCCTGGACCTGGAACTGGACCTACCTGCACACAGCTGGCTTCTGCTGGATTGACTACCTGATTCCCAAGAGGTGCCTCCCCAGGCCCAAGCATCAGATGAGCTCCTAGTGTAAAAGAAGGTAAATCCTGAAGTTTTGAGCTCTTTTCGACTGCAAATGCGCCTGTTAATACTGAGACTCTGTTGGCCATGACAACCTCCCACGCAAAGCTCTGGTGAACATGAATGTTTGTGCTACAGTAGACTCCAGGGACAACTGGTAATGTGAGATCAGCACTTGACGCAACAAGAACGACAACCCATGATGATCGTCAACATTAAGCTCCAGCAACGACCATCTGCAATGCCTTAACCAGATATTCACGCTACAACATTGACCATCTGCGATGCCAGGCCTTCTCTTCACGCTACAGCACCGACCATCCGCAACTCTATCTCCATAACAATGATATCATTCAGTGCCATCAGATAACACTAAAGACAACAATCATCTTTAATTTGTAGACTCCTGCCCACTTCAAGATGCGGCTCCTCACAAGCCACATCTTCAAATGTAGAACATCAATTAAAGAAACACGGACAATTGTCAAGTTTCAGGTCAGACCATTATCTGATCAAGAGTAAACCGGCACAGGCGACTAGGGTTAATAGACAGCGGGGGAAAGCCTTTAATAAGATTGACAACCTGGAGTTTAAAAAGGAGCTAGCCATGGCTACGCCCGCGTTGTCGGAGGACATTGAGGAGACATCATTCAGCTGTAGTAGGTGGCTAAATAAAGTTGTTGAACAACTTGCCCACCCCTGCCACTTTGGGAGAGGAAGAAATACCCATCTCTAAGACCTGGTTTTCTGGACCTTTAAAATTTGAAAGACAACATTGTAAGAAGCTTGAATGCAAATGGAGGAAGAATTATAGCCCAGAGGACAAAGAGATCTTTAAAAGAGCACAAAAAAATTATTATGCCTCCATTTTTAGAGCTAGAAGCCTCTATATGAGAAGCTTATTGTCCGCTCTGGCAACAATGCCAAAGAAGTTTTTGCGATCATTAAGATTAAGAGCTTTTTCTCTCCAAAAGCCTCGCAGGAATGGTGCAAGGAATTGGCAGGATTTTTTGCTGATAAAGTTCGAACCATTCAGGCCAACTTTGGTGACATTGAAAGCCAGGAGTTGGAGGTGGACTCCTCTCCTGTAAGATACTTAGCCTCCAGGTCCAAATTAGAGGCGTATGAAGTCATTTCTTTGGAAGATTCTCTTGCCGCAATAAAATCACTTAAATCTGGCTCCCTCAACGATCCCTGCCCTCCTAAGTTACTAGCGGCAGGAGCTGAGGTCATTAACCCAGTGACCAACATGCTGCTCAACCTATCTTCAACCTCTGCTAAGGTACGCTGCGGTTGGAAACAGGCCATGATCATCCCCCTGCTTAAAAAACCCACATGGGATCCTTCTTTGCTTTCTAATTATAGGCCGATTTTGCTGCTCCCAGTGTTGGCTAAAGTCCTTGAGAAGCAGGTGAACAAGCAATTATCAAGGTTCATTGAGCTGAATGAGCTCCTTCCCCTGGCTCAATCAGGCTTCAGGTCCCTACACAGCACTGACTAAAATATCTGAATCCATAAGGAACATGCCCTCCTCCTCACCCGGTTAGCGGAAATTAGCATAGATGGTTTAGCCTGGAATTGGCTCAAATCCTATTTGGAAGATAGAACCCAACAAATTTGGATTTCTCCTTATTCCGCCACCCCCCAAAAACTAGATTCTGCGGTGCCTCAGGGCTCTGTTTTGAGTCCCGTGTTGTTTAATATTTACACGTCTCCACTAATTCAGTAAGAAGACAAACTCGGAGCTAAAGTCAACTCATATGCAGATGATACTCAGTTGCTCTTTTCCTGGAACAAAGGGAGTGAAGCAAATTGCGAACATGGCTAGCGAAGGCCCAACTGAAATGTAACGAGGACAAGACGGAGATTCTTCTCTTTGGGAATTTCACTCAGCAATTTTGACTCTCTTTTTGGCCAGATGAATCCCCCCCGCCACTGACCCAGGGTGGATTGGTAAAAAACTTGGGGATATGGTTTGATGATAATCTGTGCTTTGGACCCCAGATCAAAAGGCTATCGGGAACTTGCTTTGGGATTCTGAAAGAACTAAATAAATTCTTATTGCTGCTCCCCAGTCATGCTAGGAAAATGGTCATTCAGGCCCTGATCACGTCACCCATTGACTATGCCAATGCGTTATATGTTGGCCTACCAGGCTATCTTCTCAATAAACTCCAGGTGATCCAGAACGCAGCAGCTAGTTTGTTACTCAACCGCCCCAAGAGGGCTAATGTTTCGCTGCATCCCTGCGATCTTTACTGGTTACCTGTGAAAGAAAGGGTGAAGTTCAAATCCCTGGTGATGGTACATTCCGCCTTATATGGCTATGGCCCGTCGTATCTGAGATCAAGATTTAGCTTCTATATACCGCCCAGGCAATTACGATCTTCTAATAAGCTTATGGTGTGCACTCCTAGGGTCCTCAAACAGAGGGCAGGGAGCAGATGTCTATCCCCATTTGAGGCGGTGGCCTAGAATCAGCTCCCAACTGAGGTACATGCTGTGAAGGATCCGAGATTATTTATAAAGAAACTGAAGACCTTGCTCTTTAAATATACTTTCTCGTCCTCCTAACCTCCCAGTAGGGTACGCGCCAGGACACTCCCTGGGTAGCTGTGCGCGATTGCTCCTACTGAGTGTCAAAAGATCAAACCTGAAATAAAAAGGATTCCACAAAACACCACACCATACTGTAACAGAGGTTTTTCACTCATCCATCCCTTCTGTGTGTTGTAGGATATATATAAATTTTGATCATCTTTAACCACAGTAGATGCACCATCACGGCAGTCTACTGGCTCTCATTAATGCAAATGTCACCTTCAGAACTTCTGCCTCATCTACATCACGGTTCACCGACAAAATATGGAAACCACAAATATCGTGAGACATAAATATCATGTCAAAAATATAAAGTACAAAAATATCATTATCCTATACTCATAATTGTAAATAAGAAAAATATCAAACACAAAATATCGTTATACACTAATATCGAAAACAAAAATATTGTTTTTTATTATAAACATTGTTAAACATAGTAAGCATTAAATATATTAAGATTAAACAGTAATATAATGTAAATTAAATATATTTAAATAATTTAAAAATCATAAATACATTTGATAGTTATTCTAAAAATACTCATATATATGTGTATGTTTATTTAAACATAAAAATGTAAAACTATTATTAAAATAATAATTATAACTTATATTTATGTATACACAATAAATTACAATCTGTAACAAATACATTGAAAAAATTCTAAAAAACATACCAATTTCATTACATACGAAATGCAACCAAAATAAAAAATTACATTTTACTAAAAATGTATTACATATTACAAACATTTATAAACTAAAAATAATATATTGTTAAATATACAGAAAAATAATAATAATATTTTCCTTTGAATACTGTATTTCGGTCGTTAGACCATAAAAGTGCATGTGCAATAAAATCGTACAGTACATAAAATAGCTGTTGTTAAAATGCACATTCAATTATCCCAGGCATATCCTTGATTACTTATTATTTTGCCCTCCACAATCCATAGACCCTCATGACAGCATATACCCACAACCCTAAAAGTTCAACCAAATGTAATGCACCCTATTGAAAAGTTCTTAAAACTGAGTGTTCAATACTCCCTCAAAAATAAAATAAGTTAAAATCTTGGTTATAGTGGAAATCTATTGAGCTTTGGCCAGAGACTTTGGACCCTTTGTAAAAGTTTAACCATATAATGGTTACAATACGACAAGGGGGATCCCAAAGAACCCCTAATACCTCTGGCTAAAAATCCTGCCCATTAGGGTAGATTACTCCTGCTAATACTGGCAAATCCATGATGCATTCTAAATAAAGCCCACCAGGGAGCGATAGGATAACCATTGGACTTGTTGTGGGGGAGCTGGGGTCTCAGAAAGTGCTTATGCGCATCTGATGGCCGGTAAGATGTAAAACTTGAAAAGGGGGGCATAGCCCTCCGCCCTTGGCTGGCTAGTCGTTAGCTGGTTTCAAATAGTTCCACTTGACCACCTCACATCTCCAACTGAAGTTCCTGCCCCCTAACTAAGTGGCCTAGTCTTACACCAGATTGTGTATTGGGTTGGCTTATATCTAAATATTAGCGCACAGGAGAGACTTGGTGCACACCACATAGAAAATAGGAAGCACGAGACTGCAAATGCGATTGGCTGTTGGTTGTTGTATTTCAGGAGCCTAAATGCTGCTACACAATGACCTGTCCCCAGATTTCTGCACAGCTGAATCAGCCATCTAGATCTAGCTTTTTTGTAGCCGGGGCAAAAGAAGGACACATGGAGTTCAGTTTCCTTGACATTACTACAAGCCGGACACCCTAAAAAATTGGTGCCTGCCCATTTAGTGGAAAATGAGCGCAGTGGGAGTGACCCATGCCTGAATTGAACACATGGGGGCTGATTAGGATGGCGGTGAACCCGCCACCGTGAGGCAATTTACCGCCCGTCATATTATTATGGCGGGCGGTACCGTGGCAGTCGGAAACTCCGACTGCTAAACATCCGATGGGCTCCTTGAGCCCGCCGGTGCGGCGGAGGTCCTCAGCATATAATACAAGCCGGCGGCGCCTAGCAGGCACCGCCGGTCACATTACGATGCTGGCTCCCCACCAGCCTTTCCATGGCGGTTCACCCACCATGAAAAGGCTGGCAGGGATGGCCTTTGGGGGCCCGTTGCGGGCCCCCCTTGTGCAGGGGCAGGTGGCAGACACCGCACGGTGCCTGCCAGGTAGTGCAGGGAAATGTAATACGTGCCGTTTTTACATTGCGGCGGGTGCTGCTGCCAGCAGCACCCGCCGCAATGTAAAATATGGGGAGTGCGACCGCTGTGGTGGCGGTCGCATCGTAATTCCCCCTGTGGGACCGCCGCCTTGTAGGCGGGCGGTCCCACTTCCCAATACGATGGCAGACGGACTGAAGTCCGTCCGCCATTGTAATCACCCCCATTTATTCCTTGCTAATGCTGGCTGTATCTTGTCTAGGAAAGGCTCCAAATTGTAATAATCTTTGATTCTCATAAAAGTTACTGTTAGAGAACCTAATACTGAGCTCTCCGTAAGATGAGCAAGTCTTCCTTCTCTGTAGCTCCTAGCCAGTCCTTCCTTGTTATTGCGGGACATGATGCTTCTGGGTCGCTCCACATACTCGTTCTTCCTATACTATAAGGTGTGTCCCTAATGTATGTGAGCCACGCTATTTTCCCTGCCCCTGGAAGACCTTTTAGCTCAGATCTATATGCTACTAATTCCTTGGTCACCCATATGCGTCACCAGTAGGTTAACGGTCTGAGACCTATTTCCTCTGCAGCCGGTCAACACACCAAGATCCAAACGCAGAGGAACGAGTGGGGTACTAAGAAGGAGTCCAAGTAGCTGCCTGATGAAGTTATTCTCAATCTTGGTTATGTTTTTTGTAGGACAATGCCCCCAGAGTTCAGCCGCATACATAGCAGCGCCCCTGGTTTGCACTTTATAAACCTCTGAAATCGGACCAATGGGTTTATAAAAAGAATTCCTGTATACCTTGGCCAGCCCCCCTGTTGTCTGTGCTAACTTGAGGCTTGTTTTGTCTATTTGTGTAGCCCATTCCATTTTTTTCATTAGGGTGACCCCTAGATTTTCAAACACAGATACCCTCTCAAGCAGGGTGCCATTCAGACAAGGGTTAGGGCGTGTCGTGCTTGCGGGATTGAAAACCATGTATTTGGTCTTCTGAGTGTTGCTCTCCAGCCCTCTATTGTTACAAAATGCACCAAAGCTAACAAGGATCCTCTGTACACCCATTGGTGATTTGGAGTGCAGGAGAGTGTCATCAGCAAACATCATTGCCGATATTTTGTTTTGCACTATCTTCGGGCCATCGATGTGCTTCTCCTCATTCAATGTGTCAACCAGTGCATTGATATATAGACAAAACAGGGTGGGGGCTGTCACACATCCCTGTCTGATTCCTCTGTTTACTACGAGAGGCGTGGTGAGTTCGCCATGGTCCCTGTATCTAATTTGGGCATAGTTACCTTCATGCAATCTCCTGATCATGTGGCAGAGATATAAATTTAAACAATGTAAACAAAACGATAAAATTGTAGGATTAATACATATACTATTCCCACTCTAATCTCTGCAGCAGTAGGGAAATCATTGGACTCAGGTGGGGTAAAATTTACTATTCCCACTCCAGTCTGTGCAACAGTAGGGAAAGTGTTGGATTGATGATGGGTAACATTTATTATTCCCACTCCAGTTGGTGCAACATTTGGGAAAGTGTGGAATTTCACAGGGGTAAAATTTACTATTCCCACACCAGTCTGTGCAACAGTAGGGGAAGTGTTGGATTGCGGAGGGGTAATATTTACTCTTCCCACTCCAGTTTGTGTAACAGTAGAGAAACTTTGGATAGAGGAGAAGTAAAATTTACAATTCCCACTCCAGTCTGTGCAACAGTAGAAAGAGAACAAATAAAATATTTTAACAACTACATTTAATAACAACAAATATAAATATTTACATGTAAAATATATAAATATTTTTTTAAAGGAAAAAGTACATATTTATTACAATATTTAATAATTATTTTAGTTGAAAATAATATAATTAAAATATCACACTATATTTGCACAATTATAAAAACCAACAAATATAATGTTCTTCACTATTAAAAAGCATAACACAATCAACACATGACATAATAAATAAGACATTTTGTAAACAATATATACAAATTTTACGTTTATTGCTTAAATAACTTCCTACCCTATACCTCCACAAAGTAAACAACGCACGCCGAAAATATATCGTGAAATTATAATAATTACAAATTTTACATAATTATCAATTAAACCATTAATAGTAATTAACTAATAATAAAATAATTATATTTATTTAACTACCGACCGTTTTTCCCTGGCAACCCAAGAACGCACACCTAAAATATCTTAATTACATAATGAACTTCCAAACCTTTACCCCTACAAACACAACAACCCACACCTCATATATGATTAAAAAAAAATTATTGCACAATTTACATATTTAATTATCAATTAAATAATTATTAATAATTAGCATTAATTATTATAATAAATTTCCTTATGTCTTTAATGGCTTATTTACAATCTCATTGCGCCACTGATGCGTCACTTTTTTGATGCACCGGCGGTACAGAGTGCAGACCCATATCTACAAGACCACGCGAAGCCACTTTGGGTGGCTTTTCTAGGCCTTGTAGATATGGAGTAAGGCAAAGCAGCGCAAGTCGCTGTGTTGCCTTACTTATTCTGTGTCAAAGAGGTTTTCCATGGGCATTGCGGTGGCTGTTCTCACGCAACACCCACGGATTTCGACGCGTTCCCAGATTTACAAGGACTTGTAAATCAAGAAATGTGTCAAAAGCCTATGCCTCCCCCATAGAAGGAGGAAAATGCCTACATTCATTGTTTTTGTGCAGGATGGTATCCCTTCCTGCACAAAAACAGTCATTCCTACAAGGCAGATACACTTGCACCATTGGCACTAGCCAGCCAATTGTGCACCAGCGCGGTGGAAGTGGACAGGAATGCGCTGTATCTCATAGATACGGCGCATTCCTGCCCATTCCTTTTGATGCAGGGCAGCAGAGCAAAATGATTTGCTGCACTCCCCTGAATCAAAAACTAGAAAATTAGGCCCTTAGTCTCTTATCTGCAAACATTTGGCGTGCTTAGGAATAGACTCAGTTGACATAACTAGTGCTATAAAAAATCCATGACAAAGACCACTGTAAGAAATTTGCTTAGTGGTTGAAGGGGGTGGAAGCCCCACTCAGGCAACAACCACAATCCTTGTCAGGGCAAACCACAAAAGTCACTAAATTAACCTGAGCTTGACGGTGGTAGCTTGGTACAAAGTGGTCAGGCTTAACTTAGAGGAAATGTGTAAAGTGAGAACAACCCCAACAAGAACAACCCCAACCAATTTAGAAAATTAGATTACATTTTAATAAATAAATTAAATGATACCAGAACAACAAATATCCAATCAGGAAAACCTGAGATTTTCACTTTTAAAACATTTTGTGAAAATTGCTCCTAAAAGCTCAAAGCTCCACATTCATCTGGTCATGCTAGGCAGGGGGAAAGTTCAGGCCACCCCGAGCGGGCGCTGGTCGGATACAGGGACCAAGATAATTCAGCTGATGAGTTACCTTCTAAGTCCGGTACAAAGAGTTCCATTTGCGCTAGAGGAAGCTGTGAGAAGCAGGTAGAGATTTGTGGATGGCGACGCTGTAGGGCAAAGAGAGGGCAGATGTCCCGGCTGTCATTGCTGTAGCACGAAGTGCCAGTCGGGCATTGTGGATGGTCTTTGCTATAGCTTCTCACTGACGGTCACCACAGGCTGTCGCTGCTATAGCATGAAATGCGGTGCTCGCACTGCCAATCATTGCTGGAGGTCAGTATAGCGTGAACAGCAGGTCTCAGCAGAGCTTCACATTGGTAGTAATCCCGGCACCATAAATGGACCTTTTCGAGTTTCACAGGAGCCTTCACTCCAGGATTTTCTCTTTTTTTTGCAGAGGCATACACTCTGATACCAGCCAAGGGTCCAGGACCTTAGGAGGCACTTCTTGAGGATTCGGACTCACTCCAGCAGAGGCCAGTGGGGCTCAGGCAGGTCCAGTTGCAGCAGGCTAGCTTGGCAGTGGCAGGGAGGCCTCTGAAGCTTGTGTCTCTGTAGCACGCACAGGACATCAGCAAACTGACCCTTGGAGTCACTCTGGTTAGCCTGGGATGGAGGCAAGCAGATTCAATCTTCCTTCTCAGACAGCAAGGCAATTCTTTAGCAGTGGGACAGTCCTTCTTATGTAACTTTCACAGACGCAGGAGTGTTCTGATGAGTGGCTCTGGAGGTCCAATTATTATAGCTGGTGCCCGCCTTTGTGTGGGGGACGTCCTGCTGTACCCCCACATCTGGTTCTGAAAGTTCTTCCCCTTCCCCCGTCAAGGCTCCAAACTGTCTGGGGTGTACTCTTACTTCGTGTTTGCAGGAGGCAAAGCACTTTGAAGTGTACCAAAACAAGATGGAATCAGCACACATCAGTTATATCTTATTTAAAGTTCATTGAAACATCGAGTATCCATGATGATTTGAAAAAAGCAGGTCCAGATTTTTCAAATCATCATGGATACTCGATGTTTCAATGAACTTTAAATAAGATATAACTGATGTGTGCTGATTCCATCTTGTTTTGTGATTATTTTTGGGGTGAACCCAATAGGAAGTGGAGAGGGGTGCACTTCCTGGTTTTTAGCACCATCACCACACTGTTAAGCCACTTTTTGTGACAGGTGCAGGATCATTGCCTCAACCCTCTTTGTATTTTGGTCTCCACTTTGAAGTGTAAGTAGGGCTGGGTTCAGCTCCTCCCCCAGCCATCCTTCCCACACCTAAGCCCTTTTGTGTTACTGTATCAAAGCAATACACAAACCCCAACAGCCAAGCAATTCACAGTCATATGACCCAGGACACTTGCAGAAGGCACAAATGGTTGGGACAAGAAAATGCCGACTTTCTGCCGACGTCCTTCCGACAACGCGCAGGATTTGGATTACCTTGTTTCTCTGCCGGCTTGGGCTAAGGGTTACGAACTTACGTTTTCTGAGATCACTGTTACTGACAATAGGACTGATTGTCCCCTGACTGTGCCGTTTGGAGATTCCCCTGAGGAAGGGCAACTGTTTATGCCCGAAATGCATTGGGAACTATTCATTCATCAAGGGAATTGTTCAACTACTATCCAGCCTACGCAGAACAGTTTGTTCCTGTGATGTGCTTCTGTTCGCACAATAAAAACTAATGAGCTACATTCAACGCTTCAGTGATGATTGTATGATGGACTTTATCACACTGTGATTGTTGCTCTTGGATTCAGCTTATGGATATACAGTATTGAAATTTGTTTACCTACTCAATGTAAATGGTTTACACTATTTTAGTGATTAACAGTAGTGCATCTTGTGTCTAGGACAGCAGCCTTAGTTTTTTCTTTCACTTTGAATTGGGCAGCTGGGTGGAGCCTCCCCATAGGGTGCACACTCAAGAAAACTATTTTGTTTCTGTGGTTTATATTCTATCACACTTTTGTTTACTCAGAGTGCAACCCAGCTGTTGTTTTGCTTTTCGACTTTCTAAAAGTGCCATTTTCGGAATTGTGACTTAAAATTTGATTAAACCACTAAAGAGGATTTTTGAATTACAATTTATTTGAGTGTAAACAGCACATCTCTATCTGCTCCCCATCCAAAGTTATCCCTTATTAAATATCATAAGGTAGCCCAGTGTTAGTCGATGAGAGAGATAGGCATTACAACAGTGAACAATTATTTTGGAGTTTCTCACTGCCAGTAAACATAAAATGTGAGCACACATGTCCTACCATCTAAATACAATGCACCCCATGAAACATTAGGGCCTACCTTAGGGGTGACTTATAAGTATTAAAAAAAGAAAGGTTTTAGGCCTGGCAACAAGGTTATTTTGCTATGTCGAAATGGCGGTTTAAAACTGCACTACAGTCTGCAGTGGCAGGCCTGAGACATGTTCTAAATGGCTACTTTAGTGGGTGACACATTGAGCATTGCAGGCCCACTAGTACCATTTAATTTACAGGCCTTGGGTACATGTAGTACCATTTATTTGGGACTTACAAGTAAATTAAGTGTGCAAATTACGTGTAGACTGATTTTCCTATGTGTGAAGGAGAGAGCACATGCACTTTAGCACTGGCTAGCAGTGGTAAATTGTACAGAGTCCTAAAACCAACAAGAACAAACTCAGAAAAACAAAGGGAGTGAAGGCAAAATGTATGGAGGAATACCACGTTGAGTATGTCAGGACTAACAACCCCCATACAAGGTTTGCAATTCACTGAGGTGGGCATACACAAACACCCAACCTCCACCACTAGATGTCAATGCAGTGGGACAGTTTTAGCCGTGGCACTGTGAGATGAAGTTTAATAATGTCTTTATCACTTTGCAAAAATATTCTCATTCTAAACTGCACTATTATGCAACAATCATTTGTTACCCATGTGGAAGACAATTTCCAGTCTCATAGTCAACTCACTAAAATGTGGTGTAGTGACAAAGTTATGGACCTTCAAACACAGACTTCACTGTTGTGTTGGTATTCCTACTTCACTTAACCAAATAATTCATAGTTGTCAGCGCACTAACTCCCATTAAAGGCTTTTCATGAAAGGTCAGTAACTGTCTCTCACCACGTGGTCTAAACTCAAAAAATCTATTCCTCTACTTCAAAACACAGCCCGCTACGCAGTCTATCCAAATCGGTATAAAAACACTCATCGACTTAGTCCCCCTACAAATCTCAGAAGTAACTCTTTTTGGACCACACAATCTTCATCCTCGTGTTGAGCACAAACATCAGAAATTGTTCTGAACAAAATTAAACATAAAAGGGAAAGGAATTTTTAGTGGTAATGCCTCCATAAAGTATATTTATTACTCGTCCACTCCTGAATCAATTGTACATTGCTGACGCATCTCAAATGAAACTGTACCTAGTTCTTGGTAGTCTTCCTAAATGGATTCCCTTCATCGCCCTGCAAACCAAACCACTTGCCAATAGATTTACTGTCAGACAAAGAATTACCTGTTTCCATTGCAGATGTATAACAATAACAGTTCAGTAACACAAACTTACACCAAACAATTAATTTAAGGAATTTTCTCCCACAACTTCAGCCTCTCGAGCATCCATATCCCTTTCCATTTATCAATGTAGCCAACTCTTCCACACACCTCTATTTCCCTTTCTTGTTCATGGGGCCAAAAACTCCTTAAGCAACTCATTAGCCTCCGATGAAAGGCCAATGAAAGGCACTCAAACTATCTAGATTTCCTGATTTCTCAAAACAATGAGGTTTGGCACCCCACTCTCTTCTAAAGTTCACTTGTCTCCCCCTACTCATATCAAAAGACCTTTGGAAACCCAAATGACTAAAGGTTCTCCTACTGTTTTAAAAACCCTGGCTGTGCTATGCAAAAAGGTATCACCAATACTTACACCTCAGTTTCCTCACTGTTCACACAACTCTCTGAATCATTGTGAATGAAGAGAAGGTGTAACCCAAATCTGTCTGCCTATCCCGCTGCAACACATTTATTGAATCTACTCCCAAAGCTTCCAGGTCTGGGCTCTACTTGTATTAATTTTTCAACTGAACTGTCAGCTTCGCCGCGAAAAGATCCACCCGCAATAGGCTCCAATAATCATGAATGCTCCTAATACACTCTTGTTCCAGCATTCAGTTTCTGTAATTAGAGAAATACCTATATTTCCAAACTGCCACCATGTTCTCCTGATGTGGGAGAGTCTCCTCTCTGAGATCCACTTCGTGTTCTAAACAAAAATGCCAAATATCCTAGTATCCTAGAAAACTCTTGATAACAAAAAGGCCAGGCTTTAACTCTTTGCAATTTATGTGCTAACATTTCTCCTCTAATGATCATCTTTCTCCAGTCTTCACCTGCAGCCATCGGACACACCAACTAATCTACTTTGCATCTGACTCCAGAACAAAGTATGGCAATATCCCAAATCTGGCCCAACCTTACCAGGCTTCTAAATTTTCCCATAGAAAAACTAATTCATCTCACACCTCTTTCAAAATTACTTTGTCTCTATACCAAAAACATTCTGCCAAAGCCCTCGCTTTTACACTCTGTGATGCGCTTTAATGTCAAATCCCTGGGAACGCAGCTTGACTTGAGGAAGAAAGAAAACATAAAGTCTTTGCCAAAAGCCCCAAAGCCAGCTACCCCTTCCTTAACACTGCGCGGATTTCATTTCTGACTTGATTATGTTAACCTTTCTGCATGGCAATCTTGGCGTGGAATGCATAGTGTTTACATTGAAATCTAGGAACTCCAGCTCTTTTGAGGGAGCCAAAATAGACTTATCTCAATATATTACTAGTTTACATCAAGATGGTATTCTGCTGCCATACTGACGCTGTGAACCAGGCTTTGGCAAAGAGGAAAAGGGAGCCAGTTTTGAAAGGGGAATTTCGGATAGGGTGGAGACTAGAAAGTCTACATTGATGTGTAAATCTACATATGGAAATTGAGAATTCAATTATGAGGAGATTTAGACCTAGGTGTAGGTTTAGATTCACATGTAACAGGACTTAGACATACTTTGTGAATAGGATCTACAACAGTTTTAGACATTTATATGAATGTAAAGACATCAACAAGGAGTAGCTGAGTAAAAATAAAAGATCACTTAAAGAGGGCAAATTATTTATTAAACGGACACGTTAGTCCAGTTGACATATTCTTTTTTTTGTTAGCAGCTGAACAAATAGCTGGAGTATCTATTATTTTTCAGTTGAAAAAACTATAGTCTCTAGCATTTCAGTGTCCTATTCACAAAGGTGTTGATGGCAACCGTTTGTTTTTAGCTAAAAATACATCCATTTACATCTGCCTGGAATTCACAAAAGGATTACTGGGAGGCTTAAATCAAATGGATTCACTACTATAGATTCTCTTGGACAAGTGCACGGATATTCACAGTAGTAAATCTCACTTCAGGGAAGGGGAAGAGAAGGGGGTGTTCCAAGACATATTTGGGCTTGCTAGATTGGAAACTCAAACTCCAATCCAACCGTTTCCCATTCTGAAACTTATCATAAATTTAGTCCTTCCCGGGGTTGGAGTAACACCCCTCCCAAGATGGAAAGTGGAACAAATCACCCCAATATTTGAAAGGAGTGTAGTGGAGTTGCTTTCTCCATGAGAAAAAAATGTTTTGTACATGGAAAAATAGAAAAAAGTGTGCATTTGCATAGTGGCTCCATTCCTCTGTGTGGAATTCTACGCTATGAAGGCGTGATATCTTCTGTGAGGATGTCAAATGACATTCCAAGAAGTATGCTTGTTGAGTAAACCTGGCATGTGCATAGTTATGGGAATTTTTGTGAATAGTAAAAAGGGGTATATTTACTAGAAAATGTCAGAGTGCGGAGCTGCGCCAAATTTGGCAGCACTGTGCTTTGACATTTTCAAAACGCAGGGATTCACAGTATTCACAATAATACGGTGCTCCCCTGTGTTTTCCCTAGCGCTGGTGCTAAATTTAGCTGCCTAGCACCAACGCAGGCACCCTTGCACCATAGTGCAAGGTTGCCTTCACTGTAGGGCATAATTGTTTATTGGCAGGAAGGTGTCCTTTCCTGCACATAAACAATCACTAATGGAGATTTGATACTTCTATGTGTGATGCAGAATGCAGCACACATAGAAATAGCAAACTGTCATTATTAAATGATTGTTTATGTGCAGGAAGGGACACCTTCCTGTACAAAAACAATCGTTCATGGCGTTTTGCTCTTTCTATGTGTGTTGCAGAATAAAAGCATTTCTCCTCTTATTGACATTCTAGCGCCTGCTCTTGCATGGCATTAGTTTTTGGCGCTTCCTCAGATTTATACCTCCTTGTAAATCTGGTGCAGCATCAAAAGCAATGGGTGTTGCAGTGGAACGCCCACAGCAACACCCATTGCATGCCCCTTTCACACTAATTAATGCGTGTAAAGGGGCCTTAATTACAAGGCGGCGTTAAGCCACAAAAAGTGGCATAACACAGCTTTGTAAATGTGGAGGATGGCATATTGCCACCAGAACGTTGCTAAAAGTGACGTTCTGGTGGCGATATCCCCTTGTAAATATGCCCCAATGTTTCTTATAATACATCTGTACATTCTCATCTATCATGAATGCCTCCATTCCCTTTTGGTTCAGCAGTAGCATTTCAAAGTAAATATCTCTTTCCTAATGTTTCCCATAAGGTAGCACAGTTTCCCTGCACCTGGTACTGCAGTGTGTATTTTATTTAGGAGTTTTATATAGCGCTGGCCAGACCCGAAGGTATCTGTGTCACACAATTTGTTTAGGTAACTGGGTAAATGCATGTTACATTAATCTGGATGTTCTAGTATGTTCTGTCTTTTTGCCAGTAGCGCGATTGGACGACTGAAACAGCTCTATCATAAATAATTTCGGCCTTGCTTTTCTCATCAGCAAAAAGCTTGTTAACATCAGCAGCTGCCTACAGTATGTCATCTTTTAAGGGGGTGCATACAAAGGACATGTTAAAAAGAAATACCGTACCGAAACTATGGAACGTACGAAGCCCATATTTTTTGTAACATACAATGTTGGGTCGTGGGAAGCCGTTACAGTTCACAAACAATGTGCAATAACGTGATTTTAGGTAGTTGTATGAATTGAACGATAAATCCCTTTTTAAAAGAATTGTAGTCTCAATGAGCCTTATTTAAACATGTGCAAAGTCATTACCTTTCCCAGTCTCATTTTAGAATGGGGGAGTTGGAAGAAGAGTTATTCCATCATAGATTTTACAGTAATCCTTCCGCCTGCCCCACATGTAGATGGCGGATTATGGAGTATAGGAAAGGAGCTCGGCAGAGAAAGATTGTGCTCACATCCCTCTCTAAACCCAACATCAAGCCGCAAGGTCAGAATTATTTTAGCAACATAACCCCAAAAATATGGTTAGGCATTGTTTCATTTCGCAATGTCAATTTACTGACACTTCCCCAGCAAAACTGGGTATGATGGCTCAGTGGATCGAGGTATTCTCTGCATTCTCTTCCCATTCTGCCCCCTCTGAGTTGATTTACCAACATAATATAACTGAGGATCTACAGAAAAGAAACAGTATGGACAACTGAATTAAAGCAGCATGCAGAAGTGAAAAGAGAAGCTAGTTTCACCCTGATCAATAAGCTATGTCAAATTGTATACACTGAGTTTTAACACTCTGTAAAATCTTTATACTTTGTTTAAATTTTTATGGCAATTGAACAGATAATACATTGGTTTTCCACAATGTCTTTTTTAGGTTCTCTTCTGTGTTAACCTCACCAGTGCCAAGATGCCTTTCTGTTAATCCAGCGCTTCAGAAAAAAAATTAACATTACAATGATTTCAGAGAACTTTTCTGGTGTGATTCCCCAATTCTCCAGTGGAGGTCCTGACTTGCTTAGCACACCATACTGTATTGGATTAATTAATAAGTGTTTTCTTCAAAAAATTCCTGCAAAACCATGTGGCCTTTTAGAAGATTGATCTGAAAATTGTGCTGTAACCTATAACATTTGGCCCCATTTTTAAAAACATTCTCTTGGGAGAACACACTCAAACCCCAATGGGGACATAGGTTGCAGGAGCTGCTTCTTTCACTTGCTTACTCAGCACAGTTTGGGGCAGCTATTTGCAACCCATCACTTTCAAAGTCCATCAACAGCAAAAACTTAAATTGCAATGAACCACCAACATACCTTCCATTACAGTCAGTCTTATGGATAGAAAACATTGGCCACATGAAGGGTCCTTTTTATGATAAATACATTTAATTGAAAAGTATGAATATTATTATGCACTTAAGAAATGTTTGAAATATTTTTGAATATCTTAAGTATTTAATTATTTATATTGATGGATATGCTAATTTGTTTATATAGCATTGGAGACTTCCCTTTTTTCATGTTATCAATCGCTTTCACCACTTCTTCTGATATGTCGGCATCGAAACCACTGACCTGCACTGCAGAGAGTTTTGCGATATCTAACATATTCATGAATGCGTCTTCCTCTACCTGAGATTTGGGAGCCGCTGAGCTATAGAGAAGTTTGTAAAAGTCATGGATTTCTCAGATAATGTCACTGTGTTTGTCAGCAGTTCCGACTTCCTGTTACGAATAGCAGGAATCGTTCTGTTTGAGTTTGGTTGCCCATAACGGCCTGCCTGTCCCCCCATCATATAAAGTCTCTGATGAAACAGAGCCGTCACAGCCCGTGTTGTATAAATATTATTCAAATAATTTTTGGCTTTGGTCAGCTCCCTCAGAATATCTGGATGGGGGTATGAGTACATACCCCCATCCATAGCTGGGTCTGGTGGCTCAGTGGACTAATGCGTCTACTGCAGGGGCCTGTGTTCGACCTCATGGTCACAGGTTCAAATCCCGGCGGGTCCACTCAGCCTTTCATCCATCTGAGGTCGATAAAATGAGTACCATTGAGTTGGGTAACAACAAACATCTGTTATTCAGCGCCAAGATACCCGTAGTGGTGAACGTGCGCTTTACAAATACACATGTTATGTTATGTTATAGAAGTAAGGTGTTGGATCTCCATTCTATAGTCCGTCCAGCCAATTTTGCCTCTAGTGCAGAATACCTCATCAAATCTCCCCTGATATAAGCCTTTCCTGTCCCCATAGTGCAGATGAGGAGTGGAGCGAGTTTTCATTCTCATGTAATGAGCATTGAACATGCTCGAGCAGTCTTTTTATGTGTGCTGGGTCTTTAAACATGGGCATGGTCAAAGCTAGGGCCTTGGGAGGGGGATATCATGCCCAGGTCCAGTTTGAATACCAACATTTCATGGTCTGAAACCCCTCCGGGAATGATCTGAGCACCCAACACATATCAGAGTTAGAAGTTAACAGGAAATAGTCAATCCTAGTACGTCGCCAATGTACATAAGTAGTAAACGTGTAGTCCTTGTCTCTGGGGTGCATCAGTCTCTAGGGTTCCACCAAGGCAAAGTCAGAGATTAAGGACCCGATTAAAGATGTTGACAGAGAGGGAACTCCATTGCAACAGGGACAGAGTTTCCTCCCCGCCAAAAGAGTTATCCACCCACACGATTTAAATGTGAGTAGACAATAGGTTTGGCTATGGCAGTAACTGCTCTGTCACTGCCATAGCCAAACATTTCCAATGGCCTGAAGAACTAAGGGCAGTTGGAGAATTGGCTATATGTCCATTCGTCCAGTTAGGATGGGTGGACATATATCTGCTGTTTACTGTCCGTCACTGCCAGGCAAACCCTGGTGGTAAGGGACAGTAAAAAACATAAGATGCCCCCTCACCATGAGAGATGACTCTCATGACAAAGAGTGCATTATCGCTTTGAGTTTCAAAGAGAAAATCCAGCTTCAGGATTTTCTTTTTTTAAATAAATAAAAAAACAGCTTGGTGCAAGGCTGTGTCATGTTGAAGAAGCCCTGCACCAAACTGCCCCAAAGCATTGACAGAAACCGCCATGATGGTGGTTCCTGGCAAAGCTTTAGCACTGACTGCCTGCTTGGCAATCATTTCTAAATCTGGCTGGCGGCATCTCCGACAGAGCAACAGAGTAATTCACTTAGTCGTCCTGGCGGAGAAATGGACCTCTCACCAATATATAAATCTGGCCCTTAGTCTAGCAAAAAACAGCAGTCCCTATTATGTCACAAGTCTGGAGTACCTGACCGGGCCCAGTGTAATATTCCAATCACCCCCAATCCCCACCTTGGTTTTACAGAAGAATGCAATCAGCTGGCCAATTTAGGGAAGAGAGCAGATGTATCCCTGACTAGGGCATTGAC
Organism: Calotriton arnoldi; assembly: GCA_963921515.1. NCBI lineage: Eukaryota > Metazoa > Chordata > Amphibia > Caudata > Salamandridae > Calotriton > Calotriton arnoldi. Next base: position 576,522 of record CAWUFW010009052.1, on the reverse strand, counting down.
CTACCCGACGATGAGGAACGTATCCCTCACTTGTGATTGGATAAAGACATATCTACCATCTGTGTCCATCCATGTGTGAGACAACCGGTATGGCAGTTGTATGTGTAAAATAATTGCAACACCATTTTTCCAGTGACTGGGGGTCGTGACATGTGCTGGATCATTCGGTATTGAGGGGCACGCACAGAGAACCCTACCCACCCAGTCCTTGCGCAGTTTATCACACTCAGTATGGGTGAGGTGGTTCTCCTGAATGACTGCTATATCAGGTTTCTGATTACTAATGAAAGAAAGCACTTTTTCCCTCTTCACATAGTGGGTTAGACCATTTACATTCATTGATACCTAGGAGAGCAGTTTCGGAACACCCTGCATTTCGGCACTGCAGTAAAAATAACAAATGTTCTACTGTAGGATAGACATGGCATGGTGCTTCAAAATTAGCGTACTAAATGCTTAAAGAGTTTACTACATTTGATTAGCGTACCAAACAGACAACGAGTGTGCTACGTTTGACTTGACATTTTCAAGGTAGCCACTTAGTCAAAACTCTCAGTCGGTCAGGGGTGAAATTGGTTGAGGAAAGTCAATGGATTTGGTGCCTTTGTTAGTGAGAATTCTGTTTTGAATGTGTTGATGTTAAAATGTTTCATGGTCTCTTAAGACAGATTTTGTTAGGCATTGTCAGTAGTGGTGCCACGGTTGAGAAGTTTAGGTTAAAGCAAATGATATGGTGAAAACTCCAAATGATGGGTTGTGCTCCTTGTCTGAGATAACACCTTTTGGGGTTAGTATGGCTTAAAGGTAATGGCCTGCCACTGATTATTACATCTATGCTGAGATCTGTGCTGAGAACAATGTTGAAAGTAATAACAACATCTCTTGTGTTCAGAGCAGCAAGGAACACTCAATGTCCTGACTGACAGCATTTTGTTGGATGCAGCACAAAGCTCATGCCTGTACATCCTCGCTGCTTGGAATGTTCTGGTATCCCCATGCTTGTCATTTCCTAGAGGATTGTTCTGCGAGTTTCTTGAAGTACAGAACATAAAATACAGAGCATCTGGACTGCAGAACTCAGTGTGACATAGAGGATGTCAAACAAAGGCTTCTTCTTTGCTTGCCTAACTAATGCCATATATTCCAGGAAGATGGTAGACAAACCTCATAAGCAGCCCTTTCAAAGATTATAGTCTTTACAAAGAATGTTATCTTCGGTTCCCAATCCAAGATTTAGCAGATTCTTTTCCTGTGATATCTGTTCTTGTGTGAAGCATATATATAGGAGGTGATCGCAAGAGAAATATGAGTTGCACCTCATTTATTCCCTGGTTTTTCATTGCATTGTTTACTCCTTAGCTACTATTTTTGTCCATGATCTTTGGCTTCCAGCAGTTGAATTTCAACTGGATTCGGATTCTACTTCAGGAATTATGCCTTACACTTTTCTCATTCCCTGATGTCAGGGGATGTTTGAAGCCTTGCTAATCACATCAATGTTTACTTTCACCTTTAATCTGAGCTCCCAAGTATATTTTTTACATGACTTATATAGCAAGATAGGGGTGACAGTCCCCGGGGTCTATGTCTCTAGGACAAGGCTATAATTTTGTGAACTAAAGACTAAACCTATAGGTGGTCAACACCCCTAGAAACCTACAGAAGCAACTGAACAGTGTTTAGAGGTATATGTTAGACAGATGAAATGAATATGATCTCTTCAGATACTACTCAGTCTGCTTCATTGAAGCAAGTAAAGAGAAAGGTTCTTTCATTTTCTATTATATCTTGAGTGTTTACTTTATCATTGTGATACCAAATTTAGTAAGTTCATTAACAGTGGCATACAGAAGAGCAAGGGAAGTCAAAATGTTTTTCTTGCCCCATGGCAAACAAGCCTGTAGCCCCTTCAAGGCTGTATGCATTGATTAAAATCAAACATTAAAACCAAACGATAAGTTTAGTAAGATGCACAATGGAGTCAGAGACATAACAGAAAGTGACAGACAAAAATAAAAAATAAAAAAAAACAATTTATTATAATTATTTTAGGTGATAAAAAAAGAAAACAAAAGTTTTCTCAAAATTGTGTGGTCACTGCAAACTGGTGTTCAGCTGTGTAACACAGCAAACTGTCATCAAGCCCAGTTAATTTTTATTCTTTACTAGGGAGGGGCGGTGCTGTTGTAGATTGGGAAGTGAAGGGAGTTATTTATCAGGTATCAATACCATTCTGATAGGAAAAATTCTCTACTGGAACATCGATCAGGCAAAAAAATGTGAGTTGAATGTGTTATGATTGGTATTCAATAGAGAAAGGAGAGAGGTGGGCCGCCATCAGTTTTGATACAATAGGAAGAATTCTCTGATTGTGCGTTTATCAGGCAGGAAATAGTGAGTTCAATATATATCAGTCATCATTTGTATTTGGTATAGCAAAAGAGTGGAGGCCTGCCGTCAGTGATGAAATGCGTGGGGGATGGGTATCAGGTGGATAATATCCATCCAATGTCTCCAAAAAGGAACAGCAGATGTGGTACGGACTGATTAGTTATATGAATCATTCTCGGAGATGAAAGTAAAGCATTGTAGAGATAGAAGATTCCCAGAGCAATAGCGACTTAAAGAAAAAAAGGTTTGGACTACTGGGGAGTCATGGTGGCCGCTAAGGTGGAAAGCAGACATCATACAAATTATAAATATGATATTAATAGTGGTTCCATACCATTTCTACTGTTGTCAGGTCCCACTGTAGTTCATAAGTGTCAAAGTCTCTGAAAAGGGTAGTTCTAAAGACCCAAAATGAGAGTGTATGTGGTATGCTGTAGTACCACCTCTCTATGGTGAAACACTGTGATAGCATGTCTTCTTTCCTGTATCCTCTTGTCTATGTCATATTGGAATGTTGAACATGTCATAGTGTTATCAAAGTATTCACTTGTTGATATTTGAGGCTGAGTGTCAGTTGATGCTGTAGCCTTGGATGTTGGATGAGATCTTCTTGTAAGAATAAACCTGCGGTTACATCATTCTTGAGTCCTGTCTCCTACTTCAAGAATTCTACACTGGCGTAGTCGGCAGGATCAAGGAAGATCTCAACACAAGGACAAGGCATGTCCAAGGAAATCCGGTGAGAGATAACCTTTTTGTGACTTTGCCTACTCTTCTTCTAATTTACTCCAATCTCAGCAGTGGTTTGTTAATTGAGTTCATCTGGCTTCGTGTCTGCCCTAATACTGAAAGCTGACTTAACTTCTTTCAATACACTCCTGAGATAATCCTATGAAAAAGGTTCTTAACGTTTAAAAGTACACTACAACAAAAGAATATTTTAAAAGAACCTCTTTCGGCAAATTTCTGCCTTTCATGTACTGTATTTATGGCAATTTGAAGTGTTGTTGTACATGCAGCGAGCGTAACGGGGACAGCGGTCTCGAGCACTCCAACTGTCCCGGAGCGGCCTTGTGTCCTTTCAAGTGTACTTAACATTCCATTTGCGGCCTGCTCGTAAGTCTGTGCCGCTGCGGCCTGATCGCAATAAAGATTCCATTTGCGGCCTGCTCGTAAATCTGTGCTGCTGCGGCCTGCTCGTAAATTCCTGCCATTGTGTAACAGTACCAGCTTTGCAGTGCGGGATTAATTAAGCAAAACTCCCCCACCTGAGGTGCTTCATTCTTCACGGCACTCTTCAGTACTCGTGTTAAATTCCTGCCTGCCTGGAGCTTCTACGATTCCTGCTCTGCTTCTTTCAACCAGCGCTTCCTGCTTTTCTCCGATTGGCTATCGTCTTCCTGTGAGGAGGCGAGTGGGCGTGTCGGGGTTTCACGATTCATAGGATTCTGCCAGTCTTTTGCTGCCTTTTGCTTTTCAACTGGACGTGCGTGTTAATGACACGCACATTTAAAGCTGCAGCTTTAAAATTTCATCAAGACTAATTGCGTGTCAATGATGCGCACATTTGAAGATACTCTCTCTTGTATCGGCAATTTGGTATTTACTTCTTGTGATCTCAGTTTTGCTGGTTGCGTTGCGTGTCAATGATGTGCACATTTCTACTTCTTTAATTCTGCCTTCCACTTTGCGTGTCAATGATGCACACATTTACAGCTTATTTCTGCCGCACCTTGAGTTATTTCCTCTGCGTGTTAATTCAATGTTGCGCACATTTGCATAATCACGTCAAGAATTGTTCATCAACTCTATGACACGCACATTGTCTTCAACATAGGAACATTACATGCGTTGTGTGTCTACTCAATAATATGCAAATTTTTGTCTCGTCTAACAGGTGTTTTGTATTTACAGACCCTCTTGACCACAGTGATATGCACTCCTACTTTTTCATCAAATTTTATATTTGTGAGTATCTATTCATATGATTTCTGTTCAGTAACAGCTTATCCCTACTTTTATGTTGTGTTATTATCTTGTCAGTTGAAAGGGCATAATGCAAAATTTTACCGCAGCACCCTTTTTTCTTCCCAATCCTGGTGTTCCGCCCATAAAGTGGCAAAAGTGGAAAAAAAAATGTAAGCGTTATGCCAAGGTTTGTGGGGCTTCTCTCAGTGCGGAGAGGAAATCCTCATTATTGCTGCATTGTTTGGGCTCTGAAGGTCAGGATGTATTTGATCATCTTCCTGACCTGTCAGCTGCGGAAGCTGAAGGATTAAATGATTATGAAATCTGCATTAAGAAACTAGGGGTAAGGAGTCTGTGTGTGAAGGGAGTGATGTGCAACAGAGAGAAGAGCAAAAAGCCTCTGATAGGAAAGGCTATTTTGATGCCAAGAAAGCTGTCAAGAAAGTTGTTGTAACTGTGGGAGATTGGGTCATGAGCAAACGTTCCGGTCTTTTAGGTAGTTCGCTGTCTAAGTTCTTGAAGCCCTTAATGGTCATCAAAGTTTTCCATAATGCTGTTAAGACTCAAGACCATCGCATTTGGAATCTTAACAGAGTTGTGGTTGTAAGGGGCAAGCACAATGGTAAGTCTGATACAAGCTCAGGCGACGATTCCACCGCTCCTGGTGGCTCGTTTACGAGAATGGGAAAAAATGGTAATTGTATGCATAATAACCGACGACCCACCAGGATGGTCAAACGTCCTGGTTATCTCAATGATTACACCTAATATGTGTGCTTATTTTGCATGATAATGTAAATAGTTTGTTAAGGAAGGGAGGTGTGTGGTATGCTGTAGTACCACCTCTCTATGGTGAAACTCTGTGATAGCATGTCTTCTTTCTTGTATCCTCTTGTCTATGTCATATTGGAATGTTGAACATGTCATAGTGTTATCAAAGTATTGACTTGTTGATATTTGAGGCTGAGTGTCAGTTGATGCTGTAGCCTTGGATGTTGGATGAGATCTTCTTGTAAGAATAAACCTGCGGTTACATCATTCTTGAGTCCTCTCTCCTACTTCAAGAATTCTACAGTGTAATGAAATGAAAGACAGACTTAGGGCCTGATTTCGAGTTCAGCGGTCCATCGGACTGGCGAACCCGTCGTGGCAGTCTTTGGACTGCTAGACTGGTGGTCTACCCGCCATATTACAAATAAGGCGGTGGAACTGCCACAGGCTCACTGCAACTGCCGGGGATAATGGCTCCCGCAGTGGTGGTGCAGCAGTGAGAGGCTCTAATATGCTGGTGATGCTGCTGCTGCACGGTCGATCATATTAGGAGTTTCCTCATTGCCACAGTTTCATGGCAGTGAAGCCGCCATGAACACTGAGGCCGTGAGGAAGCAAAGGAGGCCCTACTGGACCCCCTGTTGCCTCAGGGCCATGGTGTGCCTGCAGGGGGACACATGTTGTGCTACCCTTTGTGCAGACACCCCCTTTCATGCATGGCATGGACTTTACAGTCCATGCCATGCAGGACGGGCTTTGGTGTTCCCATTTCAGTTCCGCCGTGGGAACGCCAAAGGACCGCCCACCGGACCACAAGATTGCTCGTAATCTATCGTGCGGCTGGCAGGTGAGTTTGGTGGTCCTGGAGTGGGGCGCGGGCGTAATCAGGCCCTTAGTAACCAGTGAGAAAAATCTTGGTCTGGTGGAAAGTAAATAGGCAGGTTAGGGTGACTCTGTAAAAGATGTCAAATATCGGGCGAATAATTGATCGAGTGCAGATAAAAAAGTGAATATGAGGCGGTTCGTTTACCTAATTTTTGTAATCGTGTATCTAAAATGAATCACTGCAGTTGGAAATATGAAATAACTGCTGCCGGTCAGGTGATAGCCCAGTATGGGGTATATAGGGGACGGAACTCTAATAGTGATGGCATGGGAAGTGGTCTCATCACAAAAGAAATAATAAAACCCACAGCCAAACATAGTGTTCATTTATAATTTAGAGTCTTTCAGCATATGAGTTCCTTACCTGGACTCATGGAACCTTCATGCTTAAATGCTTAGCTTAAGTGGTATACCCAAAATCTCATTTTTAAACGAACATTTGCGGTGGTGCAGCAATGTGTCCTCTGCTCAAGAACACTCCATTCTGAGACTGTAAAAGATGCTGTGTACCAACCTTGAATACCAAAAAAGAATGCTTGCTTAACACAACTTCTTCTATGATTACAGATATTTAATTGTTTATTTCAACACAGTTCATTTCCATCCGGGAAAATTAAATTCATTGAACATGTTCGTCAGAGCCATTGTAAATATCTGATCCACAATGTCATTACATCACAACATCCTTTCTTTCAAAAATTATTGAAAAACTCAATGCCCCAAATCAAATGCATTTCAGGCATTCATTTGCCCTTCTTCAGGAATAAAGGAGCTGCAAAAGAGTATTACACAAACAGGATTGAAGGAAACTAAATTAGGAACTACCTCAATGTCTACATTGAAATTTTTGTACAACCTGCCATCATAAAGATAAGCACACAAAAGCGAAAATTCAGAATGTGCCTTTATTCTGATGGTTTCTGCAGCAAATGGACTAAACAACATACGGTGAAGCTCATTTATACAACATCAAAAAACCAACAGAAATCCAAACAAACCGTGTGTTAGATAAAATGGGAAAATGTTGACCTAAACCCAACTGTGGGTCACATCTAAAATTCAGAGTTAGAACAGTGACACAAGAGAGTATGCCACAAATCATTAGCTGGGTGAAACACCCAGTGTAACCAGCCAACTATGTGAAAGTTACCTAACTTGCTATACGTTGTGACCTGAAATCATCTTGTGAAACCCGTGCATACATGAGAGTCGCAACGCACCAAAACAGATTCACAGGAAACCATGCCATCAGATCATGCCTACTCAAGCCAGTAGGCTAAGTTAATCAAAATACATGTGAGTTGCTTAATATCTGATGTGTTGTGCACCAATTCCATCTTGTGAAACCCGTGAATATCCGACACCCCCATTACACCCGGGACAGATTCACGTCAAACCATGTCTTCAAATCCGCCTAACCAATTCAATAAACCAAGTGCCAAACTCCTGATCCGCCTTGAACTAAAAATTATTGAAAGGCAGCCTGTGAGTTCACACCTCCCACAGTCCAAAGTGTACCCAGAACAAATTCCCTATCAACCATGCCTTATAACCCGGCTTTGTCAGAGACATATCATGCTCAAATCAACAATGAGGAAACTTACTACAATATACAAGGTGAATTGACATAACTCAGATACCGGTTCTGCAATGATCAAACTATATATGGCAAAAATATATATCCGCTCGTTCATCTGCGTCAACCTCAATCACCTGACCAGCCGATAAGCCCCACGTCCTACATATACATCCTGCGCCGTATTGGAAGAGCTGAGGTAATCTAAACACTAAACAGAAACCTCCACTCTGAGAACCCAGATTCCAACCAAATACACAACTGCTGAGTGAACTTGTCAAAAAATGTAACTCATTCCCCAACCATTTGGGAAATATCCTAAGAAAATGAGGACAGCAAAACCTACAGAAATTAGCTTAGGAGGTGAAAATGGCAAATCCTTTTGGCATTCAAATGTGAAAACAAACCCTTCAACATAACATAACTCCTGTCACCCAGTGATATGAACAGTCTCTCATGTTAATGAGTACATCCAACAATAATCTGGGCGGTAACACTGAATCTTTACGCCTCTTCACAGTATGTAAAGTCAGAGAAAACCTCTAACAAATGTAAGCTTGACATAGCGAGACCTAAGAAGCAAAAAAAGGATCTAAAATGAATCAAACATGACAAACATATTATCAAAGGAGCTAATAAAGAAAAATAATAAAGACAAATATCAACGATAATCCATAAAACAGAATGCAGGAGAAGAATAATCGGAAATAATCCAAGAAACAATATTTAAAATATATAACAAATTTCTCAAAGCAACTCCTTCCTTCTAAATCTACAATTATAATGACACACATCCTTAATTTTCATAAAAAGCATGATGTTTCAAATCTATTGTTCAAATCGAAAGGCTGCAATGTTTTCAAGTTTTATCCAGTGTGTTTCTCTCTGCAACAGCTTTCTATTGATGCCGAGCTCCACACTAGGTGTGATGACCTCCAGAATTTGGATTCTTGATAGACTCACATTGTGTCTGTATTCTTGGCAATGCGTGGTGACACTGGATGCTTTGAAATTGTATAAAAGGTTGCTTTTTTGCTCAGTGATTCTAATTTTATTATTGAGATGTGGTAACTGTATTCATTGCAATAATGTAACTGGGGCTAACACCATTACTCACCCACATCCTGAATAAAAGATCACATTGAGACATGCATCCAGTTGCAAAACCGGTAATTTTATGTATTCTTTGAAATGTCTATGTGGCCTAATGTACATTAGTTACACATCAGATCATCAAATAGAATTCTTCCTACTGAGGACTTTTATTAAGCTTATGTCAGAGATGAATGCTAAATAAAAATATATATTTAAAGGAGATAGTATAATTGTCTAACATTTTCCTGAAACTGTTGTGACACTATTTAGATCAGGGATTATGCCAGTGTAGCTCTGTTGGTCATCCTGACACTACACAAATTTAGTGATTCTAAATTAAACATTAATTGCTAAGTGGCTGGAAGCATGGTCTGATTTGCCTCAACATTAAGATCCCCAGGTTTTGAAATCTTTGTAAGGAATAGCTGTCTCATGAATAGTGGATATTTTTAAGAGCACAGTTTCCCTCTGGGAAACATATAATATAGATGTGGGACAACTACACAAAACTGAAAAACAGTAAAGAAAATGATAACCCACAAAGTCCAAATCAGATTGCTTATATAGACATACATTTCATAAACAAAATTTTACACAAAGGCAATCTGCTGTATGGCATCAAAGGACGGGCAAACACCAAAGGGATTGCTTACTGAAATAAGTCAGCTTGTCAGCTTTGGAGAAGCAAAATCAAACAAAGAAATGTGCTGATTGTGGCTGTCAAAACTAAATGCAAAGGGACAGCAGTGCATGCGTGTTTGTCACTGAAAGAATACAATGGCCCGCATTACGATGTCAGTCAGAGTTGTCTCCAACCGACACCGCTGTGGATTGGGAACCGACCGACCTCATGTTGGCGCTTTCGACTGCATTATTTGTATGCGACCGCACATGGTGCAGTCACAAACTTCCATTTCTCAATGTGAGCTTGTGCGACGGGTGGGCGGTGCCTGCCACAGGGTGCAGGGATGTTCTGGGGGGCACCTATTGTAGAAGGGTTCTTCAAGGAATCCACGTAGGCATAGTGGAGATTAAGTATTCTTTATTCTCCTAAGAGTACACAGCAACGTCCCAACTGGCCAGCTTACTTCAGAGGTCTCCGCATAACTGCCGGACCTCGAATCATCAGCTGGAATCCCCACTCCATACTATTACATTCCATCACCATGGAAATAGAATACAACACAACTTCCCCTTTAACACAATGAAACAATTAAAATAGTTCATAAAATTAAACAAAACAGAATGAAAACAAAGCTAAGTTAGTAAAAACACTTATTGAAGAATGTAGTCCTTCAGATAATAGGGAGCACGTATTCTTCTTTTGCTCTCCCTGGGTGGGACAGCTACCTCACAGGGACTAGACTCGACAATGACACTGTCACTATCTTGCAACAAGCAAGAATTGGAGAGTGCAAAACCAGAACAATTATCATTAGGAACATCCTGAGAGACTGTGGCATCACCACCACCAGTGTGTTGAATAGACAGTTCCCTAGAATGATTGGAGAAAGAACCATCTGGTGACGATAAACCCGAACAAGGAGTTTCAATGCCACAGCTTTTCTGAACATTGTTTTTCATTAAAACCACATTCCTTTTACTCCACCATTTCCCATTCTCAACCAAAACTGCATATTTGGAAACTTTAACAATTCGTGTCATGGGATAAAACTTAGACTTATGATTTTTGACACTAAACGGTCTTTTAACCTTGATGAAATCCCCAACTGAAAGTTGCACATCTTTTACTTTCTTGTTAACATCATAGGCTTGTTTCATTTTAAATTGCGCTTTTTCCACAGAATCACGTAACTGTTTCAAATCAGGGATCTTGTTAGAACACTTTGTTTGTTCCAAAACCCAATTGGGACTGAGTTTAGAGGAACCAAAACCCCCTTTGAAGGAGAACAAAAGGAGGAATACCAGTCACAGAGTGTGGAGTATTGTGGTAACTCCATAACCTTTCTTGAACAGCTTCGTGAACAGACTCACCCTGAACCGAAGCTAACTGAATGGTTTCTTTTAACATCCTGTTCACTCTCTCCACCATACCATTGCCCTGGGGACTATAGAGAGCCACAGTCATGTGCTTGATTCCCATGTTGGTTAAAAAACTTTGCATAGCATGAGACTTAAACTGAACTCCATTATCTGACACTAGATATTTAGGAACCCCTTCTCTATGAAACAAATCATTAAGCATATTGATCACAGATGTAGTAGAAGGTTCAGATAAAAACTTGCATTCCACCCATTTAGAAAAGTAATCAACCATGACTAAAGCAAATCTCATGTTAGCTTTGAGATTGTACATTGGACCAATAAAATCCATACCCAATTTTTCCCAAGGACCTTTGGGAAAATCAACAGGATGAAGGGGAGTGTTACGAACCTTCAGTGATTTATCAGCCTCAGAACAACTAACACACCGTCCCACAAAGTTCTCCACCTCAATATCCATACCTGGCCACCAATAGTAGAGACGCAAACGTTTTTTTGAGCCAGTCATACCAAGATGACCTTGGTGAGCAAACTTAATCAATCTTAACTTAAGTGTTCCAGGAGGAATTAACAAACTTCCCTCATAATAAAATCGTTTTCAATGGTGAGATCATCTTTTACCTTGTAAAACTGACGCAAACCTTCTTCCAAGTTCCTTTCTTCAGGCCAACCATTGATAATATGATTCTTTATCAAATTCTGTAAATCATCACGTTTAGCACAATCCAACCATTCTGAGTTGCTAATTGCTCCATCCAAAACGAACAAACCATCAACCAACCCAACAACACATTCAGGATCATCATTAAAAGAATTGTAATGCTCTTCATGTAACGGACACCTGGATAAAAATCGGCACGACCATTTTTCCCTCCTGGAATATGCTTAATTAAAAAATTGAATTCAAACATCCTGGCAAGTAATCTCACCAACCTAGGACTGGCTTTATCATGATCTTTAGTGGACAACAAGAAAACAAGAGGCTTATGGTCAGTGACCAAAACAAATCTTCTGCCCCATAGGAATGTTTCAAAGTGCTTAGTAGCCCACACACAGGCTAAAGCCTCCCTTTCAATGGTTCTATAGTGTCGTTCAGTTTGAGTGAGAGATCTAGAGGCAAAACCCACTGTATGCTCAAAACCTTCTACTAATTGGGTAAGAACAGCACCTAACCCCACTCTACTGTGACAATGGATTGTACATCATCTTTGAAGGGGTGTAGAGCAGGAGCTTTAACAATAAGGTTTTTTAAATTACTGAACGCTGCAGATTCAATCTCCTGCCAAGTAAACTGTTCACCCTTCCTAAGTAGTTTCCTTAAAGGTTCAGTTTGAAGGGCAAAACTATCAATGAACCGTGAATAATATTCACATAACCCGAGAAAAGATCTCAATTGATCTTTATTCTCCGGGGAGGGACTTTCAGCAATAGCTTTGACCAGGTCAGACTTAGGTGTAATACCAGATTCAGAAATATGATGACCTAGATAGTCAATCTCCTTGACTAGAAATTTAAATTTTTCTTTTTTAACCGTGAAACCATTTGACTCTAATATTTGTAACACATTCGCTAAATTTTCTAGATGTTCTTCAGTATTTTTGGAAAACACCAGAATGTCGTCCTGGTAAGCAAGAACATTTTTGCAATCCCCAAACAATTTATACATTAGTTTCTGAAAAACAGAAGCGGCAGATGCCAGGCCGAAAGGCATTCGCAAAAATCTGAAAGCACCAAAAGGGGTGTTAAAAGCTGTGAGAGAGCGGGAATCTTCAGTAAGCTCCACCTGATGGTAAGCAGATTTCAAGTCAAGACACGAAAAAACCTTGGCACCTCCCAACTGAGCTAACATTTCTTGGATTTTGGGTAGTGGAAAGCAATCAACTAAGATGTTCTTGTTCAAAGATCTTAAGTCAATACAAAGTCTGATGTCCATTGTACCTTTTTTCTTTGCGACGACAATCGGAGAAATCCATTCTGCTGAATCGATTGGTTAGATGACTTTATCAGAGGATAGATTCTCCAAATGTTGTTTTAATTGATCTCTAATGCATAGTGGAACATTTCTCACTTTGTGGATGATGGGAACAGCATACTTCTTTAATATAATTTTGTGTTCAAAGTCATGCACAAGACCTAATTTATTACTAAATAAAGAATCATGCTTAAGAAGTAACTGTTGCAGAGAGGGACTAGCTTCAGGTATATCTACTAGCGAAATGGGACACGAAGTACCTGGTCTTAACACCATGCCAAATTTCCCTTGATCTTTCCATCCTAGGATATTGTATCCTTTCTTCGCCACATACACTTTAGTGAAAATTATTCTGTCTTTAAATTTAACATTGTTAAGAAAGAAACCTAGCATATCAATATTGTGACCCCCAAAAGAAATAGTACGAATGTCTGGTGGTGATAATTGAATTGAATTCCAATGCTTGTAAAACAATACATCAGTGACAAAAGTAACCGGAGAACCGGAGTCTACGGTTACCTGAACTTCCACATCACCAATGGTAACATTGCACAAAGGACCACCATCATTCATATCAGAATCAATAGAGAGCACAATCTTTTTAAAACTTTTAACAGTGCAAATATTATTATCAGAAGAATCTTCTACACTTTCAAGGGTGGCTATTTTATGAGGATTCTTGCACATTCGTGAAAAATGACCATATTTCTTGCAGTTTACGCAAAGTTTGCCAAGAGCAGGACAATTTTTTGCATTAGCAAGATGTGTAAAAGATCCACATCTGTAACAAACACTTTGCTTTTTAACCTCTTTAGGTTTGTTGAATGTAGAATTTGGTTTAGTGCCAATAGCATTAACTGGTTCAGCCACAGTATCAAATTTATCCTTATTCAATTCTTTCTGTGCTACTACTGATCTTTCAATGCCTCTGGCTAATTCAAGAGTTTCATTCAAAGAAGGATTCCTACAACAAAGTAATCTTTCTTGTATTTTTTTGTTAAAACAATTAACGATTAGCTGGTCCCTAAGGTAAGAATCAATATTACCATCGAATTCACATGTGGCAATTAAAACTCTCAATTCAGCTAGGAAAGTATCAATAGATTCAAACTCAAATTGACGTCTAGTGTAGAACTTGTGTCTCTCCACTACAACGCTGGTGTCATCCTTAAAATGGTTATCAAGTCTGCAAACTGCCTCTTTATAAGCATCCCAATCAGTTTCTTCAGTTTGGGTAACCATTGGCAAATGATCAAAAATACGTTGCCCTTCCGAACCAAGGCTATTGTAAAGAAGAGCTAGTTTCCTAACCGGCTCAAATTTTGACCCATCCAAAGCTATTATATAGCTAGCAAAACCTTTAAACCATTGCTTCCATTTTGTTTTAGGTATACCTGGTTCCGGTAAGAAATGTGAAGGACATGTAATATTTTGCATTTTAATTATTTAGATCAACGAATAGTATGAAGTAGAAACTGTGCAGACAGCAAAAAAGGTGCACACCGACCTCTAATGAATGAAGAAAGGCAAAGAGACTAAAACATGAAATGTGTAAATGTCTCAAAAATTGAAGTATGCCTCAGTGTAAAAAAAAAATTCAGTTGATATGGAACAGTAAAAACGGGTGGACGCACTTAAGGTAGGTGTGCGTGTCACCGGTTGTAACAATGAAGATGTGCTGCCGTAAATTCCAAAATGCGCGTAATATAATCAGGAGTGCGCTGCGATGAATTAGGAAGAGCGCGTTAGGTAGAAACACCGACTTTGAAACAGAGCCTTTAATAAATGAGCAGGGTGCGCGTGTCACCAACTTGAAATATTTATCGGTGCACGCTCAACTGATTTCCAAACATGTTAAGTGGTGTGCGCGTCACCGCGCAGAAATTGCAGAAACGTTGGTGCCTGACAAAATGGTGGCACGTTGCGTGACCCCGTGTCACCCTGACGTTACGATGTGACGTGTGCAGAGCAGGCACTCGGGAGGTAGGAGAATGGCCGGAGAGTAGAAGAATCTTCAGTGAAGAAGATTCCGAGTTACGCATGCAGGTAGGACTGAGTGCTCGCGCGGTGACAGTTGGAGGGGTGACAGGCCCAAATGAAAGTGCTTTGAAATAAGAAAGAGCAAAACATACGACCTGTCACCAACTGAATTCGTACGCTTCAGCACCTCAGTCCAAACGCGATACGAAGCGCTGCATAACAGTGGAGTAGAAAAAATCGGTAAACTCCCGAATGAAGTCAGGAAATGCTGTAGGGTGTACCAGGAGATCCCAATCGTCACCAAATGTAGAAGGGTTCTTCAAGGAATCCACGTAGGCATAGTGGAGATTAAGTATTCTTTATTCTCCTAAGAGTACACAGCAACGTCCCAACTGGCCAGCTTACTTCAGAGGTCTCCGCATAACTGCCGGACCTCGAATCATCAGCTGGAATCCCCACTCCATACTATTACATTCCATCACCATGGAAATAGAATACAACACCTATGCAGATGTGGAGGGTGTGGGGGTAAGGAGGCCCTGCTTGGGGCCCCCAATGTCGCTTTCTGGCAGCCTTTCCATCTCAGGAAGGCTGACATGGAAAGGCTGTCGGAAACCAACATCATAATCCCGACGGCGGAAACGCCGTCCTTAAGGGATTATGAGGTCTTCAGACCCCATCGGATTGTGTCAGTCGGTCTCTGCGACTGCTGCCTCCGATTGCAAGCATCGTAATGCGTCGGTCGGACCGCAGCAGTAGTCGTAATGAGGCCCATTGTCTAGAATAATTTGGAGGAAGATTTTTTATATACAAAGTGCCTTGATAAAAGTATCCAAGTAGCCAGTACTGGTTCCTCAGACACAAGTTCACAATTTGGAGTACAGGCCCAGAGAAAATGTGCACTATCAAAAGGCCCCCAGGTTTCCTTTGCGTCAGTGTGAGCTCCTTGAGCCTGCAGCGCCTTGTTTCCTCCCCAACCCTGGTAAGATGTCTCACATGGGGAAGCTACATAAATGTCTAAATGCAACATATATACTGGTTCTCATTAATAAAAGTACAACATCTTATATCACAGGGATGCTGTGCTTTCTCTAGTTCAAGGGACTAGTTTAATTGAGCAATTAGGATTTCTTTGGTAGGATTTAGACTCCTTTGTCCTTTGGGGTTAAGGAGAGGTAATTGGATCAACTTACCATTCCCAGATATCTAAACACAGCGGAAGACACAATTCACTCAGTGGTGCTCTATCAGGTAGTGGGAATTCTTCGAACAGCAGTAGGCAAGAGTTCTTTCTTCTTCTGTACCAGTCGGCTCTCTGCCAGAGAGTGACCATGTCTGGAGTTTTAATAGGCAAAGCAAGTCTGTGCTTGGCAAAATCACCTCAGTGAATCAAAATGAAGTTCCTGGGATTTCTCTTTGTGATACAAGCTTGTTTCCATTCCTGTAAATGTGTTGATTTACATTTCCCCCCACTCTCTCTGCAAATTCCACCCCAAACCAAAAAAAGTACTAACTTGCAGTGCTCAAAAAAACATCCACCCTTTCAGGTCTTAGTTGCTCCTATGCCATGCCATCAGTCGCTATCCTTCCCTGAGGAAGACAACCCTGAATGAAGGGTTCACATCACCAATATCCACTCAAAACTATCTTAGTATTAAGTTTAAAATATTGTGAGTACCAAAATATTAAAGAATGAAATATCCAGGGAAAGTAGATTGTTTTTTTCTTGATGAGAAAGTTACTATTTTTGTATAGTCATCCCCAGTCCTTGCAGATTGGCATGGCTGGTTTCCGAACTTTGAAGCTTAGGGCACTGCAGCCTGGGCCCCAGTGTATGCTTTCATTGTAAAAGGCTATAGGTGCTCCTAAGAGGCAAACTCGAGTTCAGATAAAATATTAACTCTACTATCTCTGGTTTGGGATAAGGTACTGGAATGATTCAGCCACCATTTTTAATGTTTATTACAATTTCAATTTAATCATGGTGGATGTTTAATAAATATTTTGGTAAAGTAACTTTTAAAAAGTTACACTGTATTCCCCTGAACCTCCAGTAGACACATTAGCATGCGCCTGTCAGCAGCTGAGTTCTGTCAGTGCTTCCCCTTAATGAGATGTGAAAACTGCTCCCTGAGCAGTAACAATGGCTTAGGATTTTTCACAGAAAGACTTGGGTGTGAGGTATGTTACTCCTCTTAGCTCAGGAAGGGCAGCTGGGGAGGGTTCAGGAATGTCATTAACTTGAAAGGGACCACAGTGAGGCCTGCCCATTCATAGTTAAGTATAAAGGGAGACCTAGGTAAGAGACCCCTGTGTGCCCTGGGCCAACTATATTCAGCTTCTCACTAGCCCTATGGGAGGGTGATCTGGTCACAAAGCCAGCTTCGTAGGGTTGTGGAGGAGGGGAATGCTCATTACCTAAACACACCCCTGGCTGGGACATCAGAAACCTCCAATGGCAGATAGGTGCTGACATACTGAATTTTACTCAGAATAGTGCACTGTGGGATACTTTGCAAGAATCTGCTGTAAAATTGGGAGGGGTTACCCCCTAGAAACACTTTTCTCATTGGTAATAGAGTGTCCAGGAGTAATTCCCACCCACTGGCTAATGAATCATACAAAAGTGGTACCTCACTGACAGGTCATCAGAACTCAATTGGACATGCGGAAGAGCAAAAGAGGAAATGGCCTGCTGTTTATGTCCTGTGTGGAAACCTGAGTAGCTGGGCCTGCTCTCACTTACACAGGACTCAGAAATGGATTCAAAGAGTCAGTTGTCTAATCTCCTGCGTGGCTACAGGGACGCTGCTTGTTATGGCCTACTTAGAACAACTCGGAAAATTCTCCCCCTCTTACCCTTCCCAGCAAAAAAGATACTGATTCAGGCACTAATTTTGTCGAGGATTGACTACGGAAATGCCCTTTACCTGGGAGCCCCAAAGTCAGTAACTGCAAAACTTCAAGTCATTCAAATTGCGCAGCTAGGCTTCTTACGGAGACTCCCATTAGGTGCTCCGCAAAGCCCGCGTTGCGCTCTCTTCACTGGCTTCCGGTGGAACAGAGAATTAATTTTAAGGCACTCTGCATAGCCCACAAGGCGCTTGTGGGGAGCGGACCACTTATCAACAACGGCATGATTCGCCCCTACAGGGCGAATAGGGAACTCCGCTCAGACGGGCTTCACTTGGCAGTAGTCCCCAGGATCAAGAAGGCCAGAAGTGGCGGATGGCTTTTTTCGTTTAATGCCTCCAGACTGTGGAATTCCATTCCGCTGGACCTTCGGAGCGAGCTTAATCATCTGGCATTCCGGAAACAACTCAAGACGTGGCTTTTCCCTTAGTGCACTCAGTTCTCTGGTTATGGCTCAGCGCTGGGATGCTTCTGGGTAGCCATGCGCTATACAAGTGCCCATTCATTCATTCATTCATTCATACAGGGACACAATAAGCTGCAAAATGTATTTTCCCATGAAGTGATCAGTTGAGTAGTTACAACTGGACCCGAATACGACCCTGCTGGTGACCTCTGCTGGAGTAAGTTATGGTCCTTAAGTACTGTCCTTGAGGTCCTGGGAGTCTCAGAACCAGCAGGAGGAGCTGCTCTAGAAGGGAGTCTGAAAACTTGCGACTTACAATATTTTTGGACTTTCAAGCCCTCCAGAGTTTCAATGGAACCTTAATGCAAAGGTTTCAGATCTCAGGAGGACTTATCCGGATTCAACTTCCACGCTTACCCGGCTGTAGGATTTTTAGCTCCAAAAAAGAGTTGTAAATGCACCAGAGTACACTGTCTGCCGAACCCCTTGATCCCTTCGCCTCATTTAGAGTTGGACGGACTGCTAAGCTTTCTAGTGATGGAGCCCCCATTGGCTCCATCGACATAAAGCTTCTTTAGATGGTTCAACGAAGTAGGGGCCATCAAAGGAAAGATATTACACTGCTCACCCTGCTGTGTAATGCCTGGTGGTGATGAACAGAAAAAAGAAACTGACCCCCCCCCACACTCTGGGAGAAGGCTCGTTAGCTGTGGGGGTTATTATTTTTTTGTTTTTCGAAAACAAAGCTGGCTGTGGGGGGTTACTATTTTTTTGTTTTTCAAAAACAATCTCCCACTTTGAGAACTTGTTTCTGAAAAATAGAAAAAGTTCAATGTTTCTTGAATGGCTGTCAAAATTGACACAGTTGTCTACCTAATCTATGTGCATAACTGACTGCTGGGCCAGAGGTCTTCTCTAAATATGGCAGACAGTAGACCGTCACAATAGTGGAGGTAATGTCCCTGGCCACCCTGACAAATGGAGAACCGTCTGCCAAACTGTAAATTAGGACCTAAGTCTGAAGGTGGAAATCATGACCTGGCGAAGGCTAGAAAAGTATGTGCCAGACGAGAGGATTTTGGCAGCCATGGAATGTAAACATTCCTGCTCAAATCTTTTCTAGCCAAAATAAGCAGCCTCAGCTGACCTCCTTGAATAGCTATCCAACCTTTAGAGGGATTCAGTGGATACGGACTTTCACCTTACCCCTGCTGGAGGATTTCCATTTCTATTTCAGGAACTAAGGGCCAGATGTACAACCCTATTTTGCATGCGCAAACGGGTTTGCGACCTGTTTCCGCATGCTAAATGTGAAAGGGCCATGTACAATTCCTAAATAGCGAGTCGCTATTTAGGAATTGCGAGTCGCTATTAGGAAGGGGCGCTCCCTTCCTAATAGCAACCACAACCTCATGTATGAATGTTTTGCGACCGCAATTGCGTTAGCAAAACACTCTCAAATTACCACCCTCTTCAAGAGGGTGGTAATGGAGTCGCAAATGGGAAGGGGTCCCCAGGGGACCCCTTCCCCTTTGTGACTGGCCCCCAAAATATTTTTTAAGGGCTGGCAGTGATCCCAGGGACCACTACCTGCCCTTAAAAAATTAAACGAAAACGTTTCATTTTATTTTTTTTCAAATGCATCCCGTTTTCCTTTAAGGAAAACGGGCTGCATTAAAAAAACATCTGGTTTATTTAAAAACAGTCCCAGACATGGAGGTCTGCTGAGCCCAGCCGGCCACCATCCCTGGGAGTGCACGCCATTCCCAATGGGGTCGCAAATTGTGAGTGGCTCATTAAATTCATGAGCCTCGCAATTTGCGACCCCATTGGGAATCGCAAACAGTGTCTCAGACATTGTTGTGCATACCAATTTGCGAGTCGCAAATGCGACGCAATTTGCGACTCGCAAATTGGCGGGTCGTACATCTGGCCCTAAGGGCCTAATTATGACTACGGCGGTCCTGCCGTGATGCTGGTCCTGCCACCGCCATACTGTGGCACCGTGTGCCACATTATGAGTGTGGCAGTCAGACCGCCACAGGACCACTGCAACTGCCGGGGACCTGGAATCCAGTGGCGGTGGCAGAGCGGTCAGAGGCTGCAATATGTTGGTGGTGGCGCTGCAGCACCTCCGAGCATATTACGACTTGCCTCCCCACCATCCTTTCCATGGCGGTGAGTCTGCCATGGAAAGGTTGGTGGAGAGGCTAGTCAGGGGGCCCTTACAGGTCCCCCAGTTGCCTCTGTGCATGGGGGTGCATGCAGGGGGGCACATGTTGTGCCCCCCTGTATTTTTGCACCCTCCGTTCCTGCACAGGAAGAAATGCATGACATGGTGCATTTCTTCCCATGCAGGAACGTGTTGCTGTTGTCCCATGGCAGCGCCTTTCTATGGCTCTCCTTTGAGCCTTAGAAAGTAACTGCCATGGGACCACTGCAGCAGCATCTGTTCGACATGGATTCCAGTCAGTGTCCGGCTAGCGACTGCCGGTTTGGCAGCCCTCCCGCGGAGCACTGGCATGGCACTCCATGGCAAACTGCAAAATTTGTAATTAGGCCTTAAGTCAGTAGGGTGATCTGCTATGGGTATACAACAGCTGATACATCATGGAATGACATAAATCGTGCCAACCACAAGCATTCTTTTCTGATTGGCACTTAACGTATGAACCTAACAAGATTTTGGATGCATTTCTTGGGAAGGAATCACATTCTCCCCAACTAATAACCCATTTTCGTTCATTCATTAACACCTCACTCACTCAAACACACATAAACAATTCATAAATACAGACTTGTAAAATTCTCATATGTGAGCACCTTTGAAAATGAACATTTATAATAGCTAACCTAAACACATGTAAGTGTTAACCCCTTAACTGCTGAGGGTTTCCACTCCAGTGCTGAGCCACTTTTTGGCTATTTGGTGTACTTCTTTCCACCATCATGGGAATTCCAAAGATACCCAGGGTGTGTAAATTCTGAGCAAAGAGCCAAAATATAGCAAGATTTATTTTGTGTAAAAAATGGAAAAAAGTGCTCCACAAAAAAGTGTCTCTTCTTTTCCCCTAGAAAGGGCATCAACTGAAGGTTTTCTGAGCTAAAATCACTATCTTCTCAGCTTTCAGGAAGATGCCGAGCTGTATCAAAAAATTACCACAGTTTTGGCTTTTTTCTAAGAGGCAGATCGATTTTCACCATGGATGATGACAGAAAGCTATACATTTCCCAAAAAATAGACAAAACGCTGAATTCAGCAAGGCATCGCCTGTGTAGGTACCTTTAGTTTTCCTAAAGAAACTAACTGTTGAAATAAAAAATATGAACAATGAGTAGCAAAAAACAGTAATTGTTTACAACGTTTTTATCTGTAACTTCTTGTCACGATGGTCAATTGAGAAAAGCAATACTGTGGTACATACCTTAGACCCTTCTGGTCAAGGGGATATATAGGGTTTGTACATTCTCCAAGAAATCGAGGTACGCAGAGCCAACAACTGAGCTGCAGCTTAAAAAGGTTTTTCATTGTGTGCCAAGTATAGAGCAATTCCAGCAAAATCTAGAGTAAACAATGGGTATGAAGGAAACCTATGTGTTAGAAATGGGGATCTCTAGTTGGCAATGGTTTGCACCTTGTCCAAGTAGGGACCCTTCCTTCTAGTCAGGATAAGAAAGTTACACTCCTAAAATAACCCCTGCTCACCCCCTTGGTAGCTTGGCACGAGCAGTCAGGCTTATCTTAGAGGCAGTGTGTAAAGCATTTGCACATAACCAACAGTAATACAGTGCAATCACTACAAAAGGACACCACACCAGTTTAGAAAAATATCTAATATTTTTATATACTTAAGACAAGACCAAAAACGATAAAAATCCACAATACAGTACTTAGAAATCTTCAGTTATCAAAATAAACTTGAAAAACAGTTCCTTGAAGTCGATAGCTCCCTCTGGGGCTATCACGGCATCGTGAACAACAAATCCAAACAGTTCAGGCTGACCGTGGCATCGCGGGCCAGCTACAATGTCGGGAAGACCCGCAAGACAGTACCTTTAGAAATGCAGGGCGTCGACGACCTCTCGTTGAGCTTCCGAAAGCACGCCGTCTGCAAGCGTCGGTTCCGGAGGTCGGTGCAGGAGTCGTCGGGCCCTTGAAGTCACACGCGTTGCAAATCGAACTCCTCTCTGTTGAAGTCAGGAGCGCTGGCGTCGGCAGGCGTCGGGTGCTGCGGTGCGAAGTGCAGCGGTGTGGCGTGTAATGCCCTCAGGTCACGGTGCGAGCAGCGGCTCGGTGGCGGCATCAGATGGCGTCGTCGGTGAGACCAGGGTCGCGGTGCGAAGTGATGCGGTGCTCGTCACGGTGGTGGCAGGTCACGGTGCAAGCAGCGGCATCGTCATTGCTGAAGCGCTGACGAACTGGAGTCGATGGCACCTGTGTCGGTAGGCCAAGGCTGTGGTGCGGGATGAGGGCGGTGCGTCGTGTCACCTTATGAGCGGTGCCCTCGAACCACGGTGCAAGCAGCGGCGTCGATTTTGACGTGGAGCGCCGTCATCGGGGATACCAAGGCGGGGTCGTGAAGCGAGGCGACGCGGAGTGCGGTGCCCACAGGTCACGGTGCGAGCGACGGCTCGGTGGCGGCATCAGCAGGCGTTGTTGGTGAGCCCAGGGTCATGGTGCAACGTTGCGGCGGTGCCCTCTGCGGTGCCCTCTGCGGTGCCTTCAGGACACGGAGTCGGCAGCGGCATCGTAGACGGCGTCTGGTTGCTTTTTCTTCTGTTGCAGCACAAAACACACAGTTCCCAGTGCTGAGGGTAGAAAAACTTGAAGTCTTTGCTGTTCCTGAGACTTCTTGAACAGGGGGCAAGCTCTACTTCAAGCCCTTGGAGAAACTCACAAAAAATAGATTGCAGAAAGTTCAGTCCAGTCCTTTCCGTGTCCAAGACAGAAGCAGCCACTGCAGGCCAACACAGTAAAGCACTCAGCAAAGTGGTAGTTCCTCCTCACAGCTTCTCCAGCTATTCTTCTTGGCAGTCTTCTTGGTCCAAAAGAGTTCTAAAGTTCAGGGGTTTGGGCTCCACTTTTTATAGCCCAAAATCATTTGTCCTCTCAGGCAGAGAGTGTCTGTGCCCAGCCAGAACCAGTTCTGCCCTCTCTGGTGTGGCTTCCTGGCAGGAGGTGGGGACGGCATTGTCAGAGGCAGACCAGGCCCATTCAGGTGCAAGGAAATATCCTCCCCCTACTCTAAATGCAGCCCAAGTCTATTCAGCCCTTTCCTGACCCACCTAGACTATCTGGAGCCTCTGCTGCTCCCCAGCCCCTGTCATCCAAAATCCAGACAGTCAATCCACAAACCCAGCAGAGGCCTGCTGGATGGCTGAGCAAGAAAATACCTACTTTCTAAAAGTGGTATTTTCAAACACAGAATGTAAAAATCACCTTCACTAAAAGATGCATCTTCAGATTCTGAGTTCAGGCATACTAAACTTTATTTTCCTACCTAGTTCCCAGGGCCAGTTATGTTTATAAGATGCTATAAACAAACTCACCATTCTGTCCTATGGGAACAGGTAGCCTTGCAATAGTGAAAAACGAAAGTGGCAGTAATTCACTATCAGGACATGCCACACACACCAGGGCATGTCCTACCTTTCACATACACTGCACCCTGCCCACAGGGGTACCGTGGGCCTACCTTAGGGGTGACTGACATGTAAGAAAAGGGAAGGTTAGGGCCTGGCAAGTGGGTACACTTGCCAAGTCGACATGGCAGTTACAAACTGCGCGCAGACTCTGCAGTGGCAGGTCTGAGTTACTTTTTCAGGGCTACTCATGTGGGTGGCACAACCAGTGCTGCAGGCCCACTCGTGGCATTTGATTTACAGGCCCTGGCACACTCAGTGCACTTTACTAGGGACTGACAAGTAAATCAAATATGCCAATCATGGAAACACCAATCGATAACACAATTTACACGGAGAGCATATGCACTTTAGCACTGATCAGCAGTGGTAAAGTGCCCAGAGTCCTAGAACCAGCACAAACAGGTCAGAAAAAAATAGGAGGAAGAAGCGCATCCGTGAATCCTGCAGCACATCCGTGAATTCGACCCTGTCCTCCAGGGAAAGATGACGTCCCGCTAGATCTACCCCATGCGTCTCACCATCAGTCTGGCGTCTGGGCCGTCTGTGGTCTCACACGAGCAGGACTTCATCGTGGTGGAGACCAACTACAGCATCTACGCCTACACAGGGATCTACATAGCCCCGGTCATGACGTGCCTGACCTTAATATGACGGCCTCCGCTGCCTTCGTTTCTCCAGCTGCCACAATGGCAGACCCCAGCTCCCTCTCCGATACCGAGCTGTTCTACACCTACCACCATCATCTCCGCCTCCACGGGATCTCAGCAGCAGCGTCATCTGGGGGATGTTTCCTGACCTTTGAGTCCCAGCAGGCTGGCCTCTCCTCCCCATGAGATACTTTTCCTTCACTGCCGGGATTCCAGAACTGATCTCCTTCCCTGCCCCCTGTTTCTACTCCCTTCCCCCATTCCCTTTATCCTCTAGTGGGGACTTGTTCTTCTATGTTTGACTATTCTTGTTCTTCCCAACCTCTGAGACCTGAGCAACATGGCTGATACCCGGTGGAGCTGCTAGACAGCTATAGAGGAGATTGGCCCTGGTTCACCCCCTTGACCGTCACCTACCCAGCCGGACATTGGGCATAGTTCTCCGTGTCTCCCGGCTGTGTCTCCTTCCTCCCTCACCGACCGTTACCACTGACCGTTGAGACCTTGCTTTTTGACCGATGCCCGGTGGAGCTACCTTGATAGCTATAGAGGAGATGGGTTGTGGACTTCCCTCCCGGCCGTCTCCTACCCAGCCGGACTTTGGGCAGACTTTCCTTCTGTCTCTCCGCCGTATCTCCCTCCTACCCTTTTACCTTACCCTTCCACGCTCCTTTTATCTTGTCTTCTATCCTCTTTAAATGCTTGCAACAGATGTAATTTGTAACTGATGTATCTTCGTAACAATGTGGAACCTCATGTAAAGCGCTCTGATACCTCCGGGTCTAGCCAGCGCTATATAAAACTCAAATAAATAAAAAAATATAAAAAAAATAAAGAAGCAAAACGTTTGGGGATAACCCTGCAAAAAGGGCCATCTCCAACACAACCCCCTTCCAGCCTAAAGCCAGGGTAGACAAATCCATACCTCAATGGGCTTCCCTGCTTGGGGCGATAGAACATGGAACCTGGCCCGCAACTGCAGGGTTTTATTCCCGTTCTATACCTTCCTGAACCTAGTTGGATCCCTCTATCCATACTCTCAGGGCCCACTAAGCTGACCCATGGGGAACCCTTCTCCTCACCTGTGGACCCCATCTGTGCAGCGCCTCAACTTACTTTGCTCACAGATGTGTCCCAACAGGCAGACAGTACCCACATGGCCAACACAATGGTGTGGCCCAGTCCACCCCCGGGGTGTGACACCTGTCCCCCTCCCAGGGGCAACTCTGTCCACCAGGACAGCAAGCCACAGTGGCTACCGACAGTTGTCAGTGGGGAGACCCAGGCCTTATGCCTCTCAGGGCTCTCTAACCTCTGTGGTGTCAGAGAGTGGGGGCGGTAGCCCCAGGTGCCTGGCACCCTTTGTCCACTCTCCCTCTTGCCAGGCCAGGGATGACATCCTGGCACTGACCCACCAGCCCAGGGTCTGTACCCGGCGGCTGGACATGAGACTGGGATGGGCTTTGCCACCCCCAGTCCACCTCCCTGGGGCTCTGTACCCTCCTACCTGGACCGGTACCCCCTTCCAGAATTGTCTGGGCACCTGTGGCAGGTGTCCTGCACAATTCGCCCCTCAGTTCAGGGGTGCTATCCTGCAACTGGTACACCAGCCTGGGGTCTGTACCCTGAGGCTGAATAAGAGACTGGGGTGGGCTCTCCCACACCCGGTCCTCCTCCCTGGGGCTCCGTACCCTCCCACCGGGAGCAGCACCCCCAGAAGACAAACTGGTAGGGGCACTGTTAGCAGTCACCCCTTCCTCCAGGTCAGGGTGGACACCCTGAACCTGGTCCTCCAACCCGGGGTCTGTACCCTTAGGCTGAACCTGTGCCTGGCAACCTAGGACTTCCGGGGGAGTACACCAACCCCCCCAAGGGAAACCCACTCCTCATGAGTTGTGCGAGAGTCTGCCTGGCTCAGGTCTCCAGCCTCCTGTCCACCTGACAGAGCATGAAGACCCCCCAGGCCAGAAGTGGCCTCACCAGGGTCAGTACTGGGGTGCTCTGACCTCAGAGCTGGCAACGCCTGACCCACTGGTCCATCCACTGGGGACGGCGTCCCCCCCTCACCCTTTTCTCTGGACTCATGCACCCTCCCAACTGGAGCGGTGCTGCCAGACACCAGAACCGGTGGGATGCTCATTACAGCAGTTCCCCTCCCAGTCCCCAGACACTAGGGGATCCCCTCAATGGGTGGCCTTCCAGTACAGCCTAGGCTCCCCACCTGGTGTTCCCTCATGGAACCACCCAGGCTCTGGGACCGGGTTTTGGGCACCTTGGGCCGCAGCCCATTCCCACTCCTTCTCCGCGGAGACAGGACGTGAGTCCCTACACCCTTCCCCCAACACCAGGACCTATCTGGGCTACCACGAACCTTTCCCACCACCCTCGGTTGGAACTACCTAAGCCACTTCCTCCAGGATCACCCCCAGATGCTTCTCCAGATCCTCGGGAATCCACCAAAAAGTCTGCCTCTAGTGCAAGCTCCCTGGGGTCAGAGAACTCACACTCCACTGGGTGTTGGCATAGTTCTGGAAAACAGGGACTTAAAATATGCTCTCCAACAATTGAATCACACAGCCCCACACAGGTGTTAACCAAACTACCCTTCACCCAACCATCTAGTGCCTCAGAAAAGTACCCCACATCATTCTCACAAGACTGGTGAGACAGTGTCTGACTGCTGCTGTCCCTCAACCCATACTCTTCTGGCTGGTCTCCATACTCACTTACCAGGGATTCTACCATGGAGGAACCCCTCTCCCTGCACCTCTCATCTAGAGTCAGTAGAGTGTCCCTCCCACTACCAGGAATATGATCCCCTGTGCCAGTTCCCCAATCCACCTCAGGGACACTGCACACCACTGGAGTAACCTCACAATCCTGAACCCCCTGGTGTATGTCAACCCCCTCCTTGAAGCAGGGCCCCAAATCTGTGTGTGCGTGTACCTCACCCTCAGTACTGGACACTACATTTTTGCTGCCACCATCTGAGCTTGGTCTAGCCTTACTGGCTTCCCAGTCCAGCTCTCTCATTTTAAACTCATGGTCTAACATCATCTTTTTCTCCTCCATTGCTAACTTAAGCTTCTCCAGTTCCACTGCAACTCTCATTGCTTCCCGCCTGTCCTCCAGCTCCTCTGGGGACAAACTGCTGCTTCCTGGTTTAGAGGGTGCCCCCCCTCCCAAAAGCACATCCACCCTTGGAATAGGCTCCTCCGCCTCCAGGCTAAGATCCCCAGACTGCCCACTGGCATGTCTGGCTGCTACCCAGGCCCTCAGCGCCTTTTGTAGCTCCTCTTTCCTGGTGAGGCCCCTGATTTGGACTTTGAGGTTCTTGCAGATAGACTTCAATTCCTTCACATTGTAGGTATCTAACCTCTCCTCCTCAAAGGCCACTTCCAAGGATGCAACAGATGATGCAATTGATTCAGGCATGTTGTACTGGAAAGTTCAAGTTCAAAACCAATGGAAAGGAAAAATAGACCCAAAAAAAACAGTATGTGGTACGTAATGGTCTGTGATATGGTAGTAGTGCACACCAATCACTGTATGTCAAGTGCAAACACAAGTCCTATCCTCACCGCTGACAACCAATGTTAGAAATGGGGGTCTCTAGTTGGCAATGGTTTGCCCCTTGTCCAAGTAGGGACCCTTCCTTCTAGTCAGGATAAGGGAGTTACACTCCTAAAATAACCCCTGCTCACCCCCTTGGTAGCTGGGCATGAGCAGTCAGGCTTATCTTAGAGGCAGTGTGTAAAGCATTTGCACATAACTAACAGTAATACAGTGCAAGCACTACAAAAGGACACCACACCAGTTTAGAAAAATATCCAATATTTTTATATACTTAAGACAAGACCAGAAACAATATAAATCCACAATACAGTACTTAGAAATCTTCAGTTATCAAAATAAACTTGAAAAACAATTTCTTGAAGTCGATAGCTCCCTCTGGGGCTATCATGGCGTCATGAACAACAAATCCAAACAGTTCTGGCTGACCGCGGCGTCGCGGGCCAGCTACGGTGTCAGGAAGACCCGCAAGACAGTACATTTAGAAATGCAGGGCGTCGGCGACCTCTCGTTGAGCTTCCGAAAGCACGCCGTCTGCAGGCGTCGGTTCTGGAGGTCGGTGCAGGAGTCGTCGGGCCCTTGAAGTCACACGCGTTGCAGATCGAACTCCTCTCTGTTGAAGTCAGGAGCGCTGGCGTCAGCAGGCGTTGGGTGCCGCTGTGCGAGCAGCGTGCGATGCCCTCAGGTCGCGGTGCGAGCAGCGGCTCGGTGGCGGCGTCAGATGTCATCGTCGATGAGACCAGGGTCGCGGTGCGAAGTGATGCGGTGCTCGTCGCGGTGCTGGCAGGTCACGGTGCAAGCAGCAGCGTTGTCGTTGCTGAAGCGCTGTCATCGGTTGACGAACTGGAGTCGATGGCGCTGGCGTCGGTAGGCCAAGGCTGCGGTGCGGGATGAGGGCAGTGCGTCGTGTCACCTTACGAGTGGTGCCTTCGAACCACGGTGCAAGCAACGGCGTCGATTTCGGCATGGAGCGTTGTCGTCGGGGATAACAAGGCGGCGGCGTGAAGCGAGGCGATATGGAGTGCGGTGCCCACAGGTCACGGTGTGAGCAGCGGCTCGGTGGCGGCGACAGCAGGCGTCGTCGGTGAGACCAGGGTCGCGGTACGGCGTTGCGGTGGTGCCCTCTGCGGTGCCTTCAGGACACGGAGTCGGCAGCGCCGTCGGGTTGCTTTTTCTTCTGTTGCAGCACAAAACACAGAGTTCCCAGTGCTGAGGGCAGAAAAACTTGAAGTCTTTGCTGTTCCTGAGACTTCTTGAACAGGGGGCATGGCCGGACTGGCCGTAGCGGGCACTGGGCATTTCCCCGGTGAGCCGCCAGGGTGGGGGCCGGTTTTGGGCCCTGGGGGGGTCGTTTTTGTTACCGGGGGCCGGCCCTAAAAAACAGCTCGGCCGCAACCCCCCTGCCCACCTCCAGGGGGCCGGCCGAGCAGTTTGCCTGGGCCGGTTTCGCTTCCCAGTCCAGCCCTGACAGGAGGCAAGCTCTACTTCAAGCCCTTGGAGAAACTCACAAAAAATAGATTGCAGAAGGCTCAGTCCAGTCCTTTCCCTGTCCAAGACAGAAGCAACCACTGCAGGCCAACACAGCAAAGCACTCAGAAAAGTGGTAGTTCCTCCTCACAGCTTCCCCAGCTCTTCTTCTTGGCAGTCTTCTTGGTCCAAAAGAGTTCTAAAGTTCAGGGGTTTGAGCTCCACTTTTGATAGCCCAAAATCCTTTGTCCTCTCAGGCAGAGTGTGTCTGTGCCCAGCCAGAACCAGTTCTGCCCTCTCTGGTGTGGCTTCCTGGCAGGAGGTGGGGACGGCATTGTCAGAGGCAGACCAGGCCCATTCAGGTGCAAGGAAATATCCTCCCCCTACTCTAAATGCAGCCCAGGTCTATTCAGCCCTTTCCTGACCCACCTAGAGTATCTGGAGCCTTTGCTGCACCCCAGCCCGTCATCCAAAACCCAGACAGTCAATCCACAAACCCAGCAGAGGCCTGCTGGATGGCTGAGCAAGAAAATACCTACTTTCTAAAAGTGGTATTTTCAAACACAGAATGTAAAAATCACCTTCACTAAAAGATGCATCTTTAGATTCTGAGTTCAGGCATACTAAACTTTATTTTCCTACCTAGTTCCCAGGGCCAGTTATGTTTATAAGATGTTATAAACAAACTCCCCATTCTGTCCTATGGGATCAGGTAGCCTTGCAATAGTGAAAAATGAAAGTGGCAGTAATTCACTATCAGGACATGCCACACACACCAGGGCATGTCCTACCTTTCACATACACTGTACCCTGCCCACAGGGGTACCTTGGGCCTACCTTAGGGGTGACTGACATGTAAGAAAAGGGAAGGTTAGGGCCTGGCAAGTGGGTACACTTGCCAAGTCGACATGTCAGTTACAAACTGCGCGCAGACTCTGCAGTGGCAGGTCTGAGTTACTTTTTCAGGGCTACTCATGTGGGTGGCACAACCAGTGCTGCAGGCCCACTCGTAGCATTTGATTTACAGGCCCTGGCACACTCAGTGCACTTTACTAGGGACTGACAAGTAAATCAAATATGCCAATCATGGAAACACCAATCCATAACACAATTTACACGGAGAGCATATGCACTTTAGCACTGATCAGCAGTGGTAAAGTGCCCAGAGTCCTAGATCCAGCACAAACAGGCCAGAAAAAAATAGGAGGAAGAAGCAAAAAGTTTGGGGATAACCCTGCAAAAAGGGCCATCTCCAACACTATGTATTTCTGAAATGTACACCCAATGCTGAGTTTAGGTGCAGTGGATATTTGTCCATCTCAGGATTTGTGGTACCCGTACTAGCATGTGATTCAGAGGGCATTTTGCAAAATGCCTTCATTCTTACACAGTGACTTACATTTGGAAAGCACAAATGCAGGGAAATCTGATTGGTAATAAAAAAAAATCTAATATTCTGTGTTCCCACACAACTCCCAATAAAATGGTATTCCACTTGTGTGACTGGGCCTAGCACCTGCTACACAATATGACCCAAAATGCAACCTGAAGGCATAATATTTTACCTAGCAGAATCCATGCTTTTTTTTACAAAGTGGGTGGCTGTAGATTTTGGGCCTTAGCTCAGTCGCCACGCAGGAAAACCTACAATACCCAAACATTTCTGAAAAGTAGACACCCAGGGGTGTTCAGGTTTGTCAGACGTCTGTGGTTCTAATGAGGCGTTTTGACTCAAAAGCCATTGCCAAATTCGAACTGTGCATAAAAACATACATTTTCCACAAATGTCATTCCCCCACATCTCCCGATAAAAATGGCATCTCACTTGTGTGGGTGGGCCTAGCTCCAGAGACAGGAAAGGGCCCAGTATGCAATGCGGAGACATCAACATTTCCAGTACAAAGAATGACCTGAATTGGTGATGGAAGTAGCTGCGGTATTTGGGCACTGGAGTGGTGGCCACCAAAAGAAGCCTACAAAACTCAAAGATTTCTGGGGGAGCCCAGGTTGGTGAGTTTCGTGTGGATCCCATGACATTTTCTTACCCACAGTCTCAACCTTCCCTAAAATCAAACATTTTTCTTGTATTTTTGTGATGTCAACTTCAGGAATCTGCAATGATCCACAAAATTCCTACCACTCAGTGTTCCCTCACTTGTCCAGATAAAAACACTACCCCACTTGTGTGACTTATCAGATCACTAATGACATCTGAAATGACATCATTGATGACAACTCTGTGCATGGCAAGGGCACAAGTTATAGTTTCTTCAGTTATATATAAGCAATCCTCTGACCGCTTGTGTGGATGTCCGATCCTGATGGCGGTGTTGCATGTGCACCAATAGCAGAACCCTGTTATTTAAATCCAAAATACCACCAATCATACTGCCTCCAAGTACACACTCACTCAGAGACCTCAATGAAAAAAGTTTATTCCATTTTTCCCCATGGAAAGATCTATAAATAAAAAATAAAAAAATGCAATCCATTTTAAAACAATTACATTAATAATAATAAGATAACAATTAAAATTAGCAAACATATATTAACAAAACCATATATTACAATTAATCAAAAAACTAAATTATTATTAAGAGTCAACTTTAAATAAAAAATGATATTTAAAAAGAATTCAGACTAAAAAATAAAAATAATTACAAATAAACAACCTTAGCAAAATTGTTAGACTTCAAATTAATCATTCTAAATAATCTAACAGCAATTTAAGCAAAAGTAGGAAAACTGTTAGGTTTTGGAAGGCTTAGATTTACTATTTCCACTCCAAAGTAAGCAAAAGCAGGGAAAGTGTAGGAATTTGGAGGGGTTACAGTTACTATTCCCACTCCAATGTAAGCCACAGGAAGGAAATTGTTGGACTTTGGAGGGGTTCAGATTTACTATTCACACTCAAATCAAAACAACAGTAAGGAAAGTGTTGGAGTGGTGGTCTCACTCCAATCTAAGTATCAGCAGGGAAAGTGTTGGAGTTTGGAGGAGTTGTTATTAACAAGTCCCACTCCATTCTAAACAAAAGAAGGGAAAGCATGGGACTTTGGAGGGGATAGATTTACAATAAACCACTCAAAGATGATGAAAAGCAGCGGAAGTATTGGACTTTGAAGGGGATACATTTACTATTCCCCCTCCAACGTAAGCAAAAGCAGGGAATGTGTTGGACTTTGGAAGGATGAGATTCACTATTCCCACTCCAAAGTAAGCAAAAACAGGGAAAGTGGTGCACTTTGGAGGGGTAAGAGTTACAATTTTCACTCCAACGTAAGCAACACTAGAGAAATTGGTGCACTTTGGAGGAGTTAGATTTACTATACCACTCCAATCTAAATATCAATAGGAAAGTGTTGGACGTTGGATCTAAGCAACAGTTAAGCAACAGTTGAGAACGTATACGGCTTTGGATGGGTTACATTTACTATTTCCACTCCAACGTGAGGAAAATCAGGTAAAGAGTTATACTTTGGAGTGGTTATATTTACTATTCCCACTCCATTGTAAATAACAGTAGTGAAAGTGTTGGACTTTGGAGATGTTAGATTTGCCAGTCCTATGCTAACGTAGGTAACAAAAAGGAAAGTCCTGGACTTTGGAGGGGTTACATTTACTATTCCCAATTGGAGGTAAGCAAAAGCAGGAAGGTTTTGATTCACTATTCCCACTCCAATCTAAGCAACAGTAAGGACAGTGTTGAACGTTGGAGAGGTTAGATTTACTATCCTCTCTCCAATCTAAGCAACAGTAGGGAAAGTGTTGACCTTTGGAAGAGTGTTGACCTTAGGAAGTGTTAGACTTACTATTCCTACTCCAATATAAAAAAGTAGGGAAATTATTGATCTTCAAAGCGGTTGCATTTAATATTTACACTGTCATAAGGCCTATAGGGACTTTATCGACATCGCTAAGTTAGCATGAGCTCTGCTGCCATGATGCTGCTTTTGCGCACGTTACTACATGTCTTTATTTTGCAAGACTCTGCTTATGCCTTTCACATGAGAACCGTCTGCTTCGTGCGTTCTCTGCCTGTTCCTGGAGTTTAGTCTGAACACTGCGAGCAAGGTCGATAAACACTGCCCCTTGTTATTCTGTTCTGGTCAGTCCCTAGCACCTAGACTAAACATGCTAACACAGCTACAGCTGCTGGAAACTCGTGCTTTGATATTATGGGGATGCATGTTTGGTTAACACACACTTGGAGAGGGACCTTTCCAGGGAAAAGAGTCATGCAGTTCCTATGATGTAGAAACACCATCTAGGCACTAAGGTATGGGGTCTGCTGACAAAGCCCAGAGATCTTCCATTATATAATAATACTGCTTCTTGCCAAGGGGAGGGTGGTTAGGCCTTATAGTCCTTTATCCACTGTCTATATAAGATGACATCTCCCTTTATAATATATGGACTTGCGAGAATGCTTACTGTTTTAGGTTTATGCGTTTTGCTGCTGATAGTGGCTCGTATACTGCGTTATACAGCACGATAGTTAAAATAAACATTTTAAACTATATCCGTGTCTCTGTCAATTCTTATTGTGGACAAGTATGAGTGAGTGACCGGAAGGGTACGTCTTGTTCCCGCGATTCCTGAGAGGTCGGGAGTGTTGTGTTCTGGGGTGTCTAATCATTTGCATCTTCGTGATTGTGTAGGAGAAAAAGTGAGACACTATAGCTAGTCGGTCCTGGGATTGTGGGTACTGAGGCGGTAGGAAGGCTTAGCACCTATACTAGAGGTCCCGTGTTGCTGCGCATAGTTCTGTGTATGTGCAGAATCTCTGCAACAACACTCCAACGCAAGCAAAACATGGAATGTGTTGTACTTAGGAAGGGTTGCACATAGCATCCTAAATCATAATCATTTTTAAACAAACATTTAAAAAATCAAACAACATAAACTATTAAAACATATTCGAAATATTTGATTAAATTAAACATAAAAAATCCAATAATACAACAACAATATATAAAATAACAAAAACAATTCCTATCCTACTAGCAAGCAAATCCACCTCCTCCCCAAAAATGATAAGTAGTTATAAATAAAACAATTGTAACATTAAATATTGCTCAAATAAAACAAATAAAATTAAAAATGAGAACAACTATAACATACATTATAAAGAATTTATAACTAAATGGGTAAATAATTAAAAAACTATTAGTTAAAAAAACAACAAATGAATTAAAAAAACATATTTAATTAACAATTACATATGTAATCAGAAATAAAAAGTGTTTCAAGATTATAGTTGAGCTAACTTCCCACACTATTTTCCCACAAACTAAACAACCCAAAACTAAAATATAAATTACTAATTTAACTATACAAAAATTAAAAAAGCATAAAACACATTTCAATAATTACAATACAAATTAATCAATTAATCAATTTACACGATTAATCACTGATTAAATGTTTAGTTCATATAAAAAATAATTACAAATAAAAAAAATGTAATTTACATAACTTCCCATTCTACCACTACATCCTCTACTAAATGACAGATTAATTATTACATGTAAAAAATGGATAACCCATTTAAAATTACAAACGATATAAAAAAATAAAGCAAGTACATTATTAATATTAATATCTATAATTCATATATTAACACATATTTATTATACTATTTAAAAAATCATAAAACTATAATAATCAAAACAATATTATTTACAGTGTTTTGAAAAATGATATATACAAAACATTGATATTCTTAGCTTCTGTATTTTGTCACCCAATATTATGTAGTGACGATATGTTTGACTCAAGATGCATATCACACAATATTTTGTAATCAATATTTATGTCTTTCACCATATACGTTACTCTGTGGGAATGGGGCAAAATGAAAACAAATTGTAACTTGGATTGGGTTGGGAACGTTATAAAACCACTCTGGGAAAGCGAGGGATAAAGTCCACTTATGATAAGGCTAAAAATTCAATACAATATAAAAAGGAAAGTCCAACCTCAGAAATCCAAATACATAGTTTAGCAGCCCTTAAAGAAAGTCACAAGTTTAACTGAAAGCCAATAGTCCTAATGATAATAAGTTACTTCCATAACCAGAAGGGGTATCAGAACAAAGATTCTGGTTTGGGGTGGGGACGTTCCTGACCATCCTCTGGTTTGCTCTTAACCACCACAATATGTATTTCCGCCTCTGACACAGACAGTTGGCTGGCCATGGCAAGATTGGACACCTCTTGAGAAATCTGAAGCACAGCAGTAGATGGGGAAACAATTAAAACTAATGGACTGGGACAGATGACAAAAGCAATTCCTGAGCTGAGCTTTGTGGAGACAGATGAGATATAATACCTGCAATCGAGAAGGTCAGGGAAGAACATAGA
Source organism: Calotriton arnoldi (assembly GCA_963921515.1). Taxonomy (NCBI): domain Eukaryota; kingdom Metazoa; phylum Chordata; class Amphibia; order Caudata; family Salamandridae; genus Calotriton; species Calotriton arnoldi. Next base: position 540,863 of record CAWUFW010009052.1, on the reverse strand, counting down.
TAGATATTTTGGTCCAATAGTGACACTAGGGATGCCCTAACATTCCCTCTGAACTTGAGCACATTCTGAGAGATCACTATCTGACCATCTACTGTGGGCATCATGAACATGGTCCCCCTGAAAGGCAAGAGACATATTGAGGGCAAGAGGGCAACACATGAGGACTCAGAGAAGACTGTTAAGAATCTGTCCCTTGACTGCGATGTTGCGGGAAGACACTTGAAGAAGGAGGAGGTAGTGCAGGGTGAAACTGGATGCCCATTGACATGGGTGCTTCTGTATTTAAGGACAGGATTGTAGCACACCCAGATGATGGTGGGGACTGCTCTTGGTGCACCGCAGAGAAATCTTCTTGGCCAGGAGGTACTCTATTGTATACCTCCGTCTGGCTTGTGGTGTCTAATTTCTCCATCCCCATTGAGGGCTCGGCAGCTTCCATCTGGAATCTTTTTGTGATTGAAGGAGTCATACCTGCCTTACAATCAACGATTTTACAGTACATCACCCCAAGTCTTGCTCTAGTATTGGTTGGCCAGCTCTGTCCCCTGAAAAGGATTGAAGACAAAATAAAACAATTATATTTGCATATCCGTTACTTTATATACATACACATAGTTTTATACTTTTGTAGGAAATGACAACATAAAATAAGTAAAAGAGCGACATTGTGAAAACATTGGCTACCCCTTGCCATGCTAATGTGAAAAGTAAACAATGCATTTTTCGCTGTAGTTAAGTCAGGTCAATTAATTTTTTTCAGACAGTTTTCTTTCATTTTACAAGAAATCAAATAAAACAAGAAGGAATACAATACAAATAAGCCATACACTCTAAGCTTCTAGAAGATAAAACCTAAGACATTGATCTTCATAATACGACATCACTAGTAACAATATGAACACTATGGTTGTTATTAGATGGTCATAGTTACATCTAGTAAATGGTAGACCAAGAAAGAATAAAATAAAAATAAAAAAACACTAATTTATTCAATTTATTTGGAAGGACAGCATATGGTATCGGCAACATGGACATAATAAAAACATTTTAAACTGGAGACATAAGTGGATAAAATAAATTTATACTTATATTATCAGACACATATTTTGTTTACCTCCTTTCTATTTAAATGCTTCCACCTGAGCATGGAGGGGCGGCTAAGCCATTCTGAGGGCACTCCAGTTCAGTGGTGTCAGTCCGGGGCATTGAGAAATTACCTGGGAGGACAGACTTAGCACATCCTGAGCCTAATCTTACCTGGTACTGAGGTCCTCCTAATGCATGTGGGACTTCTTCCCTCTGCGAATGCAGACACCTCCTGTGCTGTAGTGTCTGCAGATATCCTTCCAAATCAAGGCCAGTGCTATAATGCTGAACTCGCTCATACAATCCCCTTAGAGCTTAAGTTACTTCTGGGATACCCCCTCGCAAATAGTCTAAAGTTCTTAGTCTGTAAAAATCTCTAACGTCCTGTCCCTCAGACATTTGTGGGGTTTTGATTGCAAAGGTAGCATCTGGATGGAGGATGATAATGTTGTGGTGACAGCATGGTGCTAAATAACTAAAAAAACATCTGACTTCCAATTCCTGTATGTCATTTCCTGTTTATTGCAATAGGTAGAGATCACTACCTTGAAACATTTGTTCTATACCCTGCCCACAGAAGTCTTCGCCCTAACTATGGAGATCTCCAACCCCCATGCGGAGGTCTTCATAAAAATCGGGGAGAGGTAACATATTAAAGGGACTTGATTTTTGTAATAAGAAACCACATTTACACGGTATACAAATTTAGAAATGTGGTAGAATAAATCTGAAATCAAAATATAAGTGCATTAATAAAGTCAGTAAAGCTTGTTGTGACATTATTATAGTGCAACAATATTGTCTATGGATGGTTTATGTGAATATTCTAATAGTCCACTATTCTTCATTGACAGGACAATTTGACAAGACTGTCAACAAACTAGCAGCTCATGTGTGAAATGAGGTAACTAGTATATCAAGCAGGGGTGATGTCTACACGTAAGCCCCATTGCATAATGATGTTGTGCAAAATGCAAAATAACACTACAATCCTGCACACATCTTCAGGGGGGTACAGGAGCACCCCCATCTCCATATGGTCAAAACAGTTGCATTGTGACTTAAGGATACCATAAGTACATTCAATTATGGCTTGTATATGTATGTGTGCCCAATTGTTCCTCTGTTGAGGCTGTGGTGTTGGGGGGAGAGAGCATACCCAGCAACACATCCCAAAAAGACATGATATTTCTTATGATGTGGTTCTATTGAAAATGTACTACATCATCTATACAAGCAAGCAGTCACTGTTAGAGTAATGCTTGTTTATATATGTTATTGTAAGTTGAAAGCTCCTGCTATCCTTAAAGACCTTTGGAGGTGAAAGAGAAGTTTCCATCACCTGCAGAAGGAATCTGGGGAAAGCATGGAAGGGAAGTGAGAGAGAGAGAGAAAGACAGAGAGAGAGAGAAAGAAAGGGAGAGAGAGCGAGAGAAAGAGAAATAGAGAGAGAGCGAGAGAGAGAGAGAGAGAGACAGAGACAGGGAAAGATGATGGACCGGATCTCACTATGTGGAATGGATCAGTCTCAGATGAGGGATGGCACAGAACTATCTCGGTGTTCTGTATATATACACCTACCTGACAGAGCGTGTCATGTGATCAAGGCCCGAGGTGGGGCTGAAACGCGTCATGGCTGTAGAGGTGTTGGAGGAGCAATAAATAAATAACTTTTGCTACTATTTTGGGTCCGTGCTCCGTTTCTGTGGGACGAGAGATACGCCAGAGGGCGAACGGAGTTGCCAAGAATATTTTCGGCCGGTTGTGGGACTTCTCCGGCTTAACACTGACCCCCCCGAGTAACGAGGTGCCGCCATCAAAGGAGCCGCCGTTTGTGTAAACAAACACCAAAGAGAATCCGGGAGGATTACAAGTGGCGTCGCCCCCCGACAAGCATTGTACAAGCGGAAATCTCTCTCCGAACCACGAAGCACTGTCAAGGTAAGCAACTTCGAGTCGGAGGACGTGAGGAGTGCTGGCCGTCAGTGTGGGGTGGAGGGGAGATTGCAACGCTGAGATAAAGCACGAGTCGGGTACGGGGTATGAGCAGGGATATTTCGACATAGTCAGCATGGTCTAACTCTTTGGGCTAAATATCCCCCACGCATTGAAAATACAATCGCTCCAACTCACCATGACAGCAGACGCGCTCCGAGAACGAGAGGCGGCGGCAGCTGACATGTTCGATGATTCAAAGAGGCCAGCGGTGGACTCCATCTCCCATAATGCAATAGCAGGAGTAGCCAATACAAGTTTAAAAGACAAAATCAAAAAATTTGAAAAATTAATGAGAACAGAGCAAAAAAAGTTGTGGGAGGCCAAATCTCTCCAAAGATATGTAGACGTTGGAAGAGTACCGAGAGGTTTAAGAATTTTACTAGCCCCCAGCTATGAGGAACCTGACATTGATATGATGAAGGAGTGGGCAGAGGCCAATTTGGATCATTCAAAAAGGCTGATGTTAATCCTAATCAATTATGCTGAGAAAGATAAAGTGAGACTTCTGGAACAAATAGAGAAGTTAAACAGCGACATTGAACTAATGAATCTTAAAGAAGAAGCTCTTAAAATAAAGGAAGAAATGAAAAAACGTCTCAAAAAAGAAGAGGATGTAATAAGAGAAAGGAAGACTTTTAAATTTCACAGAGATCGAAATGATTATGACAGTGGACGTATCTTCACATTTGCCAAGAAATACGACACTTTGAAAGCCTCTCGATATGGCCACAGTAAAGTGGAAAGTAGCAATCTGTTATCTAAAGCCAACAGAACTGAAGGCTCTTCATATTCAGATCTTAGTTCAGCTCAAGAGAGTGAAACCGAAGCAGATATACACAAACAAATACCGTCATATCTTCCTACATCTTTGACATTAGCTGAGGAGGTTAATTTTTTAGTGGAGGAGCGCAGGCAGACCCTGCGCCCAAGGCCACAGCAGAACAAAGTAAATCTAGAACGTCCAAGCGCCGCGCAAGACGGCGGGCAAGAAAGCGTAAGAAACAAAAATCAACAGAAAAGGCAGCCAAAGAGGAATTGCAGGCGCTAACTCAAGTGAGCGATGCCAGCAACACAACCAGTCTTACAGTTATAAATCTTACTGATGTAGTGCTCAATAAGGCGGAAGAACAACTCCTTTCCTTGGGACTTTCATATTGCCCGGTAAGCTCCTTTAATTACGCGGCAACACGATTTGACGTTTACAAAAGCATTAGGAAGCTTAAATTGAAAAAACATTTTCTACAACAAAGTCAACAACAACAGATACCAGGCACAAGTATTTCATCTTTGCAATGCGTTTCACCTAATTTGACTCCAGCACAAATGGTTTTGACTCAATCGGATATGGCTTTACTAGCAGATTTGCAGGAACTAATGTCAGAAGACTGTAACACAAATACCAACATTGACAATGGTCAAACCAAATCCATAACGCCTTTCAAACCGCACTCTACTTTCAATCCGATAATGATAAGAGATTCGATTGATAATTTTCATGACAATGTAATTAAGGGCTTAAAGGAACTAAATTACAAAATTCAACATTATGACCGACAAAACAAAAACAAACAAGAAATGCAATTTCAGTTGTTGATGTCCAAATTGAAAAACAATTCTGATATCATAGTGAGGAATGCGGACAAAGGCGGCAACATAGTACTATGGAAAAAAGATGACTATGTAATGGAAGCAATGAGACAACTAAAAGACACAGCCTGCTATCGCTGCAGCGATTATTCCATCATGCGTAAAGCCACTGAAGAGTTTAACATCAAATTATTGGCATGGAAAAATGCAGGACTGCTGACGATTGATGAATTTAAATTTATCAAAAATGAGAAACCAGTAACTCCTATTCTCTATTTCATTCCCAAAATTCATAAAAATGCTTCAGTACCACCGGGGAGACCCATTATATCTGCTCGCAAAAGTTTATTAGAAAATGCTTCAAAATATATAGATTACTTTTTGCAGGAACATGCTCAGAATTTGATTTCTTATATAAAAGATACAAGTGACTTTTTGGTAAAATTAATTGACTGTCCTTGGTCGACAGATTATCTTCTAATCACACTAGATGTAACCTCCTTATACACATCCATTAATCATAAAGATGGTATAAGGGCCCTAGAATATTATCTAGCCAGAAGAGGACGACAATATGCACAACATAATCTCATGCTCATTAACATGGTGGAATTCTGTTTACAAAACAATTATTTTTTGTTTCAGAACAATCTATATCAACAGCTACGTGGGGTGGCTATGGGGGCCAGCTTCTCCCCCAGTTATGCTTGCCTTCTTATGGGCTGGTGGGAGGAGCTGGTCCTCCACAGAGAACACCACTCAATTATTCAGTCACATATTAGGGCATGGTGGAGATACATAGATGACCTCTTCATAATCTGGAAGGGTACCAAAAGTGAGGCAGAGGATTTCATCAGTAAATTGAATACTAACAGTCTTAATTTACAGTTTACAGCTAACATCAGCTCCAACTCTATTAACTTTTTAGATGTAGAGGTATTTGTGCATAATGAGAAATTAGAAACCAAGTTGCACAGAAAATCCACAGCCGGAAATGCTATACTACATGCCGGGAGTGCTCACCCAAAGCATCTCATCCGCAGTATTCCTTATGGAGAGATGCTGCGGCTCAGACGCATTTGCAGCTGTGATAGGGATCTATTCACAGCACAACAAAATAGCAAAATGAGATTTAGGGAAAGGGGGTACTCAAACATCTGTATTGATAAAGCAATTGAAAAGAGTAGGGCCAAACCTAGAGAAAGCTTATTATGTAAATCACAGACACAAGAGACAAAAATATCTAATAACACTAAAAAGCAGGAACAGGACAAAACCTTCAGATTTATTCTGAAATTTAATAAACAAGAAAATCAGGTGAGGAAACTCATAATGAGAAATTGGCCGTTGGTATTAAGTGACCCTCTGATAGGTAATTTGGTTCCTACAAAACCAACTATTACTTATAGTAGGGCAAGATCCATGAAAGATATTCTAGTGCACAATGATCCCGGTGGACTGAGTACCAGCTCTTGGCTTTCTCAAAGAAAAGGATTTTACAAATGTAGAACTTGTAAAGCGTGTCAGTTTGGCACCAATAAATTAACTTATCAGACTCCCTTTAGCAGCCAGGAATATACCATTAAATTACCTCTGAACTGCAAATCTAACTATGTGGTCTATGTGCTGGAGTGCCCTTGCAAGTTACAATACATTGGCAGTACAATTCTGCAGGGACACAAAAGGGTGCTCCAGCACATAAGGGCAATTAAAAATCAGGACCACAGTTACCCGGTCGCTAGACATTTTAGTGAGGCTCACAGTGCAGATCCGAGTGGCCTCAAATATTATTTAATCGACGCTGTTCCCCCCAAGAAAAGAGGAGGGGATCGGGAAAAACAGCTCAGGCTACTAGAGGCCCAATACATAGTCAATCTCGACACCAAACAACCTAGAGGCCTCAACGCCACTGAAGAGTTGCACACCTGCCTGCAGTAAAGTACATCAAGGAGAGTAGGGGAGCTAAAACCTGAATTATGATCCAGTAATTTGTCCACCGACAGTCGTTATCGTTATTTTAATATAGGATAATAGATCTTCCTTGTTAAAATTGCCGCCGCCTAACATTTTATTTTTTGTAATTTTCAATTTCATACACAGGGTTAGGTAGTTTTTAACACACAATCTTTTTTATCACTGGTTTTATATCACTTTTGCACAGCACAAGCACTTTAAATCAGACAAGTCAGTACTTCACAAAATAAACCCAGTTTATAAGACGTTGTAATACATCAATAGTAGTTTGATATGAGGGTATGGCCAAACAGCATTCAAGCCGAAATTGTTTTCGCCATTTTTTATTGACTACTTACCCTGTTTTTTATGAACTATTAATTGTATTAACTGTTTTATCTACAATGGTATGATCAAATTTAAAGTTATTAATTGCATATTTTATTTTGGGATTAACCATTACAATTGAGATTGCAATGATGACACTAACAGCATTCAGCCAGTAACTTGTTTGTACTTTTTATTAATGTGAAGTTTTATCTGACGCACTGATCACTTTAAATATTGCACAGCTGATAAACTGAATATAAAAAAGCCACCTACCTGACAGAGCGTGTCATGTGATCAAGGCCCGAGGTGGGGCTGAAACGCGTCATGGCTGTAGAGGTGTTGGAGGAGCAATAAATAAATAACTTTTGCTATTATTTTGGGTCCGTGCTCCGTTTCTGTGGGACGAGAGATACGCCAGAGGGCGAACGGAGTTGCCAAGAATATATATATATATCCTTAAATATTATCTACTGGCGGTCGCCAGTAGATAGTTATAGTTAAAACCTATTATCCATAGGAAATCCGCGACATTCTATTTGAAATAACGTTGGCGCCGGTTGACGAATCTTCGCGAAAGTTTCCAACTTGTTGGGGCGCTCCGGTCCGCTCCTATCCTGAAAGTCTCGGGGTGATACGTCAAGCGGGGGCCGAGAAAAAGGGGGTCCCAAAACGCGTTTTCCCCATTCATTTTTCCATAGGAACCTTTAGTCGCAGCTACAGCCCCAACTGCTGAACGGAATTACACCAAATTTGGCAAAGAGGTAGCCCTTGGTTCAGTGTCGTGCCTTTTGCTTAAATGGTGTAAATCCGTTCAGTAGTTCCTGAGAAAATCAAAAGTAAAGTCACATATATATCTGGGCGGAGCCTAACCACACATGTCATCGTGAGATCTGATTGGCTGTCAGCACTTCATCCTGGAATTGCTGGCAGCCATCTTGGGACCAATATAAATGATAGTACCTCATTGAAATGCATTGTAGTGAATAGAAGATTTTGAGGGTCACCAAAAGGAGAACTATAAAGGGTGATAACAGACTTTAGTTACATTAGAATTCATTTGTTGATGGTACCATACTAATTTTAGGAATTGTGGTGTATTCTAAGGTGATTTTACCATGTGAAAAACCTTCTGCTGGGATATCATGAATCATGTTTGAGAGATCACTATTTTCTCATGCTTGTCCCATGGAGGTTTGGAAGGTGCTCCAGAAGCTAAAATGAGAGCATATTTTCTGTAAATTCACATTATCTTTCTCACTCATGTGAGAATGAAGTCTGACATTCTCAGTAAAACATGTACATCCAACAAGGGCAGAGACTGTCAGTTGATTCCTTTGTGTTCTACTGCAGCTTCCCAGAGTGTTCTAAAGAACAACTAGAGTGCTAACAGCCTTACTTATGACAAAAGTATGGCACACCTGAAGCCATCTTGATTGGAATAAACTGGTAACACTTAAACAATTTAATTTAAAAAGGAACAAAATGATGGGCTTCATTTTGTCATAGAAATTATGGTTAGTGCTGTAGAAAGAAAAATTAGGACATGTTTCAAGTGTGATCTCAAATATCTTCCTGTTATATTTCAACAGGAGCAGCCTGCCAGTTGATGCCTTTGTGTTCTACTGCAGCTTCCCAGAGTGTTCTAAAGAACAACTAGAGTGCTAACAGCCTTACTTATGACAAAAGTATGGCACACCTGAAGCCATCTTGATTGGAATAAACTGGTAACACTTAAAACATTTAATTTAAAAAGGAACAAAATGAGGGGGTTCATTTTGTCATAGAAATTATGGTTAGTGCTGTAGAAAGAAAAATTAGGACATATTTCAAGTGTGATCTCAAATATCTTCCTGTTATATTTCAACAGGAGCAGCCTGCCAGTTGATGCCTTTGTGTTCTACTGCAGCTTCCCAGAGTGTTCTAAAGAACAACTAGAGCGCTAACAGCCTTACTTATGACAAAAGTATGGCACACCTGAAGCCATCTTGATTGGAATAAACCGGTAACACTTAAAACATTTAATTTAAAAAGGAACAAAATGAGGGGTTCTTTTTGAAATAGAAATTATGGTTAGTGCTGCAGAAAGAAAAATTAGGGCATGTTTTAAGTGAGATCTCATATCCTCTTCTATTTCATTAGAAAATTCTGGCATGCAGACTGAAACAATCACTTTCAATACCAGCAGCAGACTACCAGTTAACTCCCTGGTGAGCAGTAGCTTTACTCCAGTGATCTAATGAGCAACTAGAGTGCTAACATTCTGAATTTATGGCAGATGTGAGACACATCTGAATGCCTTCTTGATGGAATCAAAGTAAAAACTGAAAGCATTTCCTACTGAGAAGACTGCAGTAAATGAAGAAATTAGGAAACTTCATAACAAAGAAGTCTTCCAAGATGGCCACCAGTGAAAAAAGAGCCCAAATGTAGCACAAATATTACCCAGATGTAGCCCACATATAGCCCAATGACAAAAGTGTGCAAAACACTTTTTATTTTGAGTTTTTTTGCAGTTTTATGTAGTGCAGACTGGTCAGGTATTGGAGCATTGCATCTTAAAACATGACCCCCTACACTACAAAAACACCACTGCACTACCTTAAACCCTAAAACACTACCCCCAGCACGCCCCCTACACTACACAAGCACCACTGCACTATCCTAAACCCTAAAACACTACCCCCAGCACGACCCCCTACACTACCCAAACACCACTGCACTAACCTAAATCCTAAAACACTACCACCAGCACGACCCCCTACACTCCCCAGACACCACTACACTACCCTAAAACATGACCCCCTACACTACACAAACACCACTGCACTACCCTAAACCCTAAAACACTACCCCCAGCACGACCCCCTACACTACACAAGTACCACTGCACTACCCTAAACCCTAAAACACTACCCCCAGCACGACCCCCTACACTGCCCGAACACCACTGCACTGCCCTAAACCCTGAAACACCACCCCCAGCATGACCCCCTACACTGCCCGAACACCACTGCACTGCCCTAAAGCCTGAAACACTACCCCCAGCAAGACCCCCTACACTGCCCGAACACCACTGCACTGCCCTAAACCCTGAAACATCACCCCCAGCAAGACCCCCTACACTGCCCGAACACCACTGACCTAAACCCTGAAACACCACCCCCAGCACGACCCCCTACACTGCCCGAACACCACTGCACTGCCCTAAACCCTGAAACACTACCCCCAGCATGACCCCCTACACTGCCCGAACACCACTGCACTGCCCTAAACCTTGAAACACCAGCCCCTGCACGACCCCCTACACTGCCCGAACACCACTGCACTACCCTAAACCCTGAAACATCACCCCCAGCACGACCCCCTACACTGCCCGAGCACCACTGCACTGCCCTAAACCCTGAAACACCAGCCCCAGCACGACCCCCTACACTGCCCGAACACCACTGCACTGCCCTAAACCCTGAAACACCAGCCCCAGCACGACCGCCTACACTGCCCGAACACCACTGCACTGCCCTAAACCCTGAAACACCAGCCCCAGCACGACCCCCTACACTGCCCGAACACCACTGCACTGCCCTAAACCGTGAAACACCAGCCTCAGCACGACCCCCTACACTGCCTGAACACCACTGCACTGCCCTGAACCCTGAAACACCAGCCCCAGCACAACACCCTACACTGCCCGAACACCACTGCACTGCCCTAAACCCTGAAACACCACCCCGTGCATGACCCCCTACACTGCCCGAACACCACTGCACTGCCCTAAACCCTGAAACACCACCCCCAGCGCGACCCCCTACACTGCCCGAACACCACTGCACTGCCCTAAACCCTGAAACACCACCCCCTGCACAACCCCCTACACTGCTCGAACACTACTGCACTGCCCTAAACCCAGAAACACCATCCCCAGCACGACCCCCTATACTGCACGAACACCACTGCCCTAAACCCTGAAACATCACCCCCAGCAAGACCCCCTACACTGCCCGAACACCACTGCACTGCCCTAAACCCTGAAACACCAGCCCCAGCACGACCCCCTACACTGCCCGAACACCACTGCACTACCCTGAAGCACGACCCCCTACACTGCCCGAACACCACTGTACTGCCCTAAACCCTGAAACCCCACCCCCAGCATGACCCCCTACACTGCCAGAACACCACTGCACTGCCCTAAACCCTGAAACACCACCCCTGCACGACATCCTACACTGCCCGAACACTACTGCACTGCCCTAAACCCTGAAACACCACCCCCAGCACGACCCCCTACACTGCACGAACACCACTGCACCGCCCTAAACCCTGAAACACTACCCCCAGCAAGACCCCCTACACTGCCCAAACACCACTGCCCTAAACCCTGAAACACCACCCCCAGCAAGACCCCCTACACTGCCCGAACACCACTGCACTGCCCTAAATCCTGAAACACCGCCCCCAACAAGACCCCCAACACTGCCCGAACACCACTGCACTGCTCTAAACCCTGAAACACCACCCCCAGCACGACCCCCTACACTGCCCGAACACCACTGCTCTGCCCAAAACCCTGAAACACCAGCCCCAGCACGACCCCCTACACTGCCCGAACACTACTGCACTGCCCTAAACCCTGAAACACCAGCCCCAGCACGACCCCCTACACTGCCCGAACACCACTGCACTGCCCTAAACCCTGAAACACCACCCCCAGCACGACCCCCTACACTGCCCGAACACCACTGCACTGCCCTAAACCCTGAAACACCAGCCCCAGCACAACCCCGTACACTGCCCGCACACCACTGCACTGCCCTAAACCCTGAAACACCAGCCCCAGCACAACCCCGTACACTTCCCGAACACCACTGCACTGCCCTAAACCCTGAAACACCAGCCCCAGAACGACCGCCTACACTGCCCGAAAACTACTGCACTGCCCTAAACCCTGAAACACCACCCCCAGCAAGACTACCTACACTGGCCGAACACCACTGCACTGCCCTAAACCCTGAAACACCACCCCCTGCATGACCCCCTACACTGCCCAAACACTACTGCACTGCCCTAAACCCTGAAACACCACCCCTCAGCACGACACCCTACACTGCCCGAACACCACTGCACTGCCATAAACCCTGAAACCCCACCCCAGCACGACCCCCTACACTGCACGAACACCACTGCACTAAACCCTGAAACACCACCCCCTGCACGACCCCCTACACTGCCGGAACACCACTGCACTGCCCTAAACCCTGAAACACCACCCCCAGCATGACCCCCTACACTGCCCTAACACCACTGCACTGCCATAAACCCTGAAACATCACCCCCAGCACAACCCCCTACACTGCCTGAGCACCATTGCTCTGCCCTAAACACTGAAACACTAGCCCCAGCACGACTCCCTACACTGCCCGAACACCACTGCACTGCCCTAAACCCTGAAACACCACCCCCAGCACGACCCCCTACACTGCCCGAACACCACTGCACTGCCCTAAACCCTGAAACACCAGCCCCAGCAAGACCCCCTACACTGCCCGAACACCACTGCATTACCCTAGGCTCTGAAACACCAGCCCCAGCAAGACCCCCTACACTGCCCGAACACCACTGCACTGCCCTAAACCCTGAAACACCAGCCCCAGCAGGACCCCCTACACTGCCCGAACACCACTGCACTGCCCTAAACCCTGAAACACCAGCCCCAGCACGACCCCCTACACTGCCCGAACACCACTGCACTGCCCTAAACCCTGAAACACCAGCCCCAGCACGACCCCCTACACTGCCCGAACACCACTGCACTGCCCTAAACCCTGAAACACCAGCCCCAGCACCACCCCCTACAATTCCCGAACACCACTGTACTGCCCTAAACCCTGAAACACCACCCCTGCACCGCCCCCTACACTGCCCGAACACCACTGCACTGCCCTAAACCCTGAAACACCACCCCCTGCACGACCCCCTACACTGCCCGAACACCACTGCACTGCCCTAAACCCTGAAACACCACCCCCTGCACCGCCCCCTACACTGCCCGAACACCACTGCACTGCCCTAAACCCTGAAACACCACCCCTGCACCGCCCCCTACACTGCCCGAACACCACTGCACTGCCCTAAACCCTGAAACACCACCCCCTGCATGACCCCCTTTACTGCTCAAACACCACTGCACTGCCCTAAACCCTGAAACACCACCCCCAGCATGACCCCCTACACTGCCCGAACACCACTGCCCTAAACCCTGAAACACCACCCCTGCACGACCCCCTACACTGCCCGAACACCACTGCACTGCCCTAAACCCTGAAACACCACCCCCTGCACGACCCCTACACTGCCCGAACACCACTGCACTGCCCTAAACCCTGAAACACCACACCCAAGACGACCCCCTACACTGCCCGAACACCACTGCACTGCCCTAAACCCTAAAACACCACCCCAGCACGACCCCCTACACTGCCCGAACACCACTGCACTGCCCTAAACCCTAGAACACTACCCCCAGCATGACCCCCTACACTACCCGAACACCACTGCACTACCCTAAACCCTAAAATACTCCCCCAGCATGATCCCCTACACTACCCGAACACGACTGCACTGCCCTAAACCCTAAAACACTCCCCCAGCACGACCCCCTACACTGCCCAAACACTACTGCACTGCCCTAAACCCTGAAACACCACCCGTCAGCACGACACCCTACACTGCCTGAACACCACTGCACTGCCCTAAACCCTGAAACACCACCCCAGCAGGACCCCTACACTGCCCGAACACCACTGCACTAAACCCTGAAACACCACCCCCTGCACAACCCCCTACACTGCCGGAACACCACTGCACTGCCCTAAACCCTGAAACACCACCCCCAGCACGACCCCCTTTACTGCTCGAACACCACTGCACTGCCCCAAACCCTGAAACACCACCCCCAGCATGACCCCCTACACTGCCCGAACACCACTGCCCTAAACCCTGAAACACCACCCCTGCACGACCCCCTACACTGCCCAAACACCACTGCACTGCCCTAAACCCTGAAACACCACCCCCTGCACGACCCCCTACACTGCCCAAACACCACTGCACTGCCCTAAACCCTGAAACACCACCCCCAGCACGACCCCCTACACTGTCCGAACACCACTGCACTGCCCTAAACCCTAAAACACCACCCCCAGCACGACCCCCTACACTGCCTGAACATCACTGCACTGCCCTAAACCCTAGAACTCTACCCCCAGCATGACCCCCTACACTACCCGAACACCACTGCACTACCCTAAACCCTAAAATACTCCTCCCAGAACGACCCCCTACACTACCCGAACATGACTGCACTGCCCTAAACCCTAAAACACTCCCCCAGCACGACCCCCTACACTACCCGAACACCACTGCACTGCCCTAAACCCTAAAACACTCCCCCAGCACGACACCCTACACTACCTAAACCCCACTGCACTGCCCTAAACCCTAAAACACTACCCCCGCATGACCCCTACACTACCCAAATACCAATGCACTACCCTAATCCCTAAAACACTACCCCCGCACAACCCCCTACACTACCCAAAGACCACTGCACTACCCTAAACTCTAAAACAATACCCCCGCACGACTCCCTACACTACCCAAAGACCACTGCACTACCCTAAACCCTAAAACACGACCTCCTACACTACACAAACACCACTGCACTACCCTAAACCCTAAAAACTACCCCAGCACGAACCCCTACACTACCCAAACACCACTGCACTACCCTAAACCATAAAACACTACCCCCAGCAGTACCCCCTACGCTACCCAAACACCACTGCACTACCCTAAACCCTAAAACACTACCCCCAACAGTACCCCCTACACTACCCAAACACCATTGCACTACCCTAAAACCCTAAAACACTAACCCCCAGCACGACCCCCTACACTACCCAAACACCACTGTACTACCCTAAACCCTAAAACACTCCCCCAGCACGACTCCCTACACTACCCAAACACCACTGCACTACCCTAAACCCTAAATCTACCCCCAGCATGACCCCCTACACTACACAAACACCACTGCACTACCCTAAACCCTAAAACACTACCCCCAGCACGACCCTCTTCACTACCTAAACACAACTGCACAATTTGTTACAGGCGTTGCAACGCAGGCCTGTGGTGCTTACTGGAAGTACCTGGTGGGCTAGTTGGGCCCCAGGGACTCTCAGGATTCAAGGTGACCTAATCCCCCAACTTAAAACGCGCCACGGGGCGCGTTTGCACAGTGGTGAAGGGAGGGGGCGGGGCCTCAGGTGACATGTGCGCAAACACGCCCTGTGGTGCGTTTTAAGTTGGGGAGTTAATTCCCTTTGAATCCTGGGGGCCAACTAGCCCACCAGGTACCTTCAGTAAGCACAACAGAGTTGCGTTGCAGAGAGGTGAAAAAAGGTGCCTGGCCTCGGAACGCCTCTCTGCAACTCAGCTCTGTGGTCCTAACTGTAGGTACCTGGGGGGCTAGTTGGGCCCCAGGGACCCTCAGGATTCAAGTCGACTTAATCTCACAACTTAAAACGTGCCACTGGCTCTGGTTAGTCAGAGTCAGTTACCACCAGTACCCGTCTGAAAAAGTTGTGGGCACAGGATGATTTTGCAACAAGGCCTCTTTCTGCTCCTCTGTTGGTTCTTTCTGCACATCTTTTGCATCTTTCTGTGCATTTTTTCTTCTTTCTTCACATGTCCTACCTCTGTTGGCATAGTTAGAAACTAGCATTTAAAAAACCTTTGAAATTCACTTAAAAATCATAGGTTTCAGGCACGTTATAGTTAGAAATTAGCATTTAAAAACCTTTGAAATTCACTGAAAAAACCATAGGTTTCAGGCACGTTATAGTTAGAAATTAGCATTTAAAAAACCTTTGAAATTTACTGAAAAAACCATAGGTTTCAGGCACGTTATAGTTAGAAATTAGCATTTAAAAACCTTTGAAATTCACTGAAAAAACCATAGGTTTTAGGGACAGTTATAGTTAGTTGGACATTGCACTCGTACAAAACCCGTGAAATTCCCCTGTTATAGTTAGTTCAGCTAACTATAACTCGCGCCCCGCAATGCACTGCTGATGACGTCACATATTACATCACTCATGACATGGTCAGTGACATCACTGATGACATCACTGATGACATCACTGATGACATCATCCATGTGATAATTTCATGCATCTTCTCACACCCTAATATAACTTTTGATACACCCACTCTAAATTACAGACTGCCATTCTCAAAACCATAGACACTCCAACACCAATAACTACATACCCACTCACTGATTCTTAGGTCTACACACACATCCACTCACTCACCTGTACAGTCACTCATACTTAGTCACTCAGTACAGGACTATCATATGCACTCATACACCTATATAAACACTCACACACCGCCACTCATCCATAGAGGTACTCACACACCTAGTCAGTCATGCAAAAAATTAATCACACACCCATTTACTCACCTATACAGTTATACACACACCAGCTCACTTACTCATACAAATACTAGCACATTCTTACGCTCTTATACAATAACTGATACAAGCACACACGCATCCATACAGCCACTCTCACAATAACACACTCTCACTTATAGCCATTTAAATACTCTAACACACATATATACTGCCTTTTACATATGTAGTTACTCGCACATGTACCACGGAGATATAGATTCATTCACTAACACACCCATACACACACTCACCCACCCAAGCAGTCCATCACAGATGCACTCTTGAAATCATGCACCCAGTGAATCACCCACTCACACATCTATGTATAGAGTCACACACACCCCACCCACACAAACAGTCAGGCAGCCTTACAGATACTCAGAGAACCAATCAATAACCCATATAGACACTCATGTAGCTATTCGCAAATCCATGCATCCACTTACACACCAACAAACAGACGGATACAGACATTCACACAGTTTAGTCACTAACCCATGCATTCAGTAAGATACGTTTAATCACTCACTTGTAGTCAGTCACTCACGTACTAAATCATCCATTCAGACACTTATACACCCACTCATTCTTCAATACGCCTTTCCCTATATATATTAAACATATTTAAACTTTACAGAAACACAGTCACTGGATGATGTCATCAGTGATGTCATTTGAGATGTCATCAGTGATGTCATCAGTGATGTCACGGACCATGTCATGAGTGATGTAATATGTGACGTCATCAGCAGTGCATTATGGGGCGCGAGTTATAGTTAGCTGAACTAACTATAACAGGGGAATTTCACGGGTTTTGTACGAGTGCAATGTCCAACTAACTATAACTGTCCCTAAAACCTATGGTTTTTTCAGTGAATATATATATATATATATATCCTAAAGGCCGCTTGTACGGCCGAAACGCGTAATGGCAGAAGACTGACAAAATAAAATATACTGCACTACTGGAGGTCTGCACTCGTTTTTGTTTCGCTGGCAGCAGATGCATTTCGAGCAACAGTGATATATCCTTATATATATATATATATATATATATAAATCCTTTCCACCTTAAACCCGAACAACCATTTTAATGACCCGCTCCCTTCCAACTGCCTAGCTGCCGTCGCCCAATCCATTATTCCTAGTTGGACTACAATAATCAACGCCTCCCTCCAGCAGGGAACGATGCCTGACTCCCTAAAAGCCGGCCAAGTCCTCCCCATTCTGAAAAAGCCATCGCTGGATCCAGCCTCTCCTGATAACTTCAGACCCATCTCCAACATCCCCCTGTTAGCCAAAGTGCTGGAGAAATGTGTGCAACAGCAGCTAAGCCAACACATTAACAACTTCCACCTGCTCGATGACTTCCAATCCGGATTTAGACCAGGGCACAGCACCGAAACCACCATGCTCCACATCGTGGATGATGCCCTCCAAGCCCTTGACCAAGGCAAAACTTGTCTCCTAATTCTCCTGGACCTATCCTCAGCCTTCGACACGGTTAACCATGAAAAACTACTCGAATGCCTCAAACTCAGAATGGGATTGGATGGCACTGTTCTAGAATGGTTTAGGTCCTTCCTCCAAAACCGGTCACAGAGATTCCTAATCAACGGCAACCTTTTGTCACCATCCCCGGTCACGGTTGGAGTCCCTCAAGGATCAACCCTGTCCCCCACCCTCTTCAACCTTTACCTAGAACCGCTTACTGAAGTATTACGCACTGCAAATATCTCCTATCATATGTACGCTGATGACACTCAGATCTACATCAAAACCTCATCTCTCGAAGAGATTCTCTCCCTGAACGAAGCCCTGAAACTCACCGTCCAATGGCTCGCATCCAATCAACTCAAACTCAATGCAAAGAAAATAGAATTTCTCCTGGTCTCCCCTCCCAGTACCAACCTTGATATTCATTCATGGATTAAGGCTATCACAGCCTTAAATTGCCCACCGACCATTGTGGACTCAGCTAAATCCCTGGGAATTACCCTCGACAGCAACCTGAACATGCGGGACCACATCAACTCAATGGCCAAAACAGCCAGATTCCACCTGAGCTACCTTAGGAAATTGAAACCTTTCCTCGATGCTCCCGACCTAAAAATGGCAGTCCAAGCACTCGTCATCTCTAGACTGGAATATGGCTGCTCTACCCTCTCGGGTTTACCCAAGATCTCCCTGGCACCTCTTAAAGCCTGCCTCAATGCGGCCGCCAGACTACTTACCGGCACACGAAAATATGATCATATTTCCCCACACCTGAAAGCTCTCAACTGGCTTCCCTAGAGGCTAGAATACAGTTGAAGCTAGCATGCATCACGCACAAAGCTTTATACTCTAACTCCCCTGCATAGCTGGCACAGAAACTTGTGATCTCCGGAGGAATCAGAAACTCCCGATCTGCCAGAAACCTCTTGCTTCAACCTGCACGCTTTCGGGGCTGCTCCAAGAATATGGAACTCTCTCCCACCCGACATCAGAAGAATCCCCTCTCTAACTTGATTCAAAAAGATGCCAAAACCTTCCTTATGGGCAAATTCCTCGCTTAAGTTTGGCCTCATGCTTCACTATGGCCCTGACCTATGGCCGTCCACTGCCTCCCTTCGGACTACCTAGTCGCCCATCGGAAACTTGGTACCTTGTCTTGAATAATTGTAAACATAATCTGTATATATGTTACCTCGTCTTCAGTATTTGGTTTTGTAAACTGTAAATACGTGTCCTTCTCTCCCTTATATCTCCGGCACCCGGCCCCCTACTACTCGATCTGCAATTGGTCGTTTCTAAGCCTGTCTGTATATTGTTTGCTCTCATGTAAAGCGCTCTGATACCCTAACGGGTCAAGTTCGCGCTCTATAAAACACATAAAATAAATAAATAAATAAATAAAATAAATATATATATATAAAATCTACTGGCAGTCACTAGTAGGTAGTTATAGTTATAGTTGTAGTTTTAGTTAGTATGTAGTTTCTATAGGAAGAGTGTTTTTTTTCACTTGGCAATAACTTTGCCTTCTTTTGACGAATCCATGTGAAATTTTCAAAACTGGTATGACGCTCACTACAACTGCTGTCTTGAAACTTTCAAGGTGATCCGTCAAGCGGGGGATGAGAAAAAGGGGGGCCCAAAACACATTTTCCCCATGTTAATTCCCATAGATAATTTAGTCATGACTACAGCCTGAACTGCTGAAATGAATTGCACCAAAGTTGGCAGAAAGGTAGCTGTTGGTCCAGTATCGAGCATTTTGTAAATTGGCATAAATCCGTTCAGTAGTTTTTGAAATATTAAGAGAAAAACCTAATTGTATATATAGGGATGTGGATCCTCCGAGAATCCAACATTCCTCGTACTGAAATTTGATTGGCTACCAAAACATCAAACCATGAAGTGTTGGCAAACATCTTAGGGCTCGGCGTGACTACCCTGACTCCCTAGGCCTCTTTGGGGTCTCCCGCTAAAAACTTTTTAAAAAAGAAGCGCGGGCTCCCACACTACTCTAATCTTTAGCCCCCGGGTGGGCCAGGTCCCGGGAGCATTCCCTCATATAAATATGTGGGGAGTGCCATCATGGCATTCCTCATGCCCCGGGGACCGCCTCAACTCTGGGGTAAACATTTAAATAAATGCAGGGGCCCGCGCAGCCCCCTCAAAGCCATGGGGAGCGACACCTCCCCAGGGCAAGTCAAATTAAAATAATGTGGGGTGGCCCATGTGACACCCCTCCCAGCCCCAGAGACCGCCACCTCCCTGGGGCACTATCAAATGTATATGGCGGCCTAAAATAAATGAAAGTAGGGGGTCTGTCATGGAGCCCACCTCCCCTAGTTAAGATTATTAAAAAAAAGCTGTGCACTGGTGGATGGGGTCCCCAGGGCCAAAATTTGGGAGGGAGGCCCGCCTCTCCCTAATACAAGTTTAAAAAAAAACAATGCAGCCCCGGGGGAAGTTGCAGGAGGCCCCCTCCCTCTTTCTCAACCACTCTGCAAAGGGGCCTCCTGGTGCACAACTTGTTGGGGGATGAAGTCCCCTTGGCTGGTGATGGTCCTTGGGGGTCAACAACCCCTCCTGTTACCTCCAGTAAGTCCCACACAGCAGGATTGTTGAGAGGTTACCAAGGACCCATCCCCATTCTCTACCACTCAAGCAAAAATCACCTCCTGACCCACTACTAGTTGGGGGATGAAGTCCCCTTGTATACTGAGGGTCCTTGGGGGCCAAGAACTTGTCCTGATACCTCCAGTAAATCCCACACAGCTGGATTGCTTAGAGATTGTCGGAGGCCCCGTCCTCTTTCTCCACCACTCTGCAAACGCACCTCCTGGTACACTATTGGTTGGGGGCTGAAATCCCCTTGGCTGCTGAAGGTGCTTGGGGGCCAACAACCCCTCCTGCTACCTCCAGTAAGTTACACACAGTGGGATTGATGAGAGCTCATCTGCGGCCCAGCCCCCTTTCCCCACCACTCTGCAGATGCGTCTCCTGGTGCACTACTGGTTAAGGGATAAAGTCCCCTTGGCTACTGAGGTCCTTGGGGGCCAACAACCCCTCCTGTTATGTCCAGTAAGCCCCACACAGCTGGATTGCTGAGAGCGCATCTGAGGCCCCGCCCCCTTTCTTCACCACTCTGCAAACATGCCTCCTGATGCAGTACTGGTTGAGGGATGAAGTCCCATTGGATGCTGAGGGTCCTTAGGGGGCCAAGAACCCCTCCTGTTACCTCCAGGATGTCCCACACAGCTGGATTTCTGAGAGGTGGTCGGAGGCCCCATCCACTTTCTCCACCACTCTGCAAATGTGGCTAGTAGTTAAAAAGCCATATAAATTCACTTAAAAAAACAAAGGTGACAGGGACATTATTGTTCGGAGATAGTTTTTAAAAAAATATATAAATTCACTGGAAAAAACAAAGGTTACAGGGATGTTATTGTTAGGCAATTGAATTATAAAAACCATAGAAATTCACAGAAAAAAACCAAAGGCTACAGGGACGTTATAGTTTGGCTCAGATTTCGCTCGTACAAGACTATCGAAATTCAGCAGTTATAGGTACCTGAGCTAACTATAACTTGCGCCCCCGCAATTCACTGCTTAGGACCACACATATTACATCACTCATGACATGGTCAGTGACATCACTGATGATATCACTGATGATATCTCAAATGACATCACTGAGGTTTCATAAATGTTTCTGAGACTTAAAGTAATATACTAAGCTACAGCATAAATTACATTTCTGTTCTTTCTGTACTGGTAATTAGTCATACTATTTATAACAAATCTCATCTGAGCGGCTGTGTGACTGTCTGTATCAGTGTGTGAGTGGACATCTGAATGGCTGTATTGGTGTGTTAGTGGGCATGTGAGTAGCTGTATGGGTCAGTGAGTGGCTGTATTGGAAAGTAAGTAGGTGTGTGTGTGGCTGTATGGGTGAGTTAGTAGCTGTGTGAGTGGCTGCATAGGTGACTGAGTGGGTGTGTGAGTGGTTTTATGGGTGACTGAGTAGCTGTCAGAGTGGCTGTATGGGCGAGGGAGTGGGTGTGGGAGTGGCTGTATGGGTGAGTGAGTAGCTGTTTGAGTGTATGTATAGGTAAATGAGTTGGCTGAGTGGCTGTATGGGAGAGTGGATGTCTGTGTGAGTGGCTATAAGGGGGAGTAAGTGCATGTGTGAATGGTTCTATGGATGGGTGAATGGGTATGCAAATGGTTCTGTGTGTGTGTGAATAGTTATATGGGTGAGTGAGTGTCAGTGTCAGTGGCTGTATTGGTAAGTGAGTGGGTGTTGTAGTAGCTGTATTGGTTAGTGAGTGGCAGTGTGAGTAGCTGTATGGGTGAGTGTGTGGGTGTATGAGTACCTGTATGGGTGGGTGAGTGGCTGTGTGAGTTTCTATATGGGTGATTGAGTGGGAGTTTGAGTGGCTATAAGGGTATATGAGTGAGTGTGTAAGTGTCTGTATGTCTGTATGACTAGATGTGTGAGTGGCTCTATTGGTATGTGAGTGGGTATATTAGTGGCTGTATGGGTAAGTTAGTGGAGGTGCAAGTGGCAGTATGAGTGAGTGGATGTGTGAGTGGATCTATGGATGAGTGATTGGTTGTGTGAGTACTGGTATGTGTATGTGAATGGATATGTAAAGTGTTGTGTGGGAGTGGGTGTATGAGAGGTTCTATGGGGGTATGAGTGGGTGTGTGAGTGGTTCTGTGGATGATGTCATTTGAGATGTCATCAGTGATGACATCAGTAATGTCACTGACCATGTCATGCGTAATGTAATATGTGAGGTCATAAGCAGTTCATTGCGGAGGCGTAAGTTATAGTAAGCTCGGGTAACTATAACTGCTGAATTTCTATGGTTTTGCAAGAGTGAAAGCTGAGCCTAACTATAATGTCCTTGTAACCTTTGGTTTTTTCAGTGAATTTCTAAGGTTGTATTTAGATTCTATTTCCTAGCTTTAACGTCTCTGTAACCTTTGGTATTTTCGGTCAATTTCTACGGTTTTTTAAATTCTATTTCCCAACTAAAATATACCTGTAACCATTGTTTTTGTCAGTGAATTTCTATGGTTTTTTGAATTCTATTTCCTAGCTATAAAGTCCCTGTAGCCTTTTGGTTATTAAGTGAATTGCTAAGGTTTTTTTAAATTTTATTTCCTTACTGTAACCTGTAACCTTTGAGAGTGAGTGTGTAAGTGAGGACATGAGTGTCTCAGTGGGTGTGTGAGTGAGTGTGTGAGTGTTTCATGGGTATGTGAGTGGGTTTGTGAGTGTCTGAGTGGGCCTTGGAGAGGCTGCTTAACTGTATCACTGGTTCTGTGAGTGAGTACGTTAGTCTCTGAATGGGTCTGTGAGTGGGAGTCTCTGAGTGGGCCTGTGAGTGGGTGTGTGAGTGTCTATGTGGGCCTGTGAGTGGGTGCATGAGTGTCTCAGTGAGTCTGTGAGTGGGTGGATGAGTCTCTGAGTGGGTCTATGAGTGGGTGCATGAGTGTATGAGTGGGTCTGTGAGTGGGTGCATGAGTGTCTTATTGGGTCTGTGAGTGGGTGCATGAGACTTTGAGTGGGTATGTGAGTGGGTGTGTGAGTGTTTGAGTGCTCTTTTTGCCCTCTGCTGCTCTGTTTTGCCTTACCTGCTCATTTTTCTACCCTGTGTTTTGCTTTTTCTGCTCGTTTTCTGCTCTCTGTTTTGCCTTTTCTGCTCATTTTTCTGTCCTCTATTTTGCCTTTCCTGTCCGTTTTTCTGCCCTCTGTTTTGTCTTTCCTGCTTGGTTTTCTGCCCTCTGTTTTCCTTCTTATGAGCCCCGTGGACCACTACCTGCCTGGGGCTTTACTGATTTTAAGGAGTGGGGCCATGGGGACCCCTTCCATAGAGCTCCAAGAGCCAACTTCCCAGGGCTAACTAAAAATGTATGCAGGGGCCGTGCAGACCCCCTGGGCCTTGGAGGCCACCCCCTCCCGGGAGCCAAAGACACTCTTTAAAGTGGTAGGGGGGCTGCTTGACCTCCCTGCCTCACCACATACAGCCTTGGGGATCCCATCCCCTGGGGCCCACCCTTAACTCAATGGGGAGGGGAATTGCATGGCCCGGGCTGATTTCGGCCTCGGGGTCCCCATTCTCGGGGCCCAGCCTTAACTCAATGGTTGAGTGGAGCCGCATGGCACCCCCACAGGCAGATTTCAGTCCTGGGGACCCCATCCCCCTGGACCCAGTGATGTCTCCTGGGTGCCCCCCACGGCACTCAGCATACAGCTTTGGGACCGCGGGGATCCTCAAGACCCTCGAAGTCCCAGCCGGCTCCACACCTCCAGTGGGAGCCACCATTGCTCTCACAGACAGGGAGCTGCTAAACATGCGGCTCCCTGTCTGTGAAAGCAATCATTTCATCTGTTTCCCTACCTGCTTGACAGCCAGCAGTGGTTCCTGCTTTAGGGTGGAGGAGTGTCGCCCCGCCTGTTGAGATGCTCCTCTGCCCTAAATGAACAAATACATTACCATTATTAAGATTGCCTCCATCTCATTTCCAGCATGCGCTTGAGAGTGTGAGGGCGGAGTGATTACTGCTGATTGACAGCAGCAGGGATGACACAAGAAGTGCGGAGTATGTATATCGAATTGGCCGGCTGTCTTGTGCTGGCCAATTGGACATGTGCAGTTCTGCCGACCCAATCTAGCAGCTGCATAACAGCCGTGGGATTGAAGACACAGGGCCCCAGTTGCAAAAGGAACGCTGGGTTAGCCCGCTCCATCCAATACCGAAGCTGCTCTCATGCTGACAAGCATGAGAGCAGCTGCAGGTTTGGTTATAGGTACACTGGGTGCATGGGGACAAGGGCTGCTGTGCCTCAGGGGAATCACTTTCTGAGAGCTGAGGGGCTCCTCGACAACTGTACCTGGAGGATTACTATTTGGAGAGCTGAGGGGCTGTGTCTCTGAAGATTCTGACATGTGGCTGGGGCTCTGCACTAGTTTCAGAAAAGTTTGTGTAGAGCAGAGTAGCTATTCCTGAGTCCCTTAGCATGCCATGGTGCCAGAAAATGAAGTCTCAGCTCCCAAGGCTCGGGCTCCACCAGCTCTTATTCTGAAATCTCAGCCTCTGATCGTGAACTCTTTGTTTGCTACCGAGGAGAAGGGTGAAAGGGTAAAGTCTGTGGAGTAGGATGAGAGCATGATCTGGGAAGAGTACGAGGATCAGAAGGCCAGAAGCAGCTGCTGGAAGAGAAGTGAGTGTCGACATCCGGTTGTCATGCTTGTTGGTGTTTATTAATTGTGCAGTTTTATAAAACGCTGCGAGGCTGAACAGTTCCATTTTTAGGCACCTCTTGAACTGCATGTGGTTGAATTCAAGCTACTGGTCTGATGTACTATTCTTGGGTACTGGGCATGCATATTTGTCAACAGGCCTGCTCTAGTTACTGGACTAGCTATTAACTATGAGTGCATGTCCTGTGTAGTGATGCTAGTCCTGGGTAGCGAGTTGATTCTTGATGTAGATCTTGGTGCTAGCTATTGGTGTTGTTACAGTTTAGTGGTTCTAGGCAGTGATTTTGGCTTCAGTCTTGTCTCTGGCTCCTCATTCCAAGTACTCACTCTGGGTAATGGCTCTTTGTACTAGTTGATATTACTGGGCCTGGCTAATAATTATAGGTAATGGTCATGATTGTTAGTTCTGGGCACTGGTCCTGGTCCCAGGTTTAGAGTACTGATCCAGAATACTGGCTATGGTAACTGGTTCTGAACACGTTTGCTAATGACGTGTTTTTAAAATTAATTCATGTAGTGTGTTATGTTACTGAAAAATGGATAGAAATACAACTTATAAGAGGACAATCCACCACTTTATGGCCATGCTAGTCTTTGCCTGAATACAAAAGAATAAGCAGGATTTGGGTTTGAAATATATTTTATAATCGGGAAAGAATAGTTTGGTTCCGCGATTGTTAAAATGCTGGTATGACATGCATTAGAAAACAAAGCACGCAACGCGATCATAATTGCATAATATGAATGATCTTATCATCAAAGCCCAAGATCCTAGGCCACCCACCACAGAAATATTTATCACCCTTTGCTGCTTCTCCACCTATTGAGCAACCAAGTATTTCCCTTGAAGACATTTTTTCCAAGCCCTTGCGGTTTGCACACTCTTAATAGTCCACAAAATGGCCATGGACGGCAGGTATGTTTTTCTTTTGGAAAGGCGGCAACCCTATGCTAGATGTAGTCTTGCATGATCGATCCTATTTACGTCAAGGCCCTTCTAAACGTGGGGCCTGCAAACATCTCCTACCATTTCATAACCAAGTCTCGGGTCTCTCTCAATTATTGATCTCATTTCACAGACAGACCCAAGACCCCAGACTACTGCTCCCTGATTCTAGCCCCTCTCTTTCCTTAAAGTATCGGGTGTCAGGGGTGTAATATCGGACTGTGTGCAATCTCTGTATTGGAGAACTGAGAGCTGAGGTGAAAAGGCAAGGAAATAGAGAGGGTGGACAGTGTTAATAGTGGAGGTAAGTGGCAACTAAGGTACTAATGTGTAAAAGCCCACCATAAGAGAGACGGGTGACTGTTAAAAGGCGTTATGTATTTGGCACCATGGTTGGCAAAGAACTAGGAAAATTTCCATTTGTTCATGTAGGTTTATTTCTGAATACATCTTCACTACTTGCACCGTCCAGATGCTGCAATATGTAGACTTCAGAAAGGAGTGTCTGCCATCAACTTTTTTCTGTAAAAACATAATTTTAATATCAGGTCATTTTTGAATGACCCTATCAACTGACTGCACGGTGCGCAGATACCTTTGTTTTTATTCTGTCTTTTCACCATCTTGTCTTTTGAACAAACCTTGGACCTCAGCATTGTTTTTTGTCATTTCATCCTCCAGCACATGCTAATATATGCATTCAAATTTGTGCAACAGTAGTGTTACAAAATTCATAAGCTTTTGTTCATCTGTTCTTTATTTTCTTGCTGTGTTCTTAGCAAACACGTGTTTCGCCCCGCGACTTCATCAGGGCTGTGAACGTATCTCGGTTGTTCTTATCTTCATGCCGGTTTTACTTCTGTCCCGGCGTCTTTTCCTAAGCGTATTCGCTTCTGTGAGTTTATTACTAGATTATGTAAGCTCCCTCCTCGGTATCAATGTGTTTCTCTTTGTCTTGTCTTCCATGCGTGTCCGCAGTGTGTGTCCTTTCCTCGTGTGTACGCTCCGTAATCAGTAAATTGCTTTTTGTCACTCAATTTGTATTTTGGCTTCCACGCTTGTTCTCATATTACTGGCTAGTTTATTAGTCACGGCTTACACAAGGCAGGAACTGTTTTTGGCATTCCCATTGTGGTGCCCATTTTCAGAGGCACCACCGTGGGACTGCCAAAAAAAGCCTGTCAGGCACGAGGAAACTTGACATCTGGTGGACAGTGCACATACGGGTTTGGTGGTGCGGGAGCAGGCTGCCAGCATGGCGGTCAGCTCCTGCAGCGACAAACTCATAATCGGCCCCCTGGCGTTTATGTTAGGATTATTAGAAAGAAAGCCCTAGTACAAAGCTGGAGAGTGTGGAAATTGTGGAAGATGGTGCCTTAGGCATAGCTTAGTGGTCAGTCCTTCACACCATAGGTAATAGTTCACCAGCTGTGAACTTTAATTCCCAGTCAATTTGAGCTCACTTGCAAAAGAAGGCGGCAAGCACAGCTGATTATTGCTTGGCAATTGTTCACTTCGCGAAGGTGTTCTGCTACTGCTTAATCCATTACTCGACCTACCTGACCCTTCACCTTTGTTGTGTTTGTCCTTTTTAGTTCTCTCAGCCCTTATTGTCCCTGAAAATTGGACATTTTTTTTTGTGTCTTCTGTTGTGCTTCCTTCTAGAACTGGTACTAGCTCCTGCATTTTGTCCTTTGCCTGGTTCTTGAGAGTGTATCTTGGTCTTCCGTAATGATTATCACAGTTCCCATGCAAAAGTCCAGGTGTGGGTTGCTACCAATACTAATTACTTTAATCACATGTATTACCTGTGAGAGGTCCTTGAGCACTCTGGATCACCTGTCCCTTGAGAATGCTAACTTGTGAGAGAGAGGTCTCCACACAACAACATTGGGAGATTCCATTGCAGCTGAGTTTTTCTCTCTACTCTTCATTCTCCTGTGGATATCCACAGTATAGTATATGGCCATATAATCTGCAACATGTCTGTTGGCATAAGGAAGTTTTGAGTCCACGTGGGATTCTGAGCCATCTGGTCCTTAAAAATATGCCAGGTCCAAAAATGAATCCAGATGTCAACCCACTACAGGCGATGGTGCAAGCCATCATAAAGATTCAGGATGAAATGGAAATGGCGAAGCAAGAGCAACTCCTTTTGCTAGATAAAATGAATCAATTCTTAGTAATCACACCACCAATTACTATTACAGCTAGAGTTGTTTTGCAATCAGGTTTTTCCTCCAGCACTGACTCTGTGGGAAAAATTATGAATAGACCACCCAGATGAAGCTTTCATGTGTTACCGGGGGACAGCTGGGCTTTGGCTGCCCCTGATAAATATGGTGGCCATCGTCATGGATTTGGAGCATTTTTGCACAATATACCTTGCATTTCAAGGCACGGTTGAAGTTAAAAGAAATAGTCACCCTTACCAAAAAAAAAATCCCTTTATTTGGGAACCCAAACAAGAAGCAGCATTTCAACAATTGAAAACAGCATTCACTACAGCACACATCCTATGAAAACCTGATGCAAATCTACAATTTATAGTCAAGACAGATGATTCCACAGTGGACATAGGACATAGGGCTATTTTGTCACAATGACATCTTGATACTAAACCATTACATTACATTCCATTTCAATACCACTTGTCTACACTTTTGAGCATCTTTACATTTCTACATTTTATCCCACATTCTGGCTATTGCTGACACTTCTTTTCTGCATTTCACACGCACTGAATGACTGATAGAGTGAGGCAAGCAAAATGATCATTCTCCATGTGACTTTGCTAAATTAAGAGTGGAGGCGGTTGATTTTGTGTATATATGTATCTCCCTGCCATTGGTTTGGGTGGAGGTCACTCCAAGAATACGGAGCCGTATAGCACTGCCTTCTTTAATTTGGCTAGAGTAGTTCCTCTCAATTAAGCGCATTTTTCTGGGCTGCAATTCAGGGAGCTACCTCGAGGTACTGGTGAGCTACCAGTAGCTCCCAAACTACATATTGAAGACCCCTGGTGCAGACTTACATGTCCTCACTCCCCTGAATTCAGGGGATGAAGCCTAATTTTTTAAGTGTAAAGCTACTATTTGTAAGTTATCACACGTAGGCAGAGGTCTCCATCACCAGAGCAGAGATCTCCCTATGTTTAAGTACAGGGACATGTTTAAAAGGATTATTCAGCTTGAAAATAAGTTTGTAAAAAATATTTTGATGTTAAATATAAGCGTGGGTGGTGAACTCCGCTCCGCTGGCGGAGTCCACTGAGTTTTTGCAACTTCAGCAAAAAAACTCCACCATTTACGGTGGAGCAGAGTTTACCGATGTGCGCGCTGTAATGGACGCAGAAGAATATATTAGACACTGTTTTGTTGTTTTTAATTAATGAGCATTACAAACCTGGGGTAGCGAATGCTTGTTTCAGGCACAGTTGCATCTCAGCAGTCGACAGGCAGTTCTTCTGTTGCCAATGACTTCTTCAACTCTGCTTCAGCCCTGACGTCACTGCAGCTCTGGAGGCGGGACAGTTCAGTAGAGGGAAGTAAGTCAAATGACATCATGGTTCAGAGGTGGTAGAGCATGTACTTTTGTGTATACTGTACACAACGAGTCGAGAAGGCGAGGCAACATGGTGGACTCCGAAACAAAGGAGTTTAACTGCTCCCGAGCAGGTCACTCCCTTTCCAACAGGGCCGGGAGCAGGCAGCAGAGAATGCAACTCTGTCAGGGCTCGAGCAAATGAAGGCAAGAAAGAGGAGCAGGCTGCATGAGAGGGAGACGTCGAGAGTGCATGCATGCCTGAAGGAAAGCCCGGCCAAGAGAGGGGGAGAGGAGGCTGGCGGCATGACTTCCTCTCAAGGGAAGAGCGACCTGTGACTGGAAGACAACTTTGCTCAAAAACATTAATGGTGTCCCTCAAATTTAGCAATCCCAGGTAGGGCAGGGCAACTCCTCGCCCTTTTTATTATTTAAAATTTTAAATGGCAGCACTGTCTGAAACCTGAAGTCGGTTTGCTTTTACGTACACTGCAAGGTGATGCACTGTGCACATTCACGTGTGTTACATGTTTTGCTGAACTAACACAGTCCCGAATGCACCCCCTCAAAATGCACACTTTTCTAACCTCTTGTGAGTGCTTTGCATTAGCCTCTGCTGTGCATCAGGACCCCTGTATGCCTGCAGAGTGCAGACATCACCACCTTCACCGTGAACGGGCTGGGTCTAAGGGTGGCAGAGCAATACTGCGCCTGCTCGCTGAACTCCGTGGAATTCCACAGAGATTTTCTGTTACTCCATGGAATTCCACTGAGTGGAACTCCGCGAGCTCTGCCCAGCCCTAGTTAAATATTAAAGTACATTGATTGATTGATTGATTGATTGATTGCCCTTAGGCCAGAGCTGTTCACCTTGTCCCGTGCTATCCTTAAAGGGTAAATATGGAAGATCAAGGAACTCTATTTGAGCAGGTCAGTAGTCAATAGAGAGGGGAGGGAGAATATAAAGCCCAACGTGAGAAAGCTAGTTTGTATTCAAACCATTAAAGGTGTCGAGCCATACCTCTCGCTTAAAAATAATGTATTGGAAAGGGCACTTCTGACAAAATGTCATCTAGGGACCATAAGATGTTATCTATGCTTTCCTAATGGTCAATTTAACTCTAAGTCTATCTTATGCTGTCCCTGTGATGAATCTTCTCTTCAAACACTGGATCATTTTATATTCTTTTGCAGATGTTATCGAACCCCTAGATGCAAATTCTTAGTCCCAATTCTTAAAAACTGTTTTCTTCTCAGTATAAGCCATCACGTAATTTTCTCCACATGCTTTCGGATCATGATATTTTTTATTCTGTGGGAGCTTTCTTAAAAAGTGCTCTTCACAGGCGGAAGTTCATTGATT
Organism: Calotriton arnoldi; assembly: GCA_963921515.1. NCBI lineage: Eukaryota > Metazoa > Chordata > Amphibia > Caudata > Salamandridae > Calotriton > Calotriton arnoldi. Next base: position 509,763 of record CAWUFW010009052.1, on the reverse strand, counting down.
TTTAGTCTCTTTTTAAGGCAGGTTGCCTATTTTTCTATTGGGCACACACACAGCATCAAAGCTCCCAAACTACTATTGGTTGTATCTTAAGGCCTGATTTATATCTTGGCGGGTGGGTTACTCTGTCATAAAGGTGACAGATATCCTGTGCGCCAAAATGTGAATCCCATTATATCCTATCCTAATGTTTGAATTTTTTGTTCCACAGACCTTTCTCATTGTAACCAACTTGAGGAAACTGGGAATCACACATCATCCACTGCATGAATTAGTTGTAGTTAGGTGTCCCACAAGGCTTTTCCCACTACACTGTTAAACTTCTACCTAACATCCCTCTGTGAAATATAGACACACCGTTTCTATACTACAAATCAGCATTCTGATTGCATGAAATTATATCAAAAGGACATCATGCATCAATGACATTATCATCCTCGGGTCATGTTGCAGGAAAATCCAGTTGATATCAAACAACATTTTCCTACACTAAACTCATCCTCATCATCCATAAGCACATCACGGACCGTCAGACTCGCGGGGGTGCAGTGGTGATGGTATTCTTACCGTCCCATCACGACCAGCAATATGACTCTGGTGCTGCTTCCAGTCCATGGAATTCCCTCAGCCCCTGCTCGGGACCCAACCATAGTCCCTCTCCTTCATAAGATGGTTGAAAATACACTTATTCTGATATTTTAGCCAATTGTGCAGTTCTCAAGGTTCCTCCACTTTCTTTTCTGTTATGTTCAAAGTGCACTAACCCCTTTTATGTAAAGCAGTGCTATAGAAAAATGGAACATAAAATAACCAAATGCTTTTTATATGATACGTCAATAACTTAAATAAGATGCCATGGCCCACAGTATGCGTGCTGCATGGAGATGTTTGAATGCATGGGGTATTTGCGTAAATGGAACCTAGACAAAAGGCAGCAACATTCTGTACATGACTAAAGGCAAAGATACAGTACATAGGATTAAGGAGCAAAAGTGCTGCTGTTGGAAAGTCATCCTGTGCCCTGGGCACCCCCCAACTTTTTGCTGACTGGTACTGGTGGTAACTGACTCTGACTGACCCTGGGCTCTGCCTAACCAGGCCCAGTGCCAGTGCTATGCTGAAAGACTCACTTAGAATACAGTGAAAACACCCACATACACTAGGGTACACTATGGGTTGGGGTACCCCCGTGATTGGCATGACCTACCCTACAAGGCCCTAGTACATAATAGGGCAGGGGGATTGAAACTGCTTCTCAGTCCCTAGTATATAATAGGGCATGGCAGTTTAGAGGCCATCAGCCCCTTCTGCACTTGCATGTGTGCACTGCTGAAGCCTGAGGTCAGCTTAAAAGTGGCTCTGTGCTGCAGGACTGCTTTTAAAAAGTAAATTGTGCCCAAACTAGACTTTGGTACTTGGGGCACTTAAAAATGGATAACCTACAATGTTTGGGTATATTAGGTACCCCCAGGGTCTCCCCTAGGTGTCCCAGTGGTAGGGGGTCAGATATTTATAAGGAGAACCCTTATAAAATGAGTTTTATATGCCCTGGGTTAAGTGAAATTGCACATTTCACTCCCCACATTGTGATAAAGTGTTGCCCAAAATCGACTTTGGTGCTAGGAGCACTGGGGAGGGAGGATCTGCAATATTTTTACGTATTCAGAACCCCTAGAGTCTCCCCTAGGTGTTACAGGGGTGGGGGTCCTGTAGATATATGTAGAGTACTTATAAAATATGTTTTTATAAGCCCTGGTGCTGGAAAAAGGGCCCAAGTCATTTTTCCCATTGCAATTCCTATGCCACATAGGTTAACATGGCAAGAAGTTATTAACTACTAACTCTGGTAGGAGAAGGCTAAAAATACCATTCAAAGGCTTCCCAGAATGGTATTAACAAATCCAACAATATGATATTGTTGAATTTCTCCTAACATATACAGACAAGAAGTTATAAGATTTTCTTGTTTGTAAGCCCACATTCAACCTTCCAGTGGTCTGTCCTGATTGGTCAGAGTTAAGTGGACTAGCCAGGCTTCTTTGAAGATGTGATAAAGAGCCCATGGGGTTAACCAGCTCTGCTGGTAGGGCAGTGTTCTGTTACACAGGAATGCCAGAGCAGGGGGAGGGGTCGTAAACAATGGACTTCAAGGGAAGGGGAAGACACCAGTGTAATTTACAACTCTACTCTTTTGAACCCAGCCAGGTGCTAGGCTTAAGGAAGGAATGAGCAGATGCAAGGGGGAGAGACTATGGAGATTAGCCATCCTAGGGGTGTGTTTAGCCAGCTCTTCTCTCCCTGCTGGAAAATCAGCCATTATGAATTTGGAAGAATTGGTGCACTCTGGGACAAAATAGTGCCACACTCTGCAGGAAGTGGTCAGACCTTTGGGTGGTACCATGCAGCCCATTGGACAGGAGTGACCTCCTGCTTGACCCAGAGAAATTGGAATAAGTATCTGAGAAGGGCCGAGCCTCTCAGATCTGCTGCTTGAAACCTAAGAAAGCAAGACGGGCCATGCTGAGAAGTTTGATGTGCATTTCCTGAGGCCTGCACTCTGAAAATTACACCTTCTGCACCATCTGAAACTACAGCCTGTGGATTACCTTGCTGTAAAAGGACTAAAGAGTAGACTCCCTACAAGCTATAGGTTAACAGAGCTCACCTGGAACATCACCACCAAGGATCCTCAACCTGCAGAACTACCAGTGGATTTGTAAGGGTTTTGTCCAAGTGGATTGTGGGAACTGAAGTCCTCAACTTTTAAGGACCATCATGGAGATTTCAGACCCTTGGAGTGAGTTTGAGACACTTTGGGACCCTTTGGGGAACTTCAGGAAGAAGTTCCAGGAGTTTGGAGAACTTTGGAGCAACTTTGGAAAAAACCTCCACAAGGGGACCGACTCAACCTGGTCAGCCAAGCCACCTGTCTTCAACCGCGAGCCAGCCTGCCGTCCAGGTTCGTCCCGCTGAAAATCTCCTTAGGTCCTACTTCTAGAGTTTGACTGGGAGTAGGAGAACTCCGAGGCCAGCGAACCCTCAGCGAATCCGGCCTGGTGAAGAGCATCGAGGGACCGCGCGAGAAAAAGCTCCAGAAAAGTTTCTAAGTCCGAAGGTAAAAACTGTGACCGAGACCTACCGCGAGGGGTAGCTGCCCAGGGCTCCATCGCGGTCGGCCTGAAACTTTGACTTTGTCCTGGTCTATCGCGACCAGATGTCCCTATAAGGTGCTATAGGTTTCTATGTGCTAGAAATTGCTAAATCTTTGAAAATTCATATCTCCGGTTCCCTACATTGTATTTTTGTCATTTTGGTGTCATTTTAAAGATAGAAAAATTTTCTATTGTTATAAATTGGTGTTGGATTTTTATTGTGTATTGTGTCTTAATTATTTACTGAATTGGTGTTTCTAAGTACTTTACATACCTGTCTTTGAAGTTAAGCCTGCCTGCTCGCAGCCAAGCTACCAAGGGTTGAGCATAGGAATAATTTTCTAAGACCTATTCTTAGCCTTATACTGTGTTAGTGGCCTTATTGCCAGTGGCAGATCTACATTTGCCCCTACCAATAATCCACTTTCCAACAGCTGCATGTTTGCCTTTGAGAAGATCTTCCTCAATGTTTGCCAGTGGGATCTCTTTACAACTCATCTTTCTGAAGTAGGACTTATAGTTGTGGAAAAGGTTGTGCTCTTCCATGTCTTCCAGGAATTCTTTTTTGCTGGTTTTTCATCGAGTTGATAAACACACAGCGTTATATCTACATTTACACAAAGCCTCATGTACCTTTTTTAAAGTGTGTTCCGTCAGTAAGTTTTGGCACCCGAGGTACTTCTAACTTCTAAGTAATTTAGCTCTTACTTTTACAGACTTTTCGCATCATAATATTTAATAGTTATTTGAACAACCTCCTTAAATAGCTTTCTGGTGCCCTCCAAGTTTTCCACAGCAACTAGGTACACTGGAAACGCTGATTGTATGCATTTGAACAGTAAGAATAGTGCCTCTGCCCTGCGAGGATCCACCTCTACCAGAGTTAGGCCGTCGACCTGGTAAGACCATGGATTCAGGACATAAATACAGTTCTGGCAGTACTTTGACAAATCATCATGATATATATTCCAGGTGTCTGTCATTGCCTGCTGCTGTTGGGCAACAGTGGCCATTGTTTAAGCCGCCTACCTCTTTGCTTTATGATTAAAGTAATCTGCAGCTCATAATTATTTAAAATGTAATGTTTATTTGATACACCTCCTCAAACTGTGGTCTGCTTGTTTTAAAACTCATCAGAAGGGGGGGCGTGGCTTGAGCCGCCGCAAGATGGCCGCAACTCCTTGATGCTCCGAGTTTTGACCGGGACCTTTTCTTTCTCAGAGCGGCAGCACCCATCTCCGAATACAATGGATAGGAGCATTTAATAGCACAGACGCGGGGGCGCAGGTAGCTGCTATTTTTTTATATTTACAAGCCGTTTTTCTTCCGTTTCCCCCGCGTCGCATTCCTCTCAGGGGTGCCAGTTGCAGCCGCCATTTTGTCTGCTGCGGGTCGCGGGATGAATGGCTGCAGTATTTACAATTTTGGTCCCTGGATATGCCCTAAACATTATGGAAAGTAGCCTCTAATTACCTAAGGGTGGTGCATTGGCCAATTTAACCCTCTCTCTGCCGGCATCGAAGTTTTCAACCATGTTGGGTTACTAGTGGCATTTCCTCACAGACTTCCTCTGTCCTTCTTTGCCTCTCACTTGTCTGTTTAACAGAGGAAGGAGAAAAGGTAATAAGAATGAAAAAGTAAAAGGTCATTGTTCAAGTTCGGCTCTTAGCTGCATCTCATAAGTTTCGCTAACTGAACGACTTTTGTGGCTGTGGTACATTGGTGGTATATCTTCCTTTGCATATATATGGAGCCTCCTTCCCCCTTAAGCCAAAAGGGTACTTCTGCTGCTATGTCTTCCCTCCACAAAGACTCAACCTCTGCTGCATCAAAACGCCAAAAGAAGGAGCCTTGCTCTCCCACAAAATCTTCACTACCCATAACACTGGATGACCTCATGGAGGAGATAAAGCTTATGAAACCCTTTGTTATTGACACCAACGCTACTCTACAGAGACTGGAGGAGAAATGGTCTAACTTAGAGTCAAGGGTATCGGTGGTGGAGCAGAAGATCAGCGACGCTCAGGATGTGATCCCTAAAGTGGAAGCTATGTCCGAAGAAATAACTCTTCTCAAACAACAAACGGAGGACCTGGAAAACCGTAACAGACGCAACAATCTTAGAATCTATGGTATTCCTAAGGGGAGGAGGTGCCTGACATGCTTGCCTTTCTTAAAATTCATATTTCTAAAATAGTTGGCCTTAAGGAAGGGACTACTCTCAACTTACAACGTGCACACTGCATTGGTCCTAAACTTGGGGGGTCCTCCTCCACATCGTCCGTCAGTCGTTCAAGAGGGATAATTGTCCTTTTTTTGGAATATACTGAACTGTTAATGGTTTTGTCTGCAGCAAAACAGAGAAAGCAGATATTATGGTCTGGCCAAAGAGTATTTCTTTCTCAGGACATGGCTCATGCCACTGCCGATCGCCGTAAGGAGTTCCTCTCCTTTCGCCCTGCTTTTCGTTCCATGAATGCTAGATATGGTCTTGTTCATCCTTGTTTTTTTAAAGTCACCTACAAGGAAAGGACTCACTCATTTGATTGCCCTGAGGATTTATGACAATTTATTTTTCACCACAAAGGAGAAGAAATGGACTTTGGGAAAATGTGAACACTGACTTTTTTGCCATGTTTTGTTTCCTATTTGCTTAACGTTTCTCAATTTACAGGTTCAGATGATTGTCTATATTCGCCTGTTTATTCCGTGGTTGTTGTATGTTTACCCTCTCAGGGGGCTATCTTCTAACAATTTTGTGGTTTCTTTTTCGTAGATGTCTCTTGTCTAGCACGGACACCCCTCCTCAATTTTTCCTCTTTCTTGTGCCTCCATCCCCACTCCTGGTGTTTATAGTTCTTCTTCACTTGTTGGTAAGTGTTTCTCCCTCCATTAAGTATGCACGTTCCCTATATTTGTTCGTTATAGTATTTATCTCTTTAAGTTAATTCTGTCTACCATATCTCTCTAGCTGCTGCTCTTTACTCTATTCATTTTCTTTTACCGATTTAGTGGTCTTTGTTGTTTCTCTTTGAATTCGTCGACTCTGTCTCTTGTCTTCCTTTTCGCGGTTCCCCGCCTCCTCATGCTGCTCTTTTTATTCTGGAAGTATATTCTGTTCACCTTGACTGAAGTCTATAGGCTTCTTGTCAACCTCTCTCTTTCTATCATTCATACCCTCTTCTCTTCTCTTTCCTTCTTCTTTTTTTACCTTATCCTTTTTCTTTTTTTCCTATTCCTTATTGTTTGAATTGTGGTTCCTCTCCTCTTCTCTTTTTCTAAATCACTATCTCTGATCATTTCCTTCTATTTTCTTATCCTATTTTTACCTCTTTAACATCCTTCTCTATCATTCACTCTTATTGCACACTCTCTCCCTAGTTGGCCTAATATTTTTGCATGCTGAATACATAGTTTTTATCAATTTTAGAATGCTCATGGTTGCGTTATTGCTTCTCCCCTCTCACTATGACTGATAATGTTCGTATTGTGTCTTGGAATGTGAAGGGTCTGCGTAACCCTATCAAGAAACAAAGGGTACTTACTCATCTATCTAGATTAGATTGTAAAATTGCAATGCTGCAAGAAACTCATCTTAATGAAAATGATATTAGTTCTCTCAAAAATCACTGAGTGGGTCATGTGTATTGTTCCCCGGCTAAAGAAAGAAAAAACGGAGTGGTGACACTATTTCTTAAGTCCCTTTCTCTTTCTATAGAAAAGGAAGAGAGGGATGCCGATGGCAGATGGCTTCTTCTTCACTTAATTATAAACGGTTCTCCTATTTCTCTCCTTAACATCTATGGTCCCACTGGTATTGATACACAGTTTTGGCAGTCCATGTTGCATGTCCTCCACTCCTGTTCTAATTCCAATCTCCTGGTAGGTGGGGATTGCACTCAAGTCATGGACCCATTCATTGACAGGAAATCCACTTCTAGATATATCCCTAATAAAATGCAAAAAACCTTTACGAGCACTATTCATTCAAGAGGCTTGGTAGATGCTTGGAGGATATATAATCCAGACAGTTTAGAATTCACCTTTTACTCTCCTACACAAAATTCTAAATCTATAATTGACTAAATTTTTCTGACTCCCCATCTTCTCTAGGCCTGGGCGGTAAATTCAGTTCCGCTCGCGGAATTTGCGGAATTTGGGTAATTTCGTGTTCCGTGGAGAACGCGGAATTGCCAAAAATTCCACGATACGCGGCTTTGCGGAATTTTTGGCTTGTTCGCGCTTTCAAAATGCGTGTTCGCTAGATATTTCTCCCCGAGCACGCAAACAGCGTTCGCGAACAGGAAAAAAGCATCGCGAACGGGCAGAACAAGCAATTCCGCATGTTCGCTGAACTTTTGCGTGCTCGCAGATATTTTTTACCGTTTCGCGGAGATTTGCGTAGCGCGACTACGCAAATTCCGCCCACCCCTAATCTTCTCACCAACCTAACTAATGCCGAAATTGGATCCATACTTATTTCTGACCATGCATCTGTTTTTATTAATATAGATCTCCCTCTGAACCTTCCAAAACCCATAGATGGCGCTTTAATCATTATTTACTTAAAGATCCTATTATCATTGGGTGCTGCAAAGAGTTTTTATTAGAATTTTTTCTCAATAATTCCAGTCCGGATATACCTTTCCATACCATTTGGGACGCCTTCAAAGCAACAGCCAGACGATTCATTATTGATTACGTGGCAGCTAAGAAGAAAAAACTTCTTAAGGAATCAACCTCCTTATTATCTTATATTAAACAACTTGAACATGCTTATTTCTCTTCTAACGATGATGTTGCTCTTAAAAAACTAGTCCAGGCTAAATTAGATTTTAATAGGAAATCTATGGAGGAAGCCTCCAGGGCGTTACTTAAAATTAACACCAAATTTTACGGTGGACGTAATAAAGCTGGTAAATTACTAGCGAACTATTTGAAAGTCAAATCCCAAAAATCCAAAGTAGTCAACATCATTGATGATAAGGGCATTAATCATTTTAAGGTGAGGAGATATTAAAATGTTTTATGGATTTTTATAAGAACCTATATACTCCTGAATCCTCTCCCTCTGACACTGCTTTGGATTCATTTTTTGACTTGTTGCCTCCTTGCTCCCCCTCCCCCTGATTGCTCTTTTTTGGATAAAGACTTGTTCCTCTCTGAGATTAAGTTAGCTTTAGCTCAACTACCTAAGGATAAGGCCCCTGGCCCTGATGGCTTTGCTGCCGAATTCTATTCCTGTTTCTCACAGATTCTTCTCATCTTTTATCCCTCTTTCAGCATTTTATTTCTCTTAGAGAGGCTCGTGGCACTTTTCTAGAAGTCATGGTCTGTTTAATCCTCATATGGCAGGGAAATGGCCTCCCTTATATTTATCGTGGTGGGGTAGGTTGGACACAATCAAAATGATAATGCTTCCTGTTATTAACTTTTATCTGTCCGTGTTACCAGTGAGGCTTCCATTACCGTTCTTTAAGACTCTCAATAGTACGTTAAGTAAATTTCTCTGGAATAATTGGAAAGCCCGAATCTCTTTATTTTCTTTGTCTGCATCTAAGGATCAGGGAGGTGTTAATTTCCCCAACTTCCGACAGTACCACTCCTCTTTTCTAATTCGTCAGGTTTTACCATATCTATCTCCTTCTGAAACAATCCTTAAAAAATCCCTTTCATCCCTGCAAGTATTCCTGGAGTCTCCTATATGGCACAATAAGTCCATCAAACTTTCTAATCGTACTATTTTCTGGAGAGACTGGATGGCCAAAGGGATAATTCAAGTTAAACAATTAGTTCAAGGTCCGCACTCTCTCTCTTCTCGGGAAGTTCAGGCCAAATTTTGCTTGCCCGCCACTTCCCTTCTTAAGTATGATTCTTTAAGAATGCTCTTAACTCAACAGTTTTCTCTTCTATCTGGATCCGCATCTACTCCATCAGATCCCCCATTAGAACCATTATCTACCTCCTCTTCTGTTCAGGCCTCCCACATATACAAATATCTTAATTTTTCTCTTCCCAATCGCTCCAAAAGTAAAACTGGACTTTTATGGGAATCGGATTTGCAACACACTCTCTCTGTTCACACATGGAACTCTATCTGGACTCGAATACAACACACCTCTTGTAATGCTAGCACCACTCAAACTCTTTATTTCTTTTATCAGAGGTTATATTTAACCCCAATAGCTTTCGCCAAATACAGTTCCGAACTATCCCCCAATTGCTGGTCCTGCACAAACACCCCTGGCACCTATTTACATTCCTTTTTTCTTTGTCCCAACATTAACTCTTTTTGGACAAAGGTATGTAAATCAATTTCCTCCATTTGCTCTATTAATTTCCCTTTTGATATTTACTCCATATTTTTGGGCAGTAATTCTACTAATTGGTTTGGTGCTCACAAGTTGGGCACCTTTGTGGATTTGCTACTTGCCATTGGCTTTCAGGTTATTACCTCTAATTGGAAGGACGCATCTAAGGTCATCTTTTCCTGTTGGTGGAATATTCTCTGCTACCATCACAGGCTGGATAGGATAGAGCTTCTGCCACTACCTCTCTGCAACTTCTTCAAAAAGAAGCCTTTTGGTCTCCAGTTACCAACTATTTATCCTCTTCTGTAAGGTGCAAGGACAGTACTTTTGTTTTTCAGCCGCCATGAGTATTGCAATGCATTCTTCTTTTACTGTTCATATTAAGATATTATATTACTAGTATTTTGTCATCTGTAAGTTTATAGTGCTCGTTATCGGATATCCCTATTCATTACATTTGGTATGGATGTTGACTTCTTTTTAATTTCTCTTCCTTCTTTCTCTTCTTCTTTCTCCTTTTTATTTATAAAACTTAAAATGCTAATTTGCTACGGTACATAATTCTTTATTACTGTTCCTAGTTCCTGGTATTACTGTTCAATAAAGTTGTTGCATCAGGTTTTCATTTTTACCTTGGTTATATATATATTGTACGCTATCTTTGTAATTCTTTATATTCGCTGTTGTAATGTTGTACCTCTGTTCTTATTTGCTTTAATAAAGCTCTTTAAACTAAAAAAAAAACTCATCAGAAGAACATAACCTTTGAAGAAATTACTGATTTAAATACATTTGAACAACATCAATGGCCTATACTGGCATTCCTGTTCTGTAAAGCAGCAGTTTCTGTTGTGGGTACTGTGTGTGGGCCTCTGGGACAGGTGACCTCACAGCAAGGAACAGTAATAATGGGTAAAACATCAGAAATATCTTTTCAACATGAAATAACTTCCTGCTGCTATACCATGAAAACACGTAGGTAAACTTAGATCCCTGCAGCAGATGCCTTAACTCCAGTGTTTTAGTGGTTGGGTTCTGCTGGAGTTCCTCACCCACAAAGAAAAACAAGCATTTGCAAATGCAACAGGCTTTGTCTTGCCTAACCCTCTCCCCAAAAGCCATGGCAATGTTAAAGATATGCATCTTGGGATTTGGAAAAGCTAGCTAAGAATGTATGCTAACATGCCTGTTAAATGCATTCACTTGCACTGTTTTATCTCTTCTCTGAGATCGCCTGATCTTTAACCTATTCAATATGATTCATAGTTGTGCCCTGGAACCATATTACCATGACTGCTCACAATATGCCAGGTATTACCACTATTGTGTCACATTGAGCATGTTACCGATGTTTGTCACTATTGTGCCAGGACCAGCATGTTACCATGGATTACCAACATTACACCAGGACCAGCCTGTTGGCAAAAATCAGGATGGGACAGGATGTTGCTAGGAATTACCACCATATGCCAAGGCCACCATTTTATGAGGAATCACTACCATTGTGGAAGAGCCTGCATGTGGATAGGGATTACCACCAATGTCTCCAAACTATCATTTTACCAAGAATTACCACCAATGCAGCATTGCCATCATCTTTTTAGAGATTACAACCATTATGCCAGGACCAGTATTTTACCAAGAGATAACACCAATGTGCCAGGGCCAGCATATTTTGAGGGATTACTAAAATTGTGTGAGTGCCAACATGTTGCTAGTAATTGCCACCCTTATTAATAAAATACATGCAGCTGTCAAGGACAGAATGCTAAGGTGAAAGTCCTAGAAAAGGGGAAATGTATTCTCATTATTGTAAAGGTCTACCCTATTTATTAAAGACTTAAACCTCAGACAACTTGAGTATTAAGTTGGGTAAAAGCAAAAAGAACAGATGATGGACTGAATGCTGAACAATGCAAACATTGCCCCAAGTCACAGATCTGGGTCTAATCCATAATTTGTTTGCTCACCACGCCACCCCAGTTTAAACCCAGCCATATGTAAATCAGTCTTGACCCAACTTCTCATGGGAACAGCTCAGCCCGAACTGCCAAGCTAGGTCCTCCCTGGACCAGAAACAAGAATCCTGGGACCGGTTTCAGGGTATCACCCCTCATCAGCCAGGCCAGCTTGAATGCTTGAATCAAGTGCCACAGTGAGCATGGGAACCACGTCTAGGCATACCTTTACCACTTAGGGCGACAAAAGCAAAAAGATCAGATGATGGACGGAATGCTGAACAATGCAAACATTCACCCCAATCACAGATCTGGGCCTAATCAATTGATTTTTTGCTCACCACGCCACCCCAGTTCAGACCCAGCCATATGCAAATAAGTCTTGACCCTGCTCCTCATGGGAACAGTCCAGCCCAAACTGCCAAGCCACGTCCTCCCTGGACAGCAATTAAGCATCCTGGGACCGGTTTTGGGGTATTACCCCATATCAGCCAAGCTAGCTTGAAACCACTAGCACAGTGAGCATGGGACCCATGTTTGGGCATACACTTTCCACTTAGTGTGACAAAAGCAAAAAGAACAGATGATGGACTGAATGCTGAACAATGCAAATATTCACTCCCAGTCACAGATCTGGGCCTAATCAATCAAGTTTTTGCTCACCAGGCCATCCCGGTTTGGACCCAGCCATATGCAAATCAGTCTTGACCCTGCCCCTCATAGGAACAGTCCAGCCCGAACTGCCAGGCCAGGTCCTCCCTGGACCATAAACATGCATCCTGGGACCGATTTTGGGGTATCACCCCTCATCAGCCAGGCTAGCTTGATTCCAGTGGCACAGTGAGCACGGGACCCGGCACAGTGAGCACGGGACCCACGTCTAGTCATACCCTTCCCACGACAAAAGCAAAAAGAACTAATAATGGATGGAATGCTGAACAATGCAAACATTCACCCCCAGTCACAGATCTGGGCCTAAACCATCATTTTGTTGCTTGCCATGCCAACCCAGTTTGGGCACAGTCATATGCAAATCAGTCTTGACCCTGCTCCTCATGGGAAGAGTCCAGCGCGAACTGCCAAGCCAGGTCCTCCATGGACTGGAAATGCTTCCTACTGATGTGCAACAAAAAATGTATCAGAGCAATATTTAATGTTTAAAGGGTGTATCACACCATGTACCTATTACAATCTGCTAGACATCAATCACTTAGCAAGGGAAAGTCCCTATACACAGAGACATAGCAAAAGGTTACGTTATCTGTAAGTCTACTTCATTTCCCTTATCACTCACTGAGTCTCTCTGTGATAAAATGGCTACAATTGCATTGGAATAGGCATCACTTTCTAATACAAATGGCAAACTAAGATCTGGATATTTGAGATTTGGAGCTGTAGTTAAAGTCTCTTTAGGAAGGCCAAAGGCTTGGGCTTGAGCTTGAGCTTTTCCCCAGTGAAATGGAACTCCTTTCTTAGAAAGTCGACTGATATGTTTTATTAAAGTTGAAGATGACTACGAACTGTCTGTAGAAATTAGAATAGCCTATGAGCCTTTGATGCTCTTGAAAAATGATTTTGGAAGGAGCCATTTGATCGTAGCTTGTACTTTATCGTCATCTCTGCCAAGGTCCTTGGCCAAATTTAAATATTCAAGAACAGTCGCAATGGAAACTTCAAATGTACACCTCCCAAGTTTGCCCAACCCAAAGGGCATCACTGTATGATCAAAATGGCCGTTCTTTGTTTTATAAAGGTAATACAGTTCCTCCAGCCTCAATAAGCACTAGGTTATATGCTCCTTGAGGATCTAGTGGCATATTTACAAGAAATTGGCGTAGGGCAGCCCTGCAAGTCTTCTTGCTATGCGGCCCTACGCCAATTCGTAAAGACAGTAATGCACCGCATTTACAAGATTTGCATTCCTGTCCTTACAGCCAGTGCTGGTGCACATTTTGCAAGGATATCTGCGTTGTTGGCAGGATTGTGTTTTGTGCAGATAGGGGCACCTTCCTGCACAAAAACAATCTGAAGAGACACTTTCTTCTTTCTATGTGTGCTGTAGAATGCAGCACACACAGAAAGAGGAAAAAACGAAGAGAAATGAAAACATATCTACTCGTTACACCTACTCTGGGGAGCCGTAAGGTTTTGACGCATTCCTAGATTTATGCCATGTTGTAAATCTGGGAATGTGTCAAAACCATGGGCGTAGCGTTGGAACACCCATTGCAATGCCCATGGAATGCCTTTTTGTCTTAGAGGAAGGCAAGGCAGTGACTTGCGCTAGTCTGCCTTACTCCATATCTACGAGAGCATACAAAGCCATGCAGCGTGGCTTTGCGTGACCCAGTAGATATAGGTCTTCACACTGCGCCTCCGGAACGTCACAAAAGTGATGCTCCGGTGGTGCAATAGTGCCGCAAGGGGCTTGTAAATATGCCCCCTAGCTTGGTAGGCCACTGGCCTGGGTTTAATTGTACTTAGTTACAGAAATTAAGAGCAGAAGACACCCATTTCTAATGGTACTGGCTTTTAATCAGTTCTCTCCTATAATTTGCCACAACAGAGATTGGGGCAGGGCTCCCGTTGGTGACGTGGAATGCCTTGTAAAAACCTTTAGAAAGATAATCATGAATGCACTTTTACAGTCTCATTTATTCCAGCTGAGTCAGTGCATTCACCCTTCCATGAGGTATCTTTGATTCTGACACCAAGACTATGACACAGTCATGTGGCCTGTGAAGGGGAAGGCGATCGGCTTTCTTCTTACAAAATACATCTTTGGATTCATGAAATACTAAATGAAAGATGTATTTATTGATGCTGCCACTTAGGCTGATGTTACATACTGTGGAATCTTTTTGTTCCAGACTGTGAAACAATATTCTTCACACTTTTGTGAATTAAATTCCAAAATAAGCACTGAGTCAATTGTGTAATTATGTTTTCTCAGCCATGGCGTTCCTAGAAGCAACAAAGAGCAGGTGCATCAATTACATCAAATAGAAGTTGTTCCACATGACCTATAAATGTAGCAATTATTAAAGGAATTGTAGCTTAGGTAACTCTAACTGCAGTCAATGGAGTGCTGTCAACTTTATATATAGGCTTTGCTTTGTTCTTTGCCAACAAAGTATTCTGTTGGACTGTTATGTTTTGCCATGTTATCCGATATTTATAAAGCACTCGTTCATTCGAGGGTATCATGGCATTAAGTTTGAGAGAGAGAGAGATGAATACATTAGAGCATGAGGCTAACCTTAGGGGTGCAACACAAATGCTTTCTCAAAGAGCCAGGGTTTTAAATCAGCCCTGGAGGTTTTTATTTATTTATTAATTTTGCCAATATAGTTTTTATTATCAAAATAGATTCCTGAGAAACTCAACTGCAAGAACATGTCAATTTACATACACATTGCTTTCCAAGAATTATTTTCCAATTCTGGAATACGGATTTTAAATATACACATATGCGCCTCCAACCTAAGTACTGGCCCCAAATATGACAGGCCTGCCATCCACCATTTTTTTTTTATCAGAGAAGAGTGCTTGCGCCATTGCCGATACACCCCCTCTATGATTTCCTCATGCACAGCTGATGAGTGGGCCTAGGAGAGAAATTGCTAAAAATTCTACTGGTGTGGGAGGGTACACAGATTACCCATGTGCCCTTCCAATAAATATTTTGAATGCTACAATTACTAACCGTCCTTTACATTTTCCTCATAGTGGTTTTCACATTAAAATTGGAACTTTTCTGCCCCATTCAAGTTGTATGAACTTAAAATGTTAAATTCTCAAGGAAAACAGTTAACTGTTGAACCATGGTTAGGCCAATAACTGGGTTCTACGCCAGACTTTACTTGTCTAATAAAAACACTGCACATCCCTATTGAAAAGTAAAAGATTCCCCCCACCGATGAGCACAACATTTTAACTTTCTATTTTATTGGAATTTGGCGAAAAAATAAAATTGGGTGCACAACATTTGGAGGTAAATAAGGCTGTTTTAAGTGAAGACTATACAAATTCAATAGTGTTAAGTCAAAAATACATTTGCCTCATGTTATTTTTTTAGTTAATGTCTTGGTAAAATAACACTTTCGACTGCTGTTTTTAACTCTATTCCACAGTTTTCACTTGCTTAGTAAATTGGGCATGAAGAGTCATTCTGGAATTTTCACAGTAAATGTTGCATTTGCCTCCTTCCAGAGCTGATAATCTTTTGTGATGTTACGCATTCGGAGGGTAGCAAAGGCTACTCGAAAACTCTGTCACAGGATGGCCACAGACAAGCAGCATGCAGAATGACTTGGCCATTGCACTGAAAGGAGATACAGATTCGCAGCAGAAGGCAAGTTAATGAAATAGGACACTTTACCCCACACATTTTTACTCCGCGTGCCATTACCCCGTAGTTTTGACACGGCGAAATATTTTATAACGCAGGGCTTTACAACGCAATCCATTACAACGCATTCCCCATTACAACGCAATTTACTATTCTAACTCTACGGGGGCGTTACTATGGGGAATGCGTTGTAATAGTTTGCGGTGTAAAGCCCTGCGTTGTAAAAGATTTTGCAGTGTAAAAAATGCAGGGTAATGGCTTGCGGAGTAATGCATGCGGGGTAAAGGATGTTTCCCAGTTAGTGACAACAGAACCAAAAACCATGAACCAGAGTTGTAGAAAAAGCCTGAGAGACAAGGTGACAACGCTCCCCATTGTTACCCATTGCCATATTTGTGGGGTAGCACTGTTGCCGTTGTCTGCTTTTTTGTTTCCTTGCATGGACCAATGCCCTTCTAGTGGGCTAACTGAAGAACCCAGAGGCATATGTATAAGCCCCTATCGCCACCACAACGCCACCTTTAGTGACGTTGTGGTGGTGATAGGGGCTTCGCCTTATGTACAAGGCAGCGGTAAGCTACTAAACGTGGCTTAACGCTGCCTTGTACATAAAGCCCCCTTTCATGCTATGGTTAGCGTGAAAGGGGTGGGCAGTGGGTGTTGCGGTGGGAGTTCCACCGCAACACCCATTTATTTTGACGCTGCCCCCCTATGTACAAGGGTGGCATACATAGGAGGCAGCGCCAAAATTAATACAGGTAAAAACTGGTCTTAAAATGGCGAAATGAGGAGAAATGCATTATTTCTCCTCATTTTTGCTTTTTCCATGTGTGCTGCCTTGTGCAGCACACATGTAAAAAGCAAAATGCCATTGTTTGTTTATGTACAGGAAGGTGTCCCTTCCTGTACATAAACAAACCTTTTTAAAAATTACATTTTGTCACTTTCATGTGTGCTGCATGAAGCAGCACGCATGAAAGTGACAGAATGGCATTTCTAGGATTGTTTATGTGCAGCAAGGGACACCTTCCTACACATCAACAATCCTCCCCTGCATGCAGACACCCTTGCACTCTGGTGCAAGGGTGCCTGCGTTGGCGCTAAGTTGCTAAACATAGCGCCATCGCAGGGGGGAAACACAAGGCTGCACCACATTCTTGTAAATATGGTGCAGCCTTGCGTTTCAGAAGTGGAGGAGAGAGGCGTTAAGCCAGGAAGGATAACATCTCTCTCCTCCACATCGTTGTACATATCCCCCCAGTTCCTCAATGGGAACTACAAGCTCTACAAGCAGCAATGGGAAATATTTAACACCAGTGAGAACATCCAAGTGAGCGACTTCAACCATCTCCAAGGTAGTATGGGGGATTCCCAGCTAGAATTTATATTTAAAAAAAGGGAGAAGCAATTTCATTGCACAGCACAATTTTCCAAATATATTGTCTAAATAAGCCTTTGTTTTAATCGTTCTGAACAGAAGCTATAAAAAATATTTCAGTACTTTAGGCTCTGGCACCCTGCACTCAAGCATTATTCCTCTGTACCATCAAACCATGTATGTCATTATGAAAATTGTGCAGCGGTTCCCCCACACTGCCTTCAGGCCTGAATGGGCTGAAGATCCCACAGGCCAAAGGCCACTGGTGATAGCTTGCTGTTCCCGCCAAGTGGGTATTTTCCTTCCATGGAATCCCCTTTCCTCCAAAAAAGAGTTTTGAGGTTGTTCAAGTTGTGATATAATTGTAGCCATCAAAAATGTGAGCTGTTCACTTGTCACCTAACGTTACTGGGCCTCCTATATAGCCTCTCTGTTCTCACTCAGGGAGATGGTATGGATCTTTATTGTGGGCATGTGATGGCCACCTTGACTGTGGCTTCCCATTGAGCCAAAGCAGCAGCATGTTCTCAGGAACATCTTGCTCCTCACTTGGGTAGTGCAACAGCTTGATCTGTCTTTTGAGTTGGCCTGCTTGGCTGATGTGCTTGGCAAGAAGAATTTCCACTCATACACCCCATCAGACTTGGAGATCCGGTAGAACGTTTTACCAGATCCCACAGGAGTGCACACCATGTCCCGCTGTCCTGCTGGGCTGTGCTGAGCTGAGCTGTTCAGGTTTAACGCAGAAGAGTACTTGCTGCTGGCCTGTCTCCTCTGGGAACACTGGGCTCTCATGATGTTCTGGAATGCTTTCTTGAACTCCTGACTCAAGCCTGGGTAGATAATCGGGTTAATACAGCTGTTGAAGTATCCGAGCCAAAATACTATTTTAAAAACTGTGTCAGAGGTCTTCATTGCTGGGAAGATGGATCCTAAGCTCATCAGTCAGCTGTCTGAACACTGTTGCCTCTTCATCACCTTGGAACAATATATGTTATGTTTGGCAGTATCTAATGGTTTCATAATTTAGTCCTTGCCAAATTCTCTAATTTTTTCCATACATTGGCCCAACATTAATATTTTATCTCTTTTTCCAACATGATAGAGAAGTCCCAGTACTGTGAGCCTCTAGCCCTTTTCATTTGCCTTGATTGCTTCCTTTGTCTCTCAAAATTCAGAAGAATTTTTATTAGAGCTCCCATAACAAGGCATACTTTATATTTTTTTATTTAAATGTTTTATTACCAATCCATGTCATAGTTAAAATCTGTTACAATTCATATGGGCATATAATAATCAACACCAGAAGACTTACACCCCAGATCACGGTTTCATCATATTCATAAAGTGATTATAGATAATAGCCCGCATAGTATGCAAATAGATAGACCATAACAAAAAAACATTGCGTACACATTTCATTAATCTTTTATGTGGTCTATCATTGGGCCCCAAATCCTTAAACCCAATTTCCATTTCCGTGGCCTTTTAAGAGAATAAAGACTATACTCAAGATTAAAAATGGCATAAACTCTAGCTCTCCACATCTCGAAAGTTAGGGGTTCATTCTGTGGCCAAGAGGAAGCTATACAAAGTCAAGCAACTGCAGTAGCCATAAATATCAGGTACCTGAATCTTGTCTCCGGCCCTTCCCCCAGGCCCAGTAACATTGTTATAGATATGATATTTATTTCTATACCAACCACCTCTGTTAAAAAGGCCTCCATTCACACCAGCAATTGTCTTAATTCAACACAAGTAAAGAATATATGGAGAATATCTGCCTGTTCACCCGCGCAGCGGAAACGTTTGCCTTCATTCACCCCCCGCCCCCATTTAAGCATTTTAACGGGAGTAAACACAGATTAAAAACTGTTTTAAAGTGCTGTGCTTTTGAATGAGAAGAAATGAAAATTTCCTCCTCTAGCTCAATAGATTCCATCAGAAATTCCCCATCTTGACCCAGTAAATTATTCCACTTAAGATTTTGAACCTCCAAGTCATCCTGTTGGGTATCCTCCAAACAATTATAAAGACTACCGATATGATCCCTCCGTATTATTGCCTCAACAAGAGAGTTTTTCATTACTGCCCCCTGTTTTCATTTTTTGTATAAGAAATCTAGGATCTGTAAAAACTTAAAAAATTCAGTTTTAGGGAGAAGATATTTTTCAGCCAATGCTGAGAATGAGAGAATACCATCTGTATTATAAAAATCCCCTACCATCATTATTCCATTTTGTCTCCATCTAGCCGTTCTGGTATCCCAAAAAACAGAGGGCAGTAATGTGGATGCAGCAGTAGGTGTATAATAACAAACCCTGTCTATCTTCAAATATTTACGGATATGTTTCCAGACTTTACATGATGCTAGCAGAACCTTAAAACGAGTCTTCTTATAATAGCTTGGTTCAACTATCTTGAATAAACATCTCTTGGCCTCTGAGCCAAGTAACATTTCATAGATAGATGGAGCCTCTGTCACGTTGCTTGCATCTTCGCCAGTAAGTAATATCCGCATATTCTGCAAGAGGCATACACAATAATAGAATGAACAATTAGGGACTGCCCAGCCTCATCGCTTTTGGGGTAAAGTCATAAATTTCATTGCTCTACGAGGTTTTCCCTGGCCCCACATAAACCTACCGCATATCAACTGCAATTTCTGGAGCTGAGTGCGACTAAGTTCTAATGGTACTGATCTAAAATAATAAAGCACCTTAGGTAGTAAATTCATTTTAAGCACATTACATCTTCCTACCAACGAGAGATGAAGATATTCAATTCTATCCAGCTGTTTTTTATTCCCAGCTAACATTGACCCCCAGTTAGCCTTTACCAATTCATTCAAGCATGTTCTGATTTTAATACCAAGATAAGTAACTTCATCCGTGACCCGAGGGTCGCCACTACAAGCTTTATTGGTACAGATAATCTGAGTCTTAGTGACATTTAATTTATAACCCGATATTTGCCCAAATGAAGAGGCCAATCGCTTTATCTCCAGGATAATAGTAGTTGGATCGGGGGTGACGATGGCAATATCGTCCGCATAGGCAAAGACCCGTAACTATCCTGCCTATGTTGGACGGATTTGATAATCACACTATCCTCTACCATGGTAAGAAATGGGTTGATATATAGAGCAAATAGTAAAGGGGAGCAGTGGCAACTCTGCCTCGTCCCCCTGGAAATAACAACCGGCTCTGATTCTAAACCCATCATACAAATAGGAGCTGTAGGTGTTCTATACTTAGCCCTTATGTATTTAATCCCGGCTCCAGCGAGCGTAGCCTCTTATCAATGTGTGGATGCAGCGTTCTCAGCGGAGCCGGTACCAGACTGCCTGACTGCATCTGATCTCCCTGCGAGCTAAGCCTCAGGGATATCGGCGGGACTGCTGCTGGGGGTTCTTTCTCCGGGTTGCTCCCTCTCCTCATCAGATGGCCTTTTGGGTACAGCAGCTGCCGCACAGCCGCCTATGATCTTGAAGGGGCCTGGATCTGTGTGCGAGGTGAGAGCGGCCCTCCTAGGTCATTGGGCCCTCCTGATCTTCCATTCGAGGTGCTGCGATCGAGGTTTCCAGCCCCTGCCAGACTGTCTTCAGCGGAAAGTTTACGACTCAGCCAGGTAGCAGCCGTGCAGAGGGGCAGACCCAGAGTCCAACTTTCTCGACGTCTGCTTGATGATGACTTTGGGCTGCCAGGGTCAGAGGTGGTTGGTTTCTGGCTCCGGTCGGGGTGATTGCGGCCGCTGGAGGGTGGTCCTGGCGGGGAGTCCATTTTGCCTCCTTCCTGTACATTTTTGAAAAACTCTTCAAGATGGCCTCCGGTCACCTGCTCACAGGGAAACAGGACCAGGAAGATCAGCACAGCTGATCATAGAAACAAAAAGAGGACTGGGCTCAGCTTGTACGGGCATAAAAGGGAAGGTAGGACTATTCAATATACATTCCTTTACTGCTATGGGAAAAACTTGTAGTTATTATCCCCTGATTCACTCATCCCAAGGATTGTCCATACGATAAAGGAGATCAGTCTGGATACCAAGCGCATTCTAACACTTCTAAGAGGTTCACTTGTAGGTCCTCTCATCTGGCCCATCCTAACGAACAGCATTATTATGAGGTTGCACACCCTATGCTCCTACCGACTCGATTGTCTCGCTGTGTCCCCTTGCATACCATCGACAGTCTTGGCTGCAACTAGGCCCATCCCCAATAGATATATTAAGTCTATTGCCAATCGCTCTTTTCCTTATCAAATAAAGGAAAACATTAGGATCCCGTACTTTCGCTCCCACCCTACAAGGTTTCACCTGACCTCGCTCATAATGGAAATAAGTCTTGTCCCCGCAGGACCCAACTCCTTCACGATTATTTACCCACCTAACCTCTCCAAAAACGCGACAAAAAAACTCAAACACTGGTTTCTCAAAACCCGATCTGAAACATTAATCTCGGATGTTTATGTTTGTATCAGCAAGGGTACACTATCCAATGACCTCATCTTCTACACCAGAACACAAGCTCGTTGGAGGTCAGTCTTCTACTCCATGCTTCGTATATCGGGATCCCGGAAAACCCTGCATGGCATCAAACTCTCAGCCTCTCCCTCACTCTTCTTCAATGCGAATGCCTCCATCACCCTCTACAATAATGGTATTACCCTAGTCCAAGCCTCCAATGACAACTTAGCTAGGATGGATACTATCTTCCCTACTCTCAAAAAAGCTGCGATAGCTAAGGGCAATCTTCCCCGCCTAATCCATCCCACAACACACGATCTCACCCTCACACCCTCCACCGCTATTGGGAAATCCTGAACCCCTCATTACCCTCCTCTCCCCAGGTGATATCGGATCCTTTCAATCCCCTAATTTAGTCCCACTAGACCCCTCACGCTCCACTAGACCATCGATTCCAAGGAATATTGGCTCTACATCGACATATACTTCTCTGATCTCTTTGCTGCCACACCTCGAGCCCAGTGGCGGGGCATCCCATCACGCACCACCGTCCTTTCTCTACCCTGATGATCGCCCATGCACGATACCACCAAACACACCACCATCGCTATTGAAGTCTAGGCTCTTGCCCTACATGGATTTTACACAACCCACTCCGTCCCACCACCCTTCACCCACCCCCTATCCTTTACTTCTAGCTCACCCCACCACCGACCCATCCCCCTTTCCTCTCAACACACGAACCGGTACTACACAAGACATCATTGAATCATTGACTCTCCCTGACCTCTCCATGACTGCCTGTGCCCCACCAGTTTCCTCGAGAGATTACACATCTCGGGTGGAACCATTCATGCATTCACTATCCTCTAGCCAACATTCAGAATTGGTGGCACGCCTTGAAGAGATCTCTCTTCACCTGCGCCTTCTCACAGAAGAATTTCTTGATCTGAAAGCCCTCTCTATCGATCATCTCCCTCTGCTCAGAAGGCTAGGCACACTAGGGAACCCACCCTTGTGCCACTCTGGCGCT
This sequence comes from Calotriton arnoldi, assembly GCA_963921515.1. Classification (NCBI taxonomy): domain Eukaryota; kingdom Metazoa; phylum Chordata; class Amphibia; order Caudata; family Salamandridae; genus Calotriton; species Calotriton arnoldi. Next base: position 487,116 of record CAWUFW010009052.1, on the reverse strand, counting down.
GCCCCTGTCTCAGACTTGCGTCCCTCTCACCTTACCCTAGAAACTCTTCCCCTCCCTAATGCCCCCTTCTGCCCCAGAAGAATAAAGTACGAGTTATCAAACATTGATATAGATGCTCTTCTCCTCTCTTATGCCCTCCCACTAAACACTGACAAGACACCTCTGGTCTCATGCAAGACCCCTATGAGCCTAATCCAAACCATCCAGGCCAACCCGAACAGGGAACCCTCCCACAAACTCAGAGTGATAAACAACAACAACCTCAAACGAGTGAACATCATGCAGACTCCAACCACCCACACACCTCTCCAATTGAAATGTGTGCTACTCAATTGCAGATCTGCGAGTAAACAGGCAGCCGACATCTTTGACCTAATCCTTAACGAGTTTGATATCATCATCCTCACGGAAACCTGGTTAAAAGGCTCGTCCACCCTTATCCTTGACATTCTAGTCCCACCTAGCCATGACATAATTCGATTAGACAAATCCATTAAACAGGGAGGAGGTTTAGCCTGCATACATCGTAATACATTCTCGGTCTCTCACTCCAATCCCTCCGAGCTGACCTCCAGTGAGTACCTATGCATCAACATCTCCAGCAGCCACCGCCCAATATGCAAGTTACACACATTCTACCACCCCCCCGAGACAATCTTTCCTTCATTGAACAATTAACGGAAATAATCTCCTCCAATGATGGCACCCTAGTTTCCCAAATATTCCTCGGAGACTTCATCCTTCACTGGTCTAACCCAAATGATCAAGCTGTAAACTGTCTAAAAACCTTCCTATTGGAGCATGAGCTGACACAATATTGCGAAAGACCAACCCATAACAAGGGTGAAACACTGGACCTCATCATCTCCAAAGGAAAAACCATCTTAATAGATGCCATTATACCTTGTGACTGGTCTGACCATTATTGCATCTTCTTCCTAATTAACAAGGAGGTATCTCCGAAGAGGGTCCAACCCAAGAAAAGGAAACAATGGAAAAGGAACTTTAGGAATATTAACTCTATGGCTCTAACATCCCGCTGTAGACAGCCCTGACTCCCAAACCGGACATGTCAGACGTGCATGTCCTCACCGACTTCTATAACACCACCATCGCTGGCATCCTGGTCGAAATAGCCCCTCTACAACAACAAAAATGCCTCCGTCAAAATCTCCAAACCTTAGTTCAGCTACAACCTCAACTCTGAACACCGCAACCTAAGGTCAGCTGAAAGAACCTGGAGATCAGTACCCTCCACTGATCATCTAATTCACCTCATATCGGTCAGGAAGACATATAACAAGAAAATCAGAACTGCAAAAGCTGACTTCTTCCGAACACAACTCAATCAAGCCAAAAACCGCCCCAAGAAACTATTTGAAATTGTTAAACAACAATCGAGCAAGACACCCAACAGCTCTGACCTTGACGCCGGCCTTCCTTCTTGCGACGAATTGGCGATCTTCTTCACTGAGAAAACAAAGAGCATTAGTATCGACCTGGAAGCAAAGAAGGCTATTATTCCATCAGCAGGGAGGGATGATACATCTCACCTTGAGAGACTCAGCCCATTCAATACTGGCACTAAGAACGACGCCTATTGGTACTCATTTACCCCCCTCAGCGAAAGAGATATTTACAACACAATGCGGGTGATCACCCGTCTAATCACTTCATCGACCCGCTACCACCTCCCATCTTCAAAGACATCAAGGATACCATCCTCCCCCTTTGGACTCAGATTATCAACGCCTCGCTATCACAAGGCATGATCCTCGACTGCTTAAAAGTAGCACAGATCTCTCCCATTCTAAAAAAACCTAATGCAGACAGATCTGATCTCAACAACTTCTGGCCCATCTCCACCATCCCCACGCTGGCCAAACTGCTGGAAAAATGCATGCAAATGCAACTCTGTGAACACATGGAGTATTTTCAACTTCTGGACCAACATCAATCCAGATTTCGAAGTGGCCACAGCACGGAATCTGCTCGCACTCACATTCTGGATGACATTTTGATTATGCTAGACCACAACAAATCATGCCTCCTGATTCTCCATGACCTCTCTTCAGCCTTTGACACTGTTAATCACGACAATCTCTTATGCAGCCTTAAACATAGGATGGGCTTCTCAGGGCCGGTATTGCGATGGTTTATGTCCTTCCTCCGTAATAGATCACAAAAAGTCAAGATAAAGCAATCCCTATCCCAGCCCACCTCAGTCTCGATGGGGGTTCCACAGGGGTCGGCACTATCGCCAATACTCTTCAATTTATTCCTAGAACCCTTGACAAATGCTCTAAATGCCGCAAACATCCTCTTCCATATGTATGCGGATGACACTCAACTCTATCTGAAAATCTCCTCCCCTGAAGACCTCGTCTCACTCAACTCGACCCTTTTGGAAACTCAAAACTGGCTAACTGACAACCACTTCATGCTCAACACCTCCAAAACGAAATTCCTTCTCATTGCTCCGCCTAATCACACCCCAAAGATTGATGACTGGCTTAAACATCCAATGGCCTTCAACTGCACTCCCCGCATAATTGACTCTGCGAAATCCCTCGGAATCACACTGGATAGGCATCTGAGCATGCAGAATCATATTAGCAATTTAAGCAAGGGGGCTAATCACCAGATGAACACCCTAAGGAATCTAAAACCTTTTGTTCCACAAGAGGACTTCAAGATGGCGGTACAAGCTCTGGTGCTGCCTAGGCTAGACTATGGTAGCTCCACACTCTGTGGACTTCCCAAATATAGCTTGGCCCCTCAAAAAGCATCCATTAATACAGCAGCTAGACTGCTCACTGGTTCAAAAAGAAACAGGCACATCTCCCCAGCCCTCAAATCCCTAAACTGGCTGCCATACGAAGACAGAATTCAGCTAAAGATAGCCTGCATGACTCACAAAGCCCTACATCTCAAGACTCCCACATATCTGGCTCAAACACTAGAACTGTCTGGAGGTTGCAGACAGTCATGAAGTGCAAGATCATGGCTCTTAAAATGACAGACCTTTCACAAAATGAGAACAAGGCACAGAGCCTTCTCAGGCGCTGCCCCAAACATCTGGAACTCCCTTCCTCCGGAAGTCCGACGAATCTCTTCCACGACTACCTTCAAAAAGGAAGTAAAAAAAGTCCTAATGGCTAAGTTCCTGCCTTAATCAGCTCTGGCCCACTGCTCATTGATTACTGCCAGATTGACAATAAGATTGCTGGACACCTTTGAATCCCAGTAATCGCCTGCCATGCTCATTTTTGTAGTGAAGATTATCGAATTTTCTTCTCCATGGCCTGTATCCCACATACCTTAACTATGTTGCATGACTATTTTGTTGTATTATGTATATTCTTGTAATTCCTGCACAAATTGTAAAGCGCTCTGATACCCACCTGGGTCAAGTTTGCGCTATAGAAAACTTTCAAATAAATAAATAAATAATAAAACCGAACCCAAACCGTTGGAGAACCGACCACAAGAACTCCCATGATACCCGGTCAAATGCCTTTTCGGCGTCCAATAATATCAACCCCATAGTAGCGTGGTGTGCATTTGCCAAATCAAATAAAGTCACTACCCTACTAATATGATTAACCATGCCTCTTTCAGGGATAAAACCATGCTGTCGAATCAAAACCAACGGGGCGATGACCTGTTTAGTCGCATAGCTAGAATGTTCGCGTACATTTTACTGTCACAATTCAACAGGGAGATGGGTCTATATGACCCAGGTAGTGCAGATGGCTTATCTTTATTTTTCAAAATGATGATGTTCACCAAATCCCAGGATGGCGGCGCCATCCCCTTCAGTGCCTCCTGAAATTTTGCAAGCATATCGATTTTCAACTCTTGAAAAAAAACTTTATAAAATGCTAATGGCAATTTATCTGGGCCAGATGCCTTACCCATAGCCAGTGTCAAGCTGCACAGAGTCCTCGTGGCTAAGACTTTTCCTGCATACATCCTGTATCAATGTGTCCCCTACTGAGCCTCCAGTGCTACCACTCTCAGTATACAAATCCTCATAGAAGATCCTGAACACTGTGAGAATCTCAGAGGGTGTCTCCACTAACCTCCCTGTTGAATCCCTCATAGCAGCTATCCCTTGATCAACTACTCTAGACCTGACCGATTTCACCAAGTATCTTCCTGTGGCCTCCCCATATTCATAACAATCTTTTTGATATACCTGATATTTACATGCAATCTCTTTGGGCCATTGTGAATTAATTTGTATTTTTTGTATTTTAATATATTTATAGAGCGCATCAATCATCCCGAAGGACATCACAGCGCTTAGGACGGAGATTAGTGCAATTCAGGTTGGTCTTAATAGGATCAGTATCTGGAAAACAAAGTGGTTTTCAATTTTTTTCTGAACAGCAGATGATCGTCTGTCATGCGAAGATCAAGGGGTAGGTTGTTCCATAGGACCGCAGCTGCTTTAGAAAAAGATCGATCACCCACCCTGACCTTAGATGTGCGTTTGACTGACGCGAGATCTAGGTGACACGATCTCAAATTTCGTGAAGGGACATGGAATTGTAGCTTATCTCGCAAGATGTGTGGTCCTTTTTTATGCAGGGTTTTGTGCGCAAAGCAAAGGAGCTTGAAACTAGCTCTCTGGCGTACAGGTAGCCAGTGTAGTTCCTTCAGGCAGTGAGATGCTGAGCTGTATTTTTTTTTGTTACAGATTAGTTTGCGGCAGCGTTCTGGACTACCTGGAGTCTAGAAAAGAGATAGTCGGCCATGCCAACATAGAGGGCATTGCCGTAGTCCAGTCTGCTCAGGAGCAGAGCCTGTGTTACCGTTTGTCTGCAGTTAGAGGGGATCCAGGGAAAGAGTCGTCTGAGCAGTTTCAGTGTGGCAAAAGCTTTTCCGCATAAAGTGCGTACTTGGTCCTGCATGGAAAGGGTGTCATCAAAGACAATGCCCAAATGTTTTGCCGCTCGCTTGGGTTTTGGGGCGGTGCCTAGTGTCTGGGGCCACCAACTATTATCCCAAATCGTCTGGGCACCCCCGAAAAGCAGGATTTCAGACTTCCCGGCATTTAATTTTAGACAGTGCCGGGACATCCAGCTTGCAAGTTCAGTGAGACAGTTTATTAAGTTGTCCTTGGTCTCGGTATTGGTCAGTCTATTTATCAGGGGAATCACCAATTGAGTATCGTCGGCGTAGGAGCAAATGTCAAAGCCCCATTTCCTGCTGATGTCAGCCAAAGATTAAACATATGCATTAAAAAGGGTAGGACTTAAGGTAGCTCCTTGCGGGACTCCATACTTAATACTCTTTGAGGAGGAGGTACAGGATCCCATTTGAATTGTTTGGGTTCGGTCATTAAGAAAAGAGGCAAACCATGACAGGGCTTTAGAGCAGATCCCTTTTTTATGTAGTATTTGAAGTAATTTAGTGTGTGATACGGTTTCGAAAGCCGCAGTAAGATCTAATAAGATCAATGCTACGGCTCTACCTTGATCAACTTGCGATCTAATACTGTCAGATACAGCTAGTAGAGTGGCCTCGGTACTGTTATTAGCCCTAAACCCGTCTGTGAGGGATCAAATAAATTGTTCGTTTCAAGGAAGGTGGTGAGTTGTTTATTGACCAACCGCTCCAAAACTTTGGATAGATATGGTAATTGGAAAATTGGGCGATAGTTGGCTGGATCATAAATTCCAAGGCCTGCTTTCTTTAGAAGGGGAAAGACCACTGTTTTCTTCCTTATGTCTGGGAAAGAGGCTTGCTCCAAAGATTGATTGAAGATTTTGGTGACAAGGGGACACAGGACTGGCACTAGTCTGGTGAAAATAAAATGCGGGCAAGGGTCAAGTGGAAAACCTGCCTTAACCTCAGCCATAGCTTTGGCCACCTGTTCCTCTGAAAAAGGAGTCAAAGTGTCGAGATGGATTTTTGCAGAGGGGTGAGGAGCCAGATTTTCCCAATCAATATTAGCCTCTTCATGGGGATTATCAAAGGACGCGTACATTTTTGTCACTTTGTCAGTGAAAAAATTGTTAAATAGCTCACAGTTCTCTGTCGTGGGAGCCATAGTTTGTGATAGACTGGAAGGTTTGCAAAGTTCGCTAATAACTTTGTATAGTTCCTTGGATGAGCTGCCGTTATCTTCAACCCTTCTTGTGTAATAGTTTGTTTTGGCTTGTTTTAGCGCGCTGTGGTAATTTTTCAATTCAGCTAAATAATTTAGTCTATCAATGCTGTCTTTAGACAGTCTCCATTTGTGCTCCAAAGTTCGACATTTTCGTTTATTTGTTTTTAATTCAGGTGTGTACCATCTTTCGGATCGGGAATTAGAAGCCGGTTTGCTATTGAGTTTGGGAGCGCATTTTTCTAGCGACTTCTCGACCTCTTGTTGTAGATGGGCAGCTGATGTACAGGCAGAGCTAGAAAGAGGTGCAACAGAGTCTTGGTGAGTGAAGTGAGTAGCAAAGGCTTCCTGGGTGATTAGGTTCCATGCTCTTTTCCCTATTTGATATGTTGTTTCAGCCTTGGATGATTTGTTTGGTAAAATTAGGGATCCTAGCCCAACAGCGGGCAACCTCAGTTTGTGACAGCGTAGTTGAGATATTATCATGCACACATTGTATGAGATTCTGCTTGGCCCTTCTAAGATCCTCCTACAGACTGTGCATCAGAAACTTATGCTGCCATTGTTTGGGGAGCCCATAACTCAGAATCTCCCCCTTAAGTCCTGCTTTTAGCGCGTCCCATACCATCGCGCAAGCAGCCGTGTTACGATTAATCTCAAAGAATTGTATAATCCATTGTTTAATATGGCTGACAAACAGGGTATCTTGCATGAGTTTCCGATCAAAAGAAAAAGATCTTTGTGACCGAGAAAAGCTTATATCAGTAATATCTAGCAATAAGGGGCTGTGATAAGATGAGATTCTGGGGCAAATTGTAATTTTAATCCCTGCTGTTAATGTCCTAGAGATAAAAAAGTAGTCAAGTCTGACAAACTTGTTATGTGGGCAAGAATAATATGTGAAACCAGGGTCAGGGTACATCTTTGACGTCCAAGCATCAGCTAGTCCGTGATCAACTAAGAGCCGCTGTAGTGCCTTGAACACTTTAGGTTTCCTCCCACCATACCTTCTATTACCAGATTGTACCTCCAAACAATCTGAATGAATATTGAGATCACCGCATAACACCAGGGGGGTAGGCCAAGATGCCAGTTCTATATTAAGAAAATTGAGAACCTACACCTCATCCAAATTGGATCCATATACAGATCAGATGACAAACTTATTAGAACCTACAGTACATTGCACAATCACCCAACAGCCATATTTATCCACTAATGTTCTACCTACTCTACATACATTTTGTTTTGCCAAGATGGCCACTCCTCGTGTTGTAGTACCCTGTTGCGTACAGGCTATTATAGTATACCCCAGTTCTGCCAACATCCTAGGTTTACCCCATGAAATATGAGTTTCTTGTAAACAGACCACTTGGGGTTGTAATATCCATAGCTTTGCTGCAACTCTCTGCCTTTTAACTCTGTTATTCAAGCCACACACATTAAAAGAACATATGAACAACCCTGTGGCAGTCATCCTATCCCCCATCTATCATATCAGTCTTCATAATCCAAAAACTCACTGTGATCAATATAAAAATCTGCATATACCCATCTTGAACCAACTTTACAATGGCATGGATTGTTTTTATTTTTCTTCCCCAGCCCTGACCCCCCAAATTCCCCCTTACCCTTGTACCCATGACCCCTCCCCCAAACCCCCTGCCACCCCCAACTGATCCATACCCCCCCAACCCCCCCCCCACCTATTGAGGCAGTAGGACCCATGGCCCAATGTGATGGGAAGCTCCCACCCCCCTTGATCACCCCCGCCGACCTCCTGAAGTCAGTTATTGTGCAGCATTACTATAATGTCATGCATCCTATCCAATAAATCCCAGCCCGTGATTTCCACCGCAACAAACCCAAGACCCCCAATAATAAATTTACAGTGACTGCAAATACTCCTTAGCTAGTATCTCAGAAGTGAAAAATCGGGTTTGGTCTTTATGTATAACCTTCAATTTTGCGGGATTGAGAAGAAAAACCTGCGCCCCTTTACCCTGGAAAATTGCCAGCGTTTCTTGACTGTTGTATGGCAAAAATCAGGCCTCACAAAAAACTTGTTCCCTTTCCCTGCCCTTTTCTTATCTGGCCGTGCCAGATCGTACACTGCTTGTCAAGCCAGGAAGTTATTTAGGCAAATTAAAATTGCCCTAGGTCTAAAAGATGTTTGTCCCGGTTGATGACGTTGCTTAAAGGGAAATCGATGAGCTCTCTGGACTTCCTGGTCCCAATTCCACTGCGTGAGCTCAGGGAAGGCTTTCATAAAAAGTTCAACAATATATTTCTGGGCATCTTGTCCTTCTAAACCTTTCGGTATACCCAAAACTCTGAGGTTATTCAGCCGGAGGCGATTCTCCAAATCCATCAATTTCCACAACGTATCGTCCTTCTAAGATCGTATTGCCTCCGTTATTGATGTCTGGGCCGCAAGCTCGTCTTCCAAAGTTGAGATACGAACCTCAGCTTCATTATTCCTTTCAGCGAACTCTGAGCAGGATTTTGCAACACGCTGAATAGAATTCTGTAACTTGTGGCATGCTCCCTGAGTTCTTTGACTCTCCATTCTTGTCTCCTCTCTGTGTGCCATAATACTTTGGTAAATCACAGCAAGTAAAATCTCGTCGGGATTCTCCGTTGTCCGTGGATTGGTATGCCCTGGCAAGGGGCCTCCATCAGCCCCAAGCCCAGAGGTAAACGAATAGTCCCACAAGAGCGCCCCTGCAGTCTCTGATGGCTTTCCCTCCTCAAATAGCTCCTTCCTTTTCCGCACCGTACCTGGTCCAATATCTGTATTTCCCATGGCCTCCTCCTTGAGGTGCAGACTACTTAATTCACTCATACCACTGCCTGGTGATTCTCCACCTGAACACTGCCCTGGGAGAGGCGAGGCCTCATCTTCTGATGAGTTAGAAGGGTCTGAAAGAGAGAAGAAATTGTCCTCCCAGTCTGTCTTTTTCAAGGCATAATGGTAGGGTGACCAGGAGTCCCGGATTTGCCCGGACGGTCCCAGTTTTTCACCAGCTGTCCCGGCAGATTTTAGGAAATTAAGCTCATGTCCCGGTTTTTAGAGAGGGTCGACTGAAAACGGCAGGAGGTGCTTTTTTATGTTTTACAAAGCAGGTATAGTTATCTGTTGTTTCAAGTAAGCAATTTAATTAACAGGCAAGCTACTGGGTTTAAAAAATTGCATTTTTTATATGTTCTAACTGCCTGTTCTGTAATTCTCTGCTGAGGACACTGTCATTCTGTCCGCTTGCTTGAACTAAAATTGTAGTCCTTCTTCTATTTTCGTGAAATGTCCCGGTTTTTGGCTTTAAAATTCTGGTCACCCTACATAATGGTCACCAGGATTTTCCATTGGCTCGTCCTAGTTCTGGTCCTAGTTATTCCCTATCTTCTTTGGTCTTTTCATGGAGGATCTCAGCGGTGTAGTGGCATTTTTTTTGGCTGGCTCTAAGAGATTATTAGTTACTCCTATATCTGAAGGAATTGAGTTAGGTACGAACCCTGGCCCCCCTCCCTCGGAGGCCCCCCACAGTTCTTTAGGCACCCTGAAGAGTCTCGCTCAGGATACCTGGTTCATCTCCATTGGTAGGGCTCGCCACTGCCTTCTGCCCTGACAGACCAACCTCCTCCTGTCGGGGCTGCTGAGTACCCTCCAGGCCTTCCGCAGTGATATCAAACTTCTCCCTGTCAGTTTGGGCTAACTGACTCTTTTTATTTTTGGCAGACATAAAGAGCGTTGAAATAGATTTTTTGCCATGCTCAGTGCAGCGGGCCTTCTCTAATACATTTGCCAGATTGCCAGTGTTGCCTGCACCGCTGCGCTGCACACCAAAGCTGCCCTTTGTCGCACCAGAAGTGACAGCTGATCCATGAGTCTGCGTTCCTATCACGGCTATCGGGGCATTGCAGAAGCCGGAGCTGACAGAGCTGCACAGCGATCAAACACGCCGAGCGCCGATTGAAAGCCAAAGGAGGGACTCCAGGTACGACGAAATGTCAATAGTAGAAATGAAGAATAAATGCCAAACACAGTCCAGATCATGTCCGGAAGCGTTGCTGTACGACTAAGCCTGTAGAATCTTGTAGAGAGTCACCCGGGCTCTACTACACATTGTTGCAACCTCACACACGCATGCACCCCTCGGGGCGGGCTCGACCCGAGGGGATAAATAAACGGCGGAAGACCGCTCGGGGTCTTCGCACCAACCTTCAGCCACACACTGTGTACGTGTGCTTTACTGCGCTGAGTACGGCCGCGGCCTAGCCCCTTCCTGCTCCCCCATCACACTGGCGACAAGGCCGGTCGGACCGGCACGCGTCCGCTCTCCACCCGTTGAGGCTGCCGACAAGCTGCGGAGCCCACCCGCATCGACGCGCACTGCCGCCTACCTGCTGGTGGCGCCCGCCCACGCGTCTCCTGGTCGGAGTTTGGAGCGCGTTCAGCTGGCGGCGCCTGTCCGTGCGGCTGGTGGCTGTTCCTGCCGCTGCTGCCTGCGCCCACCCACGTGTCTTCCGAGGCCTCGGGAACACGTTCAGCTGGCGGCGCTGACTCTGGCAGCAGCACGAGTAAGGGTGAGTGAGCACGTGGAGCTCCTGAGCGCGAGCGACGCTCGGCCCCACCCCGCTGGGTTCTCCCCGTCCCTGCAAGGCCCCAGTGCTGCCCCGAGGGTCGCCTGATGGAAAAAAAAAAAAAGAAAAGGAAAATAAGGAAGGAAAGAAGAAGGGGACAAGAGGAGGAAGCAGGTGGAGGGACACCACCTGGGCAAGGTGAGAAGGAGGTGGCAGTGAAGTGGCCCACAGACACGGCAAGGCCCAGGGCAGGCCTGTGCACTGACCGATCCCTGTCCTCCACCGGGTGCAGTGCCCTGCCCCTGCGCGCGGAACACGAGGGACGTCCTTCAGGCCTACAAGAGGCAGAGAGTAAAGCGCGCCCAAGATGAGCAACACTCAGGCGGGCACGGCTGGCCCACAGGCTGGAGCTCAAGGCCAAGTCAGAGGCCCTGACGCGCCGATCCCAGGGCACCACCACACCGCGATTGCTCCCCTGCCGCCATTCAGCGAAATCGAAGATCCTGCCACGGCTGCGCCACGATGGCGGGCATGGGTAGGACGACTCAACCACTACTTCAAAGGAACAAGAGAAGCAGACGGCACCGTCAAGCGGTCACTCCTCATTTACTATGGAGGCCCCGAAATTTATGACCTCTTCGAGACCCTCCCGAACACCGGAACGGAAGACGACTACGATGCTGCAGTCAGGGCACTCGACAGACACTTTGACCCACAACTGAACCCTGATTTTGAAAAGTTCAAGTTCCGAAGGGCCGCCCAGACAGACTCGGAGTCGGTCGATATGTTCTATGCGAAGCTGCGCAAGTTGGCCAGCACGTGCGCATTCGTGGCCCCGCAGACAGAAATCAGGGATCAAATCATCCTGGGCTGCCGCTCCAATCTTCTACGCAAACTCATATTGCGACAACCAGGGATCTCGCTGGACGAGATCCTAGTCTTGGCCAAATCACACGAGTTATCAGACGTCCGGGCCGAAGCCGTGGAAGCGGCACTACACATGCCCGTGGCCACCACGTGTGCCCCGAGACACCAAGCCGTCAAGGAAGAGAGGGTGGACGCCATCCAGAGACGCCCGGCCCCGATCCGGCGAGCGCAGACACCGCCGCATAGTGGCCAGTGCGGATACTGTGGAGATGACCACGCCAGAACAGCAGTCTGTGGGGCGAAAGGCAAGACCTGTTCCAAGTGCGGGAGGCTCAATCACTACGCCAGGGTGTTCCGGGGAGGACGATTCCGCCAGGGCCCGTCAAGACAGAGGAGCATCTCGCAACGAGTCCAGCAGGTATCCCTGGAAGACTCTCCTCCACTCGAAGATGCCAGGCAAGTGTGGGAGGATGAGGATGATGACGTGTTTGTGGTCTCGTATGCCAGCAGAGCAGATCGACGGCGAAGGCCTCCCCCGATGTGCTCGGTAACAGTGGAGGGCACGGCTGTGCACGCCTTGATTGACACCGGCGCCTCAGTCAATGTCATGGATTCGGAGCAATATGATCGCCTGTCACCAAGACCCCCACTCGCACCATCCACAGCCAGAATATATGTGTATGGAGGAACCGACCCACTACCGCTGAGGGGAGTCATACAAGCCAAAGTAGCCAGCGGCACATGTATCACGGACACACGATTCCACATAACCGAAGGACGAAAAGGAACACTGCTCAGCTGTCACACCGCGGAGGACCTTGGGCTTGTGTTTTTCGCGAATCAGATACACGAGTCGCACGCTGAGGCCATACTGAAGGAATTCCCGGCCCTCTTCACCGGTCTAGGGAAGCTCAAGGGCAAAAAGTTCAAGCTCCATATTGATCCAGCCGTCCGGCCAGTGGCGCTCCGACATAGGAGAGTACCGTTCAATGTGAGACCACAGGTCGAGGAAGAACTGAGAAAGCTGGAAGAGCTCGATGTCATAGAAAAGGTCTCAGGCCCCACGCCGTGGGTGTCCCCGTTGGTCGTGGCCCCAAAACCCAAACAGCCGGGGGCTATAAGGCTCTGCGTAGATATGCGCCTGCCTAATGTGGCAGTGAAACGGGACCGACACATAACCCCGACCATGGAGGATATCGTGGCCGATCTCAATGGGGCCAAATGGTTCTCCAAACTGGATCTAAACGCAGGGTACCATCAGCTGGAGTTGGAACCAGGTAGCCGATACATCACCACGTTTTCAACCCACGTCGGCCTCCGGAGATATAAGAGGCTCAGCTTCGGAATATCTTCGGCTGCTGAAGTATTCCAAAACGCAGTCAGAGAGGTGTTGTCAGGACTGCAAGGGGTAATTAACCTGAGTGATGATATCCTCGTCTTCTCGAGCACGCTGGAGGAGCACCACAAGCATCTCTGCGCCACGTTGCAGAGGCTTGAGGAGTCAGGGCTGACGCTGCACAAGGCGAAATGCTCGTTCTATCAAGACACAGTCGAATTCTTTGGATATGTGTTCACACGGGAAGGACTCCGGGTGGACCCGAAGAAAGCAGCCGCCATCCGGGCTGCCAGCACACCGAAGAACCCCACGGAGGTGCAGAGTTTCCTCGGTATGGCCACATACTGCGGGCGATTCATCCCAAAGCTTGCCACCATGTCGGAACCCCTCAGGGTCCTCACCAAACACGGACAGCCATGGGAGTGGTCGCCTGCTGCTGCAAAGGCGTTTGCTGACATCAAAGAGGGGTTGCAGGACAGAACGGTCATGGCCTATTTCCATCCGAGGAAGCGAACCGAGTTGGTCGTGGATGCCAGCCCCATGGGCCTAGGAGCGGTGCTCCTGCAGGAACACGACCCCGAAGTCTGGAAACCCGTCGCCTATGCCAGTAAGGCTCTCACCGACACTGAGACCAGATGTGCCCAAATCGAGCGGGAAGCTCTCGCCATCAAGTGGGCGTGTCAACACTTCCACCTATACCTGTGTGGCCAGGACTTCCAAGTGGTGACGGATCACAAACCTTTGGTCCCGCTCTTTGCTGGGTCAACACGGCTGGCACCCCCAAGAATCGAGCGGTGGGCCGTGCAGCTGCAGGCGTATCAATTCAAGGTTGTGTATCGACCTGGCGCTCACAACCCGGCTGACTACCTGTCACGTCACCCTGACCCGGAATCAACAAGGAACCAGTCCAATGAAGAAAATGACACAGAAGCGGTGGTAAGGATGGTGTCACAGCATGCATGCCCAAAGGCCATGACTCTGGAGGAAATCGGACAGGCCACCGTGGCAGACGGAACACTGGCCAGGGTAAAAGACGCCCTGGACGGAAACACCTGGGCCCGCTTCATGGATGGGAGCCGCATGCTACGACCGGAGGTGGCACAGGCCCGGCAGCAGCTCTGGAGGGTGCATCATGAGCTCAGCGTGGGAGAGCAAGGCATTGTCCTGAGAGGGCATCTCGTCGTTATCCCGGAAGCTCTCCAGTAACGAATTCTGGGTCTGGCGCATGTGGGCCACCAGGGCATGTCAAAGACGAAGGCGAGGCTACGGCAGAAGGTCTGGTTTCCGGCCATGGATACCAAAGTGGAAGAGATGGTCAGGGGCTGCCATGAATGCACCATCACCTGGGGGACCCCCCTCCAGCGCCGATAGTCACGGAGGATCCGGCCAAACTCCCATGGACTCAGGTCAGCCTCGACTTCGGAAGCTTCCCAGACGGCCGTCACATGCTGGTCATGGTTGATTCGTTCTCGAAGTTTCCAGTCGTGGAAGTCGTGGGGTCAACAGCGTTCCCTCACGTGAAGAGGGCTCTGGATAGAATCTTTGCTGTGCTGGGACTGCCGGAGGAAATCAAGTCCGACAACGGACCCCCATTTCAGGGTCGGGAGTTCCAGGAATACATGGAAAGTAAAGCCATCCGACACCGCAAGCTCACGCCACTCTGGCCCCAAGCCAACGGGGAGGTGGAGCGGCTGATGAGGACTCTCAACAAAACACTGCGCATCGCGGTGGAACGTGAGGAGAATGCCAAAGCAGCGTTAGACCAGTTCCTCGGAGTGTACCGCCAGACGCCTCACAGCACCACCAAGTGTGCGCCCTCACACCTGTTGTTTCGGCGGCCCCCGCGGGATAGCATCCCGGCCGACCCAACGTGGGTACCCCCAGAGAGGGACGATGAGGCCATTCAAGCCAGGAGAGAAACCACCAACAAGAAGGCCAGTGATGCCCGGAGGGCACAAGAGACCAGAATCTGCATCGGGGACAGGGTCGTGATCAAAGATCGACACCCCAGATGGAAATTTCGAACACCATTCGAGCCTGAGACATGGACAGTGATAGATGTTCAGGGGACAATGGTCACGGCAAAGAGAGGACACCTCCAAGTCACCAGGAATGTATTGTGCTTCAAGCGGACTGTTGGGCGTGGCCACGACAGTGAAGAAAGAGACAGCGAGGTCCCCGGCCCGAGCACGTTGTCCCAGGAGTCTTCCTGGGCTGGTGGCCCCGTCTCAGGAGGCGTACCGTCAGAAGACAGAAACACGATTGCTGTGCCTGAACAAGCATGTTCAGAGGATGCTCAGGGCTCGCCAGTGGGTGCTCAGAGTGGCACTCGGGACGTCAACATCTCCCGGAGCCAGAGGTATGGTCTCCGGGCCAACCCGGTGCCGAGTCAAAGACTACGAGACTTTGTATATATGTCTCCGTGATGAGAAGGGACTGTGGTTAGTTAGAACTAAAAGAAGGAAGGGATGTAGAGAGTCACCCGGGCTCTACTACACATTGTTGCAACCTCACACACGCATGCACCCCTCGGGGCGGGCTCGACCCGAGGGGATAAATAAACGGCGGAAGACCGCTCGGGGTCTTCGCGCCAACCTTCAGCCACACACTGTGTATGTGTGCTTTACTGCGCTGAGTACGGCCGCGGCCTAGCGCCTTCCTGCTCCCCCATCACAAATCTGAAGCCTGTTAATGCATATGGAGGGAAGGGTTAGATCAGGAGTGAGAGCTTACGCGACCGATCTTGCGGATGCCATCTTGCCTCCTCCGGAAACCCCGCCCTGAAGGTTTTTAATTCAATAAGGGATCAGATCTGTAGTCGGAAGCAGTTCCATGAGGTTGGGGCTAACACTGACAACCTGCGACCTCAAACTCTTTGCAAAATATTTATCTATAAAAAAGACAGATGCTCTAGAATGTCAATGTCTCTTTACATATAACAAGCTTAAGGAAGGGACCACACCATATGAACAAAAAATGCAGGTGTTAAGCAGTAGGTGATGATTGCAGTGCACTCTCAACTCCTGCCTACTTCTCTGGGTGAGTGTTAAAGATTTTTAGGAGGTTCAGGACATTTATGGGCATAGTAACTACCTGCTCCACAATACAAGCACATGTTACACTTTCTCCTTTTTCCCTTTTTGGATCTGGTCAGTCTTGATCTCACACTACCAATACGCATTGGTTCTTCTGTAGACGTAACCGTTGACATAGACCCTTCTGATGTGCATAGAATATAACATATTTTTCGTAATCTTTCAGCTGGTTTGTTGCTGCTTGATTTGCAAGACTACCTCAATTAACACAGCTGTAGTATTTGGACGTTAAGCCCGGATTGAAAGGGCCAGCTAGGCTTCGGTCTTTTAGCTGCTTCAAAAACGAATCTCTGCAAATGAGCACTACACAATAGCAACTCTTTCACATCTTGTTTGAGTGTAACGAATCTTGTGTGGGCTTCGAGTCTCAAAGACTGCTCGAAAGCGGATTAGGAATCTGTCATAACATAATAAGCATGGATGTTGTGCTATGATAAACAGGTTAGCCCATGGTAAGGCATATTTACTAACATATGACACCTAGAAGTATTGGGGCCAAAAAGTAGAAAAACCCCAGGCATTTCCCAAGAGGTGCCAGAGAGTTTCCTATGGGCCACCCTGATGAGACTGGCAGGGTGAGTCAGATAGTAATTACTGCTGTACTTTCCATGGAAGTTATAGGCAAAAATGGATTTTGTTGGGAGTAACAGTCAAAGGTGAACCTCTTATCTAGTCTGAAATTGATTTACTCTAACAGCAAAGTTCTTTCAGAACGTGTGGTCCTTCATTCCTTTTGAGAAACTTTGATTGTCTGAGCCAATACTTTGTTGAGATTTTCACCTGGATCCATTATGTGGGGCCTGGCAAGTTGTCAGGAGCATGACTAAACACAAGCCCACAATGCCAATCCCAAGCCCCACTGGGGCCTAGGGCCTACCAGTCCCTGTCTAAATAAAGGAATTGAACGGATAAGCCACAAGGAAACCCGGGGGGAATGAGGGAAGGGTAAGGAGAGAGAGACTGTGTCCATATCTCTAGGAACTTAGGCAACGTCTGGAAGGCAAGTAAGTCTTATTAGCAACTATTCAAACCATGCTGCCCGAAGCATTCAACCCAAAGAAAATAGTGACTTACCAACTTCCAGATTAAGGACAGCTGACCCAGAAGAGACTGCAAGAGGTATGCAAGGATCACAGCAGACTTTGTGATTCTCCTAAGGTAAAACAATCAAGAAGGAAAACCAGCAAACATAATTCAGAAGGGGAAAGTGAGGTAATGCCAAGAACACAAACAAAGTGCAAGCGAATGAAAAGCCTGGATGATGAACTCAGCGGCAATCAAGAAATCCACCATCATGAAATGTTGGCAGGCAGGTTCCATCTGCAGCTTTATACTGTCAATGATCACCAGGAAGTGATGACTTTCACTTCATGTTGCCTGTCTTGTTTGGGAATTCTCCAACACTGCTGAACTACAAGCTGCACTCTCGTACTTTGTGCCTTCCTTCCTTTCAGAGTCAGCGAAGGAGCCTGCTGTCGCGTAGGCCTACCTCAACGAGTCTGAGCCCACTCATGCCTGCATGGTGATTTCGCCACTAATGCCTGCTTGAAATAATTGATCTCACAAATAAAGCACACTGACAAATCCTACTGCACCAGTATCATTACATTATATGCGTTTTTTAGTTAGTCCTTAGCTGATAATACCCAGAAACAGGTAACCAAGTAGTCAAAAAGGTTACGACACCAATAGCTCATGGAGACTAGTTAAAACTAAAAAGTTGAGGTATGCTTCAGCTTCAGCAGAACTCCATGACATGTGGCTTCTACATTACACCGACAAAAAGGCGAACCTGGACAACGCCGAAGTCACAAAGTCAAGGGGTGTGCCCAGGAAATTGTAGTGAAAAAGTCGATATGGTAAATATGTGTGGGTTATGTCCAGAGTTGTACGATTAAAGACTTTTATTATTCATTGCTTTAGGGAGGTGTTTTGGTCAGAGATTGACACCAGATACTACCACAGTCTCACTGGGGTATGGTGGAGAGAGCAATACCCTATTTTTGGCGATTATGGTGGTCTGACTAATTATAGCTCGCCATTGTAAAACATCTGCTCCTGCTGAATATGTAATTTTGTGTGAAAAATGTGAGATCTATTATTTGGAGCAAATATAAGATTTGTATTTCTTACACATAATCATATAGATGTGGTGGGATTCTGGCAAGTAAAATGTGTAAAGTAAAAAGTACTTAGTATAAGAAATCTGAAAACAAGCCAAGTCTTGAATTAAAATGCAAGTTTCTATGTTTTTTCATATTCACAATTTAGAAAAAAAGCCAAAAGAAGATAATCTTAGAGAACTTGTAGGATGTAAGGGGATGAAAATGCAAAGTATGTTGTTAAATACCAGACAAATAAAAACCCTGGCAACCTAAAGGCAGTGATGTTCCTCTGCACAAAACCTTAGTACCCAAATTTACATTGATGATCTCGCCAGATAGGTTGGCAGTTCGTTTAAAGATCTAAGCATGCATTAACATACCACATCTTAAAGGAAATCAAAATGGGCATAATTTGGAAAGCACATACCTACGTTCCTTGTAGGTGTGATGCATAGGAAGTACTGACTGTAAGTTTCCAATACTACTAGAGGCATAAGATCCTTGCAATTGGTATTTGCAGAGCAGAAATATTCCCAGTAAGATGGAATTAAACAGCTTTGGTGTTATGGGCACATGTTTATTATTTAATTACAAAATATTTATTAGCCTATTTTGAATAGTATTTAAATTCTACATTTTCAATATGTAGCAACACATCTTTTAAAATTAAATAATAAATATATACTACTTTTTATATATTTTGAATTAATTTAACATTATTTCCTATGGGGTTTTATTTAAAGTCCCTACCTCCATTGTTTTCTATTGCGGGGGGGGGTGTTGCAGTAGCAATGGTTGGCTATGTGTGGTGCTAGACATACTCCAGCTCAAAGCTGGAGTACATTTGCAACTGTTGTGGGTCTTTTTTGGCTCAAATAACTATAGAAGTGTAGTTTGTGAATAGCAATGAACTCACTCTTCTGTTGGTCATGCTGGACTTACTACAAAAGTGTAAGTTACTACATAAGAGTAGGTTACTACAAAAGTGCAGTTTGTGAATACATAAATTTAGTAAACTTAAACAAAAGTGTAAATATACTCAAAAGTGCAGTTTATGTATCAAGCCCTGTGAAAGTAATTGAAGAATCCCAGTTGCAAAACAGTAATACTTTACCACCAGTTTAAAACTGGTGGTAACCCATCTGCAAAGAGAAAGGGGTCCCCAAGGGACCCCGCCTCCTTTAAGAATGTAAGTAATAATATTTTTGAAGAGCAGGCAGTGATCACATGGATCACTGCCTACTCTTAAAAATGAAATTTCAAGGTTTCATTTTTTTCTTTTAAAACACGTCCCATTTTCCATTAAGGAAAACGAGTTGCATTTTTAAAAAAGTTTCCTTCATTAAAACCAATCACAGACATGGTGGTCAGCAGGCCACCATCCCTGTGATGGCTGTGATTCCTAATGGGTTGCAAACAGTGATCTACCTCATTAATATTCATGAGGTAGGTTGATTTGCGACTCAAAAGGAATCCCAAAATAAATTTCAATGAGTTTCATACATTAGGAATACCGATTTCCTAGTTGTGATTCAGAAAGAATCGCTCTTAGGAAATCGGTATTCCTAATGTTTGTACATCTTGCCTCAAATTGTTAGAACAAGAAAATACAGACTTTCTAAAAGTGGCATTTTCAAAATTGTGACTTAAAATCTGACTTTACTATTGAAGAGAATTTTAAATTACAAATCTTTTGAGACCATCTTGACTTTTTTTTACCTGTTCCCAATCAAATGTTGGTACTTATTAAATGTAATAAGATAACCCAATGTTATCCTATGGAAGAGATAGGCCTCACAGTAGTGAAAAATGAATCCAAGAGCGTTTCACTACCAGGACATGTAAAACTTAAAAGTACATATCCAACTTTTTAAATACACTTCATCCTTCTCTGCTGGCTGTTTAGGGCCTACCTTAAGAGTGACTCAAATGTATTAAAAAGGGAGGTTTAGGCCTGGCAAAAAGATTCTTTTACTAGGTTGAATTGGGAGTTTTAAACTGCACACAGGCTGCAATGACAAACCTGAGACATATTTTCAAGGGCTACTTAAGTGGGTGGCACAATCATTGCTGCAGGCGCACTAGTAGCATTTAATTTACAGACCCTGGTTACAACGAGTACCACTTTACTAGGGACATATAAGTACATTAAATGTGGCAATTGGGTGTGAGCCAATTCTACTATTATTAAATAGGTAAGCACAAGCACCTTAGCACTGGTTAGCAGTGGTAAAAAGCACAGAGTCCTAAAGACAACAAAAGCACATTTCAGCAACAGGAGGTGAGTAGGCAAAAAGGTCTGGGGAAGACCATGCTAAGGGCTGTCAGGTCTAACAGTCTGCATTCTTCTTCTTAATGTATTTATTTATAACTTAAAGTGTAATCTCCCAGCGGGATCTGCAGAACATAAACAGTGTTCATCAGAACAGTGTTTCACTGTTTCATACATGTCAACATTTTAGAGCAGGCCAGTGAGAGATTTTTTTAAAATGATTGAGAGAATATATTTTCCCCATTAGCTTAGATTGAAGTAGAGGAAATCTGCCTGAATCGGGTCTATTGACATATATGGTGACAGACAATCAGCATTTCATTTTTGGCAGTTTAATAGCATAGCGCAAACAAAAGCAGAGTTTTTATATGCGCTGTGTAAAATGGACAAAAATAAAATGTTGAAGCCTGTCGCACCTTCTAATCTCCCCCTCCAATAATTTATGGCAAAGCTTTCTGACCCAGGATATATATTTCCAAGCTCAAGCTGGTTTATTTCCAGCAGACCATGATTTGGCAATCCGAATTGGGTTTCAGCAGGCAAGACTCCGAAGGCAGAAAACTACCACCTGAATCGGGAGGGTTGGCATGTATGCTGTTTACCTTGTGTGCTTGGTACCGCTTTTGCCACCTCTGGGGCCAGGGGTTGGTAAAGCAGTGCTAGGGGCTGAAAGGGGCAAGCCAGCGGTCGCAGCTGTGATACCTAAATGATCTCCGTGCTTTAACTTGGAATTTTGTTCAAATTGTGCTCCCCCTAATAACCGCATCTCAGTAATTAGTGAGTGAATAATTTGATGCTTGAGTTGAAGTGGGGTCGTCAGTGCTTACTAAGTGACGGTTAAATGTGATCTATGGCATACAAGCCAGGTGATACTTTGCAGTGGTATTCAGTACTATAGGAAGCAACACAGTGCAATCGAAAACAAAATGGTTGGCATCCTCAATGAAGGCTGATGAGTGAGTCTCTCTACAGTGCCAATATGGCTTTAATTTCCGCCTATAGACAAATCCCTCCTAGATAGCCCGGGCCCTCCCTGGGTATTTCTGGGTTTTCTAAGCAGTCATACTCACCTGATCCAAATAGGTTTCAAACAGAAGTAGCAATAGGCAACTCATTCAGAACACTATACTGCTTTTTATCTCTGTTCTTCCTTCAGCATTCTTAAAACTACCAAGCCCTCATTCATTTCTCTCTTCTATTTTCCTTCCTTCCTTCCTTCCAATCTTCTGTCCTTCCTCCATTAATTTCTTCTTTCCGTTTTGCTTCCTTCCTTCATTGAGGCCTTCCTTTCTTCTCTCGTATCTCCCAACATTTTGGGGCACATTTGGAAGGCCCCTGTGCCACCGGAGCGTCACTTTTTTGACACTCCGGTGGCTCTCAATGCTGAGGCATATTTACAGGGCCACACAAAGCCGCCCTGTGTGGCTTTTCATGGCCTTGTAAATATGGCCTCCTTTCACGCATTACTCTACGTGAATGGGTTTTTGCTGTGGGTGTTCCCAAGCAACACCCATAGATTCTGACGCATTCCCAGATTTACAAAGTTTCATAAACCTGGGAATGCTTGTGATTCTAACGCCTCACCAGGGGAGGTGTTAAAGTGGTAGAACGAGGAGAAGAGGAAAACGCCATCAATTATTGTTTTTGTGCAGGAAGGTGTACCTTCCTGCACAAAAACAATCATCCCTGCAATGCACGCACCCTTGCACCATGGTGCAAGGGTGCCTGTGCTGGCATTAGGCAGCCAATTGTGCACCAGCGCAGATGAAAGCTCAGGGATGAGTCGTATTGCTGTAAATACAATGCATCCCTGGACTTTCCTAATGATGCAGCTCCACGCAGCAAGATGGCTTGCAGTGCCGTGCATCGTCATTTTCTAGTAAATATGCCCCTTTGTTTCTTTTGTCTTCAAATCTACTTTACTTGATTTCATTCTTTCCCATTCCTTTCATTGTCTCCATACTTCCTTTCTCCCATTCTTCATTTTTTTACTTCCTTCCTCTCTACCTATCCTCCTTTTTTCTCTCTGTAATTCCATCCTTTCTTCTCCTTTTACCCCCAATCTTCATTTATTCCGTTCATTTTCTTATTTCTCTGTCGTTGTTTTCTCTCTTTCATTACTTCCTTTTTCATTCCTTCTCTGCCATCCTTCCTTTAGTCCCTCTCGCCTATTCGCACGCCCATCATTTCCCTCTCTTTCTTCCTTACTCATCTCTCCTCCCCTCCTTCCTTTCTCTTTCACGTCATATTTAAAAAAATAAATATAATAAAATAAATATATATTGCGCTCTTTCACATTTTTAGGTTTTATTAAAAAAAAAACAGATTAAGCTACATTTTATGCCAAGCTCAGACAACACGATAATCATGTCTTTTCTCCTTTTTATCTCGTCCTTCTATATCTAAGATCGCCTTCTATTTAAAAGTGTTTCGACTTAAAGTGCCATTCAAAGGTACATTGCACAAGTGACACTCCTTATTTTTTACAAATTGCAAGTGTCATAAAAATGTTTTTAAAAAAAAGTAATGTCTGAATCTCTAACCCTCCTCCTTGCCAGCTGTTCTCTGTCAAACGCGGGGCGGATTGGAGCCCCGTGCACACTGGCACAGATGGGACCTTGTTGTAGAGTAGAGCGCACTACACAGCATGCACAATTTCCCATTACGCGCTCTCCTGTATCATTAGTAATATAAAGCATATTTTATGTTGCATTTGTGCAGTGTCTGCTGTCCCAAAATATTTCAGAGCCGCTGGATAGTTCATTCAACGAGACAACGAGACTTCCCTCGGGGGCCCTCCTACCCACGTAGCGAGCCCCAGCGGCAGTCGAGAGTGGGCGCTCTAGCCGTAAGGACATGATGTATGCCCGGCCCTCATCTGCTGCTGGGAGTTAGCTCTGTGAGTTCAAACCTTTCTACACAGATAGATTGGCGATAGTTTTCATCATTTATCCTCTGCCACCATTTTGTCTGAAACTTTCGGCCCATTGTATCAATTCATCTTCCGTAGCATCGATGAGGTTTGCGCTGGGTGCCATGGGGTTTCGGGGCTTCTCTATTTTTAAGCTGCCCTTTCTTTGAATGAATCCCCAGGAGTGTTTTGTGTAGCTGCTAGGCTCATTTCATCCCTTACCTGTGATAGATTCGTTTCAATCCTCACAGAGTATTGTAAACGGGAGGGAAGGAGCAGCAGTTTTCCTGTGAAGCTGAGAGTTTTCTGGCATTAATGATAACTGTTGATGGACTAATTCACTGCTGAGGCTAACACTTAAAGTTTCAGGGGGCCTATTCACACATTGCAATTTGTGGTACGATTAGTAATGTCAAAACAGTACTAAATTAATTTGTAAAACAATTAGTGTCAGGGCCCTCGTTTGGAGGCCACTGCAGCTTGCACCAAACATTGCCACAGTCAGCACTGCCAATGACAGTACTTACACAGGGCCCGATTCACAGAACTAACTTAAGACAAAATCCTAAACTTACTACCATTTTGGTATTCACAGAAGGCACTTACTCATTTTGGTATTCACAGAAGGCACTTACTCATTGATGAGTAAGTGCCTTCTGTGAATACCAAAATGAGTAAGTTACTCAAAACGAGTAAGTTACTCAACATGAGTAAGTTAGTCATTTTGAGTATTCACAGAAGGCACTTACTCATCAATGAGTAAGTGCCTTCTGTGAATACTAAAATGAGTAAGTTACTCAAAATGAGTAAGTTACTCAAAATGAGTAAGTAAGTGCCTTCTGTGAATACCAAAATGAGTAAGTGCCTTCTGTGAATACCAAAATGGTAGTAAGTTTAGGATTTTGTCTTAAGTTAGTTCTGGGAATCGGGCCCACAATTACTAACCATCACACTGCTACACGTGCACGACAATTCAGACTGTTTAAGGCCCCCCCAAAGCTATATGAATGGCTTGGGTGGCAGATTTTTGTTGTTTTCTATTTTCTATCGAATTAATAAACAACTGTTGTTCTGCTTATCGTTATAGTTTACAAACAGCGCCACCATGTGGCAGCTGTCATAAGTGCCGGTGTTGGCAATTAAGTGCCGGTGCAGAGCACCAGAAACCACCGGCTCAAATTAAGCACTGCTAATTACATACTACAAAATTCTATTCACAAACCTATTTGCAGAGCCTCCGCCTCCACCTCTCCTATATTTTCTCTGGGGAGGACTCCTCCCTGGTAGCAGAAATCTCCACACATATAGGTATACCTTTTAGTAGTAAATGCAGGATGAACCTGAGGAAATAGCTGGCAAATGGGCAATACTTAGCATTAAATGAGAGGGGGTTAGGGGGGATTAAGGAGGAGTTTAAGAAGAGACACGGAAATATAAACATTAACCCACAAAAACTAAGGCTATTGTTCTTTACAAACTGCATTTCTAAAACTACTGCAGCCAAAAAGGACCCAAAACAAACATAAATGTACTCCATCCCAGTCTTAGAGTAACTCCAGTGCCACGCATGGCCTCTTACAGACAGAGTCGGTTGGAGTGCTGGTCGCGCCTGGCGCGACAATCTTTCTTTGGCACCAATGAACTCCTTCTCTGCAGATTCCCTCACTACCATGCTCCAACAGTGCCCCTCATCTCTCCTTAGCCACTCTCTGACATGCAATTCATTTGTTTTATAGTGCTACTGAAACCAGTGTTGAGTGTCAGAGAAGTTTACATTACACACACATTGTACAGAGACAGTGAATCATATGTGTGTAAACCAGTCTATTGGAAATGTTACATACAACAATGAGGTTTACAAGGTGTAGGAATCACGTCCTCCATACTAGTAGGCAGTGTATTATAAGAGTATTTCACCTGGAGAAGCATAAACTCTTGTTTAGCCAAACAAACCCTTTTTAGCAACTTTAAGATAATGAAAGACTAGGGCAAAAAAAATAATGTTCTAACCTATACCATGTAGTTTGCATGCAGCTCTTTGATGACTGTTTATAAATCACTGTGCTATATTCGGATTGTAATTTATGAACTTCAAGTAACAAAATGATCTTTGTGACAAAAGCAGTAACCCATTAAGCTAGTCACATAAAATACAGTTCTGTGATCTGCATTGCACTTCCTCTGTGCTACTTTATGATGAGTCAAATCTGCCACTAGACAAAACTCCGATCTCTCTCCAGCAGGAACATTAATCACCAGAGTTAGCTTGACATTTTTATTGTTGCCTGGAAACTGCTGGGCACATAACAAACATTGCAGCAGGTGCTTTTAAACCCATACGTTATTTTCAATCACAGCGCCCGGCTCAGCGCCAGGTGCAGCTGCACTGGTTGCATCGCTTTTGAGCGGGCCCTGCTCACAGGTACTGCAACACACTCCCATAGAAATTAATGGAGACAGGGACTTGTAGTACAGTAATTTATGTTAAATAAAACCATATATGTTACACATGCTACATATATGTATGCAAGTGTTAAAAGGTAAACATTTGTAAAATTAAATACATTAATATTCAAAATTTTGTATCAAAATAAATAAATACAACTTTTAAATGGTTAAAAAAAGTTAAAATCAATTAAACTTTATTAAACAAATATGATTTTAAAAAATTGGTAAATTATAATTAAGTATAAAAATGATAGTGAGGGTGGCATTCTTTCAATTAACTTAAATAATTACAAATTTGTTAAATATATTTTATGTATTTATTGATCATTTTATTTGATAAGTTAATGTGCTGTTATATTTGTTTTAGTTCTAGGTTAATAAGTATTATTTTGAGTTATATTACATTTCTATTTTAAATTAAAAGATGTTTAATATTTTTAAAGAACGAAAACATTTTATTATGTTTGCCTGTATTTTACCATACTGACAATACTACTTCTGTGTGAATAGGTAATAGTAGTAACATTTCACTTGTAGATCTTGTTTAGGCAGCCTGCACTCCCCTGTTTTGAGGGGGAGAAATTTACCTCTATACTTAGGGCCTGATTATGATGTTGGTTTGAGTTGCCTCTGACTGACATCTCTGCGGTTTCGGATTCAACAGACCTCAGGTCGGCGTTCCAAAACCGCAATTACGATGCGACCACAAATGGTGCGGTCGCAAACTCCCATTTCCCTTTGGGAGCTTGTGCGGTGGTCGGAAACTGGCCGCAGCACAAGCTCTCATAGAGAAATGGTAGTTACTGTAAATCCCTGCACCGTGTGGCAGGCACCGTGAGGTGCCCCCTGGCCCACAACAGGAGGCAGCAGAAGGAGGGAGGCCCTGCTAGGGGCCCACAAATTCGCTTTTTGAGAGGCTTTCCATGTCGAAAAGCCCAACATGGAAAGCCTGTCGGAAACCCACGTCATAATCCCGACGGCAGAAATGTCGTCCGTTAGGGATTATGATTGGTTCCAACTGGCCGACAAGCTCCTTCAGCCCGTCGGAAGCCAGCCAGATTGACCGGCCGGTTTAATCTCTGACCGCCTTCTTTGTAATAAGGCGGTTGGAGTTTAAACCATGGATGTCGGTCGGAAAGCAACATCCAAATGAGCCTCTTAATAGTAAAAGTAGCCACTGAATGGTCACTAGCAAAAAAGTGCAAACCTAGTGCTACATGCAATAGTAAGCTTATGTGTGAGTACATTTACACATGCAACTTTATCTTTGTGAATAGGGCCCCCAGTGCCCAGTTTTGCTTCTAGATTACAGAGGTATATCTCTCATGTTACTCTTTCACCTAAGATTGTGTAACCTGTGCTGCTTGATTCATTATTGCATGTTGCTACAGTTACACAGATACCTACTGGGGCAAATGTAGCTGTTTTCCTGCAAGTAAATCTTTTGACTATGGGACACATGCATTAAGCTATTTTGCGATCGCAAACGTTGCGAATCGTTAAAAAAAGCAGATTGCGATCGCAAAATAGCCCTAAGCAATGCATCAAAAAATTTCGCAGATTTTCCATGTAATTCGCAAAAATAGTGAATCGCTAAATTGTGATTTCCAATTTATCGATTCTGTAATCGCAAATTGGGAATTGCAAAGCTATGCATGACAAATTGCAATTTGCGATTTTGTTGGAAATCGCAATTTTGCGATCGCAAAATACCGATTTTTTCAGGCAGGTGGTAACCAGGTGAAAACAATAAAATCAGGTGGGAATCATTGGTAAAGTATTTAAACAGGCCCAGAAGGCCTCAGAATGTTTCACAATGGCAGCGCTCTACATCATGGCGAGGAGGATGAGGCTACGAGCAGCAGCACAGAGAAGAAGGAGGATAGAAGAACGCATTTTTAGTGCGAATTACATTGTTGGGGCAGACAGAGGAAGAGATCTATGACAAGTATAGGTTAAATGCAGACATGATCTATGATCTGATTGCTGAATTAGATCCCCTACTGCAGTGTCAGACTCGCAGGACACATGCCATACCCACTCATGTGCAGGTCCTATGTTCCCTGCACCTCCTAGCGTCAGGTAGCTTCCAGGGTGTAGTAGCTGTAGCTGGAGGGGTGTCACAAAGTGCTCTATTGCGCTCTTTCAGATCTTTCATTAACGCCATGTTGAGCAGGATACACCACCACATCAGCTTCCCCTCAACCCCTCAAGAATTGCAGCAGACTAAATTAGACTTCTATCAGGTAGCCCGGTTTCCCCACGTAATTGGTTGCATTGATGGAACGCATGTATCTATTTGTCCCCCATCAGTGAATGAGTACATTTATAGGAACAGAAAATCTTGCCATTCACTGAATATCCAAGTCGTCTGCAATTCCAAAAACATCATAACTGACATAGTGGCACAATTCCCTGGCAGCACACATGACTCATACATATTCAGACACAGTGGCATACACACTCGTCTCCTTGGGGGTGAAGCTGGCGAAGGATACCTGCTTGGTAAACATATGTTACAATGTCTTGCATACTCTGGGCAAATGGTGATACCAATCAGTGAGTAACCTGTTGCTTACTACCCTGTAGGTGACAGCGCATACGCCGTGCACTCTTACATCCTGACGCCATACCTCAACCCAAGTACCCCAAGTGAGCAGCGTTACAATTCAGCACACATCTCCACTCGAAACGTCATAGAGCGCACCTTTGGCCTACTAAAAAGTAGGTTCCGCTGCCTCCACAAGACTGGCGGGGCGTTGCAGTACCGACCGGATACCTGCTGCAGAATTGTGGCCACTTGTGCCATGTTGCACAACATCGCAACTAGGAGAGGCATACCACTGGAACTGTCTGACAGCAAGCCAGAGGAAGACAACCAGCCAGGGCAACTACCACAAGCAGCAGCTGGGGCAAGCTTAGCAGAAGGGAGACAGAGACGTGCTGAAATAACACAGCATTATTTTTAAGGTGGGTAATCATGAGACAAGACACTGCATGGTTTAACTGTAGCGGATGTTTTTAATGAATAACATGTGGCAGTGTCAATGCACACATACCAGATGCTAACTAGTATTGTGAGTGTAAAAATAATACATGACATTGTCATTGAACTTGTATGTCAGTCAAGACAAATGGCATGATAATGGTTACATTACCATATTGGAGTTTGTCTCTCAACACCACACTACTTTTTGCGGCCACGCACTCCCAAACGCCTTTCTGTGGGCTCTGTCACGTCCCTTGTGGAGCCTTCTGATGCTGTGGTACTCCTGGTATTGCGCCTCCTGCATGTGGTCACTGGTGCCAAGAGACTAATGAGGCTGGACGCCTCCTCACTCTCCCCTTCAACCAGTACATTGCTGCCCCCAGAAGAAGCAGTCTGAAATTGCTCCACTGCATTGGTGACCTGGATGAGTCCCCTGGCCACATCCCCACAGCAATGGCTCATTTCTACCGGCATGGCCACCGAACGACGGGACAGCAGAGCTGTGTTGGTGCTCAGCCGGTTAATGGCTCTAGTGTAGCCATCTAAGCGCCCTAAGAATTGGTGATGCCTTCTGCATTGGGACACCTGGTCCTTCTGCATCACCCTGCATAGCTCTTGTATGGCTTCATTTGTCTGTCTATGTCCTTCCACCACTGCTGTAGTGAGCTCCTTCAAGCAGTCCCTCATGTCTGCCATGTTAGTAGAAATTGTGCCAAGTTGTGCCTGCATTAAACGCATGTTCTTGCCTTGCAGGCGCTGCACCCTCAGCATTTGGCCCTCTAGCCCACCCCAGACATTTGGACTATCATCTTCTGCAGATCCCATCTGTGCCCTTGACCTGCGCCTCCGGTTTTGGACATTGCTGCACCGCAATGGGGTCTTGGTGTGGGGGTACGCCCAGCCTGGGATGTCTGGGGATCAGGATGGCTCTCTTCCTCTACTTCCATGGCAGGTACTGGTGGCACTGTGGACCTGCGTCTTGTGGGTGCAGGTATTGGGGTTTCTGGGGCCACTTGTGTCTCCACTCCTGACTGTGCCTGAGTCTCCAGGGTGTCATCGCCTTCACTTTCCTCTGTCTCCTGTGCAGCTGCATCTGTGATGTTAAACAGTGCAATTTTAGTTAACTTTTTTGAACATGTATGTCACATTGTGCATTGTTTTGTTTCATTAAATTAGATTATGACACACAGGGGTCGATTCCGATCTCGGCCGGAAGCGCACCTAACACTATTCGTCCAGAAAAAAACCAAGCCGAACGCGTGTTTCCCGACCGATTCGAACATTTCTCCGAACAAGCAAGTACGATGCGCATAACTGCCCAGATCCCGACCCAGCCGTACGTACCCATTCCAGCTCCTGTTCCCCGCCCAAGCCGGATCCGTAAATGCCGAATCGAGTCGCACGGAAGCAAATATACAGCACCTTCCGGCCGGACTAGTACGATGCGCCTTCCGTACGCGCCGAACCCGTCGCTACGTCCGGCACGTCAGAGCATCCGGGAGAGCTGCACATAAGCTCCGATTCGCGCCACAAGACGATCCACGGCTACGAGACGAACAAGCCAGCGACGAGTACGAGTCGAAGCCACGAGAAACACGAACGAGACGACCCAACCATGAATCCCATCGCGCAGGTCCTACCAATACTCTACATCTATTACCGGAACCGGTACGGACGCGTACGGCGCAGACGGTAAGTCAAACACCCACAACACAAACAAACGACACGTACCCGACATATGTCACACACACATAGGGATGCAGAAATGACGTACACTAGCAACAGCAGAACCATAGGGGCGGGATGGCAATCACCAATGCCATACACACCCATAGGGGCCTGGATGCCTACCACTAACATCACCCCTACTCATGGGGGGCTGGATGCCTACCACTACCACCACCCCTACTCAGGGGGGGCTGGATGCCTGTCACTACTACCATCGTCACTCATAGGGGGATGAATGCCTACCACCAACACCACCCCTACTCAGGGGGCCTGGATGCCTGTCACTACTACCATCCCCACTCATAGGGGGATGGATGCCTACCACTAACACCACCCCTACTCATGTGGGCCTGGATGCCTACCACCAACACCACCCCTACTCATGGGGGCCTGGATGCCTACCATTACTACCATCCCCACTCATAGGGGAATTGATGCCTACCACGACCACCACCCCTACTCAGGGGGGGCTGGATGCCTGTCACTACCACCATCCCCACTCATGGGGGGCTGGATGCCTACCACTACCACCACTCCCAATCAGGGGGGGCTGGATGCCTGTCACTACCACCATCCCCACTCATGGGGGGCTGGATGCCTACCACTACCACCACCCCTACTCATGGGGGGATGGATGCCTACCACTACCACCACCCCTACTCAGGGGGCTGGATGCCTGTCACTACCACCATCCCCACTCATGGGGGCTGGATGCCTACCACTACCACCACCCCTACTCATGGGGGCCTGGATGCCTACCACAACCACCACCCCTACTCATGGGGGCCTGGATGCCTACCACCACCCCTACTCAGGGGGGGCTGGATGCCTGTCACTACCACCATCCCCACTCATGGGGGGCTGGATGCCTGTCACTACCACCATCCCCACTCATGGGGGCTGGATGCCTACCACTACCACCACCCCTACTCATGGGGGCCTGGATGCCTACCACTACCACCACCCCTACTCATGGGGGCCTGGATGCCTACCACTACCACCACCCCTACTCATAGGACGGGTAATGCATGACACAACCAGCATACTCCAACTTAAGGAATGTCAGAAAAAGACATCCCCCCAACATCATGACAAGCGTGTGTAGTCTGTGTCAAATGCCTACAACACTGAACATGACATTGAACATACAATGTGACCCCCTATCACATGTGTCACACATAAATGTGTGTGGCCTCCACAATGCAAGCAGACCATGACCACTGTGGCAATGGGGTCTAAAGCCCCATCATCACAGTGACCAAAATGTAAGTGTGGGGTCCATAGCTGTAGCCCAATTGAACATTGTGGCAATGGGGTCTAAAGCCCCATCATCACAGTGACCAAAATGTAAGTGTGGGGTCCATAGCTGAAGCCCAATTGAACATTGTGGCAATGGGGTCTAAACCCCCATCATCACAGTGACCAAAAGGTAAGTGTGGGGTCCATAGCTGAAGCACATTTTGAACAATGTGGCAATGGGGTCTAAACCCCCATCATCACAGTGACCAAAATGTAAGTGTGGGGTCCATAGCTGAAGCCCAATTGAACATTGTGGCAATGGGGTCTAAACCCCCATCATCACAGTGACCAAAAGGTAAGTGTGGGGTCCATAGCTGAAGCACATTTTGAACAATGTGGCAATGGGGTCTAAACCCCCATCATCACAGTGACCAAAATGTAAGTGTGGGGTCCATAGCTGAAGCCCAATTGAACATTGTGGCAATGGGGTCTAAACCCCCATCATCACAGTGACCAAAAGGTAAGTGTGGGGTCTATAGCTGAAGCACATTTTGAACAATGTGGCAATGGGGTCTAAACCCCCATCATCACAGTGACCAAAATGTAAGTGTGGGGTCCATAGTTGAAGCCCAATTGAACATTGTGGCAATGGGGTCTAAACCCCCATCATCACAGTGACCAAAAGGTAAGTGTGGGATCCATAGCTGAAGCACATTTTGAACAATGTGGCAATGGGGTCTAAACCCCCATCATCACAGTGACCAAAATGTAAGTGTGGGGTCCATAGCTGAAGCCCAATTGAACATTGTGGCAATGGGGTCTAAACCCCCATCATCACAGTGACCAAAAGGTAAGTGTGGGGTCCATAGCTGAAGCACATTTTGAACAATGTGGCAATGGGGTCTAAACCCCCATCATCACAGTGACCAAAATGTAAGTGTGGTGTCCATAGCTGAAGCCCAATTGAACATTGTGGCAATGGGGTCTAAACCCACATCCTCACAGTGACCAAAAGGTAAGTGTTGTCATGGAAAAAGCTGCAACTGCCAAACAGCATGGATGATTCCTGGTCACAGAACAACAAACACAGCAGTAGCAAAGTAGTGCTTGTGTCCCATAGCAACATAGATTGGGTGAGTCAAACAGTGCAGTGCAAATAAGACATACCTTTGGCCATGGGCAGACAAACATCACCCATGGGGGCTGACATTGTCAACATTCATCAATTACACAATGACAGAAGTGACCATCATAATGCAGACCCACATATCTGCACCAATGGACACACAAATGTAGATATCCTGTGGAGACTGTAGATGTGAGGTGAACAAATACCATCCCATGGCAGCAATGGGACATACAAACCATGATCATTGTGCTGACTGATGACCTAGGAGTCCCAGGGACAGCAGGGGAAATCCACCAAACAACATACAGCCAATGGCACACTAAAGATATGCCAATGCAGTGGTGCAGATGCACAAACACAAACAGGCAGCCTCACACTGCATATCAAACACAACAGGTGATGGGGGGTGTGCCAGTGTCCCCAGGCAACCACACAACACATGAGGACGCCTGAATCCCAATTACACAGATGTGTATACAGTGCCACACAAAAGTAACTCATGGATCGGATTCCCCTATGTGGGCAATCAGGCATTGTTAGATGAGAGGGAGCCCAAATTACACATGTCACACAAGCTTGTAGGAACAGCAACTAACACAGCAAGAGACAGACCCACCACAGCACTACCCCCAGGGACCCCACATTGTGGTGACACTGGCCTGCATGATAATCCCACTGTGATGACAAAGCTAGATGTCGTTCACACTGTGAACCACAGTCATGTGTCCTGAGCAACAAACTACCATCACACCTACACAAGCACAAATCAATCAGCACGGCCTGTCAGCCAAGGCCAATATGGAGGTAGGGGTCTAGCCGTGCAACAACTCTCATTTGCACACACTCAACACCACACACCTTGATCTCCACCAATGTGCAGCAGTGAAGCTCACATGGACTGGTGACATTGCACATGCACCCATGACAATCCCAGGGGTGGTGGTGGGAACTAAGGTGCAGAAACCCATCACACATGGCCAGTCAACAAGACTCGTGAATGTCTGACACACTGCACAGTACGCCGTACATGGGCATGACGTCAAATCCACCCCAATCAATGGGATCCCGGCCACAGTCACACACCAATGAAGAAGCCAAGGTCACCCACAAAGAACACACATAGACAACTTCCAACATTGCAGCTCTGACCCTGAGGAGTGGCAGCAGTCACACACACAACCTGTCACAATCACTGAAAGCTACCACAAACTGTAAATTACATGACTTGTGTAACCAACAAGTGCCAAGGGGAATCCTGACTGTGTCCCATCTGCGTTTGCCCACATCCCCAGCCCTGACAACAAAGACAACTAGGGATGACAACCTGATGAACATTAGTTTGCCATGCACCCACATCCCGGAGAAACCAGGTCCAAGATGCTGGATGAACACAGGACAACTCAGCAAGCATCACAAACAGGAACATCCCTAGGGACACAGCCTGTGTAGGAAAAGGGAAGGGAACACACACAGACATGCTCACACAACACACAACACGGGCCCCGCCAATGTCACGGGATTACACACTGCCATGAGGGCACTCCACTCCTGTGGAAGGTCCGCTGTGCCAAACCTTGTCTGTGCACGACTCAAACATGTCAGCAGAACACTCGGTCAGTGAGTCAACAACTACAACACACTGAAGGCTCTGCTCACATCAGCCTGGGTACGGGAGTGTCACGTCAGTCATCTGCATACACCCAAAACACGTGTCAAGCAAGTTGCACTGTATACACAGATGAGTCCTTCAACATTGATGTGCTAAACTGCATGTCCAGTGGAGATGGGCACACAGTCAGGGAAATAGAAACATTGAACAGTGGTAAGCCCACCAGATGTGCATCAGTGTAAGCCAAAGATGTTAATTTACAAATGCAAAACGTACATCCCTGTGTCAAATGCTGAACATTACACCCTCAGACTGCAGCAAAGGATGCTATAGATCCAGACTACATTAGGACACATATCCCATGGACCACATGGAGTCCATCACAGCAACACTTCATTTTCATGATCTGAACACTATTACAACTGCAAATGCATGATGATACTCATCTACATCATGTACATCCAAAGAAAAACAACAAGTAAACAAAAAGAGGCTTTATTCAGCAAATGTTAAACTAAAAATTCAAGTCCAAAAGAAACTAAGGCCAATGGCCAGTCCAAATACACAGTCCCAACAGGGTGATATGTGACAACTTGTCACCCATTGCTTGCCTGCACTGGTACGGACAGGGGACATCCCCTCGGAGGGGCATACAAGGGGCAGGCCAGGCACCGCAGGGACAGGATCAGGGGATGCCAGAAGGAGGCAGTGAAGGGGTGGTGGGTGCAGGAGTGTCACCGGCAACTGCAGTGGAGGTGTCTGACTCAGTGGGGGCCGGCACCACTGTAGGGCACAAGTCAGATGGTGTGGGTGCTGCAACCACTGCAGTGGGCCGGTCAGATGGAGTGGACTGGGTCCCCACTGCAGTGCCCGAGTCAGACGGGGTGGTTGTGGACTCCACTGCAGTGCATGACTCCAAGGGAGTGGAAGGGGGGCAGATGAGGTGGGCAGGACAGAGGGGGGACCCGGTCTCCACACCAGTGGCACAAACAGGCAGAGCATCTGGTTTGGGGGTGGAAGAGCAAGTGGTAGGGGGGAGGGCCTAAGCAGTTTGGGGATGCGGTATCAGTGTGTGGGGGAACCTGGGGCAGGGTGTGGCGGTGGAACCTGTGGAGTGGTGGCCTGGGGGATGGAGGAGAGAGACTGTGTGGAGGAGCTGCGTGGTGGTGGTGGTGGGGTCTTGCCCTTCCTGGTCCGGGGGGACTTTCGAATGGGGTCCTCAGCCTGCCTGTGCCTGGGGGAGGGTGTCCGGGTGTGAGGGGCACTCCCCTCTGTGTGTGGTGGTCGCCTCTTCTGCCTGGACTTCGTGTCAGATGTATCTGTGGGGAAGAGGCCAAGCTCACAGAGGAAGAGCTTCTGGGAGGGGGGGTTGCAGGTGAGGCAAGGGAAGGGGTTTTGGAGGGAGAGGCATCTGAGGACTGCGGAGTGCTCGTAGATGCGTGTGTGTGTGTCTGGGCCCCATCCCCTGTGAGTGAGATATCAGTCCCCTGACTGTGCGTGCGTGTGCGTCTGGAGTTTGGCTTGTGTGTCTGTGTGCTGCTTGTGTCTGTGCTGGTGCGTGCCGGTGCCGGTGTGTGTGTGCTTGGGACAGGTAGGGTGCTGGGGATTGTGGATGGGGCAGAGGTAGGAGGGGTGAGGGACTGTTGCAGGAGGGACACTGCTGCCGTCAGTGAGGAGGCCATGGACTGATTGGTCCGATGTAGGGCAGACATGCCAGATGACATGCCTTCCATGAATGACACCAGTTGTGTCAAAAGACCCGTGTGTGCATGGAGGACACTCAGCATTGATGTCTGCCCTACATGGATCTGTTTAAGCAAGTCCACAGACTCCACACTCAGGGCAGCAGGGGGGACAGAGGCAGGGGGTGCGGTGCCTGGCATGAAGGAGACACGCTCCCCTACACGGGAGCCTCTACGGACATGTGGGATGGGAGCAGACGGGAGGGTGGAGATGGTGGTGGTGGCGGGGACAGACTTGCTTGACGTTGCCTCTGGTCTGCTGACACCCGCCTCCACAAGGGAGTCCTCACTGGAAGTGCTGTTTTCCCCAGCCGAGGTGGTCGTAGCTGAGGTCTCCTCAGTGTGGCTCCCCTCACCCTCCGTGCCACTGGGTCCCTCGGTCTCCCCTGCAGTGGACCCAGTCTGGCTCTGCCGCTCCTCTTGGTCCGTGGAGCTGTCTCCTCCTGTGGCCGTGGATGTATCTGCAAACAATCAGGATAAACAGAGCAACATTAGTCACCTGTACTGACCACACACACCACAGTAAGTACAGCACATCACAGAGCAAGCCCTGCCATCATTTGCTAGACATTGCAATAAGTGCTGACACTGATTTGAAGAAGCCCATTGTCTGCCTGACAGTCAGTCATGCCACACATATCCTACCTGTCCATGCACCCATCTGTCTGCTGCCTGTTGTATGCGACTAATCATATGTGCACACATGCACCACATACACAGTTGTTGGACATCCAAGAGAACATATGGAAATGTGTCACTCCAAACACATGCCATCTCCTGCCACTGACTCAGTACATGTGTCAGGAAAAGTGATGGGCAAAGTCTCTGTTGATATGCGGGTTTTGGTTCCATCACCAGACACAATGATGTCCTCATGTCCTGATAGACAATGCAACAATGGTGTGCATGCAGGACATGTCACACCACTGCTGGATCACCCTTTGCGATTGGAATGTCATGGCACAGGCTTGTCTGGCAAGTCAGTCATAACTGTCTCCTGTCACAGGGGCTGTGCATACACACAACACCAGTCTGCACTGTGTCACAATCATGGAAGTTTTTGAAAAGTAAGCCCTGTAGCTGACAGGTGCACATGTGCACCCCTGGCCAGCCACATCATGATGACTGAGATGATCCCACGTCAATCAAATGAGACATTTGAGTGACTGCAAACACAAATCCATACACATGAGCACTTCAACGTCTGATGAGAATGAACCAAAGCTGCCTGCTCCCCAATGTTTCATACAAAATTGTGCACAGTCAAGGGATCAGAGACCTATGCATTGACCTATGTGCAGATCCCATAGTCACAACTCAGATGGCTGGCCACCCCAAATTGTTAGACACTCCAGGAGTCAAATAGCAAGGCCACACCACGGTGACACAGAGGCATACACCTGAGTGCCCTCTTCACAATGCCCAATATTTATGCTGACACACGGGAGTGGGAGAACAGAGTGCCTTCGATGTCCGGAGTAGGCATTACAGTCCTGGTCCATGTGCAACATGGTATTACCCTGAACACTAGGCAGGTGGCTATGCATGTGTCACACACATGATGTACATACTACTGAGGCTCCTACCTTGGTCCCTGCAGCAGCATGGGTGTGTGGCACATACCCCAGACATGTGGTGAGTCAGAGCAGCAATTGGAACCCATGTTAAAGCCATACCCAGAGTACATGTCAGATCACAGGCATTGTGAGCAATTGTACCACCCATGCAGCCCACCACAAAGTTCCTGTAACTGATGCTGTCCCCAACTTGAACCACAGGTAACTGCAAGTACACAGTACCCAAGTGACCTAAGTCACAGACTGTAAGGGCCACACCTGTGTATCAGATGAGGAGGGGGCAAGACACAAGTGAGGGACATGAGTCCAGGACGACATGACAGTTGTACTGTGGAAGTGGAACCAGGCTAAAGGAGTGCATAGAGCTTGTCAGTCATAGTACACAGTTGAGGCTAGCACTTACCACCTCCTTGCTGCTGTCTGGCCTTCAGCTGCCCATCCAGGTCAGGGAAGACCACCGCCAGGATCCGGAGCATGTGGGGGGTCAGGGTCCGGTGTCCGCCCCTCCTGCGAGGAGGCGACAGCTTCAGCTCCAGCTTCAGCTGGTCCAGCCCCGAAGGTCCTGCCACCTCTTCTGGCAGTTGCGGATCCTGCACCTGTAGACCCCCACCGATCGTACTGCCCGGACGATGGTCAGCCAGATCTCCTGCTTCTGGTGGGCATCAACCTGTGAGGATGACAAAGTGAAAAGGCCATTACTACACATGCAACATATCCGTGCATCACACAGTTGGATATACATGTCTCAATCACAGGGGCATATGATGTACACAAGCAGTGCAACTATGGCTATGAACAGTTTGCCAGCAGTTACCAAATGGTATCATTGCCTGGGAAGTCAAACCTTGTTGGAATGCACTGTTACTGCACTATACCTGTTCAGTGCATGTAACTACACACTTTGGGGGGTGCCAAGTACTCAGTGAGCATGCTAGCCAGTGGTGTGCACACTGTAAGTCTTGCTAGTCAGACAACATGCACATTTAGTAAGGCAGTGGACAGCACACTCACCTGCTCCCCTGGTTTCCCATACAGCTTGCTGTACTGTGGAAGGAGGCTGTCCAGCAGGGCCTGGTTCTCCTCAGTGCGTAAGGCTGGGGCTCTCTCCACAGTACGTGCCATTGCAGTAGCCAGAGGATGCAGAGACAGCAGCAGTGGTGGTGGCAGATGTCGTCCTGGAGCATGTAGTGCAGGCAAGTGAGCTCTCAGGGGAATAGCCAGCATTATATGTGTGCTGCAGAGGCAGATACTGTCCCATGTGTCCAAAGTGATAGGTCCAAGTCGTTTGCATCTTCTGAATCTGGCCAATCCATGGAATTGCACCACTTATACACGCCCACAGCATCCTTCAAAAGTTCAACTTCATGACACCCATGAATTTGCAACATTGTTGTGGGTGGCCAACTGAATTCACTGCATCAGACTCGTTAAAGCTTCGAAAATGCGTCCGTTACCATGTCAGGCCATAGCCAATGCGTGCGCACCGATCGGACCATTGCTGTACAACGCGTATTTCGAAAAACAACATGCATCCGTCCACATCAAATGCAATGGCCAATGCGTGCGCACCGATCGGTCCATTGCTGTACAACGCGTATTTTGGATGACAACGCGCATCCGTCCACATCAAATGCAATGGCCAATGCGTGCGCACCGATTGGTCCATTGCTGTACAACGCGTATTTCGGATGACAACGCGCATCCGTCCACATCATATGCAATGGCCAATGCTTGCGCACCGATCGGTCCATTGCTGTACAACGCGTATTTCGGATGACAACACGCATCCGTCCACATCATATGCAATGGCCAATGCGTGCGCACCGATTGGTCCATTGCTGTACAACGCGTATTTCGGATGACAACGCGCATCCGTCCACATCATATGCAATGGCCAATGCGTGCGCACCGATCGGTCCATTGCTGCACAACGCGTATTTCGGATGACAACACGCATCCGTCCACATCATATGCAATGGCCAATGCGTGCGCACCTATCGGTCCATTGCTGTACAACGCGTATTTCGGATGACAACGCGCATCCGTCCACATCATATGCAATGGCCAATGCGTGCGCACCGATCGGTCCATTGCTGTACAACGCGTATTTCGGATGACAACACGCATCCGTCCACATCATATGCAATGGCCAATGCGTGCGCACCGATCGGTCCATTGCTGTACAACGCGTATTATGAAAAACAACACGCATCCGTCCACATCATATGCAATGGCCAATGCGTGCGCACCGATCGGTCCATTGCTGTACAACGCGTATTTCGGATGACAACGCGCATCCGTCCACGTCAAATGCAATGGCCAATGCGTGCGCACCGATTGGTCCATTGCTGTACAACGCGTCCCTGTACAAGTCACTCGCATATGTCACCATGGTTGTCACTGGTGAACGTATGCCAGCCACAATTACTTGCCAGGGACTCAGGGGCACACCTACAACACCACAGCCTGTCCACACTGTATCCTAAGGCATGTAAGGCTGCATTACCTGTGTGTGTATGGGGGTCAACATGTGGTTTTTTTGGTGGCACTTGGGGGCAGCCACTCCCAGGCTGTGCACGTGTTCATGGGGACAGAATCCTTTGTGTGTTGTGCACATGACCACTGTGATGTGCAACTGTTCAGTTCAGGGCATGTGGCATGGTCACATTTCCAGGTTGTGTATGTGTATGTCATGTCACATACACCCTGAGTCCCATGTGGGAAGGAATGTACGTCACAGGCTGACCCATTGCCACAATAGTGATGGCCCACCACAGTCTGTGTGCATGTTGTGTTTCAGATGTCTCTGATTCCATGTGCACAATGGGAGACAGTCTCCACATCCACGTTGTTTGTGCATCAACTTTGATGTTGTGCGTGTGTGTGTCACAGATGTCCATGTCTGTCCTGCAGAGGCAACAGGGGCCACTACCTGTGGGAGTCATGGTTGTTTTGCTGACATGTACATGATACGCCATGTCATGCCAGAGTCCATGTGGCAATACAGGGTCCCTGGGAATCTACCTGTCAATGAGCTGTGATGCCTGTGGCACATCTGTCCTCAATTGTCACTGTGGTGTGTGTTTGGAACGTGACAGCAGTACATGGGTACTGTGACACAGCCTAATGATTTCCCATAGCACAACCTGGAACTTGTTGTCAACACATGTTGAACTGTGATGTTAAATGATGGCCATGTAGGTGCCATATATGTCCATACAGAACGGCACACACATCAAGTACTTGTGTCTCGTAATGATGTATCATGTGATATTGAGTATGGTCAATGCCACATATGTGGGGTGACTGACAATCTTTCTTTGTTCACCTATGCACTGCAGGGCACCAGCTGTCCATAGACCATTCCCTGACCTTGCAACCATGGTTGAACGTGACTGCATCCGACGGTACCGCTTCAACAGGCCGCTGATTGAGGAATTGGCGGTGCGGTTGGCCCCACATTTGCAACATGGCCGGCCATACCCTACAGCGCTGACCCCCAAGGTGAAGGTGATGGCAGCCCTACACTTCTTTGCCACCGGTACCTTTCAACACACTGTGGCGTCTGCTGGTGGGATGTCACAGACCATGTTCAGCCGTGTGCTACGCGATGTTTTGGAGGCAATGTTGAGATACCTGAACCAGTACATCTATTTCCCTAAACGTCAACAACTCACTGACGTCAAGAGTGACTTCTATGCCCTAGGGAGGATGCCACATGTCATTGGCTCCATTGATGGGACACATGTGGCTTTGGTACCACCACAGGCACATGAGCAGGCATACAGGAACAGGAAACATTACCATTCTATCAATGCTCTGGTGGTATGTCTTGCAGATATGAGCATCTCACATGTGTGTGCACGTTTCCCCGGTTCTGCACACGATGCCTACGTGATGAGGAGTAGTCGCATCCCGAGGATGATGTCACAGATGCAGAACCAGCGTGCCTGGCTTGTCGGTGTGTACTGACTTTGTACCATTGTGTGTGTTCTGCAATGTTGTATTCCACCCTCTTTTCCAACTCAGCTAATGTGCAATTGTCTGTATGTAGGTGACTCCGGATACCCCAACATGCCGTGGTTGCTGACACCCCTCAGGAACCCTGTGACACCAGCCCAGATGCGCTACAATGAGGCACATGGTCGGACCAGGAGAGTGATCGAGCGGACATTTGGTCTCCTGAAGAGCTGCTTTCGCTGCCTGGACAAGACAGGAGGGGCCCTCCCATATGCCCCAGCAAAGGTGTGCAAGATTGTCATCGTCTGCTGCATGCTACACAACCTGGCAGTGCGGAAGGAGTTGCCTCTCATCCTGGATGACGATGACCAACATCCGCCACCTGTGGAGGATCCTGGCCTGGGCCATGATGCCAGTGATGATAATGATGATGAGGGTGATGTCCGCACACAGCTCATCACCAACTTCTTCAGCTGAATGTGAGTATCTAGAGATGTCATGTCAATGATTTGAGTTTGCATGATATGTGTTGGTGGTGCTCTGTTGCTGTTTGAGTGTGGCCATGTGCTACTTGACTGGATGCGTGCAGCGATGTGTCCTTACAGGTAGTCTGTACTCCCCAACAGTGTTGACATGCTAACTTGGTTTTGTGTAGGTATCTTGTGACATGTATTGGGCATGAGTATTGCAGTTCTGTCCTGTTCTTCAGTGCTTTTGACTGTGTGTCATGTCTGTCCTTCACAGGGTGCTTTCAGAGTTGTTTGGTCAACTCGGATCCCCCAACACCATGATTCAACTTCCAGGGTGGAAGCAGTCGTTTCCCTACAGGTGATGTGCCACACACCCCTGGACTTTATTTCTTCTACACTTGGTGACTGTGTGGCCACTGCCACGTGGGATTACCTTGCATCTGTAGTGGAAACAACATGTTGCAAATGTGTAATAAACCTGTGCTTCACTTTGGGATGTGCGTTGTCTGTGGTCACACATCTGACTGACATTTGCTTACTGCACCTGTGGGCTAGTTAACACAGACTGTGAATAGGTGTGGTGTCTGTGCATTCCACTGTATTTCCTGGCAACATCAGTGTAGGCGATGAGTCAGATGGCCCTGGTGTGTATGTGTTGTGTAGCCCTAGTGGTGTGTCTCCCTCATATGTGTCACGTCGCCATGACTCACATGACGGTGTTGAACTTGCTGTAGCAGTTAACATGCACAGTGTCATTTAGCAGATCATCATCTCCATGACAAAAACAACGTTGGAATCACAACAGAGGCAAGTATGGTGTATTAGTGAGTTTATTTACATACATGTGTGAGGATAGTGCACAGGATGGTGGGTGCTGTACATTGGGATTGAAATCCAAAGTTCCCAGATGAGTTGGAAGTGTTGGTAGCAGAAATGTCCTGAGTAAAGTCCACAGTCATCTGATACATTAGTCCAACTTAAACTCCCCATGTCATGTGGGAGAGTTGTGTTGCATTCGACAGGGTGAACAGTTTGCACACAAAAGAGAATTTCCAGAACAGGTGTTGGGTTCCTGGGAGATGTACATGGCCATCGGCCTCTCAGTTGTCCTTCCTCGGACGGCCCCTCTTCTTTCTGGGGGACCCTCACGTGCAGGCCGCTGCGGTGCAGAGGACTCTCCACCAGAGTCATCCTCCCTCCCTGTGGCAGTTGCAGTTGTTGGGGCACCAGATGTTGTGGGCACACAGGGAGGTGTGGCCATGTTGGTGCCAATCTGGCGGGGGCATGTCAATATGTCCCTCTGCACCGCTGTCAGTTCTTCCAATGCGTCCCACTTGGACTCCATGCCAGACATGTGTGTCTCCACACGGGACATGTGTGTCTCCACACGGGACATGTGGGAGTCCAAGCGGGCATGATGGGCAGCCTGCTGCTGTTGAATGTCCTTGAGGATCCCCACTACCTGGCTGACCTCTCCGGTGCTATTCTGGTACGCATCAACAATGCGTACCAGTTGTGGGTCATCATGCAGTCCAGACCCCTCTGCAAACAGCGACCTCTGCCTACCACCCCTCCCACCACCCCTGGCCACACGTGCGGGACCTGCAGTCGCACGCACAGGTGACCCTAGGCCCCCTTGGGGGTTGGTACTGGGGTTGTTGTCCGTTGCTTCACGGTGGGCTGGGGTCCCTGTGCTGTTGTCATTGAGTGTCCTTGGTCTGTCCGTGTCGGCGGGGGTGGTCTGTGTGTCGGCAGATGTTGGAGGAATGGGTGCAGGGGGTGAAGATTGTGGTCCTGCTGGTGCCGCATGATGACTCACACCGGAGGTGCCAGGTTGGTCTTCGCCATCCGATGAGGGCAGAGGCTGTTCCACACCAGAGAGCTCATGGGCCACCAGAGCCTGGTACAGGGACTCCTCCTCATCTGCTGCTGTGTCCCCATCATCACCTGTTTTTGGAAGAGACACACAATGTATGTTATGTTTCTGCAGGCATCAATGGTTCAAACACATGACAGTTGTGACTGTACCTCTGGATGCGGCCCTGTACATTGCATTGTCCTAAGTTGTCACAGTCAGAGGTTGATATTGGTGTGGCTCATTGTCCTGCCAACCTGATGCTTTGCAATGTGGATGTTGCGGTGTGTGCATGACCAGCATTGGTGGTATTTATTTGACATCCGGACCTCCTTTTCCCCCCAGCCCAGTTATCCCACAATGAAGCATGCCACCCTTGCAGTGGGTGCAGGTTAACTCTCAGGATGTCAGTCAGTGTGGTCCTGTTG
Source organism: Calotriton arnoldi (assembly GCA_963921515.1). NCBI lineage: Eukaryota > Metazoa > Chordata > Amphibia > Caudata > Salamandridae > Calotriton > Calotriton arnoldi. Next base: position 442,657 of record CAWUFW010009052.1, on the reverse strand, counting down.
TTTGTTGGTGCACAGTTCACAGCAGGGCCTTGTGCTCCCCACAGCTGAGGCCAGTGTCAGACATCTTTGAAGTGGCTTTTCACTCCCTGTGAGGTGTGCATGCTTCAGTGTGAGCTTGCTGGGCCATGTGGGTGGGGGATGTTGAGCTGTGACTACCACTCCCATCATGCTATTGCCTACACCCCCCTTCCCAGCTTGCCCATACTTCCTTCCTTTTGACTCTGCTTCCCTGTGGGGTAGTGTGCCTGTGCTGACAGGATGGCTGACAGTGTTGTCCTGGCGTTTGTTTGGCTACAAGTCCCAAAAGTGTCCCTGTGCTTCACACAGCATAACCCAGTGTGGTGGTTCTTTGTGGGATATTTAATTAGAGTGTGAGGCATTGCATTCTCCCAGGTGAGTTGTGTGGAGTTTGTGTTAAGGGGTGTGTGAGAAAAGCTGCTTGTAACTATGGTCAGAGCTGTCAGTCCTCCTTCCCACCCAGCCAGATATCCCACCATGGAACGTGCTTCCATTGCAGGGAGTGCAAGTTGGCTTTCAGGATGTCAGTCAGTGGTGTCCTGCTGTTGGTTGGTGCACAGTTCCCAGCAGGGCCTTGTGCTCCCCACAGCAGTACCCAGTGTCAGCCATCTTGTCAGTTCTTTTCCACTCCCTCTGATGGGAGCATGGTTCAAAGTGGTGTTGATGGGCCAATTGTGAGGGTGACCAATATCTGTGACTACAACTCCCATCTTGCTATTGCCTACACTCCCCTTCCCAGCATTCCCATACTTCCTTCCTTTTGAGTCGACTTCACTGTGTGTGAGTGTGGCAGCAATGGCAAGATGGCTGACAGTGGTGTCCTGTTGTTTGTTGGTGCACAGTTCCCAGCAGGGCCTTGTGCTCCCCACAACAGTACCCAGTGTCAGCCATCTTGTCAGTTCTTTTCCAATCCCTGTGATGTGAGCATGGTTTAGAGTGGTGTTGATGGGCCAATTGTGAGGGTGACCAATATCTGTGACTACAACTCCCATCATGCTATTGGCTACACTCACTTCACCAGCATACACAGCATTCCTTCCTTTCAGTGAGCTTCCCTGTGAGGTGGTGTTCTAGTGGTGGCAAAATATCTGACAGTGTTTGTTGGTTAGATTTGTGCCACTGCCTTGCTCTATTTGTTGTTAGGTTTGTACATGTCATGACACAGTTACATATCACTATGAGATGGCATGTGTTGTGTTTATCTAACTAACATACACATCTTGGGATGATTATCTTTTGGTTGCTATGGATTTGCTAAGGGTGCATGGTTTGACTATCCCCTTGACAGTGATGTGTGTGTATTGTCACACAATATTGGGTATATTGGTTGTGTACTCACCAGGCTCTGGGATGTTTGATAGTCCATATACGCTCACTGGTGGTAGTATGGCCCGCACCTTCTCCTCCCAGGGCCTGAGGTATACTGGTTTGGCAGGAGGGCCACTGGCGGTGCGATTACTCAAGGCGTAATCCTTCTTTAGTAGGTCCTTGACCCTCCTGCGCACATCATACCACCTGTTCTGGATGTCTTCCTTTGTGCGCAAACATGGTGATTGTGCGTTCACCCTGTCGACGATCCTTTCCCACATCTTGGTTTTCTGCGACATGGGGGTCTGTTGGACCAATGTACCAAACAACTGTGGCTCTACCCTGAGGATCTCATCTACCAGGACTTTCAATTCACTGTCTAGGAACTTTGGATTATTCTTTGGGGGCATGGTGATGGGTGGTGGTGGGGATTGATGTGTGTGTGAGTGTGCAGGTGAGGGTGGGTGAGTGTAGGTTTTGCTGGGTGTATGTGAGAGTGCTATTTGGGAGGTGCTAATGGTGTGTGGCATGTGTGATGGATGAGTTGTGGGTGTGTCTGTGTTTGCTGTCTGATGGTGTTCTGTGCTGGCAGGTCAGTTCAATTTGCAAAGGATCATGGTAGTGATTTGTGTCCTTTATATGGGTGGGGTTGTGGGTGTGTCTTTGTTCCATGTTTTTTCACCCCTGTATTTATTGACTTTGTCATTGCTTGTTTGTCCCTTTTTTTGTATTTTTCCTTTGTGGGTTTTGGGTATGTAGGAGACGTTCTTCTGACCGAGTAGGACGCTGAAGTTGTCTCGTGCGGGCTTCTCCGAGTCTTTCAAGCTGTGTTTCTGATGGGTTTCATGTGCGGCGTACGCGCCGGTCGCGGAGTATTGGGTTGCTTCGGCTCGGTTTTGTATGCGTGTCGGTCGTACGGCTTGAGCTCCGTGCGACTCGGTCTGGTTTTCCACGCATTGCATCGTACTGCGCGGGTCGGAGTTCGCGGGTACGTTTCTGTCGGGTTCATTCCTGGTGCGTGTCGTTCGGTTCGATTCGCGTAGTTTCCCGGCCGGATAGCTGGTTTCCGTGCGGTTCGGTCGTTCGGCTTGTGTTCCGTACGAGTCGGTCGTAATTCACATGCATTGCATCGTACTACGCGGATCGGGCAGCGCCGGTACGTGTCGGTCGGACAATATTCCCGTACTGAGTCGGTCGGTACGTTTTCCGGCCCGAATCGGAATCGGCCCCACAGTGTCTATATGTTTCACTTGCCTGTTGTACTTGTAAGCAACAATGCTGTCTTGCTCCCTACTTGCCTTTCCTATTGGTGTTGCTGTCTGTTAATCCCAGAAGGCATTTGTGTGTAGCAAATAAATGTGGACTGGAGTATGATTCTGAACACTAAGGGGTCGATTCCGATCTCGGCCAGAAGCGCACCTAACACTATTCGTCCGGGAAAAAACCAAGCCGAACGCGTGTTTCCCGACCGAATTGAACATTCGTTCGAACGAGCAAGTACGATGCGCATAACTGCCCAGATCCCGACCCAGCCGTACGTACCCATTCCAGCTCCTGTTCCCCGCCCGAGCTGGATCCGTAAACGCCGAATCGAGTCGCACGGAAGCAAATATACAGCACCTTCCGGCCGGACTAGTACGATGCGCCTTCCGTACGCGCCGAACCCGTCGCTACGTCCGGCACGTCAGAGCATCCGGGAGAGCTGCACATAAGCTCCGATTCGCGCCACAAGACGATCCACGGCTACGAGACGAACAAGCCAGCGACGAGTACGAGTCGAAGCAACGAGAAAGACGAACGAGACGAACCAACCATGAATCCCATCGCGCAGGTCCTACCAATACTCTACATCTATTACCGGAACCGGTACGGACGCGTACGGCGCAGACGGTAAGTCAAACACCCACAACACAAACTAACGACACTTACCTGACATATGTCACACACACATAGGGATGCAGAAATGACGTACACTAGCAACAGCAGAACCATAGGGGCGGGATGGCTATCACCAATGCCATACACACCCATAGGGGCCTGGATGCCTACCACTACTACCATCCCCACTCATAGGGGGATGGATGCCTACCACCAACACCACCCCTACTCATGGGGGGCTGGATGCCTACCACCACCACCACCCCTACTCATGGGTGCTGGATGCCTACCACTACCACCACCCCTACTCATGGGTGCTGGATGCCTACCATTACCACCACCCCTACTCAGGGGGGCCTGGATGCCTGTCACTACCACCACCCCTACTCAGGGGGGGCTGGATGCCTGTCACTACCACCACTCCTACTCAGGGGGGGCTGGATGCCTACCACTACCACCACCACCACCCCTACTCATGGGTGCTGGATGCCTACCACTACCACCACCCCTACTCATGGGTGCTGGATGCCTACCACTACCACCACCCCTACTCATGGGTGCTGGATGCCTACCACTACCACCACCCCTACTCATGGGTGCTGGATGCCTACCACTACCACCACCCCTACTCAAGGGGGCCTGGATGCCTGTCACTACCACCACCCCTACTCAGGGGGGGCTGGGTGCCTATCACTACCACCACCCCTACTCAGGGGGGCTGGATGCCTACCACTACCACCACCCCTACTCATGGGTGCTGGATGCCTACCACTACCACCACAGCTACTCATGGGTGCTGGATGCCTACCACTACCACCACCCCTACTCATGGGTGCTGGATGCCTGTCACTACCACCACCCCTACTCATGGGTGCTGGATGCCTACCACTACCACCACCCCTACTCATGGGTGCTGGATGCCTACCAATACCACCACCCCTACTCAGGGGGGTCTGGATGCCTGTCACTACCACCACCCCTACTCAGGGGGGGCTGGATGCCTGTCACTACCACCACCCCTACTCATGGGTGCTGGATGCCTACCACTACCACCACCCCTACTCAGGAGGGCCTGGATGCCTGTCACTACCACCACCCCGGGGGGCTGGATGCCTACCACCACCCCTACTCATGGGTGCTGGATGCCTACCACTACCACCACCCCTACTCATGGGTGCTGGATGCCTACCACTACCACCACCCCTACTCAGGGGGGCCTGGATGCCTGTCACTACCACCACCCCTACTCAGGGGGGCTGGATGTCTGTCACTACCACCACCCCTACTCAGGGGGCTGGATGCCTACCACTACCACCACCCCTACTCATGGGTGCTGGATGCCTACCACTACCACCACCCCTACTCATGGGTGCTGGATGCCTACCACTACCACCACCCCTACTCGGGGGCCTGGATGCCTGTCACTACCACCACCCCTACTCAGGGGGGGCTGGATGCCTGTCACTACCACCACCCCTACTCAGGGGGGGCTGGATGCCTACCACTACCACCACCCCTACTCATGGGTGCTGGATGCCTACCACTACCACCACCCCTACTCATGGGTGCTGGATGCCTACCACTACCCCTACTCAGGGGGGCCTGGATGCCTGTCACTACCACCACCCCTACTCAGGGGGGCCTGGATGCCTGTCACTACCACCACCCCTACTCAGGGGGGCCTGGATGCCTGTCACTACCACCATCCCCACTCATAGGGGGATGGATGCCTACCACTACCACCACCCCTACTCATAGGACGGGTAATGCATGACACAACCAGCATACTCCAACATAAGGAATGTCAGAAAAAGACATCCCCCCAACACCATGACAAGCGTGTGTAGTCTGTGTCAAATGCCTACAACACTGAACATGACATTGAACATACAATGTGACCCCCTATCACATGTGTCACACATAAATGTGTGTGGCCTCCACAATGCAAGCAGACCATGACCACTGTGGCAATGGGGTCCAACCCCCATCATCACAGTGACCAAAAGGTAAGTGTGGGGTCCATAGCTGAAGCACATTTTGAACATTGTGGCAATGGGGTCTAAACCCCCATCATCACAGTGACCAAAAGGTAAGTGTGGGGTCCATAGCTGAAGCACATTTTGAACATTGTGGCAATGGGGTACAAACCCCCATCATCACAGTGACCAAAAGGTAAGTGTGGGGTCCATAGCTGAAGCACATTTTGAACATTGTGGCAATGGGGTCCAAACCCCCATCATCACAGTGACCAAAAGGTAAGTGTGGGGTCCATAGCTGAAGCACATTTTGAACATTGTGGCAATGGGGTCTAAACCCCCATCATCACAGTGACCAAAAGGTAAGTGTGGGGTCCATAGCTGAAGCACATTTTGAACATTGTGGCAATGGGGTCTAAACCCCCATCATCACAGTGACCAAAAGGTAAGTGTGGGGTCCATAGCTGAAGCACATTTTGAACAATGTGGCAATGGGGTCTAAACCCCCATCATCACAGTGACCAAAATGTAAGTGTTGTCATGGAAAAAGCTGCAAATGCCAAACAGCATGGATGATTCCTGGTCACAGAACAACAAACACATCAGTGGCAAAGTAGTGCTTGTGTCCCATAGCAACATAGATTGGGTGAGGCAAACAGTGCAGTGCAAATAAGACATACCTTTGGCCATGTGCAGACAAACATCACCCATGGGGGCTGACATTGTCAACATTCATCAATTACACAATGACAGAAGTGACCATCATAATGCAGACCCACATATCTGCACCAATGGACACACAAATGTAGATATCCTGTGGAGACTGTAGATGTGAGGTGAACAAATACCATACCATGGCAGCAATGGGACATACAAACCATGATCATTGTGCTGACTGATGACCTAGGAGTCCCAGGGACAGCAGGGGAAACCCACCAAACAACATACAGCCAATGGCACACTAAAGATATGCCAATGCAGTGGTGCAGATGCACAAACACAAACAGGCAGCCTCACACTGCATATCAAACACAACAGGTGATGGGGGGGTGCCAGTGTCCCCAGGCAACCACACAACACATGAGGAGGCCTGAATCCCAATTACACAGATGTGTATACAGTGCCACACAAAAGTAACTCATGGATCGGATTCCCCTATGTGGGCAATCAGGCATTGTTAGATGAGAGGGAGCCCAATTACACCTGTCACACAAGCTTGTAGGAACAGCAACTAACACAGCAAGAGACAGACCCACCACATCACTACCCCCAGGGACCCCACATTGTGGTGACACTGGCCTGCATGATAATCCCACTGTGATGACAAAGCTAGATGTCGTTCAGACTGTGAACCACAGTCATGTGTCCTGAGCAACAAACTACCATCACACCCACTCAAGCACAAATCAAACAGCACGGCCTGTCAGCCAAGGCCAATATGGAGGTACGGGTCTAGCTGTGCAACAACTCTCATTTGCACACACTCAACACCACACACCTTGATCTCCACCAATGTGCAGCAGTGAAGCTCACATGGACTGGTGACATTGCACATGCACCCATGACAATCCCAGGGGTGGTGGTGGGAACTAAGGTGCAGAAACCCATCACACATGGCCAGTCAACAAGACTCGTGAATGTCTGACACACTGCACAGTACGCCGTACATGGGCATGACGTCAAATCCACCCCAATCAATGGGATCCCGGCCACAGTCACACACCAATGAAGAAGCCAAGGTCACCCACAAAGAACACACATAGACAACTTCCAACATTGCAGCTCTGACCCTGAGGAGTGGCAGCAGTCACACACACAACGTGTCACAATCACTGAAAGCTACCACAAACTGTAAATTACATGACTTGTGTAAACAACAAGTGCCAAGGGGAATCCTGACTGTGTCCCATCTGCATTTGCCCACATCCCCAGACCTGACAACAAAGACAACTAGGGATGACAACCTGATACTCACATCCCGGAGAAACCAGGTCCAAGATGCTGGATGAACACAGGACAACTCAGCAAGCATCACAAACATGAACATCCCTAGGGACACAGCCTGTGTAGGAAAAGGGAAGGGAACACACACAGACATGCTCACACAACACACAACACGGGCCCAGCCAATGTCACGGGATTACACACTGCCATGAGGGCAATCCACTCCTGTGGAAGGTCCGCTGTGCCAAACCTTGTCAGTGCACCACTCAGACATGTCAGCAGAACACTCGGTCAGTGAGTCAACGACTACAACACACTGAAGGCTCTAATATGCAAAAATGATGGCAGTGGTCTAAAAAAATAGTCAGCACCTCTGCATTGTTTGTAAATATAAATCACAAAATGTCAATATGCGTGCTCAATGTTAAGCACCGTGCCATCCACAATGCTACTCAATATGGGGAGAAATAAACAATTCCTCCAAACACATCTCTCAATGAAATTTAAATAACAGAGCACAGCACCAAAAAGTCCAAACTGGTGAAAAACAAACAGTAAATATTTAATGTAGAAATAGAGACAGTTTCCAAAGTCTTGACACGTAGATGTTGCAGACATACAGCCACGTAGATGTTACAAATATACAGCCAACACGTGTTTCGTCGTGAAACGACTTTCTCAAGGCTTAAGAATGATACTTGTATGTTGTCTGAATAATAAAGAACAATCAGGTTTTTTCAATGTTAAAGATCAGAAATTCTATATAAATTTCTTAATACGTCCAGGCGCCAAAGAAAAGCCAAATAGTCATTAGAAACGAAGTCCGGCATTTAAAAACCACGTCATGGTAAACGCATCAAGATGCAAGATATCAAACTTGTAAAATTATACAAGCATTGGTCCAACCCTGTCCGGGTCAAACTCCAAACATTCGTTCATGAAGTGCTCACATCAGCCTGGGTACGGGAGTGTCACGTCAGTCATCTGCATACACCCAAAACACGTGTCAAGCAAGTTGCACTGTATACACAGATGAGTCCTTCAACATTGATGTGCTAAACTGCATTTCCAGTGGAGATGGGCACACACTCATGGAAACAGAAACATTGAACAGTGGTAAGCCCACCAGATGTGCATCAGTGTAAGCCAAAGATGTTAATTTACAAATGCAAAACGTACATTCCTGTGTCAAATGCAGAACATTACACCCTCAGACTGCAGCAAAGGATGCAATAGATCCAGACTACATTAGGACACATATCCCATGGACCACATGGAGTCCATCACAGCAACACTTCATTTACATGATCTGAACACTATTACAACTGCAAATGCATGATGATACTCATCTACATCATGTACATCCAAAGAAAAACAACAAGTAAACAAAAAGAGGCTTTATTCAGCAAATGTCAAACTAAAAATTCAAGTGCAAAAGAAACTAAGGCCAATGGCCAGTCCAAATACACAGTCCCAACAGGGTGATATGTGACAACTTGTCACCCATTGCTTTCCTGCACTGGTACGGACAGGGGACATCCCCCTCGGAGGGGCATACAAGGGCCAAGCCAGGCACCGCAGGGACAGGATCAGGGGATGCCAGAAGGAGGCAGTAAAGGGGTGGTGGGTGCAGGAGTGTCACCGGCAACTGCAGTGGAGGTGTCTGACTCAGTGGGGGCTGGCACCACTGTAGGGCACAAGTCAGATGGTGTGGGTGCTGCAACCACTGCAGTGGGCCGGTCAGATGGAGTGGACTGGGTCCCTACTGCAGTGCCCGAGTCATACGGGGTGGTTGTGGACTCCACCGCAGTGCATGACTCCAAGGGAGTGGAAGGGGGGCAGATGAGGTGGGCAGGACAGAGGGGGGACCCGGTCTCCACACCAGTGGCACAAACAGGCAGAGCGTCTGGTTTGGGGGTGGAAGAGCAAGTGGTAGGGGGGAGGACCTAAGCAGTTTGGGGATGCGGTATCGGTGTGTGGGGGAACCTGGGGCAGGGTGTGGCGGTGGAACCTGTGGAGTGGTGGGCTGGGGGATGGAGGAGAGAGACTGTGTGGTGGAGCTGCGTGGTGGTGGTGGTGGGGTCTTGCCCTTCCTGGTCCGGGGGGACTTTCTAATTCTTTCTCAGCCTGCCTGTGCCTGGGGGAGGGTGACCGGGTGTGAGGGGCACTACCCTCTGTGTGTGGTGGTCGCCTCTTCCGCCTGGACTTCGTGTCAGGTGTATCTGTGGGGAAGAGGCCAAGCTCACAGAGGAAGAGCTTCTGGGAGGGGGGGTTGCAGGTGAGGCAAGGGAAGGGGTTTTGGAGGAAGAGGCATCTGAGGACTGCGCAGTGCTCGTGGATGCGTGTGTGTGTGTGTCTCGGCCCCATCCCCTGTGGGTGAGATATCAGTCCCCTGACTGTGCGTGCGTGTGCGTCTGGATTTTGGCGTGTGTGTCTGTGTGCTGCATGTGTCTGTGCTGGTGCGTGCCGGTGCCAGTGTGTGTGTGCTTGGGACAGGTAGGGTGCTGGGGATTTTGGATGGGGCAGAGGTAGGAGGGGTGAGGGTCTGTTGCTGGAGGGACACTGCTGCCGTCAGTGAGGAGGCCATGGACTGATTGGTCCGATGTAGGGCAGACATGCCAGATGACATGCCCTCCATGAATGACACCAGTTGTGTCAAAAGACCCATGTGTGCATGGAGGACACTCAGCATTGATGTCTGCCCTACATGGATCTGTTTAAGCAAGTCCACAGACTCCACACTCAGGGCAGCAGGGGGGACAGAGGCAGGGGGTGCGGTGCCTGGCATGAAGGAGACACGCTCCCCTACACGGGAGCCTCCACAGACATGTGGGATGGGAGCAGATGGGAGGGTGGAGATGGTGGTGGTGGCAGGGACAGACTTGCTTGACGTCGCCTCTGGTCTGCTGACACCCGCCTCCACAAGGGAGTCCTGACTGGAAGTGCTGTTTTCCCCAGCCGAGGTGGTCGTAGCTGAGGTCTCCTCAGTGTGGCTCCCCTCACCCTCCGTGCCACTGGGTCCCTCGGTCTCCCCTGCAGTGGACCCAGTCTGGCTCTGCCTCTCCTCTTGGTCCATGGCGCTGTCTCCTCCTGTGGCCGTGGATGTATCTGCAAACAATCAGGATAAACAGAGCAACATTAGTCACCTGTACTGACCACACACACCACAGTACATACAGCACATCACAGAGCAAGCCCTGCCATCATTTGCTAGACATTGCAATAAGTGCTGACACTGATTTGAAGAAGCCCATTACCTGCCTGACAGTCAGTCATGCCACACATATCCTACCTGTCCATGCACCCATCTGTCTGCTGCCTGTTGTATGCGACCAATCATATGTGCACACATGCACCACATACACAGTTGTTGGACATCCAAGAGAACATATGGAAATGTGTCACTCCAAACACATGCCATCTCCTGCCACTGACTCAGTACATGTGTCAGGAGAAGTGATGGGCAAAGTCTCTGTTGATATGCCGCTTTTGGTTCCATCACCAGACACAATGATGTCCTCATGTCCTGATAGACAATGCAACAATGGTGTGCATGCAGGACATGTCACACCACTGCTGGATCACCCTTTGCAATTGGAATGTCATGGCACAGGCCTGTCTGGCAAGTCAGTCATAACTGTCTCCTGTCACAGGGGCAGTGCATACACACAACACCAGTCTGCACTGTGTCACAATCATGGAAGTTCCTGAAAAGTAAGCCCTGTAGCTGACAGGTGCACATGTGCACCCCTGGCCACCCACATCATGAGGACTGAGATGATCCCACGTCAATCAAATGAGACATTTGAGTGACTGCAAACACAAATCCATACACATGGGCACTTCAACGTTTGATGAGAATGAACCAAAGCTGCCTGCACCCCAATGTTTCATACAAAATTGTGCACAGTCAAGGGATCAGAGACCTATGCATTGACCTATGTGCAGATCCCATAGTCATAACTCTGATGGCTGGCCACCCCGAATTGTGAAACACTCCAGGAGTCCAAATAGCAAGGCCACACCACGGTGACACAGAGGCATACACCTGAGTGCCCTCTTCACAATGCCCAATATGTATGCTGACACACGGGAGTGGGAGAACAGAGTGCCTTCGATGTCCGGAGTAGGCATTACAGTCCTGGTCCATGTGCAACATGGTATTACCCTGAACACTAGGCAGGTGGCTATGCATGTGTCACACACATGATGTACATACCACTGAGGCTCCTACCCTGTTCTCTGCAGCAGCATGGGTGTGTGGCACATACCCCAGACATGTGGTGAGTCAGAGCAGCAATTGGAACACATGTTAAAGCCATACCCAGAGTACATGTCAGATCACAGGCATTGTGAGCAATTGTACCACCCATGCAGCCCACCACAAAGTTCCTGTAACTGATGCTGTCCCCAACTTGAACCACAGGTAACTGCAAGTACACAGTACCCAAGTGACCTAAATCACAGACTGTAAGGGCCACACCTGTGTATCAGATGAGGAGGGGGCATGACACAAGTGAGGGACATGAGTCCAGGACGACATGACAGTTGCACTGTGGAAGTGGAACCAGGCTAAAGGAGTGCATAGAGCATGTCAGTCAAAGTACACAGTTGAGGCTAGCACTTACCCCCTCCTTGCTGCTGTCTGGCCTTCAGCTGCCCATCCAGGTCAGGGAAGACCACCGCCAGGATCTGGAGCATGTGGGGTGTCAGGGTCCGGTGTCCGCCCCTCCTGCGAGGAGGCGACAGCTTCAGCTGGACCCTTGTGATCCTCCGGGTCCAGCCCGAAGGTCCTGCCACCTCTTCTGGCAGTTGCGGATCCTGCGCCTGTAGACCCCCACCGATCGTACTGCCCGGACGATGGTCAGCCAGATGTCCTGCTTCTGGTGGGCATCAACCTGTGAGGATGACAAAGTGAAAAGGCCATTACTACACATGCAACATTTCCGTGCATCACACAGTTGGATATACATGTCTCAATCACAGGGGCATATGATGTACACAGGCAGTGCATCTATGGCTATGGACAGTTTGGCAGCAGTTACCACATGGTATCATTGCCTGGGAAGTCAAACCTTGTTGGAATGCACTGTTACTGCACTATACCTGTTCAGTGCATGTAACTACACACTTTGGGGGCTGACAACTACTCAGTGAGCATGCTAGCCAGTGGTGTGCACATTGTAAGTCTTGCTAGTCAGACAACATGCACAATTAGTAAGGCAGTGGACAGCACACTCACCTGCTCCCCTGGTTTCCCATACAGCTTGCTGTACTGTGGAAGGAGGCTGTCCAGCAGGGCCTGGTTCTCCTCAGTGCTGAAGGCTGGGGCTCTCTCCACAGTACATGCCATTGCAGTAGCCAGAGGATGCAGAGACAGCAGCAGTGGTGGTGGCAGATGTCGTCCTGGAGCATTTAGTGCAGGCAAGTGAGCTCTCAGGGGAACAGCCAGCATTATATGTGTGCTGCAGAGGCAGATACTGTCCCATGTGTCCAAAGTGATAGGTCCAAGTCGTTTGCATCTTCTGAATCTGGCCAATCCATTGAATTGCACCACTTATACACGCCCACAGCATCCTTCAAAAGTTCAACTTCATGACACCCATGAATTTGCAACATTGTTGTGGGTGGCCAACTGAATTCACTGCATCAGACTCGTTAAAGCTTCGAAAACGCGTCCGTTCCATGTCAGGCCATAGCCAATGCGTGCGCACCGATCGGACCATTGCTGTATAACGCGTATTTCGAAAAACAACACGCATCCGTCCACATCATATGCAATGGCCAATGCGTGCGCACCAATCGGTCCATTGCTGTACAACGCATATTTCCGTGCACATCATATTGTTACATATGTTGGTAAGTATTTATTAACATTATATTGAAAATATTTGTACTATATATTTGAGAAAAAAAACATAGTTTAATTTTTAAATACAAACAATACATTTGAATTATTATTATTAATATTAAAATATTAATATTAATAATTATTACATTTATTAAGAGTTGTACAATTTATTTACAAAGTAGATATTTTTTGAAGAAAAAACAAAATTATTATAATTTTTCAGTAATTGTTCTTTGACATTTATACATTTTCCTGATTATAATATTAAATATTATTAATTCATAATATTATTATTATAATTTTACATAATATAAAAAACAGATAATACATATAAATAAATCAAATACATTTTGTAGTATTTTATTAGAATATAACAGTAATTTTAATAACATTTTATAATATTAAAAAGAAAATTAAGACATTTATTTAATGAGTTTACAGTTGCCATATTTGTTTGGGGCTTTAATTTAGTAACCACTCGCTGTTTTTTTGGGTCATTTGGGAAGGAAGAAGCTCGCGGTTGGGAGCTGCTTCACGTCGAAGAAGGTAAGAGTAATTTTCTTACATATTAGACTATTTTTAGTGTATTTTAAAGGTAGCAAGGTTGTAGTTAGTGTGCGTTGAGTTATGTTTAACAAGTTATGGTGTGTTTAGTGTTTTATTTATGTATTAATGATTAACGTTGTGTTCCGTATTTTCGGCCTAGTTATATTTTTTACAGTTAAGTAGTTTTTAGGTTACTATTGTGTGTATAATGTATGTAATAATGTTATTAAGTGAATTATGTGTCTATTTGTGTGGGTGGGAATGTTTGTTTTTTATTTCTAGGTTTTACGAAAAAGAAGTTTGAAATTAAGGAACATTGGGGCCCATTAGGATGTCGGGCGGAAGCACTACCGCCGTGCTGGCGGATGCAAAAACCACCAGTTACCGCCTGCACGCAGCAGTCCACACGCCCGCCCGATTACGATGCGAAAAGTCAGCCAAACACCGCCGGCAAGCCAGCGACACCGTCCGCCATCAAAGTGCGCCCGTACACGTAGCGGCGCAGCACTATTGACACACACCGTCCGACGAAACACGTACCGCCCGGCGTACAAATTACGATGCCGCACACAAACTGAACCCACGGCTAAGAGACACCGTACGTCAAACCGAAGCGGTAACACGAACGCCGAGCACGGACACCGAAGAAGCGGCACCCCCGAGCATGAATCCAGCACTGCAGGCCCTCCCTATGCTCTATCTGATGCACCACCAAGGACGCAACGTACCGCGAAGACGCAGGTAGGCACACATACAACAAGTGCACGCAAACAGCGCACACAGTGCAAGGGCGGAAAAAGCGGACAACCCCCACCCCGCGTGTACACGACACATCTACCATAGCATCCACATATGACACACAGGCCAAATTGTAACATCTCGTAACACATGTGTACACACCACCTGGGACTAGGAACCAACCACCCCGTCACGGCCCCAAAGCGGCGATGACGCTGCCACACATGCGCACAACGCAGAGGCCAACCGCAGCGCCATGCATGCGTCGCACACAGACACAGGGACACAACCAAGCAGCACACACACCAGCCCCACCCCGAACGCACATGACACGTGACAGGCCTGCCACAGACATGTCCCCAACGCCCAATTCACGGACAACACCCAACGTCACACAACCGACGCACACATGTCAGTGAAGTCACGCAACAGCAGGACACACCCCAGTGCAACAAACATGGCGAAGCACACAGCGGCGGCAACACCAACTAGGAGAAGCAGGGCCCCTTCGGGAAGAGGAACGCCAGTACCACACTGAAACACCCATACCACCCTGCACATATGAACAAGACATACAAAACGGAACACCAAAGAGCCCGGGGACCGACAACAGGTGGCCCAAGAATAACACTCACACACAAGGCCCAACGCAGAGCGGAAAGGCAGCCTGCCGCCCACACAAGGGAGAGCAGACAGCACTGAATGACCTTCCATTCCAACTCCGAAACCACAGCCCTACGAAAGAAGCCGGTGAATACAGCCATTGTCCAATAAAAGACCAACACAGGCATGCAGAGGAGACCGACCACAGGGCAGATAGCGCATATCACAGAAGAACACAACGGACGGGAAAGAATAAAGAAAACACACCCCCATGTCGGCCCCATGCAAGTTAATTGGAAGGAGTCACACATCACTGACCTTGAACTGTCTGAGAAGCATGTGGGATGAGGGCCCGTGTCCTCCGCACAAGCCAACAGAACACAAGTCCTGTCTCCCTACGACTACACAGAGCTCACAGCAACCTCGGAGCGTGCACATTGCAGACTGCACACACAGCCGGAGCACGCCACCACAACGCACCGCTGCAAAATGGCAACCGCAACACACCTACCCAACTACGCCGGACAGGTCAAGCTGTACAAAACCAACCTGATACATATATTGGGATGCGAACTCCTGTCCCTGCTGAACGTAAGTTACCGACTGACTTACCGCATCACATTGTTCAGCTGCGTCATACCCGTCTTCTACTGTCGGAGGTGTCCCTACCAGCATCCCGTGGAGATGTGTCTCTCCAACCCGGCATGTCTAAAGGCGGACCTGCTAGTACTACTCCTCCCTCTGGACGCACACGACAGGGCCTGCTCTGCCTATGGGGGCATGGCGTATGTGGCCAACATCGCACCCGCACTGAAATGGGACCACTGTGCCTCCACACGACGGATCATCGAGCACAGCTACATCGAATGTCACCCAGCATGCCCCATCATGGTCCTCCAAGGGACAACTTACGAACAACACCTTGACAGCCACCATCCGCTACATTGGCTGGCAAACATAAACACCACCAATGACATGGAAGCCCTGCTGGACGGCATCGCGTACCTGACAACCTGTAAATTCGTCGGACCCCAACGCAGGTTCCCCGATTGACCTATGATGTCCAACCCCGCACCCATGCTTAGCTTCCGCACGGACTGGCCAGTCACCACCACAACAGCCATACCAAACGACCGGCAACAATTACCACACCATCAACGACATCGCCATGACATCGGATATGACCGGGACATGCACACTGTTCCCCATCACATCCAGGAACACCGCATGCATCGTGGGAGGCAGTGGCATGGGGTCTGTGTATCGCACCCACATGGACGGAACTGCACGAACAACCAGGACACGACATGGATCCAGCGCCCATGGACACACACACCGCTCAGTGGACATGAATAGGTCGCCTGGAGTCTGTGGGTGCTGCACCCCTCCCACCCCCGCCCCGGGAATCCCATACCAGGACCTTTGCACGGACGACAAGTGCAAACAACAACAACACGACCCCAGTGACTGTGACATGTCCAGTAACCACCACATTGCAACAACAAGTGGCACGCCGCTGCATGCACGCAAGCACATGCCCTGATGTCATCTCACATGCACGCGTGCATGAGGAACAACCGCAGCAAACCTGTCACATGGAACTGAGATGGACTGTGCCCATGATGCCAAGCGGTCTGGTAGGCTACTTGTATACCGTCTGTGTCAAAGTCCGCAGCTCCGCAGCTATACGTAAATGTACATTAGCACAGCCTTGGCCAAGCAGATGTAACTCTGAAGCCCACATCCCACATGCAACAGCCAATCACATGTAACCCCACACCCTATCCCATTTGTAATCATGCTCAGTATATCCTCAACATGTATTCCGCTGCCAGTAGTGTCCACTATACTGCATCACAGAGGACAGAAGACTCAATATAATGTTTGAAACCAAAACTGTCTCCGCTGACTCATTTCACAAGTACGAATGAGAGAGGATGAGAGTATGTGAAGTACACGGCAGTCGTGACATGACCATGTAGTCCACTGGTATTGGATGTCAACGCAAATGAGTAGCACAACTGTGGAAGACACACATGTGTCGTGTGAAGTCGTATGGACGCAGTGCTCAGGTGGGTGGGTGCGACGGGTAGATGCGCACATGCCAAGTTGGAGCACGCCGTGTTGGGAGGGGTCATGAACAGTACACCACCGCTTCCCTGGGCATTGTGAGAGGACACCTGTCGGGGGGAAGTGAACACGTGTGTGCACAGCAGCCGGGCACACGAACAATGCGGAACCAGGCGCACACGTCAGCCCACCCTCCGTGGACTAGCTGGATCCTGTTGTGCGCCCGCCATGCCCCTTGACAAGGCACACACAGCCCCAGTCGACCAGGTGTAACCCCAACATAGTTAATCCGCACAGGCGATACAGGGCACGGGATGGCAGTGGAGCATGGTGTGTGAGAGGTCTCCTCGCGCTCCTCCTGGTCATATCACGCAGGCAATAGAACCTCAACGTGTAGCATGGCACAAGTCAAATGGAAGTGTAGGGGGACGCACCTCAGCACGAGCAGCACTGACGTCACGGGAGGTGGCTCGCACCATCCCATCCATTGCCCATTATACCAACCACGCCACATGCCATTGCGACTAAGTGCAAGCGCGTGCGCCACCACCCCCGAGCCCTCCCCAGAGAGGCCAAAGAGTGAATGTGTGGGCCATCAGTCACAGACGGACGCGGCCTGGCCGCAAGGGCAGCCACAGCCACTGGGTGTCGCAGGTGGCGGATCCGGAAGGCGAAGACTGTGATGCATAGTCCATGCAGGCCGGGTCTCCATTTGGGGCACCACGCAGGTGGACGGCGTCCCGCCACACATCATACCCTGAGACAGCCCACTCGTGCAACTGGACCCACACATACACTCCTTGCCCTCTCTGGTGCGAGCTTGGGGCTGCCTGTGCAAGCGCTAGCCTCGCAGGTGCACATGCATATTGGGGGAGCGAGGGGAGGACATGAGGGCTGGGGCGAAGATGACTGTATCACTGTCAGTGAGTACAAGGGATGACCCAGATGTGGAAAGGAAGAGACGTGTCCCGTGTGTACTGCAACTAGTCGCCAATCCAACCACCCCCCCATGTCCGGAATGTAGGCCCGCACCTAGGCCCGCCCATCCGCCACATCGAATATACCACCAGCACAACAACCTTCCCATTCGAAACACTGACTGGGGGTGGCGACCAGTGAACAAACATGTGTAGCCTACCCACGCGTACATGTGGGCCCTCCATGATCCATGTCACCTGCGGCAAAGTCATGACATGCGCAATGAGGGAAGTGAGGTGAGCTGTCCGCCCCACGCACAGAAGGTGCATCAGCTCCACAGACCCAGCAGCGAGTCCAGCAGGGGTCACATGTGCAGGGGCAGCTGTGCCTGGTGTGAAGGCACATGCACATAGACAGCACATCGACCAATGTGTAGTCTGCCCACATCTACAGTCCATCATCATGCGGACATAGGAATTGTACACAGGGCAACACATCTTAGTGGGTGCACCCACCGTGACCAACAATGCGCAATCATCGACGTACCCGCCCTGTGCATGGCCCCCCACCCAACGGAGGCACATCCAGTGCCACCATCCCACACACACAAGCCTTCCACGGAACATGCTGTGTCCAATGGTCAGTACAGAGTCAGCGCCCATCTGGTGGATCCTGAACAGGAGACACATGCACACACATGATAGCTCCCACTATGTACGTCTGCCACCTGGCACGTGCAATGTAACCTCTCACCTGTGACGTGTGACTGCAAGCACACAGCCGTCTTGGCATGGGGCTGTCAATGTGGACACCTGTCAATGTTTCGGGAGGTGTGATCCGTACAGTGCTGTACATAGGGTGCAGTGCTGACACCTACTACTGTCTCATATCCCCTCGTGCCACAGGTCCCACTTGTTTTGGCCGCTCAGCCTGTGCCCACATCGTCGTCGTCGTGTGCCATACTCATCCAGCCTCGGAAGCAGTGCCATGCTCAGCAGACATTCATGTTGCCGTGGCGTTGCCGCTTGACGAATATGCAGTCAGTCCCCATCAGCACGCCCCGCAAGTCATTGGGGCCTAGATCCCCATGTGCATGACCATGGCAGTGGT
The DNA here is from genome assembly GCA_963921515.1 of Calotriton arnoldi. Classification (NCBI taxonomy): domain Eukaryota; kingdom Metazoa; phylum Chordata; class Amphibia; order Caudata; family Salamandridae; genus Calotriton; species Calotriton arnoldi. Next base: position 423,697 of record CAWUFW010009052.1, on the reverse strand, counting down.
TTGCATCACTAGCCATTGCCATTGGTGGGAGACCTGTGTAAGTGTATTGTGGCCGTGCCGTCCCTGCTTGACAGCTGGGCTGTGACTCATGTGCTTGCTCAGTCATGTCAGTGATGTGAATGCGAAATTGCTATGTGTTGTGTTGCTCTGACATGTGTCCACTGCCATCTTCCCTAGGCGGAGACCGAACATTGACCGCCCATACCAATTGCTGGCGGACATGGAGGATACTGAGGTCATAAGGAAGTTTCGGCTGGACAGGCCAACCCTGCATCGACTGTGTGCCATGTTGGAACCCCATCTCCGTCCCCGCAGGGTGTATCCGACAGCATTCACCCCCACGACTAAGGTGATGGCCGCCATGCATTTCTTCGCCACTGGGTCATTCCAGCACACAGTGGGCAGTGGAGGAGGGATGTCCCAGCCCATGTTCAGCAAGGTGCTGAGGGATGTACTGGCAGCCATGATGCTGTACCGAAACAGGTACATCAGATTCCCCAGGGCTCGTGAATTGGCGGCAGTGAAGGGTGCATTCTATGCCCTTGGCAGGATCCCACACGTCGTTGGTGCCATTGATTGCACACATGTTGGCCTTGTTCCACCACAGGCCACTGAGCACCTGTACCGCAACAGGAAGCACACGCACTCCCTGAATGTGCAAGTGGTGTGCCTTGCGGACATGGTGATAACCCACGTGTGTGCAAAGTTCCCAGGCTCGGCCCATGACGCACACGTAATGCGCAACAGCATCTTGCCACGACTGATGTCCAATCTGCAACAGGATCGTGGCTGTATTGTCGGTGAGTATGTGGAGTGGTGTAGCGTGCTGGTTGTGCGATGCTGTCCCCTGTCCAGTTGGAATAGCAACGGTTCTCTGTGTCCCTCACACCCAGGTGACTCTGCGTACCCGAATGGGGCATGGCTGCTCAGTCCATTGAGGAATCCTCGCACCCCAGCAGACGATCGCTACAATGAGGCACATGGGAGGACCAGACGTGTGGTCGAGCGTACCTTTGGCCTCCTCAAGTCCAGGTTCAGGTGCCTGGACCGCACCGGGGGTGCGCTGGCGTACTCCCCACAGAAGGTGTGCCAGATAGTGGTGGCGTGCTGCATGCTGCACAATCTGGCCATTCGGAAGCAGATCCCCCTCATTGTGGATGACGGAGATCAACCAGGGCCCCAGCCCGCAGACCAGGACAGCTCGAGTGAGGAGGACAGCGGAGAGGAGGAAGCTGGGAATGTGCGCCAGCAGCTCATCGCCCGCTACTTCACTTAACGGTGAGTGTCCATGTACGACGGCTGATGTGTCTGTATTTGTGCAGGTGTGTGTGTGCTGCGTCAGGGTGGCCTTTTGTTCACTGCATGCTGTGTGTCAACGCTCCATGCCCAGGTTAGTATGCCACTGATGGTGGCTGTGGCATTGTGCCCTATTGCTCTGTGCGATGTGTGTACATTGCTTGTAGTTGTTGACATGTACTGTGTGATGGGTGTGTGACACACTCATTGAATGTGCTCCTGTTCTGTCTCCCACCCCTAGGTCCCTACAGGCCCTCCGGTTCCATTGCCATGCCACGCATCAGGTGCCGTTCCGCTCAAGGTGGCCGTTGTATTCCGTACAATTAAAACACAGGGCACAGACAGCAGTTTGTGGAAGAGGTGCATTTATTTCAAACTGTGACATGTGATTGTGTGTAAGGTGATGACAAAAGTGGTGCGTGCAGTGACAATGAGCTGTCGGTCATGGCTGCGTGATGCTCAGGGTGTACCCACTGGTTCTATGTCCATAGTCCAACACACACATGCCATCCAGATGGCTGTGTGGAGTGGGATCGTAGTCCAAGTCAATGCAGTGGGTGGTCAAGGAAGGCTGGCTGGCTGCCTCACTTGCGTCTGGAGCGTGCGAAGTCCTCCCGGGAGATCTGTTTCCACTTCGGACGGCCCCTTCCACGTTTGCGAGGGGGTGCCTGCTTGCGACATGCTGGTGGTTGAGGTGTGCTCACTGGCTGTGGACGCAGGGGAACTGGACACTGCTGCTCGACCCTGCGCCCCGGCAGGTGGTGGCGGAGGGGGAGCTGCTGTCCCTGGCTGTGACCTCACCGCCACCACCAGCTGGCCCATGAGGTCCACGAGTTGGCCCATACGGGCGTCCATGGACCTCAGCACCCCCAGCACCTCACGCGTGTCTGTAGCTGACCTGGCCCATTGTCCTTGGGCCTCTTCATAGGCCCCAAGGACTCTGGCCATTTGAGGCAGGGCATGGCTCCCAGGGGAGGCTGGCGTTTCCCTGACCCTGCTCCTCCTACCAGTCCTGCTGCCACCGGCCTGCCCACTAGCCACATTGCTCACCACGGTCCTCGCCCTGGCTCCCAGGGTGGATCCAGTCGTCCGGGCCACCACCTGCGCTGGGGCTGGGGCCAGCGAAGACGTGGTGGCGGTTGCGGCAGTGGTAGTGGCCGCAATGACCGTGGGTGTGGCCGCAATGACCGTGGGTGTGGCCGCAATGCCCGTGGGTGTGGCCGCAATGACCGTGGGTGTGGCCGCAACGACAGTGGCAGCAGGGGGCTGGGAATGTTCAGCAGCCCTGGATGATGGGTTGGTGGATAGGAGGGGTCCTGGGGAGCGGCTGGGCCCTGCCACACTAGATGGGCCTGCTTGGTGGTCCTTGTCCAAAGAGGAGGACAGATCCTCCACATCCGTGTGTCCTCGTTGAGGGCTTGTAGGCTGGCTGTGCTGGCTGCTGTCTCCATCCCCAGCATCCAGCAGTTCGTCACCTGTGGAGAGAATGAGATTTGTTATTGTGTTGCATCTGGCGAAGTCTGTATTGGTTGTCTGACATTCTCCGTTCGTGCACTCTCGTGCACGTGTGTCCCGGAGGCGGGTGTGTGGCTGTACAATCTGTTGTTGTGTGTGCTTGGCAATGGGACTGTGTGCTGTGCACATGTGGCATGGGACGGATTGGCTATGCCGATGGGTGTGTTGCTGTGCTCCTACTTATTGTGACTCTGGTGTATGCGGGCTCCAGGCCCATCCTGGGTCTGGTTTGTACTTTGCTTTTGGGGTGCATATGGAACGCTTAGGAACGCATTTGGCAACATGGGGGTCATGCCCCAGGAACGCATTTGGGATGGAATATGCTTTTGGGGTGCAAATGGAACGCTTAGGAACGCATATGGCAACATGGGGGTCATGTCCCAGTAACGCATTTGGGATGGAATATGCTTTTGGGGTGCAAATGGAACGCTTAGGAACGCATATGGCAACATGGGGGTCATGCCCCAGAAACGCATTTGGGATGGAATATGCTTTTGGGCTACATGCTGTGAGCCATGGGTGCCGAACGTGACATGTGTTGTGGCAGCATGACAGTGCATGGTCTGAGGTGTGTGCATGCCTGACATACCCTGCATATTTGCTGTCTGTTGTGATTACTGGACATGGCATTGGACGCATCGTTATGAGTGTGTGATGGTTGTGTGCCACCCGACGTATTGCAGTTGTCCCATCTCCTTGGTGTGCGTGCTGCCCTGTGCCATGTGCATCACTGCAGTGCTCGGAGGGGTGTGGCCCATGTTGTGTGTTGTTGCTCACAGTGTGGCGTGCGCTTCATTGACTTCTGGCACATGGTTGGTCATGGGCATGTATCTTAGCGTGACTGCTGTATGTGTGGCAGCTGTGCGGATGACATGCCTTTCATGAGACTGGGGCTGACGGATGGGATGGATGGTATGTTGTATGTGCATGGTGTGTCTGTGTGTTTGATGGGTTCAGTGGTGTTCGTGTGCATTTATGTTGTTCCGCTCTGTTGCGTCTAGTGTTGTTTGTCTTACATAGGCGTAGTTGTGGGGTGTGTGGTTGACAGGCAGTAGGGGCTACATGGACAGGACTTCAATGGTGTTTCGGTTGTGTGTGATGGGTTGCACAGTGGCTGCCGTGTGGTACTATATTCAGTGTGGCTTGTGCATGCAGACGTGGCTCCTTGGGTGTTGCTGTGTCTGTGATGGGTCATGTGGGGTGTGAGTCTGTGGTTCATGTCCGTGTGCACATTGTTCACTTGTTCGTGACAGTGGGCGGTGCTGCGTGTTCGTCTGCTACGTAACATGTCCCATGTGTTGGTCGTGTTACGGTCCTCATGCCTCCAGTAATCCAGCCCTGTCCAGTTTCCCACCTGCAGGTTGTTCGTGCGTGCACTGTACTGGATGCCACATGGTTCTAAGCGGGGGTGCTCCATGTTGCAGGTCTGTGGGGGTGGGGGCGGTGTTGTGGGTCGTGGTGATGGCTGGACACCCACTGACACCGATTGTTGTGGACCGTGATGTCTACCTTTCGGCTGTCGGTGTGCACTGCGGTGGCTGACACGTGGGTGTGGGGTGTGGGGATGCTCCTCCTTGCTGTGCTGTGGGACTAGGGGCCTGGTGTGTGTTGTACTTGAGCTGTCCACCCTCCCACCCACTGCACTTTGTGTTCCTGCCACTTACCTGTTACTTGTCGGTTAGTGCAGCTATGGCGGACACATGGGTGTGGTGGGTGCTCGTTGTGGCGCTTCTGGCATACTTGGGGACCTGTTGGTGGTTACGTGGCTGGCTGAGTGTACACATGCCCCCACGTATCTTACAGTTGTTAGGTTTGGGCTGTGTGTGGTGGTGTCTGTTGCATGTGTGTGTGATGTGTTGTGTATTGTGTGCTGGACATGGGGGTGTTTGTCCCTGGGAGCTGTGGCATGGTGGTAGTGCATGTGAGTACATAGCGGTGTGCTGGTATACATTAGTTTGTACTTACCAGCCTCCACTCCCTCTGCTAATCCGGCGAGGATCTCCGGATGTATAATGACTCGCACCTTCTCCTCCCACGCTTTGAAGGTCTTGAAGAGCGCGGGATTCCCTCCGCCAGTGATGGCAGCCAGCTCTCTGTTCTTGCTCTCCTTCTTCTTGACCAGGCTCTTGACGTCATTCCACCGTTTGTTGATTTCAACTCTGTTCCTGGGCAGGGTCCCGACTGCATTGACCTGGTCTACGATCCGGTTCCACATTCTGTTTCTGGTGGCTAGTGGTGTGTGCTGGACCAGGTTCCCATAGATTTGTGGGTGCACCTTGATAATCTCGTCGACCATGACCGTCAGCTCAATTGGCGTGAACTTGGGCATTCTTTGTGGTGCCATGGTGTTTGTGGTGCTGGTGCGGTGTGTGTTGTGTAATGTGCAGGGGGTTTGTGGTGCCGGTGTTTGGTGGTGGTGGTGGTGGTGTGTGGTTGTGATGTGTGCGTTTCTGTGGTGTGCTGCTGTCCTTGCTGTGTCACTGTGTCCTCTCCTCTCCTCTCTAGTTTGCAATGTTGCAAGGGGTTGTGGTCTGTGGGAGTGCTGCTTTTGTACTTACCTATGTGGGTGTGTCCTCATGGTCTGTTGTTTTCAGGTGTGTTGTGTCTGGTGTTCTGGCCTTTGTATTTTTTGTTTGTCCAGGGGGGTGTTTTCGGGATGTGTACTGTGCTTGTGTATTTGTGCGTGCCTTGCTGTGTGGACTTGTTGGCCATGTTGTGTGCGATTGTTTTTGTCAGCGGATGGTTTCTGTGCAGGGACGTGGGCGCCATGGCTTCTGCCGTGTCAATTCTCATCGGCGTTGTTTGCGCTGGCGGGCGGTATATTTGTGGTTTACCCGCGCTCATGGCGGTGCGATCGTAATTTCACGTGCGGTGTGTCGGCCGTGAGGGCGGGCGGTTTTGTGTTGTCGTGCGTGTTTCCGTCCGTGGCGGGCGGTTTGACTCCGACTCGGACGAGGGCGGGCGGTATCTTGTGTGGTTTTTCCGCCGATGGCGGTTTTCGGTTTGTGTAATCGTAATGGCGTGGTCGGTGTTCAGACGGTGTGTGCGGGCGGATTTTTGCCGCTTTCATGCCTGGCGGATTTTTTCACGCCCGGTATCGTAATGGGCCTTATTGTGATTTTATTTTTTAAGGAAGTGTGTATTAGTTAAATTAACTAATAATTAGTTAACACTTCCTTAATTTTTCGGATTTCACGGAGCGGTTCTTATTTTAAACTATTTTTCGTTTTTTTTTATGGCTACCGGATTGTCGAGTTATAAATGGAGGATTAATTTTTGACACAGTTGTATTTTTACATTTTTTGGGGGTTACTTTTTAATATCTATGGATTATGTACTACCTGGATTACTTTAGAAGATGTGGCATTTTTCGATTACAACTACGGGAATGGTAAGTGTTTTTAAACTTTTTAATTGTGGGAGAGAAATGATTTTAATTTAATTGCAGTTGCTGTTTATTTGCTTTAATGTTTAATTAATTTGTCTATATATATGTAAATATTAATTTATAAAATATATTAGACAAATTAATTAATTTTATTATGAAAAAATGCACTGTTTTTATTCTAATAATTTTATTGTTTAGAATAGTATATTTACATAGTTTGTATGTTTTAGAGTAGGCTTTTGGCTATCATATTTAAGTATTCTAGGCCTCTTGTGGAAGGGTATAGCTGAACTTGCTGTTGAAGATACTGATACATTTGGTTAGTTTGTCTTGAAAGCTTTGGCTTTAGTTGGGTGTCAGATTGTTGCATTCTGAGTTCTTGGAAGCTTTGTTCTTTTTGTATGGCAAGTAATAGTTTATGTAGGGTAGAAGTGCCTCGTCCTGTAGAAGATAGGAAGGCATTATGCCAACCTTCAACTGCGTTATTGTTTTTAGCTTGTTGGTTAAGTGTAGTTAGGTACACGTTCCACCAAGGAATTTGAAATTTGGGTTGACTCCTATGGCCTGATCTATGTAATCTCCCCACCCAGGTATCCTCAAAATAGTCTAGGAGGGGAGATAATTTCTGTTCATTTTGTTGGTAAAAAGAACTTTCAATTAAAAGGTTATAATACTCAGCCACATCTGTAACTGGCACATAGCCCAGGTCAATTAGATTTTTAATTTGGTATGCAAAGGTAATATTTGTTGCATATTCTACACTAAGAGGGTCATTACGATGGAGGGCGGAAAAAAATCCAACCGCCATGGTAGCGGAAAATCACCGTCCGCAGGTACCGCGGAAACACCGCCGACCCTATTAGGATCAACTGCCAAAATATTCCAACCGCGGCGGTAGGAGGCATCGAAAAACCGCCCGTAGACGGCGGAGATGGGGAAAATCCGAACGCAACGGTCGGTTTCACATCGTACACACACAAAACCGCCGCCAGGCACGCGGAGTGACCGCCAATGATATTATGATATCCCCGATGTCACAGCGGTACGTTCCACTGTATCCGACCGCCGCGGTCACTAACAGTAATGAATATGAGATACGGCAGAAGGCCTGCAGCATAGCCATCGCTGCAGATGCTCCGTCAACAAAATGGCGGCCAAGGAAAGAAACACACAATAAGGCCACCAAATGCACACAGGCAACTAGCCCTGCCCCCAAAATAACCTGAAACATCCCAATGACACACCCCCATGGCAAATTCAAACATACAAATCACTGGACAACCCACACAGCACACCTGACAGCATTACACCATCTTGACACACCCACATAGCTGAGCATAAAACCACAATCCTTTGCAAAACGACTCAACAGAAGGAAACAACACCAGAGCACGAAGGAGAGCCAAACCTGCACACATCACACCACCACCACAACACACACACACACCACCTACACCACCCACACCACCCTCACAACTCCACCCCGAAAACATCAGCACAGCACACACCATGGCACCACAGAAAATGCCAAAATCCACAGACACTGAGTTGACAGTAATGGTAGATGAGATCATTAGAGTAGAACCACAACTCTTTGGTAGCATGGTCCAACAGAGACCATTAGCCACAAGAACAAACATGTGGGTAAGGATAGTGGACAAGGTCAACGCAGTAGGGAACGTGCCCCACAACAAGCAGGAAATCCAGAGGCGGTGGCATGACCTGAAGAGTGTTGTCAAGAAGAAGAGGGCCAAGAACCGTGAGCTGACTGATGCGACTGGTGGAGGCCCTCCCATTCCACCAAAACCATTCTCTGTGTGGGAGGAGAAGGTGCTTGCCATACTGCATCCAGAGAGTCTTGAAGGAATACCCGGGGGAGTGGAGGCTGGTAAGTACCAACTAATGTATACCATGAAACTGCCATGTACTGTCTTGCACAACTACAAAGCCACATCTCTGAGGCACAAGTACATTCATCTGCACCCCAATACCAAACACAGGTCTCACTGATTTAACATTCACCCCATTAGAATCATCACAAAGGTACCCAACATCAACTGTGTTGTATGTGTCCAGGCAAGCAGCACTACAACTCCCACCAGCCACCCCTGTCCCACCTCTCAGAAGGAGGAGCACTGCCCCCACCCAGAAGCATGTCTCAGCCATTGTGTGCTTCACCCTCACCTAACATGTAGGTATCCATCTTTCCAGGGAGGTGTGTTTGGAATAGGGAGGCCTGCACTACAACTCCCACCAGGCCCCCTTGTCCCACAGCTGAGCAGGATGGACTACTCCCCCACCCAGAACCATGTGGCAGCCATTGTGTGCTTCACCCTCACCTAACAGGTAGGTAGCCATCTTTCCAGGGAGGTGTGTTTAGAATAGGGAGGCCTGCACTACAACTCCCACCAGGCACACCCTGCCCCATCCCTCAGCAGGATAGAGCACTCCCTCCCACCCAGAAGCATGTGGTAGACATTGTATCACTACAAACAAACTGACAGGTAGGTATCCATCTTCCCAGGGAGGGCTGTTTGGGGGTGGGAGGCCTGCACCACAACTCCCACCAGCCACCCCTGTCCCACCTCTCAGAAGGAGGAGCACTGCCCCCCACCCAGAAGCATGTCTCAGCCATTGTGTGCTTCACCCTCACCTAACATGTAGGTAGCCATCTTTCCAGAGAGGTGTGTTTGGAATAGGGAGGCCTGCACTACAACTCCCACCAGGCCCCCTTGTCCCACAGCTGAGCAAGATGGACTACTCCCCCACACAGAACCATGTGGCAGCCATTGTGTGCTTCACCCTCACCTAACAGGTAGGTAGCCATCTTTCCAGGGAGGTGTGTTGGGAATAGGGAGGCCTGCACTACAACTCCCATCAGGCACACCCTGCCCCATCCCTCAGCAGGATGGAGCACTCCCTCCCACCCAGAAGCATGTGGTAGACATTGTATCACTACAAACAAACTGACAGGTAGGTATCCATCTTCCCAGGGAGGGCTGTTTGGGGGTGGGGGGCCTGCACCACAACTCCCACCAGCTACCCCTGTCCCACCTCTCAGAATGAGGAGCACTGCCCCCCACCCAGAAGCATGTCTCAGCCATTGTGTGCTTCACCCTCACCTAACATGTAGGTAGCCATCTTTCCAGGGAGGTGTGTTTGGAATAGGGAGGCCTGCACTACAACTCCCACCAGGCCCCCTTGTCCCACAGCTGAGCAGGATGGACTACTCCCCTACCCAGAACCATGTGGCAGCCATTGTGTGATACACCCTCACCTAACAGGTAGGTAGCCATCTTTCCAGGGAGGTGTGTTTGGAATAGGGAGGCCTGCACTACAACTCCCACCAGGCATACCCTGCCCCATCACTCAGCAGGATGGAGCACTCCCTCCCACCCAGAAGCATGTGGTAGACATTGTATCACTACAAACAAAGTGACAGGTAGGTATCCATCTTCCCAGGGAGGGCTGTTTGGGGGGTGGAGGCCTGCACTACAACTCCCACCAGCCACCCCTGACACACTTCTCAGAAGGAGGAGCACTCCCCCCACCCAGAAGCATGTATCAGAAAGTCCACCTAAAAATGACAACTGGACAGGTAGGCAGACAGTGCATGCACCCCACCATTCCTCAACAAAAGCATTGAGCTAATGACAACACAAGGCCTCACATCACAACAAAATACACCCCAATAAAATAGCAATTGATAGTATGCAGATAGCTAAGCGTATGTAACTGTGACAGAAATAGAACTGTGACTCAACTAAACCCATGTGTAAGCAAATCAGAGACCATATATGCACTGCACTGAATGCTATCTGTAAGTTCCATGGGTGCTGAGCATGAAGGACCATAGTAACAATAAACAGGCACGGTCTGTTGAACAATGAAATCCAAGCATGGAACATTACAAAGGTATGCATGAGATAACAATGGTACAATGGCTAGTACATGTGCATATGTAACATCTGTCAGGAAGAGTAATCAGCAAAGATGCATCACATCAAGTTGTATAGCAGCCAGTTGTCAGATGACAACCTTTCAGTTTAATACTAAGAGCTTAACGTGGGGCATGGTATCCAATGACTTGTCACACCATGGAAATCAATCAATCAATCAATCATGTCACTTATAAAGCGCACTACATACCCGCGAGGGTCTCAAGGCGCTGGGGGAAGAGGGGGGTGGTGCTGCTACTGATCGAAGAGCCAGGTCTTGAGGAGTCTTCTGAAGGCCAGTAGGTCTTGGGTCTGTCGGAGGTTGGTGGGGAGGGTGTTCCAGGTCTTGGCGGCGAGGTGGGAGAAGGATCTGCCGCCGGCGGTCGTTTTCCGGATGCGGGGGACTGTGGCGAGGGCGAGGCTGGTCGAGCCGAGCTGGCGGGTGGGGGTGTAGAAGCTGAGTCGTCTGTTGAGGTAGGCTGGTCCGGAGTTGTGGAGTGCTTTGTGTGCGTGGGTGAGGAGCTTGAAGGTTATCCTCTTGTTGACAGGGAGCCAGTGCAGGTCTCTCAGGTGGGGTGTGATGTGGCTGCGTCGGGGGATGTCGAGGATAAGACGTGCAGAGGCGTTCTGGATGCGTTGCAGCCGTCTCAGGAGCTTAGCCGTCGTTCCTGCGTAGAGGGCGTTTCCGTAGTCCAGCCTGCTGGTGACGAGGGCCTGGGTGACTGTTTTTCTTGTTTCGGTGGGGATCCACTTGAAGATCCTGCGGAGCATTCGGAGGATGTTGAAGCAGGATGAGGAAACGGCGTTGACCTGCTTAGTCATGGAGAGGGTGGGGTCGAGGATGACCCCTAGGTTGCGTACGTGGTGGAAAAAGATGTATGTACCTCCACATCATGTCATGACGCACATCACTGTGCAGACATACAATTTATGAAATACGTAACTGTGTGTTGCATAACATGTAAATAAGAGACATCAAACACAGCAAGCCTGATGGGTGTAAGTCAATGACTATGTACCCTCTGTTCCACAGGTGACCAATAACTGACTGCAGAGGACCACAACCTCAACCTGCAGAGCCAGTCTCCTCCCCGGAACATTGACACTCTGATGCGGAGTCCCTGAATTCTTTGGATGAGGAGCTCCAAGCCGGCCCATCTGGTGTGCCAGGGCGCAACCGGTCACATGACCCCACTGCCCCCTACCCCCACCCTCAGCAACAACATCAACGCTGACCCCTGCTGGAACGACCTGTGCCGCCACCACCACTACCACTGCTGCCTGCAACACTCGCCCTGCCCCAGAGGATGCCCAGCCCACACCAACAACTGCGGAGGGCAGGGAGAGTAGGCGTGTGCCTAGAGTGGTGAGGCAACGGGTCAGTGATAGCAGGGCAGGTGGGAGGACAAGTGGGACTCCAACACCATAGGACACTATGACCGAAGCCCTGCCTAACATCACCAGAGTTGTTGGTGCCTATGAACACACACAGGCACAAATGGGCCAGGTCCACGAAGAAGCCCTGGAGCTCCAAAGTCTGCTGAGGTCCATGGACAACTGTATGGGACAAATCGTGGACCTCATGGGCCAGTTAGTGGCGGTACAGAGGGACAGGCCTGTGCCACATACCACACCTCCACCTCCCCCCATTCCCACGTAGGATGACAGTTCATCATCCACCCCTGCGGGCACGGAGAGGGGTGACTCCTCAGACCCCACTGGCCCAGCAGACGATGCCCCCCCTGCCAAAAGAAGAAGGGGCTGCCAAAGAAAAACTTGGGACTCACCCGTGGCAAAGCACCTGCCAAACGCCAGTCAAAGAGCCAGCCATGATGGCAACACTCTTCACCCTGCCATTGACTTTGTACACTGTCCTTACCCACACTGCCATGGTAATGGCATCCGTCTGTTGGACTGTGTCACCACATGAATGTGGTGCCTACTCAATTGTCTCATCTACCATCACTGCCAACTCATTGATTCACCATTCACACTTATGTAAATATCCACTTCCCTCTCACATATACCCACTGAAAATAAAAAACAATAACGCACCAATGTAGTTGTGTCTGCTCCATGTTTATCACAGTATGTGCAATGTCTACCATGGTTACAATGTCACAGGAGCATGGATTCTCTGTAGGCAAGGAGAGGCAGAAGGGACCTAGCAAAACACAACAGAACAAAAGTCACTAGTCAGGTGGTGGCATCACCGCCATCACACAACACATGTCATCAATGTACTCCAATATGCACACATTACAATGTGCAACAGTACCAACATAGACATCCTGTAGCTGTGCCAAACTATCCTGTACCCAACACATAGGCAGCCAGCACTGAGTCAACAACAGGATGCAGTCACAAAGATCACATAGACCTTTACGCAAACAACTACATCAACAGACAATGGACCAGTTGTACATTGTCACTCACCTTCAAGTGAAGTAGCGGTTGATGAGCTGCTGACGCTGGTCGACACCTTCCTCCTCTCCACTATCCTCGTCACTGGACATTTGTGGGATCGCAGGTGGGGGCCTCGGCTGGTCATCATCGTCCAGGATCAGGGTGATTTGTTTCCGCAAGGCCAGGTTGTGCAGCATGCAGCATGCTACCACTATCTGACACACCTTTTTGGGTGAGTACATGAGTGCCCCTCCGGTCCTGTCCAGGCAGCAAAATCTCGATTTAAGGAGACCAAAGGTTCGCTCCACCACCCGACGTGTTCTCCCATGGGCATTGTTGTAGCGGACTTCAGACGGTGTCCTAGGATTGCGTAGTGGGCTCAGCAACCAAGGTCTGTTGGGTTATGCAGAGTCACCTAGGTGTGAAAAACACATACAGATTAAGTGATACAACTGTGGCAGAGGACAGCATGGCACACACAGCACACAACTTGACTCTGCCCACTCACCCACAATCCATGCTCGCTCCGGAAGTAGATTGGCCATCAACTGGGGCACAATGCTGTTGCGCATGAGGTAGGAATCATGTGCAGAGCCGGGAAACTTGGCACAGACATGCGATATGATCATATTTGGCCTGGCACACCACCTGCACATTGATGGAATGTGAATGTTTACGATTCCTATATATGTGTTCCCGTGCCTGTGGTGGAACCAGGCCAACATGTGTGCAGTCAATAGCACCTACAACATTAGGGATGTGACCAAGGGCATACAAATCCGCCTTCACAGCCGCCAAAGCCGCCCTCCTTGGAAAACTTATGTATCGGTCTTTGTATTGCATCATGGCCGAAAGGAAATCCCATAGCCCCATGCTGAAGGTGGGCTGCGACATCCCCCCTGCAATGCCCACCGTCTCCTGGAATGACCCACTAGCTAGGAAATGCAGTGCCGCCATCACCTTTGATTCAGTTGGTAATGCTGTTGGGTATGTCCTGCCAGCCCGCAGGTGTGGCTCCAACATGGCACACAGGTCTTGGATGTTTGTGCGGTCCAGACGGAATCTGCGTATTACGTCATCATCCTCAATGTTAGCCAGCAGGGTGACTGGACGATACACATTAGGTCGCCTCCTAGGTGAGATGAAAGGGGACACGTCATTGCAACAGAACATGAGATGTGCACAAATCCGTAGCTTTTGATTGACACAGCGCAAACATTGATTGGCATCACAATGCAGCATACAGTGCAAGTCAAATGTTGTGACACCTTGAGAAAACATTGTTGTACACTTGTTCAGTATTCGCACAGTGAGAACAACCAACATGGAAACTGTCTCTGTGAATGCTAATAGTCACATTTCAAACTCTTGTGTAAACAGCCCTGACAGTATATGATACAGGACATGTGTGAAACAGAAACACTGCTGGCTTCCAAGTGGCTGCTGTACCTGCCACACATTCTTGTGCAATCATGACAGGGGACACATTAACGACACAATTTGTCTAGTTCTGAAGGACTCATTATGGAATTTGAGCCACTTCAAATCCACACAAGTTTAGAGACATTCACATACATATTCACAAGCCTGTGCTAATATCCACTGTCATCAGTAGACATGCCATACATGCTGGTAATCACAATTCAAAGTCAGTCAATGACTAATAATGAAAAGCATTTGCAGATTCTGTGTCGCCGTGGATCAAGACACAATGACACCACTGCACAATATCATCAACAAGCAGACAGATTGTCAATGTGGCACACAAAAAGTGGATAAGGTACGTGATCCAAAAGGACTGTAGACAAACGTTAATCTGCACTTAAGTTGCACTATGACATGCAGTATGAAGGTTGCACTGCCCAAACACACAACTGAAATACAACAGTTGCCATGGAGCTAATCATCCAGCTGCTTGGAGATACAACAGTGCCACAAAAACAACCTACAACACCACCAGGACAAACCCACACCAGTATACCTACAAGTCAGCGCATGAATATACTGAGTACATAACAAAAACACAACAGCCTCATACACATAACACCAGCGGATGTCATTGCACAACACAGGTACTAAAGGACAAACATCAAAAGCATCCTGAGCCACATTCCCCACAGGCTGTCAGGACCAACACAGCGGACTATCAACATCCCTCCGCAGACAAAGATGCTGGCTGTGCATCACTTGTTGGCCTCTGGTACCTTCAAAACAACAAAAGTTAGAGTTGGATGAGAGTCACAGCCAGCCCTATCAAGGTATATCTCACCTGTCTTGGATGCCATCATTAGCTTGATTCAACAGCACCTTCAGTTCACCCCACTGCACAGGAACAGCTTGTGCCCCAGAAAGGCTACTACGCAATAGCAGGCTTATCCACTCGTGTTGGTTTAAAATCACTGCACACGTGTCCTACTTGTGCACCCTGCCAACACTGCACACAATTACTGCAAATGAAAGCACACGCATTACATCAATGTGCAGCCAATTGTGGCACACCGTCTACTGTTCACAGATGCCATATCAAAGTTACCAGTCAGTGAGCACCATCACCACTTTTGGCTACAGTCCATCATCCAAGGCAACAATCTTTATGTGAACAAGGTCAATGCACCTGTCCTTGGTGAGTACCAACGTAACACACCACACACATCAAATCCACTATCAACATACTCACAACTGTGGAAATATACATATAACAAAATCACATATGACAGGCCGAACAACATGAGCACATACCAGACTCAATGACACAAGTAATGGTGATAACATTTGGCAGATATGGAGACAAAACATACCCAAAGGCATAGATACAAGTGAAAAATAATAAGGATGTACAGAATGCCAAGTGTGCCGGTGATGTAATTAACATCCTTGAGTATGTAGAGCACACACATGTCCATGTGGACATATACTGTTGGATTTACTACTGTGAACAATTACATTAAATGAAGGCTGTAATAGGTGTTACCAAACAGACAACACTGTGACATATGTGGTGAGTAATGAAAATAATGCTGAAATGTTTGTACAATCATGTAATGTATTGTGACATATTGTGTGAGATCTGAATATGTGTGTAAATATTGGGATCAGATATGAAATTGGGGGTAAGTTTTTGGTGTCAGATATGAAATTGGGGCTAAAATGTGGTGACATATATGAAATTGGGGATAAATTTGGGGGTCAGATATGAAATTGGGGCTAAAATGTGGTGACATATATGAAATTGGGGATACATTTTGTTGACAGATATGAAAATGTGTGTAAATGTGGGCTCAGATATGGAATTGTGTAGAAGTAATGTGCCCCATTAGTTTTTTCAGTGTGGCATTTGGTGTTAGATATGAAGTTAAGGCTGTCATTACTAACTATAGCCCATTTAAATTACATCCAGTGCCATGATATTTTGTAAGTGACCACTGTTCGAAGTACAGATATGACCCATGACATTGACACAGCACGATGTGTCCATTAGTGCCTTAAACGTGCTCAAACAACACTATCACGCCCATAGTCAACAATGTCATGCTGCACCCTCGCCGTAGCGAGCGCCTGGCACCAGCGGTGTGTCACCGCCATGGCCCAAGACACCATAGCGGGATTGATAGGCATATACACATGGCTAATGGCGGTTAGCATGCTCCAACACCCAGATCCCGGTCACTCATAGCAATGCATGTGCCCGGAATCGCGGTAGCTACCGCCTGGCACCAGCGGTGTGTCACCGCCATGGCCCAAGACACCATAGCGGGATTGATAGGCATATACACATGGCTATTGGCGGTTGGCATGCTCCAACACCCAGATCCCAGTCACTCATAGCAATGCATGTGCCCGGAATCGCGGTAGCTACCGCCTGGCACCAGTGGTGTGTCACCGCCATGGCCCAAGACACCATAGCGGGATTGATAGGCATATACACATGGCTAATGGCGGTTGGCATGCTCCAACACCCAGATCCCGGTCACTCATAGCAATGCATGTGCCCGGAATCACGGTAGCTACCGCCTGGCACCAGCGGTGTGTCACTGCCATGGCCCATGCATTGAAATGAAATGAAATGAAATTTGTACTTGTAAAGCGCACTTATACACCCAAAGGGGTGTCCTGGCGCTGTACGCATACCGCTGTGGAACCCTTCCTGGCTTTTCCCTGTGAAATGTCCACTCCTGGGCACCCCCAGGGTGAAGCCAGGCATCCCAGCGCTGTTGGGGCCGTTGTGGCCCATGCATTGACAGCCAATGCAAGTTTGAAAATCGCGGTAGGCGTGCTCCGCCACCGCGGGGCCGGTCATTGGATGCACTTTAAAGATGCACCACTGCGGTACCGCACGCCTGTCCCCTGCAGTGTGTCACCGCCATGGACCATGCCCTTCCAGCCAATGGGAAGCGCAATCGCGGTAGCCTGTGCAAGTTTGAAAATCACGGTAGGCGTGCTCCGCCACCGCGGGGCCGGTCATTGGATGCACTTGAAAGATGCACCACCGCGGTACCGCACGCCTGTCCCCTGCGGTGTGTCACCGCCATGGACCATGCCCTTCCAGCCAATGGGAAGCGCAATCGCGGTAGCCTGATGCAAGTTTGAAAATCGCGGTAGGCGTGCTCCGCCACCGCGGGGCCGGTCATTGGATGCACTTGAAAGATGCACCACCGCGGTACCACACGCCTGTCCCCTGCGGTGTGTCACCGCCATGGACCATGCCCATCCAGCCAATGGGAAGCGCAATCGCGGTAGCCTGATGCAAGTTTGAAAATCGCAGTAGGCGTGCTCCGCCACCGCGGAGGCGGTCATTGGATGTATTTGAATGAGGCAGACCTGGAATACCAAATTGCAGCAGCTTAGAACCACAGAATCGAGCCCTGGGGGCTATATATGTGTGTGAGAGAGCCACACATTTCCACAGCTCACTGAGCCTGCTACCTGAGACCCCTCACCTGCTGCTGCCTCCAGGGACTGCTGCCTGAGACCCCTCACCTGCTGCTGCCTCCAGGGACTGCTGCCTGAGACCCCTCACCTGCTGCTGCCTCCAGGGACTGCTGCCTGAGACCCCTCACCACCAACTGCCGCTGCTACTGTCTCCTGCCCACAGTGATGGCGAGGACTGAGAAGGTCCGTGCCACTCCCTTCACCACCGAGGAGCTGGAGGTCCAGGTGGACGAGGTGCTCACCCAGTATCCAAGGCTATATGGTGCGCCAAATGTCGTGGTAAGTATCTCAGAGTGTGAGTGAGAGTGCAGGGGGGGCACACATGAAGTTGATCTGCTGCAGTATGTGCGTGAGAGTGTGGGGTTGGGTCATGCACTGCCTAGCATGCTGTTTCCAGGGGGAAGGTGTGTTTAGCCTATTCAACACGTTTCCCTGCCTGCACATCCAGATGTGAGGGAAATGTAATGTCTTGTCAGACATACAGTGAGGCTGCAACTTTTCAATTTAGGAGTCAGGACAGTGATTGCCAGTCTGAATGTCTGTGTGTGTGTCTGATGTCCTTCACAGGCCCATCTGTGGCCTTAGCTAGGGTTGTTGTCCAGAGGGTAGTGAGGGAATTGTTTCTGACTCAATATGTGCCTCATCTCTAGTTCTGCACTATGCTCAGGACCTCAATCCCCCAGGGTGACACTCTTGTTGGTCATTCACCTATGACACTGTACATTTCAACATTATTGTGCCCAGACCCTTCCATCACCACCAGCATGTGCACATACTTGCATGTGTTGGCACTGTTTGTGTTTCCAAATAGTCCCTCCATTTAAAATATCAGATGCCCCACGTTGGACCTCTGTGTGACCCCATCTGGCCTGCACATTCACCGCCCAATCTGACAGTGACACAACACTGAATGTACAGTGTGTCAA
Organism: Calotriton arnoldi; assembly: GCA_963921515.1. NCBI lineage: Eukaryota > Metazoa > Chordata > Amphibia > Caudata > Salamandridae > Calotriton > Calotriton arnoldi. The sequence continues at coordinate 405,299 of CAWUFW010009052.1, read as the reverse complement.
ATCTGTGCTTTTCCTCTTGACTCTCCATCAATGAGCCATTACAGACATGTAGATTGCACACGACAGGCCTTGTGATGAGGGTTTGCGTTTGTGAGGTCATGTCCCTCAATGTGACCTCCATGACACAGTGTGGCAGTTTAAGGGCAAGTGCTTTGAGGGCTGCGCAGTGTTGGGCACAGTGAGTATTCACAGTAACATATGTAGTAATGTCCTGCATGTCTTGGTATTCCCAAAAATTTGCAGTAGATGTGGTCAGCATACACATTTTGCTCTCTGCTGGCATCCTGCATGGCTATGAGATGGGCATGTACTGTGTCCACCCTCATACCTGCATGCATTAATGTGTGTTTCCCACATGATGATGTTTGAATGTCGCAGATTTATTGTCTCTGCTAAAGTTATGGCTGAAGTTGGGATGAGTCAGTGTCATGCTCCTGCCCTGGGAAATGGTGGTAGGTTACACTGATTATTGCACCCTCTTGTCTCCCATGTCTGCAGCTCAAAGTCAACCAGCGCTAGGCCGTGTTGTTCCGCTCTGTTGCGTCTAGTGTTGTTTGTCTTACATAGGCGTAGTTGTGGGGTGTGTGGTTGACAGGCAGTAGGGGCTACATGGACAGGACTTCAATGGTGTTTCGGTTGTGTGTGATGGGTTGCACAGTGGCTGCCGTGTGGTACTATATTCAGTGTGGCTTGTGCATGCAGACGTGGCTCCTTGGGTGTTGCTGTGTCTTTGATGGGTCATGTGGGGTGTGAGTCTGTGGTTCATGTCCGTGTGCACATTGTTCACTTGTTCGTGACAGTGGGCGGTGCTGCGTGTTCGTCTGCTACGTAACATGTCCCATGTGTTGGTCGTGTTACAGTCCTCATGCCTCCAGTAATCCAGCCCTGTCCAGTTTCCCACCTGCAGGTTGTTCGTGCGTGCACTGTACTGGATGCCACATGGTTCTAAGCGGGGGTGCTCCATGTTGCAGGTCTGTGGGGGTGGGGGCGGTGTTGTGGGTCGTGGTGATGGCTGGACACCCACTGACACCGATTGTTGTGGACCGTGATGTCTACCTTTCGGCTGTCGGTGTGCACTGCGGTGGCTGACACGTGGGTGTGGGGTGTGGGGGATGCTCCTCCTTGCTGTGCTGTGGGACTAGGGGCCTGGTGTGTGTTGTACTTGAGCTGTCCACCCTCCCACCCACTGCACTTTGTGTTCCTGCCACTTACCTGTTACTTGTCAGTTAGTGCAGCTATGGCGGACACATGGGTGTGGTGGGTGCTCGTTGTGGCACTTCTGGCATACTTGGGGACCTGTTGGTGGTTACGTGGCTGGCTGAGTGTACACATGCCCCCACGTATCTTACAGTTGTTAGGTTTGGGCTGTGTGTGGTGGTGTCTGTTGCATGTGTGTGTGATGTGTTGTGTATTGTGTGCTGGACATGGGGGTGTTTGTCCCTGGGAGCTGTGGCATGGTGGTAGTGCATGTGAGTACATAGCGGTGTGCTGGTATACATTAGTTTGTACTTACCAGCCTCCACTCCCTCTGCTAATCCGGCGAGGATCTCCGGATGTATAATGACTCGCACCTTCTCCTCCCACGCTTTGAAGGTCTTGAAGAGCGCGGGATTCCCTCCGCCAGTGACGGCAGCCAGCTCTCTGTTCTTGCTCTCCTTCTTCTTGACCAGGCTCTTGACGTCATTCCACCGTTTGTTGATTTCAACTCTGTTCCTGGGCAGGGTCCCGACTGCATTGACCTGGTCTACGATCCGGTTCCACATTCTGTTTCTGGTGGCTAGTGGTGTGTGCTGGACCAGGTTCCCATAGATTTGTGGGTGCACCTTGATAATCTCGTCGACCATGACCGTCAGCTCAATGGGCGTGAACTTGGGCATTCTTTGTGGTGCCATGGTGTTTGTGGTGCTGGTGCGGTGTGTGTTGTGTAATGTGCAGGGGGTTTGTGGTGCCGGTGTTTGGTGGTGGTGGTGGTTGTGGTTGTGATGTGTGCGTTTCTGTGGTGTGCTGCTGTCCTTGCTGTGTCACTGTGTCCTCTCCTCTCCTCTCTAGTTTGCAATGTTGCAAGGGGTTGTGGTCTGTGGGAGTGCTGCTTTTGTACTTACCTATGTGGGTGTGTCCTCATGGTCTGTTGTTTTCAGGTGTGTTGTGTCTGGTGTTCTGGCCTTTGTATTTTTTGTTTGTCCAGGGGGTGTTTTCGGAGTGTGTACTGTGCTTGTGTATTTGTGCGTGCCTTGCTGTGTGGACTTGTTGGCCATGTTGTGTGCGATTGTTTTTGTCAGCGGATGGTTTCTGTGCAGGGACGTGGGCGCCATGGCTTCTGCCGTGTCAATTCTCATCGGCGTTGTTTGCGCTGGCGGGCGGTATATTTGTGGTTTACCCGCGCTCATGGCGGTGCGATCGTAATTTCACGTGCGGTGTGTCGGCCGTGAGGGCGGGCGGTTTTGTGTTGTCGTGCGTGTTTCCGTCCGTGGCGGGCGGTTTGACTCCGACTCGGACGAGGGCGGGCGGTATCTTGTGTGGTTTTTCGCCGATGGCGGTTTTCGGTTTGTGTAATCGTAATGGCGTGGTCGGTGTTCAGACGGTGTGTGCGGGCGGATTTTTGCCGCTTTCATGCCTGGCGGATTTTTTCACGCCCGGTATCGTAATGGGCCTTATTGTGATTTTATTTTTTAAGGAAGTGTGTATTAGTTAAATTAACTAATAATTAGTTAACACTTCCTTAATTTTTCGGATTTCACGGAGCGGTTCTTATTTTAAACTATTTTTCGTTTTTTTTTTATGGCTACCGGATTGTCGAGTTATAAATGGAGGATTAACTTTTGACACAGTTGTATTTTTACATTTTTTGGGGGTTACTTTTTAATATCTATGGATTATGTACTACCTGGATTACTTTAGAAGATGTGGCATTTTTCGATTACAACTACGGGAATGGTAAGTGTTTTTAAACTTTTTAATTGTGGGAGAGAAATGATTTTAATTTAATTGCAGTTGCTGTTTATTTGCTTTAATGTTTAATTAATTTGTCTATATATATGTAAATATTAATTTATAAAATATATTAGACAAATTAATTAATTTTATTATGAAAAAATGCACTGTTTTTATTCTAATAATTTTATTGTTTAGAATAGTATATTTACATAGTTTGTATGTTTTAGAGTAGGCTTTTGGCTATCATATTTAAGTATTCTAGGCCTCTTGTGGAAGGGTATAGCTGAACTTGCTGTTGAAGATACTGATACATTTGGTTAGTTTGTCTTGAAAGCTTTGGCTTTAGTTGGGTGTCAGATTGTTGCATTCTGAGTTCTTGGAAGCTTTGTTCTTTTTGTATGGCAAGTAATAGTTTATGTAGGGTAGAAGTGCCTCGTCCTGTAGAAGATAGGAAGGCATTATGCCAACCTTCAACTGCGTTATTGTTTTTAGCTTGTTGGTTAAGTGTAGTTAGGTACACGTTCCACCAAGGAATTTGAAATTTGGGTTGACTCCTATGGCCTGATCTATGTAATCTCCCCACCCAGGTATCCTCAAAATAGTCTAGGAGGGGAGATAATTTCTGTTCATTTTGTTGGTAAAAAGAACTTTCAATTAAAAGGTTATAATACTCAGCCACATCTGTAACTGGCACATAGCCCAGGTCAATTAGATTTTTAATTTGGTATGCAAAGGTAATATTTGTTGCATATTCTACACTAAGAGGGTCATTACGATGGAGGGCGGAAAAAAATCCAACCGCCATGGTAGCGGAAAATCACCGTCCGCAGGTACCGCGGAAACACCGCCGACCCTATTAGGATCAACTGCCAAAATATTCCAACCGCGGCGGTAGGAGGCATCGAAAAACCGCCCGTAGACGGCGGAGATGGGGAAAATCCGAACGCAACGGTCGGTTTCACATCGTACACACACAAAACCGCCGCCAGGCATGCGGAGTGACCGCCAATGATATTATGAAATCCCCGATGTCACAGCGGTACGTTCCACTGTATCCGACCGCCGCGGTCACTAACAGTAATGAATATGAGATACGGCAGAAGGCCTGCAGCATAGCCATCGCTGCAGATGCTCCATCAACAAAATGGCGGCCAAGGAAAGAAACACACAATAAGGCCACCAAATGCACACAGGCAACTAGCCCTGCCCCCAAAATAACCTGAAACATCCCAATGACACACCCCCATGGCAAATTCAAACATACAAATCACTGGACAACCCACACAGCACACCTGACAGCATTACACCATCTTGACACACCCACATAGCTGAGCATAAAACCACAATCCTTTGCAAAACGACTCAACAGAAGGAAACAACACCAGAGCACGAAGGAGAGCCAAACCTGCACACATCACACCACCACCACAACACACACACACACCACCTACACCACCCACACCACCCTCACAACTCCACCCCGAAAACATCAGCACAGCACACACCATGGCACCACAGAAAATGCCAAAATCCACAGACACTGAGTTGACAGTAATGGTAGATGAGATAATTAGAGTAGAACCACAACTCTTTGGTAGCATGGTCCAACAGAGACCATTAGCCACAAGAACAAACATGTGGGTAAGGATAGTGGACAAGGTCAACGCAGTAGGGAACGTGCCCCACAACAAGCAGGAAATCCAGAGGCGGTGGCATGACCTGAAGAGTGTTGTCAAGAAGAAGAGGGCCAAGAACCGTGAGCTGGCTGATGCGACTGGTGGAGGCCCTCCCATTCCACCAAAACCATTCTCTGTGTGGGAGGAGAAGGTGCTTGCCATACTGCATCCAGAGAGTCTTGAAGAAATACCCGGGGAGTGGAGGCTGGTAAGTACCAACTAATGTATACCATGAAACTGCCATGTACTGTCTTGCACAACTACAAAGCCACATCTCTGAGGCACAAGTACATTCATCTGCACCCCAATACCAAACACAGGTCTCACTGATTTAACATTCACCCCATTAGAATCATCACAAAGGTACCCAACATCAACTGTGTTGTATGTGTCCAGGCAAGCAGCACTACAACTCCCACCAGCCACCCCTGTCCCACCTCTCAGAAGGAGGAGCATGCCCCCCACCCAGAAGCATGTCTCAGCCATTGTGTGCTTCACCCTCACCTAACATGTAGGTATCCATCTTTCCAGGGAGGTGTGTTTGGAATAGGGAGGCCTGCACTACAACTCCCACCAGGCCCCCTTGTCCCACAGCTGAGCAGGATGGACTACTCCCCCACCCAGAACCATGTGGCAGCCATTGTGTGCTTCACCCTCACCTAACAGGTAGGTAGACATCTTTCCAGGGAGGTGTGTTTAGAATAGGGAGGCCTGCACTACAACTCCCACCAGGCACACCCTGCCCCATCCCTCAGCAGGATAGAGCACTCCCTCCCACCCAGAAGCATGTGGTAGACATTGTATCACTACAAACAAACTGACAGGTAGGTATCCATCTTCCCAGGGAGGGCTGTTTGGGGGTGGGAGGCCTGCACCACAACTCCCACCAGCCACCCCTGTCCCACCTCTCAGAAGGAGGAGCACTGCCCCCCACCCAGAAGCATGTCTCAGCCATTGTGTGCTTCACCCTCACCTAACATGTAGGTAGCCATCTTTCCAGAGAGGTGTGTTTGGAATAGGGAGGCCTGCACTACAACTCCCACCAGGCCCCCTTGTCCCACAGCTGAGCAAGATGGACTACTCCCCCCACACAGAACCATGTGGCAGCCATTGTGTGCTTCACCCTCACCTAACAGGTAGGTAGCCATCTTTCCAGGGAGGTGTGTTGGGAATAGGGAGGCCTGCACTACAACTCCCACCAGGCACACCCTGCCCCATCCCTCAGCAGGATGGAGCACTCCCTCCCACCCAGAAGCATGTGGTAGACATTGTATCACTACAAACAAACTGACAGGTAGGTATCCATCTTCCCAGGGAGGGCTGTTTGGGGGTGGGGGGCCTGCACCACAACTCCCACCAGCTACCCCTGTCCCACCTCTCAGAATGACGAGCACTGCCCCACACCCAGAAGCATGTCTCAGCCATTGTGTGCTTCACCCTCACCTAACATGTAGGTAGCCATCTTTCCAGGGAGGTGTGTTTGGAATAGGGAGGCCTGCACTACAACTCCCACCAGGCCCCCTTGTCCCACAGCTGAGCAGGATGGACTACTCCCCCTACCCAGAACCATGTGGCAGCCATTGTGTGATACACCCTCACCTAACAGGTAGGTAGCCATCTTTCCAGGGAGGTGTGTTTGGAATAGGGAGGCCTGCACTACAACTCCCACCAGGCATACCCTGCCCCATCACTCAGCAGGATGGAGCACTCCCTCCCACCCAGAAGCATGTGGTAGACATTGTATCACTACAAACAAAGTGACAGGTAGGTATCCATCTTCCCAGGGAGGGCTGTTTGGGGGGTGGAGGCCTGCACTACAACTCCCACCAGCCACCCCTGCCACACCTCTCAGAAGGAGGAGCACTCCCCCCACCCAGAAGCATGTATCAGAAAGTCCACCTAAAAATGACAACTGGACAGGTAGGCAGACAGTGCATGCACCCCACCATTCCTCAACAAAAGCATTGAGCTAATGACAACACAAGGCCTCACATCACAACAAAATACACCCCAATAAAATAGCAATTGATAGTATGCAGATAGCTAAGCGTATGTAACTGTGACAGAAACAGAACTGTGACTCAACTAAACCCATGTGTAAGCAAATCAGAGACCATATATGCACTGCACTGAATGCTATCTGTAAGTTCCATGGGTGCTGAGCATGAAGGACCATAGTAACAATAAACAGGCATGGTCTGTTGAACAATGAAATCCAAGCACGGAACATTACAAAGGTATGCATGAGATAACAATGGTACAATGGCTAGTACATGTGCATATGTAACATCTGTCAGGAAGAGTAATCAGCAAAGATGCATCACATCAAGTTGTATAGCAGCCAGTTGTCAGATGACAACCTTTCAGTTTAATACTAAGAGCTTAACGTGGGGCATGGTATCCAATGACTTGTCACACCATGGAAATCAATCAATCAATCAATCATGTCACTTATAAAGCGCACTACATACCCACGAGGGTCTCAAGGCGCTGGGGGAAGAGGGGGGTGGTGCTGCTACTGATCGAAGAGCCAGGTCTTGAGGAGTCTTCTGAAGGCCAGTAGGTCTTGGGTCTGTCGGAGGTTGGTGGGGAGGGTGTTCCAGGTCTTGGCGGCGAGGTGGGAGAAGGATCTGCCACCGGCGGTCGTTTTCCGGATGCGGGGGACTGTGGCGAGGGCGAGGCTGGTCGAGCGGAGCTGGCGGGTGGGGGTGTAGAAGCTGAGTCGTCTGTTGAGGTAGGCTGGTCCGGAGTTGTGGAGTGCTTTGTGTGCGTGGGTGAGGAGCTTGAAGGTTATCCTCTTGTTGACAGGGAGCCAGTGCAGGTCTCTCAGGTGGGGTGTGATGTGGCTGCGTCGGGGGATGTCGAGGATAAGACGTGCAGAGGCGTTCTGGATGCGTTGCAGCCGTCTCAGGAGCTTAGCCGTCGTTCCTGCGTAGAGGGCGTTTCCGTAGTCCAGCCTGCTGGTGACGAGGGCCTGGGTGACTGTTTTTCTTGTTTCGGTGGGGATCCACTTGAAGATCCTGCGGAGCATTCGGAGGATGTTGAAGCAGGATGAGGAAACGGCGTTGACCTGCTTAGTCATGGAGAGGGTGGGGACGAGGATGACCCCTAGGTTGCGTACGTGGTGGAAAAAGATGTATGTATCTCCACATCATGTCATGACGCACATCACTGTGCAGACATACAATTTATGAAATACGTAACTGTGTGTTGCATAACATGTAAATAAGAGACATCAAACACAGCAAGCCTGATGGGTGTAAGTCAATGACTATGTACCCTCTGTTCCACAGGTGACCAATAACTGACTGCAGAGGACCACAACCTCAACCTGCAGAGCCAGTCTCCTCCCCGGAACATGGACACTCTGATGCGGAGTCCCTGAATTCTTTGGATGAGGAGCTCCAATCCGGCCCATCTGGTGTGCCAGGGCGCAACCGGTCACATGACCCCACTGCCCCCTACCCCCACCCTCAGCAACAACATCAACGCTGACCCCTGCTGGAACGACCTGTGCCACCACCACCACTACCACTGCTGCCTGCAACACTCGCCCTGCCCCAGAGGATGCCCAGCCCACACCAACAACTGCGGAGGGCAGGGAGAGTAGGCGTGTGCCTAGAGTGGTGAGGCAACAGGTCAGTGATAGCAGGGCAGGTGGGAGGACAAGTGGGACTCCAACACCATAGGACACTATGACCGAAGCCCTGCCTAACATCACCAGAGTTGTTGGTGCCTATGAACACACACAGGCACAAATGGGCCAGGTCCACGAAGAAGCCCTGGAGCTCCAAAGTCTGCTGAGGTCCATGGACAACTGTATGGGACAAATCGTGGACCTCATGGGCCAGTTAGTGGCGGTACAGAGGGACAGGCCTGTGCCACATACCACACCTCCACCTCCCCCCATTCCCACGTAGGATGACAGTTCATCATCCACCCCTGCGGGCACGGAGAGGGGTGACTCCTCAGACCCCACTGGCCCAGCAGACGATGCCCCCCCTGCCAAAAGAAGAAGGGGCCGCCAAAGAAAAACTTGGGACTCACCCGTGGCAAAGCACCTGCCAAACACCAGTCAAAGAGCCAGCCATGATGGCAACACTCTTCACCCTGCCATTGACTTTGTACACTGTCCTTACCCACACTGCCATGGTAATGGCATCCGTCTGTTGGACTGTGTCACCACATGAATGTGGTGCCTACTCAATTGTCTCATCTACCATCACTGCCAACTCATTGATTCACCATTCACACTTATGTAAATATCCACTTCCCTCTCACATATACCCACTGAAAATAAAAAACAATAACGCACCAATGTAGTTGTGTCTGCTCCATGTTTATCACAGTATGTGCAATGTCTACCATGGTTACAATGTCACAGGAGCATGGATTCTCTGTAGGCAAGGAGAGGCAGAAGGGACCTAGCAAAACACAACAGAACAAAAGTCACTAGTCAGGTGGTGGCATCACCGCCATCACACAACACATGTCATCAATGTACTCCAATATGCACACATTACAATGTGCAACAGTACCAACATAGACATCCTGTAGCTGTGCCAAACTATCCTGTACCCAACACATAGGCAGCCAGCACTGAGTCAACAACAGGATGCAGTCACAAAGATCACATAGACCTTTACGCAAACAACTACATCAACAGACAATGGACCAGTTGTACATTGTCACTCACCTTCAAGTGAAGTAGCGGTTGATGAGCTGCTGACGCTGGTCGACACCTTCCTCCTCTCCACTATCCTCGTCCCTGGACATTTGTGGGATCGCAGGTGGGGGCCTCGGCTGGTCATCATCGTCCAGGATCAGGGTGATTTGTTTCCGCAAGGCCAGGTTGTGCAGCATGCAGCATGCTACCACTATCTGACACACCTTTTGGGTGAGTACATGAGTGCCCCTCCGGTCCTGTCCAGGCAGCAAAATCTCGATTTAAGGAGACCAAAGGTTCGCTCCACCACCCGACGTGTTCTCCCATGGGCATTGTTGTAGCGGACTTCAGACGGTGTCCTAGGATTGCGTAGTGGGCTCAGCAACCAAGGTCTGTTGGGTTATGCAGAGTCACCTAGGTGTGAAAAACACATACAGATTAAGTGATACAACTGTGGCAGAGGACAGCATGGCACACACAGCACACAACTTGACTCTGCCCACTCACCCACAATCCATGCTCGCTCCGGAAGTAGATTGGCCATCAACTGGGGCACAATGCTGTTGCGCATGAGGTAGGAATCATGTGCAGAGCCGGGAAACTTGGCACAGACATGCGATATGATCATATTTGGCCTGGCACACCACCTGCACATTGATGGAATGTGAATGTTTACGATTCCTATATATGTGTTCCCGTGCCTGTGGTGGAACCAGGCCAACATGTGTGCAGTCAATAGCACCTACAACATTAGGGATGTGACCATGGGCATACAAATCCGCCTTCACAGCCGCCAAAGCCGCCCTCCTTGGAAAACTTATGTATCGGTCTTTGTATTGCATCATGGCCGAAAGGAAATCCCATAGCCCCATGCTGAAGGTGGGCTGCGACATCCCCCCTGCAATGCCCACCGTCTCCTGGAATGACCCACTAGCTAGGAAATGCAGTGCCGCCATCACCTTTGATTCAGTTGGTAATGCTGTTGGGTATGTCCTGCCAGCCCGCAGGTGTGGCTCCAACATAGCACACAGGTCTTGGATGTTTGTGCGGTCCAGACGGAATCTGCGTATTACGTCATCATCCTCAATGTTAGCCAGCAGGGTGACTGGACGATACACATTAGGTCGCCTCCTAGGTGAGATGAAAGGGGACACGTCATTGCAACAGAACATGAGATGTGCACAAATCCGTAGCTTTTGATTGACACAGCGCAAACATTGACTGGCATCACAATGCAGCATACAGTGCAAGTCAAATGTTGTGACACCTTGAGAAAACATTGTTGTACACTTGTTCAGTATTCGCACAGTGAGAACAACCAACATGGAAACTGTCTCTGTGAATGCTAATAGTCACATTTCAAACTCTTGTGTAAACAGCCCTGACAGTATATGATACAGGACATGTGTGAAACAGAAACACTGCTGGCTTCCAAGTGGCTGCTGTACCTGCCACACATTCTTGTGCAATCATGACAGGGGACACATTAACGACACAATTTGTCTAGTTCTGAAGGACTCATTATGGAATTTGAGCCACTTCAAATCCACACAAGTTTAGAGACATTCACATACATATTCACAAGCCTGTGCTAATATCCACTGTCATCAGTAGACATGCCATACATGCTGGTAATCACAATTCAAAGTCAGTCAATGACTAATAATGAAAAGCATTTGCAGATTCTGTGTCGCCGTGGATCAAGACACAATGACACCACTGCACAATATCATCAACAAGCAGACAGATTGTCAATGTGGCACACAAAAAGTGGATAAGGTACGTGATCCAAAAGGACTGTAGACAAACGTTAATCTGCACTTAAGTTGCACTATGACATGCAGTATGAAGGTAGCACTGCCCAAACACACAACTGAAATACAACAGTTGCCATGGAGCTAATCATCCAGCTGCTTGGAGATACAACAGTGCCACAAAAACAACCTACAACACCACCAGGACAAACCCACACCAGTATACCTACAAGTCAGCGCATGAATATACTGAGTACATAACAAAAACACAACAGCCTCATACACATAACACCAGCGGATGTCATTGCACAACACAGGTACTAAAGGACAAACATCAAAAGCATCCTGAGCCACATTCCCCACAGGCTGTCAGGACCAACACAGCGGACTATCAACATCCCTCCGCAGACAAAGATGCTGGCTGTGCATCACTTGTTGGCCTCTGGTACCTTCAAAACAACAAAAGTTAGAGTTGGATGAGAGTCACAGCCAGCCCTATCAAGGTATATCTCACCTGTCTTGGATGCCATCATTAGCTTGATTCAACAGCACCTTCAGTTCACCCCACTGCACAGGAACAGCTTGTGCCCCAGAAAGGCTACTACGCAATAGCAGGCTTATCCACTCGTGTTGGTTTAAAATCACTGCACACGTGTCCTACTTGTGCACCCTGCCAACACTGCACACAATTACTGCAAATGAAAGCACACGCATTACATCAATGTGCAGCCAATTGTGGCACACCGTCTACTGTTCACAGATGCCATATCAAAGTTACCAGTCAGTGAGCACCATCACCACTTTTGGCTACAGTCCATCATCCAAGGCAACAATCTTTATGTGAACAAGGTCAATGCACCTGTCCTTGGTGAGTACCAACGTAACACACCACACACATCAAATCCACTATCAACATACTCACAACTGTGGAAATATACATATAACAAAATCACATATGACAGGCCGAACAACATGAGCACATACCAGACTCAATGACACAAGTAATGGTGATAACATTTGGCAGATATGGAGACAAAACATACCCAAAGGCATAGATACAAGTGAAAAATAATAAGGATGTACAGAATGCCAAGTGTGCCGGTGATGTAATTAACATCCTTGAGTATGTAGAGCACACACATGTCCATGTGGACATATACTGTTGGATTTACTACTGTGAACAATTACATTACATGAAGGCTGTAATAGGTGTTACCAAACAGACAACAGTGTGACATATGTGGTGAGTAATGAAAATAATGCTGAAATGTTTGTACAATCATGTAATGTATTGTGACATATTGTGTGAGATCTGAATATGTGTGTAAATATTGGGATCAGATATGAAATTGGGGGTAAGTTTTTGGTGTCAGATATGAAATTGGGGCTAAAATGTGGTGACATATATGAAATTGGGGATAAATTTGGGGGTCAGATATGAAATTGGGGCTAAAATGTGGTGACATATATGAAATTGGGGATACATTTTGTTGACAGATATGAAAATGTGTGTAAATGTGGGCTCAGATATGGAATTGTGTAGAAGTAATGTGCCCCATTAGTTTTTTCAGTGTGGCATTTGGTGTTAGATATGAAGTTAAGGCTGTCATTACTAACTATAGCCCATTTAAATTACATCCAGTGCCATGATATTTTGTAAGTGACCACTGTTCGAAGTACAGATATGACCCATGACATTGACACAGCACGATGTGTCCATTAGTGCCTTAAACGTGCTCAAACAACACTATCACGCCCATAGTCAACAATGTCATGCTGCACCCTCGCCGTAGCGAGCGCCTGGCACCAGCGGTGTGTCACCGCCATGGCCCAAGACACCATAGCGGGATTGATAGGCATATACACATGGCTAATGGCGGTTAGCATGCTCCAACACCCAGATCCCGGTCACTCATAGCAATGCATGTGCCCGGAATCGCGGTAGCTACCGCCTGGCACCAGCGGTGTGTCACCGCCATGGCCCAAGACACCATAGCGGGATTGATAGGCATATACACATGGCTATTGGCGGTTGGCATGCTCCAACACCCAGATCCCAGTCACTCATAGCAATGCATGTGCCCGGAATCGCGGTAGCTACCGCCTGGCACCAGTGGTGTGTCACCGCCATGGCCCAAGACACCATAGCGGGATTGATAGGCATATACACATGGCTAATGGCGGTTGGCATGCTCCAACACCCAGATCCCGGTCACTCATAGCAATGCATGTGCCCGGAATCACGGTAGCTACCGCCTGGCACCAGCGGTGTGTCACTGCCATGGCCCATGCATTGAAATGAAATGAAATGAAATTTGTACTTGTAAAGCGCACTTATACCCCCAAAGGGGTGTCCTGGCGCTGTACGCATACCGCTGTGGAACCCTTCCTGGCTTTTCCCTGTGAAATGTCCACTCCTGGGCACCCCCAGGGTGAAGCCAGGCATCCCAGCGCTGTTGGGGTCGTTGTGGCCCATGCATTGACAGCCAATGCAAGTTTGAAAATCGCGGTAGGCGTGCTCCGCCACCGCGGGGCCGGTCATTGGATGCACTTGAAAGATGCACCACCGCGGTACCGCACGCCTGTCCCCTGCAGTGTGTCACCGCCATGGACCATGCCCTTCCAGCCAATGGGAAGCGCAATCGCGGTAGCCTGATGCAAGTTTGAAAATCGCGGTAGGCGTGCTCCGCCACCGCGGGGCCGGTCATTGGATGCACTTGAAAGATGCACCACCGCGGTACCACACGCCTGTCCCCTGCGGTGTGTCACCGCCATGGACCATGCCCATCCAGCCAATGGGAAGCGCAATCGCGGTAGCCTGATGCAAGTTTGAAAATCGCAGTAGGCGTGCTCCGCCACCGCGGAGGCGGTCATTGGATGTATTTGAATGAGGCAGACCTGGAATACCAAATTGCAGCAGCTTAGAACCACAGAATCGAGCCCTGGGGGCTATATATGTGTGTGAGAGAGCCACACATTTCCACAGCTCACTGAGCCTGCTACCTGAGACCCCTCACCTGCTGCTGCCTCCAGGGACTGCTGCCTGAGACCCCTCACCTGCTGCTGCCTCCAGGGACTGCTGCCTGAGACCCCTCACCTGCTGCTGCCTCCAGGGACTGCTGCCTGAGACCCCTCACCACCAACTGCCGCTGCTACTGTCTCCTGCCCACAGTGATGGCGAGGACTGAGAAGGTCCGTGCCACTCCCTTCACCACCGAGGAGCTGGAGGTCCTGGTGGACGAGGTGCTCACCCAGTATCCAAGGCTATATGGTGCGCCAAATGTCGTGGTAAGTATCTCAGAGTGTGAGTGAGAGTGCAGGGGGGGCACACATGAAGTTGATCTGCTGCAGTATGTGCGTGAGAGTGTGGGGTTGGGTCATGCACTGCCTAGCATGCTGTTTCCAGGGGGAAGGTGTGTTTAGCCTATTCAACACGTTTCCCTGCCTGCACATCCAGATGTGAGGGAAATGTAATGTCTTGTCAGACATACAGTGAGGCTGCAACTTTTCAATTTAGGAGTCAGGACAGTGATTGCCAGTCTGAATGTCTGTGTGTGTCCCTGATGTCCTTCACAGGCCCATCTGTGGCCTTAGCTAGGGTTGTTGTCCAGAGGGTAGTGAGGGAATTGTTTCTGACTCAATATGTGCCTCATCTCTAGTTCTGCACTATGCTCAGGACCTCAATCCCCCAGGGTGACACTCTTGTTGGTCATTCACCTATGACACTGTACATTTCAACATTATTGTGCCCAGACCCTTCCATCACCACCAGCATGTGCACATACTTGCATGTGTTGGCACTGTTTGTGTTTCCAAATAGTCCCTCCATTTAAAATATCAGATGCCCCACGTTGGACCTCTGTGTGACCCCATCTGGCCTGCACATTCACCGCCCAATCTGACAGTGACACAACACTGAATGTACAGTGTGTCAAATCTGTGCTTTTCCTCTTGACTCTCCATCAATGAGCCATTACAGACATGTAGATTGCACACGACAGGCCTTGTGATGAGGGTTTGCGTTTGTGAGGTCATGTCCCTCAATGTGACCTCCATGACACAGTGTGGCAGTTTAAGGGCAAGTGCTTTGAGGGCTGCGCAGTGTTGGGCACAGTGAGTATTCACAGTAACATATGTAGTAATGTCCTGCATGTCTTGGTATTCCCAAAAATTTGCAGTAGATGTGGTCAGCATACACATTTTGCTCTCTGCTGGCATCCTGCATGGCTATGAGATGGGCATGTACTGTGTCCACCCTCATACCTGCATGCATTAATGTGTGTTTCCCACATGATGATGTTTGAATGTCGCAGATTTATTGTCTCTGCTAAAGTTATGGCTGAAGTTGGGATGAGTCAGTGTCATGCTCCTGCCCTGGGAAATGGTGGTAGGTTACACTGATTATTGCACCCTCTTGTCTCCCATGTCTGCAGCTCAAAGTCAACCAGCGCTAGGCCGTGTGGAGGGCCATTGCATGCAAGGTGCGTGCTCTGGGTGTCTCCAACCGACGGCGCTCCCACTGTCACAAGAGGTGGGATGACATCTGCCGGCTGAGCAGGAACGTGGCCGAGATGACACTGGGGCTGATCCCTCCGGCCGGCAGGTTGGCGCGGCGCAGCATGACACCACTAATGGCACGCATTTTAGCTGTGACGCAGCCTGAACTGGATGCACGTCTGAAGGGGCATCAGCAGCAAGCTGGTGGTGAGTATTCTGTGAGTGTGACTTTGGGTGTTGTTTGGCTGCATGTGCTCCAAGCCTAGGCCAGTGCAGTGCTGTGATGTTGCTAGTGTGATGCAATGGCGTGTAAGTGGCCGCAGTGTTGGGTGCAGTTGTCATGTATTCCCCCTACATGTACCTTCCCATGTCATTGGTGTAATGGCCCTTGACTTCACATTTGTAGTTGTGGCCTTCTGGTATCATCTTCATTGGGGTAGTCATGGACATCCCATGTCAGGGTCCGGCAGAGTGCATAATCTGAGTGTGCCATCATCAATGTGTGCTTTGCCTGACGTCAGATTTGTGCTGACTACACATCTAACACCAATGTGCAACTGTAGTTGTGCCCCAAGATACGACATGGTGGATGGCATGTGCTCATGGCCATTGTGGGCGTATATGTTGGAGTCTGTGTCTGTGTTGGACACTTCTGCTGGCGCAAGATGTGACAGTGGCAACATGTTGTGAGTAGAATCTTTTACCCCCTCAGGGCCCTAGGTGTGCACAGAGGGATATGTGTGTCTGGTTAGACGGAGCCACCAACAGGCTAATTGGCTGTGTGTTCATCACATGTGTGAATTATGCCAAGTTTGCATTATGCACGGTAATTTCGATGTTTGGATTGAGGTTGCACAATGTTAATGCCCATGGTGTTGTCCAACATGGATGATTGTTCATCATTAGTGATGCTTTCCTTGCAGATATTTGTAATCTTGATGCCAATGTATTGATCCTACCTCTCTCTCTCATGCAGCATCTCACATGGGCACGGAAGGACAGGGGACGGACACCAGTGTTGAGGCATCAAGCACAACTGCT
Source organism: Calotriton arnoldi (assembly GCA_963921515.1). Lineage (NCBI taxonomy): Eukaryota > Metazoa > Chordata > Amphibia > Caudata > Salamandridae > Calotriton > Calotriton arnoldi. The sequence goes on along the minus strand of CAWUFW010009052.1, from coordinate 388,731 downwards.
GCACACCAGCATAGTGACACGGATGTCACCAGCGCATCAGAGGGGGACCGTAGTCTTCTAGAGGACTCACAGCCAGAGACGCAGACCTCTACGTCATCTGACGATGGCGGTGACGCATCTATGTTTTCGGCCACAGGAAACGGGGACTCTGCCTCATTGTCCACCACACAGCGTTCAGTGCCCACCCTCCCTGCTACTCCCACTGTTGCTGCCCGTGTTCGCACCACAAAAAATGGAAGAGTGCACTTCATCCCAGGCACCGCTGCCCCTGTCCCCCCTGCTGCCATCAGTGCTGAGTCTGTGGACCTTTTGCACCAGCTGTGTGTGGGTCAGACAGCTCTCCTCAATGCCTTCCTGGACCATGACAAAAAATTGACACAGGTGGTGGCTTACATGGAGGGCGTTCATTCCGACGTGGGTGGGCTACACCGGACTGTACAGTCTCTGTCCTCTGCAGTGACAGCAGCCATTCAACTTGCCCAATCCCATAGTCCTGCTCCAGTCCCTAGGCCCACCACCCTGCCAGTGGCCACATCTGATGATAGTGACCACACACCCCAGACATCAAGGGAAAGTTACAGCACATGCAGCACAAGGCAGCAGCAGCCCAAGCAGTCCAGGGCGCAGACACCATCCCCACAGAAAGGTAAACCCACACCAGAGTGCAGAGGCAAAAGCCCTTCAGGCCACACCCAGGGCAAGGATGGCAAGAAGCAGGCCTCAGGCTCACATGCCTCAGAGGCATCCCCAGCCAAGGACTCACCTGTCCCAAAAGTGTCTCGCATAGACAAGCACACAGTTTCCGTGCCCAATGACAAACAGGTGCCTGCTAAGAGTACGCGTAAGAAGAGCTCCAAGGCAAGTTCACCCACAACATCAACTCCCATCCAGAGCCCTGTGAAGCAGGGAAAGGAGGCCACTGTAGGGGGGACACCTGGTAAACAGGTGATGCAGGGGCAGAGGCAATCCGGGGCCAAGCGTCCCGCAGAATCCAGCACGTCCCCAGAGGGAGGACCAGCATCTGCACATAATCCTGCTTTTGTGATGAGTGTGCCTGTTGTATACACCCCACTTGGCATTAATCCCAGGACAGGGAAGCCATATCAAATCCCTAAGAAGCGGAAGGGCACCCCTCCAGATTCTCCCACACACACTGGGTCTCATGCAAGCATGAGTCCACCTCCACGTGCCACCACCCCACCGGTCGTAGCAGCCCTCAGGCTTCCCAAACCACTGATGGCTCTACCACACCTGAACCTAGCAGCCCTCAGGCTTCCCAGACCACTGATGGCTCTACCCCAGCTGGGCCTCTCTCTCCCCGAGCCAGTACCCCACTGGCCCCGACAGACAGCCACCTCCCAGTCATACTGCCAGCCAAGTCTGAGTGTTAGTCCCCCTCACACACATGTCTCTCCCACAGTGGTGCCATGGACTGCCCATTTTTGACACCCTGAGTGTGTTGCTGACCATGGCAGGGTACAGTACCACCCATTCCCAGTGCTGGATATCATGTACTCACTCTGCACTTTTTACTGGCCCTTGGCCTTGTTGTTGACTGTTGTTCTAGACTTGCCTGTGCAGCTTCTCATGTACCTCATCTGCACTTTGGACTGGTCACTGGCCTTGCTGTTCACTGCTGTTTGCCCCTTGCCTGTGCAGGATCTCATGTACCTCATCTGCACTTTGGACTGGTCACTGGCCTTGCTGTTCACTGCTGTTTGCCCCTTGCCTGTGCAGCTTCTCATGTACCTCACCTGCACTGTGTCCTGGCCACTGGCCTTGTTGTTGACTGATGTTCTAGACTTGCCTGTGCAGCTTCTCATGTACCTCACCTGCACTGTGTCCTGGCCACTGGCCTTGTTGTTGACTGATGTTCTAGACTTGCCTGTGCAGCTTCTCATGTACCTCACCTGCACTGTGTCCTGGTCACTGGCCTTGCTGTTCACTGCTGTTTGCCCCTTGCCTGTGCAGCTTCTCGTGTACCTCACCTGCACTGTGTCCTGGTCACTGGCCTTGCTGTTCACTGCTGTTTGCCCCTTGCCTGTGCAGGATCTCATGTACCTCATCTGCACTTTGGACTGGTCACTGGCCTTTCTGTTCACTGCTGTTTGCCCCTTGCCTGTGCAGCTTCTCATGTACCTCACCTGCACTGTGTCCTGGCCACTGGCCTTGTTGTTGACTGATGTTCTAGACTTGCCTGAGTAGCTTCTCATGTACCTCACCTGCACTGTGTCCTGGCCACTGGCCTTGTTGTTGACTGATGTTCTAGACTTGCCTGTGCAGCTTCTCATGTACCTCACCTGCACCGTGTCCTGGTCACTGGCCTTGCTGTTCACTGCTGTTTGCCCATTGCCTGTGCAGGATCTCTTGTACCTCATCTGCACTTTGGACTGGTCACTGGCCTTGCTGTCCACTGCTGTTTTCCCCTTGCCTGTGCAGGATCTCATGTATCTCATCTGCACTTTGGACTGGTCACTGGCCTTGCTGTTCACTGCTGTTTGCCCCTTGCCTGTGCAGGATCTCATGTACCTCATCTGCACTTTGGACTGGCCACTGGCCTTGCTCTTGTCTAAATTTTGCTGCATAACTGTGTAAAATGTAAATTAAAAAAAATTACTCCTGTTGTCTGCCTTGTCAGTGTCCTTGCTAAATAAAGGGTTACTGTGTGGGTATGGTTTACTGTGACACATGCTCTATATGCCACTTCAACATTGCCAATGTCTTGTTTCCTCTGATCATGTTGTTTCAACTTTGGTGTCCCAGACTTGTGCATCTGTGTGTGTTGGCTTAGATGTAGGTGTGTTTGCTGTGGACTGTTTAACTTCCTGGGTGTGTTGTTGTCTGTGTGATGTTTAGATTGTTGTTGTGTGTGTTCATGGTGTGTCACTCATCTCTGTTTGTAACTGGTATGTCTGTTGTGCACACACTGCTTGGTGTGCATGCAGTGCTGTGAGTGTATGTTGCCTTGTCCTTGCCTGGTGTGCACCCCCTGATGTTTAGCTGTTGTAGCATATTGATATCTTTGCATGTGCATGTGTTGTGTCTGATGTGGCTGTGTGCAGTGTATGTGTTGTGTTGTCTCATGCAGTTGACAGATGCTCTGTGTGTGGTGTTCTATTTGCCTGTCAGTGTGTGTGTTTTGTTGTTGTGTTTGATTCAGATGTGTGTTGCCATTGTGGTGTGCCTTACTTGTGTGTCTGTCACATGAACTGAGGTCTATTGTAGTTCCTGTGCTTGTTTTAGGTGCATCCTTGGTGTTTTCTCCTCTCATATTTGATGTGTCTCTTGTCATTCTTGTGCATGTGCAGGCATGTGGTACACTATGACACCATTTTGAGTTGATGGGTGGTGTGGTATGTCTGTCTGTGTGTCATTGTATGTCCATTTCTCCCTGTTTGTCTCCATTATTGTTTTGTGTGGATGCACTTCTTATATGTGTTGTGGTATGTTGTCTGTGCATTTTTCCTGACTAATGAGGTTGTGTACTCCTGTTGTGTCTGTGCTCCCATTGAATTTCCACTGTTTAACTGCACAGGTCTTGTCTGTTATTGTAGTAGTTCTGTGTGTGTGTTTTGATTGTGTTCTGTGTTTGACTGTTGTTTTTGTGCGTACAGTGGTTCTGCCATCCCTGTGTGTGTGTGATGTTTGTGGATACCCCCCAGGGGGTGTGTTTGCTTGTCAGTGTATTGACTGGACATTATTGGCAAGCTTCTGTGTGTTTGTCACTGGTGTTGTGTGCTGCAGGTGTGATGGGTGTGGGGGTTGTGTGAAGGTTCATACTTGTGTTTGACAGTCATGGAGTGTTGCAATGGGCCCTGTGTGTTGTGCTGCTGACACTCCTGTGATGTATTTGGATACAGATGTGCGGCTGATCATTGTTAGACTTCATACCCTTCCTTTCATCCCTGTGCCTATACATGGGTTGCCTTGCTGTCTCCCTGAGTTGTTGCAGTGAGGTGACTGTGGTTTGACTTCACTCACTGTGACTGCCATGCGTGATTTGTTGGGCTGGGATTGTTGTTATATGTTCCTTCCCTTGCATGTGATGTACACATGCTTGGTGTTCAGCTCCTTGCCGTTCCATTTGTGTGCACCTCACTTTAGGTTTCCTATTTGTTGTCCTCCATTGCTGCTGGCATGTGGTCTGTGTTTGTTGCTGTGTGTCAGTGTGGGGTATGTCTGTGTGACTTGGCAGGCTGTGTGTCCATTAGAGTGTTTGTTCATTATCTGTGTGTGTTTATTTTGTGCTTGGACTCAGTTTACTTGCCATAAGTGTGGTGTTGTTGTGGTGTGTGGGTTCCCCTGGCCCTGTGTTTCTACGCTGTGTGTTACTCTGCAGCCACACCTGATGAGGCTGTCTCCCTAGTTGTTTGTTGTGTGGTGCAGTGTGTGTGTTCACCTGGCTGGTTATTGGGCATGTGGGAGCACAGGAGGGTCACGTGGCATGTCCCTTCATGTTGTGGGTGGGCCTAGTGTGTGGAGTGTGGAGGTATTGCCCTGTGTACTTTGTGCACTGCCCATGCCTTGCGCTGGCCCTGCCTACTACAGTGTGCACATTATTTAACGCGGATTCACCGCTGCGGTCACGTGAACTGAACATTATTTCAAGATCGCGGACATGGTGACCTGGATGAGGAGGGGTGAACTAGTGGCAGGTAGGACATGTGTGGCTACACCTGTTGTTGTGTTCCTGTCCCCACCAGGGTGTCTGGTGGGGGCAGGAACCTTACATCAGCCATGGAGTTGTGGGTTGTGTTTGTGTGCAGAGTTGTGTGATCGCGTACCTGCGGCGGCGTCTGCCACGGTCCATGGCTTGCTGGAGGTGTATCATGTACAGCGCCGGGAAGACGTGTAGTGCCGGGTCCATGGCGGTCGGCTCCGGTATTCACTTTTGCGCTCCGCTGTGGTGCTTCCGCCTGCTCAGATTGGCCGGTTTCTCCGCTGCGGTGTGCCTGGCTGTTTGGCGCATCCTAATTTGTACGGTGGGAGGGACGTCATGCTGCACGGCGGTGGCTCTCGATTGGTTAACTCTGCCGCGGTGGCGGGCACATTTTGATGGCGGTTCACGTCGCACCGCGGCGGTCGGACAATGGGCTGTGTTTGACCATTGAAATATGGCGGGCGTGTGCACCGCTGCTCGCGGGCGGAAAACAGATTTTTCTCCCACCGCCAGCATCGTGGAGGTGCATCCGCCAGTCATCGTAATGGGCCCCTAAGTGAAGATTTTTATAGATGTCTCCATAAACATTGATTAAAATGGAAGCAACATCCTTGTATTGATGTGTGGGGATACAATTTAAGGATAGAATTTATCATAGCTTGCTCAAAGTCTATGATTATTCTTTGAGGAAAAAATTGTTTGTTTCTTGCTTTACTTTACCTAATATTTCAGTATATGTTGCATTCTGTTTATTTGGTAACAAGGCATAAATAAAGGGGATGCAACTGTTATGATATTGGCCATGGATACTGTAAAGTTGGTAGAATGGTTTGGGACATATTGTAAAGGTACCATCCATCATCCATGTTTGGCATTGTTGAAGTTTAGTTATATTGTTTGCTGTAGCAAACATAATAATTCTTTTTCTTTGTTTTTATTATCGTAGAAAATAAAGGGTTCATGACTGTGTGTAATAGCTAGCTCTGGGGAATTATTACGTCTTCAAAACGTTTAGGAGTAGGTATTGTGGTTGTTGTTGCTTTTTAGTTCTTGCTATGGTTCTTTTCATTGAAGCAATGGATGGTAATTGACCGGTTGCTTCTTTGGGTACTTTAGGCAAAATTTCTTTAAGTATAACACTTGTAGGAGTTTGTGAGTTAGTACTTAATTCTTTTATATTATCAAGGGTTGCTCTAACTTCTATTTCAGAAACATTAGGCGGATGGTTATGTTCCCTAGTATATAAAACAGTTGTTTCCCTGGTAGTAGCACGACCATAACATTTATTAGAATAATATTTTGAACATTTCCAATTCACTTTAAGGCCAGTTTGCTTTTCTTGGGTGTAGAGCGTACCCCATGTAACACAATAAAAATTTCCCTTTCTGAGATGTTATAAATTGGGCGCCTTCAGTCATTGTGATGTGGAAAATTCTATAAAAAATGCATATGAATATATATGAAAAAGCATAATATACATGTTTATATGGTAAAAAAAGAGACATTTTTTTCATATACTTACAAAGTGTGATTTAGTTGTCTTTCAATGGAGATGTTCTTTTTTAATAAATGTTGTTTGGTCGTTTGTTTCTGTGAAAGGAAAATAAAGCATATTTTATTTGTTGTTTTACAATTGTATTGTGGTATTGGGGTTTCGGATAGATTAGGGGTTTAGTTGCATTTTTGTGAGATTTTAGAAAGGCTTTTTAAAGTATACTTACTTTGTTAGTTAGATGTTTTTGCGAGGTAAATTCTTTTTTCTCGTTCTTTGGAGTAATATCTGTAGTGGAAACATAAATAGATAAAATATATAAGTTAGTAATTTTAGTTAGCAATTTAAAACTCTGTTACATTTAAATTTAACAGTTTATTTAGAAATGGTAATTTACTTACTTTTTGAAAAGTGTAGTAGGCCTGAATTTGATGCAGTCTTTGCTTGTGGTGAAAATCCAGCAGAGTTTCACCTTCCTTAATTCTTTTGGCTTAAGGTGTAAAATAAGAATCATTTTTCTTTGCTTATATAGTGTATTTTTAATTATTTGTTTAATTTCATTGGTTTATTTCGATCTTCTGTATTTCTATTGGTTAATTTTTATTGTGTTTCTTGGTTTGTTAATTGTTTTCCTTCTATGGAAAACGCTAATTAAGAGTCATTTTTTTTTGGGGTGAGGAAGGAGACGTTGAACTAATTATATTTTAATCAAATATATATGAGATGTATTAAAATGTTTTATATGTTGCAAGTACATATTTTAAATTGTTATTATAAGTGTGTTTATTATGTTATTATTTATTTATGTTGTGATAATTTTGAAAGTTATGTTTTTGGTTTAATTTAATCTGATATGTATGTTTATGTATTTAACTGTATTTATGGTGTTTAAATTTATAGTTTTAATGTATTATTGAGTTGTCGATATATTCTAAAAAACGATAATATTGATGTCTATATTTTTGTAGTCGATATTTTTGACATGTCCTATATTTATTTAGAAACGTTGATATTGTGAATAGCGATATTTATGTGTGCGATATTTGTGTTGTCGATATTGTTACATGACGATATTGTGGTATCGATATTTTTGTATTTTTTTAATTAAGTATACAACATCGATATTTTTGTGAACGATATTTTGTGTCGAAAAATTTGTAGTTCGATAATGTGTCTTTCGTTATTATGTCAGTGATTCCTCATATGGATATTGTTTTTAAAATGTGATTTCTTTGATTTCTCTGGAATTTCTACGAAAGTTTACTAAAGCCTTAAAGGCCTGGCTTTTTTCTTAACTTGCCAGGCAGGCTTAGTTAGCATTGTATGTGTAGATATTTAATTTTCCGTGAGCATTGGTTTCTTTTAGCGCCATGATACCGGCAGGGTGTGTGTTAAGTTAAAAAAAAGCCTAACCTAAACTTACCACTATGCGTGATTCAGGTAATCAATGGTCCTTACAAATGACCTTCTAAAAATACATTTGATGGGTGCTTTATATGTGGGATCAAGTACTCTCTGTCGTACATTATAAGGATATTGCAAGTCCCCGAGGAGTTCCATGACCATATCGATGAAGAAGGGAGAGTTCTTTTATAGGGTTATGGAATTCTGAGGTGACTAATAATATCCTTATCATGTTTAGCATGGTGGTACTTTTTTGCTCATAATACATGGTCACATCATCAGCTTCCCCACAAACCACTTAAATCCTTGATGCATCGCTCTTTTAGATGAAAGAGAGTGCATGTTTCCGCACATCAAGAATGAAAATAGAATATCTAATGCAAAACAAGGCACATAAAAAAGGTGTTAGTTGTTTGTTTCAAAAAGATATGAGAAGCAGTTTAATAAAAGTAGTAGAAACATTCAGAAATATTAAACATTCTCTATAATTACCCAAGGAGTGCAAATCAATATGTTGCCATAAATATCTTCTTTCTTTTTGTCAATGTACAGCTATGGAAATGAAGCAGAAGAAAGAAAAGCAATGTTTTTTCGTTCATTAAACAGCTGCTTTAGTTATGCTCTGTGACCTGATCTGCATTCCCCCTCATCAGCCAGCTCTAGCAGCAGACATTGTGATGTCAGAGATAAACTGTAATACGTTATTACAGTTGAGCTCTGATGTAATTTTTTTGTTAAGTAGGGCTCTCATGGAGAGCCTCTATCATTTATTTCTGTTTCTAAATCCTATTACTCACTGCTATGACATGTCAACAGTTGATAACAAACTTGTTACCCACTGTTGCTACATCATAAAGGCCTTCCAGGCCAGCCTGACTGGGCTCTCTGAGAGCCTGTCAGTGTAGCTTAGTATGAAAGCAGAAAGCACAGCTGCAGGAGGAGGAAAGAAGGCAGGGAACATGCTGGGGGTTGGTCAAGGATGACAGATACGTTTTTTTTTTACCTTTGGGACAGGGGTACATAACAGAGGCCATGTTTTGTATGGCTCCCCATTACTCCTCTGCCCCTGCAAAGAAGTGAAGATATTATCTTACTCCTACTTTGTATTCCTTCCTTTAGTGAGTGAATCTTTTAGTTTTCAAAAAAGACAATTTCATTTCTGTTAGGATTTTCGGGTGTTTCATGGGCTAACAAAAAAGCCCATATAACCCTCTGATAGATATGTATGATCTTACTAAGTGCTGGGAAAAAAAAACATTGGTGTTTCTCTGGTTGAAAGTCTGTACTTCAGTGAGAGAAGAAAGCAAGACAAAGAGGCAGATGTAATCCAAGGTGGAGCTACCTGCAAAGTGTGCACTTAAATTCACGAAACAACATGCAGATTGTCCTAATGGGGAGAATTTCCTTAAAGACCAGAACCACTAGACAAGCCTGGCAAGGATATGTAGAGGTATGTTGAGACCCACTTAAGGATGGGGAGAGTTTGGCTAGTAAGGGCACACCTTGCCCACAATTCCCTCACCTTCCTTGGATCTCAGGAGACACAGATGTTTGAAAACTAACAGCAACAAAATAGCTAAGGCTGAATGTAGGAAATTGGGTTTCTGGTTGAGCAGGGTGAAACCCTACCCAAGCAGCAAATTCTTGTCAGGGTGAAACACAATCAAACCCCAAATTAACCTATGCTTTACCCTATGGTAATGGTAGCTTGGTGCAAAGCAGTCACGATTAAGTTAGAGGTAATGTGTGAAGTATATATGCAGTACTTCAAACAGTAATAAAGTGAAAACACAAAAAAATCCAACACTAATTTAGGAAAATAGAGTAAAATGTATAAAATTATATGAGATCAAAACGACAAAAATCTATGCAGAACTGCAGATATGCAATTTTAAAGGTTTTAAAGCACAAAGCACCAACTGTGGTTATCTTGTCATGCCGGAGCGGGACAAAGTCACAAGCTCATGCCGACCGTGATGGACCACGGGCCAAGCACAGGGACCAAGTTAAGCCCGCTGAATAAAAGTCCTTAAATCCTGTTTTGCGGAGCATTGCGGGATGCCAAGTTAAGAACGTGTCGGTGAGCAGTGGTTCTGCGTCATTGTCAATGATGCCATCAAAGAGGGGGTTTGCTGTGCGAAGTCCTGAATTGAATATGAATCACACACCGGCGATTCTGAAGCAGGTGCGGGGCAGCGATGCACAGTCCTGTGTCGTCATCGAGGGTGCTTTCGACAAGGGGCTCGCAATGTGAAGGCCTCCATTGAGGATTATTGCACAGAAGTAGTTCTGAGGAAACTGCGGCCTAAGGTGTGTGGTACGGCATCGGGGATGCATCACGGGGCGTTGGTTCTGCTCACAGGACCAAACCTGGTCTGGCAGAGCACCTTCAGTCCCACTGTAAGGGTCCAGGACTAGGGTGGCACCATTTGGGGGGTAAGACTCACAGCACAGAGAGCCCAGGTGCTGGGTTACAAGTGGTTGGAGCCTTTTATGTCCCTGAGTCTCTGATCAGGAGGAAAGCCAACTAGCTCTTGGAGTCACTTTGGTGTTTCTGGGATCACGATGCAGGTCCGGTCCTTCTTACTTAGGCAACAGGTCACCAGGGCAGCAAGGCAACAGAGTAGCAGTTCTTCTGGCAGAGTAGCACAGCAGTACTTCTGAGTCTTCCACAGGTCCAGTGGTGTACTGAAGAGTTGGGTCTAAGGGTCCATAATTCATACCTGGTGTCCACTTTTAAAGTAGGAGAAGGTTCTGAAGGTTTCCACCCTCAGATGTGTTTGGAATTTCCTGCCTCCGTCCCCTGGCCACAGCTTGTTAGGGGTCACAAGAGACTATTATCAAAAACCTTTGTGAGTGTGCTGAGCAGAGCCTTTGTGATGTGTAAATGTGGTAGGTGACAGCTCCTCCCCCTCATCAGGTCAGAAATAGCCCATCCTGCCAGCTACTACTCCCCTTCACCTCACTGTCTGGGAACAATACACAAAGACCAATTGCCAGCTGCTCCTAGTCATAAGATCCAGGATACAGGCTGCAGGCACCAAATGGTTAGGATAAGAAATGGCTAACATTCTAAAAGCGGGACTTTAAGAATTGTGACTTAAAATCTGACTTTACCATTTATGAGGGTTTTAAATTACAGTTCTTTAGACACCAAAGTTGACGTGCCTACCTGTCCCAATTGAAAGTTATTACTTATTAAATGTAATAATCTGGAGGGGTTTGGTGCAGGAGGTTTGTGGCACCGAGCCATGCAAGTCCTTTACCTCAAAACATATGATAGCATACTGTGGGACTCATTAGCTCAACTCAAATGGATGGTGCTCTTCCCAAACTGAATGGCACTATCCACTCTCAACATAGAAGCCCTGTTAATCCCCTTTCTAACTTGCATGGGTTTGAAAACAATATGTAAATACACACTCTAAAGGAGCAGTTCTGGCAGATTAAAAGGCATGTGGAACACCTTCACAGGTCCAAACATTTTATTCGTCCACAGTATTAAATATGGCCAGTAGCTGTAGCAAAGAAGCTGAAAGAAACCACTGCCGAACAATTTAAGAAATTGAACAGAAAATAGGCCCACCAGCGTTGGCTCAAAGAAAATCACTAACATCATTTCAAAGACTACAATAAATCAGCTTTTCCCATCTAGTAATAATGGTGACAGGGTTGTTGAAGTTCCTCTGGAGTTGCACTTCCAATGCTCACTTCCAACAGCACTGACTCTGCTACTCATAAGTTTAGAGGTTCAGAGGGGCCAAAGGAGGGAAGGTGTTGGGTTACTGGTTAGCAGGAGGTGAAATAGAGAGGGTGCTGTTGGGAAGGAGATCTGGCACAAGATGGCTGAGGTTGTTAAGTTCTTTACTCATAAGCTGCTCTCAGTCTAACACTTTTTAGTTGTAGTTGTTTTTCTTATTGTTTATCTTGCCTGCAAAGGAAAATGCAGAGTTAGCAAATTTCTACCCAATATCTTAAGATTACGCATCAAAGACATTTCCCAACAAAGGGCCTATTAGGATATCTGGCGGATCGCCACCGAAGGCCCGGCGGTGGTGATCCGCCCGCCAAATATCCTTTTTCACCCCCACCATATTAGCATGGCGAGGGGCCCCGCGGCGGACGGAAAGACCGCCCGCCGCTTTTCCGCCGGTCAAACTGTCGACCGGGCGGAATAGGGTCACAATATGGTGGCGGTGTCTGCATTCATATTATGATGTATGCGGTGACATGCCTTTCCATTGCGGAGACTCCGCCATGGAAAGGCATGCGGAGAATGCCTTCGGGGGCCCATTGCGGGCCCCCGGGGGGCGGGGGGTGTGGATGCCTGCAATTGGGGGGTACCCATGGTACCCCCCTTCATTGGCATGCACAAGGTGGCAGGCACCGCACTGTGCCTGTCACGTTGTGCATGCCAATGCACAACATGCATATATTGCATTGAGGCGGGTGCTGCTTACAGCACCGCCCGCCGCAATGCAACATATGCGGGATGCCACCGCCACCATGGCGGTGGCATCCTAATTGTCATTGCCGGACCGCCGCACCTCTTGCGGGTGGTCCTGTTTGCCGTTGCGGTGGTGGGCGGACACAGTCCGCCCGCCATCGTAATAGACCCCAAAGTTCTTACTGTTGAAGGTAGATTTGAATGGAAGTCACTTTGACCTTAGCATTTAATAACGGTACATACATTCACTTATCCTTTTCAGAATTTTGTCATAGGTTAGTGTAAAGGAATGAGTATGTGCACTCTTTTACTTTAGAGTATCTCTTGGTTGTTTGTTGTAACTCACAAATTGGTAATTCAAGAACTCTTTCATTGGTTTAGGAAAGCAAAACAAACCAGCACAGTACTCACAAAAAAACCTTGATTACCTAAAACTATGCACAAACATCTTTGGATAAAAGTAGCTCAAATTGGCACAATTATTTACTCTGGGTCCCAACACAAAGGAGAATCAGAAAAATCTTGCTGGTATTTTCCTTGTAGGCTTCAGTTCATAATCAAGCTCTGTACTCAACTCTGGAATTATTTGACTACCTTTTGTATGGTGATTCTCTCTTTCAGATGCGCTGTCGCTCTTGATCCTGCTCTCGTCTCTGTGTTGATCCTCCAGTGTGCTGGAATAACAAGAGGTTTGTCTCAGGTAGGATTCCTCTATATAGATCCTGTTTCAAAAATGGCCACCAAGATTTGGTGAAATCTTGTGAGATCTTGCCTTTCAGGAGTATGGGCAGTGGGATTTACTGCAAGAAGAGAGTACCTTAAGGACAAAATAAGGGGCACAATTTAAGCATGTACAACAGTGGTAAGTAGTCAATAACTTGTTCTACTCTTTGTGATTTCTTTTTTGGGTGGCATCGCAAGTATTTGGCAAAGTCTTCTCCACCTATCCTAGCTGCTTGGAGGTTTTTAGTAAACTTAGTTTTAGCTCTTAGCACATGGCAATGGAGTCGAAGACAGCACAATGTACAATTGGCTGTGGAGTGCGTGTTGCATGTGAGGTAGACTTTCCAACCTCTGTAATGTCTGTTGTGGCATGGCATTCTGACAAATGGCCAAGAGACTGCTTTACTTTCTGATATACTAGCTCTGCTCCAGACTCTTTCACAGTTATTAGCGCTTCAGAACATGCCAGAGACCCAGCTTGGAAATCCAATTTCCTCATAGAATTGTATACAGACACAACCACTGATTTTGACTTAGTTCTGGATTCTATTGCACTTCCTATTTCCAGAGTTGATTTTGGCCAAAGACAGATTCTGGACATATCATTGATCCTGATTTGAAGTTTGTCAACCCAATGATACCTGTCTGTGTGAAGCCTAAGGGGCTGATTACAAATGTGGTGGTCGAACTGCAGGACCACAGTTGAGGCGGTTGGGAGAACGCCGCCAAGCCGGCGGCATCCTGACCGCAGCATTACGAGTAAACTGCCAGGCCGGCAATGTTCCATCGGCGGTCTTGAGGCGGCGGCATGCTTTTGCACTGTCATATGTGCACTGTTGCCAGGCACCATGTCGTGCATGGCACACAGTGTGTGCACGACAGTGCAGGCATAAGGAGCGCACCACATGTGCCCCCAGTCCCAATGGTCAAAAGCACCAGGGCCCCTTCCATGACTTTCCGCTGACCTTATTATGGGGGGTTCCTGTCATGAAAAGGTTGGCAGAAATGAAATCGTAATTGGCACGACTGTGCCGGCATCGGCGCCACCACCAATCCCCGCCGCCTTCCCCACCACTGCCGCATCGGGATTCAGGATCCGGATGGTGGCATCGGTCCTGTGGCAGTCTGACCGCCATGCTTGAAATCGGACAGTCAGACTTCCTACTCAGTGGAGGTGTTGTCACCGTCAACGCCACAGCAGTCCCCAGACCGCCACAATCGTAATCAGCCCGTACGACTCTTGAGAGCCAGCAATCTGTGACAGAGCAGCATGACATAATGAATGGCACTCTTCTCAGACAATGACACAATTGCTGCCCCAAGCACTGATGAATGAATGAATGAATGAATAAAAGCTTTGTAAAGCGCGAACTTATCCCAGGGGCGTCAAGGCGCTGCGGAAAGGGATAAGGGAGCAGAGATGCCCATAGGTAACAGGCTTACAGATTTAAGATGGTGAAGAGCCAGGTCTTCAAGGCCTTACGGAACAGAAAATGGGTTTCCAGAGCCGTGATTGAAAGAGGAAGGGAGTTCCAAAGTTTAGCCGCAGCCAGCGGGAAGGCCCTGCACCCCCATCTGGCTTTCCTAAACCTGGGGACTATCACCAGGTTCTTACTGGCAGATCTTAACTTCTTAGCGGGGACATATCTCCGAAATAGTTTTTTAATGCCTTCTGACCCCGTATTGTAGAAGGCCTTGTGTACCAAGCACAGGGCTTTAAATACAATTCTCCGACCCAGCGGAAACCAGTGCAAATTGCTGATGGTTGCCGAGACAGATTGGTATTTGGGAAGGTCCATCACCAGCCTGGCAGCGGCGTTCTGCACTAGTTGAAGTCGATGCACGAGCCCCTTATTTATCCCCACATAAAGGGCATTACAATAGTCTAATCTAGACAACACAAGGGCCACAACTGCTTGTTTCTGCGAGGGGAAGGAGAGAAATTGAGAGATCTTTTTAAGGGTCCTTATCATCCCAAAACAGGTGGAAACTGTTCTATTTATTTGTGGGCCCAGAGAAAGGGAGGTGTCAACTATGATGCCTAGATTTTTGGCGCTAGGGCCTGGGCGGGGGCAGGATCCAAGCGTATCGGGCCACCAGGCCTCTGACCAAATCTCCTGTTTGTCTCCAAAAATTAAAACCTCAGTTTTATCCCCATTGAGTCTTAGATAGTTCTCTACCATCCATGAGGCCACTGCCTGCATACAGTTTTTAAAATTTGCCGCTGATGCTTCAACACTCTCAGTAATAGTAATCACAATTTGGGTGTCATCAGCGTAGGATAACACTTCTAGCCCGAAAGATCTTACAACCCTGGCAAGCGGGGCTACATAAATATTAAAAAGGGTAGGACTCAATGAGGATCCCTGAGGGGCTCCACAGAACAGCTGATTGGGAGCTGAGAAGAATTGGCCCATCTTAACTCTTTTGCGACTGATCAGTAAGGAATGAGGTAAGCAAATTAAGGGCGGAGCCCTCAATCCCTATTTCCCTGAGTCTCCCAGCCAATCTTAAAGGAGAGATGGTATCGAAGGCCGCCCGTAAGGTCCAGAAGGATCAGTAAGGTGGTGTGACCGATGTCAACCTGACTTCGGATGTTGTTGAGTACAACGGTTAACGCCGTCTCGGTACTGTGCTCACTTCTGAACCCATTCTGCGAGCCATCGAGCAGCTGGTGATCCTCCAAATAGGAGCTAAGATGGAGGTTCAAATGTTTCTCCAGAATTTTTGCTGGGACAGGCAACAGGAAATGGGCCGGTAGTTCTTTAGCTCCGCTTGGTCCAAAGAGGCTTCTTTAAAGAGGTTTAACCACCGCCAGTTTTCCCACGCGATAGGATACTGGCCCGATGTAATGACAGCGTTAAGGATTAAAGTCAAAGGAGGGGCAATAGCCTCCATTCCCAGTTTCAAGATTTTCAAGGGACAAGGCTCCAACGGGGAACCAGACCTGATTCCACTTAACAGCCGCTTAGTGTCCTCTTGCAGTATGGGAAGGAAGGAGCACAAGTGGCCTTCCTTCATAGGAGCTACCAAGTGATCCGCAACCAAAGGATCCAATGGGAGAACTACCTTTGACCCTCCAGCATTGAGAGTCTCCAGGGAGGAATATATATCCTTGATTTTGGCATGGAAAAAGCATTCCATTTTATCACAAAGACCCTGGGAAACGCTCAGTGTTAGCGCAGGCCGTGGGGGCCAGGAGGAATTAATCACAGTGAAAAGTTCCCTAGGGGACTTTAGGGATTCCGTCATCCTAGAATAATATGATACCTTTTTCCTCATTAATAGCTAGCTTATATTCTCTCAGCCTGAGTTTGTGCAGATCTCTTTTGACTGCTGTAAGATCCGGCGCCATTTCCTTTCCTGGTGTCGGCATACTTGTCTAAGCTTTCTCAGTCTTTCCGAGAACCAAGGAGCCGAAGGCCGTTTTCTGGCCACATAGTGCTCTTTAAGGGGAGCAAGAGAATCCAAGGCTGCCGAAAGCCAATTGGAAAAGTAATCGTAGATTGAATTGACATCCGAATCCCAACTTACTATTCTCTTCCACTGTACTTCCTGTCTCAAACTCCAAGTTTGGTGAAGGACTGCTCCTTGACATACCAGTGCCTAAACCTTTCTGTGATACTGCCCACACCAATGGCACCTTCTGTGTACCTGAAACCAAAACTCCTGAAAATGTGCACTCTGCAACAGAAGAAAATGTAATAAACAATGCCATGTCTCCAAAGCAAGGCAGAAAATTCAAATTTAAGATCTGTGTTTGAAGATCTAATTATAAGACCTGGAATCTGTATCATGTCTCAATAACTATTCAACTGGAAGGCTAGAACTGACATTTCAGAGAAGAATGAAAATGCAGCTTCTCTAGAGGTTCCTGTTCTGTTCCTTACCCAAGAACAGTCTTCAAGTGTTGTGGAAGCTGTGTCAGGCTACCAGTGTCAGTAGGGCAGCTGAGCAACAAACCATTACTGATGTCATGGATAGATCACAGAACACTTGTAATGCAGAAATCTAATGTTTTCCTAAATAATAAATTATAAACTGCAAAGAGATGTTGACTTACACTATTTTTTGGGAAGTTCTGAGTTGTACTTGTGTACAACCCTTGTGGTAACCCAGTGAGGTTCCTTTCCCTGTTTGTTCACATTAGGGTTACCTTGCTTTTTCAATCCTGTTCCTGTACTTTGCTCTGTTTGTGTCTGTTCTTTCCAGGTGTATGCCTTAGCCTGCTTCTCTGTAGTGATACATTACCTCATTAGTCAGCTATTCCTTGACCTTAAGGGATGCTCTCCTGGAGCCCCATTGTAGTTGTACTAGAGGTAGAATAGCATTTCTGACTCTTTTATCTAATGATATGCACTTTCCCCAATGTCAGTGGGACTAGAGTCAGAAGCGTAAATTTGAACCCTCCCAATTATATGCACTTTTTCTAGTATTCTAGGGGCTGGAGAAAGACTAGTAAATCTGATCCCAACCCCCTTTCCCAAATGTTTGTAAGACAGGATTTCTACCCTCACCCCCACCCCCCAAAACAATATACACTTCCCCTATGTTAGTTGTACTGGATATGAATTGATTTTGCATAGTAAATCCAACCCCCCCCCCCAATATATGTGCTTTCCCCACATTTTAAGGGCTGAAGTTAGACTAGTAAATCTGCCCACTCACACTTCTATATTTCTCCACTGTTCCTGGGAATGGAGTTACAACAGTAATTCTGAAGTCCCTCATACATATACATTTTGATCACTATTTGTTGGACTAGAGTAGAATACAAAATCTGACCCTTTCTGCCAAATATAAGCACTTTTTCATTGTTTATTAGACTCGAGTTAGAATAGTAAATCTGAAATCACTTCCAAATATTTAGACTTTCTCCAATTTAATAGGACTGGAGTTTAAATGGTATATCTGACCCCTCAATGCCAATTGTGTGAACTTCCCCAACTTAATAGCATTGAACTTAGATTAGCAATTGTGATTTCATGCATTTATGAATGTTCCCCAATATTAGTAGGGATGGTGTTATGACCCCCCAAAAAACGTATGTAATTTCCTGGTGTGAGGTATACTTGGTAGAATTACATTTATTTAGTAAGTCTAACCCCATGCCATCCAAAAATATATGCACTTTCCCCAATGGGTGCAGGGTTACAGTTACAGTAGTAAACTTGCTCCCTCACTTATGTAGATGCACTTTGCTCAGTGTCTGTAGAACTGGCATTAGAATAGCAAATCTGAGCCCCGTACCCAAACATATGCACTTTTTCCAATGTTTGCAGGAAAAGGAATTAGCATAGTAAATCTACTCCCCTGCCCATAAATATAAACACTTTCCCCAACGTTACTGGGATTGCAGTTAGAATAATCATCTGACACTCCAATTATATGCACTTTCTCCAATGGTAGTTTTAGTAGAGTTAGAATAGTAATTCTTACTCACCTCTAATTATAAGCACTTGACTCAATGTTTGTGGGACTGAAGTTAGAATCGTAAATCTGACTGACTCCCAAATTCTAAGCACTTTCACCAATGTTAGTTGCACTGAAGGTAGAATACTAAATCTGCCACCTGCCCACAAAAATATGATATTTTCCCAATGTTTGCAGGCCTGGAGTTAGAATAGTAAACCTGCCCCTCTTGCTTCCATGACAGGAATTAGAACAGCAAATCCAACTCCCCAGATATGTGCACTTTTGCCAATGTTATTTGTTCTGGAGTTAAAATAGTAATTCAGACTCTCCCTCCAGTTATAAGCACAGTTCCTAATGTTTGTGTAATTGGAGTTAGAATAGTAAATCTGACCCATCCCAAATTATATGCACTTTCCCTTGTTTGCAGGACTGGATTTTTAATAGTAGCAAATTATTTAAACAAAAAAAATATATTTACTAAAAATATTATGCAAAAATATTATATAAAATGTGTATGTATATATATATATATATATATATCAACAAATATTATAAAATGAAACAAATAAAAAAACTTTAATAATCAATAGATATATTTAAACAATATTAGGAAGAGTATTGAAGTATGAGAATAATGGGCATATTATTCCCATTCCAGTATGTGCAACAGTAGGGAAAGCATTGGACTTCGGAGAGCTAAGATTTACCATTCCCACTCGAGTCTGTGCAACTGTAGGGAAAGCATTGGACTTCGGAGAGCTAAGATTTACCATTCCCACTCGAGTCTGTGCAACTGTAGGGAAAGCGCTGAACTTCAGAGGGGTAAGATTTACTATTCCCACTTCAGTCTGTGTGACTGTAGGGAAAGCGCTGGACTTCGGAGGGATTACATTTACTATTCCCACTCCAGCCAGTGCAACAGTAAAAAACAATTATACAATTTACATGATTATTAAACAATTTAATAATTAATTATCAATTATTTTGTATTCATTTATTTATTACTTAATTAACTTCCCACACTATATCCCCGCACACCTAGGAGCCCGCACTTAGAAGAATATAATTAAAATAAATAAGCATAACTCAATTAATATCAATTCATCAAAAGTCAAAGACTATTTAATTGTTAATTAATTATTACTTAATTAACTTCCCACACTAAACCCCAACATACCCAGCAGCCCGCACCTATTATACAACTTAGAAAACATAATTAATACACAATTTACATAATTAATAATCAATTAGATAATTAATAATAAATCAATAATTAATTGTTAATTACTTAATATTTAACTAACTTCCCACCCTATACCCCTACAAACCCAACAGTACACACCTAAAATATAACAAAACAATATAATTATTACACAATTTACATAATTAAAAATCTATTACATAAATAATAATACATTAATAATTAATTGTTGATTAATTATTGCTTTATCACCTTCACATCCAATACCCCTAAAAACCCCACAGCCTGCACCTAATATATACCTTAAAAAATATAATCAATGCACAATCTACACAGTTAATAATCAATTTATTAATTAAAAATAAACTAATAATTATTTGTTAATTAATTATACCTAATTAACTTCCCACTCTATACCCCTACAAACCTAGCAACCCGCTACAACTCTATAAATGACTGTTAGCAATTACATTAAAAATGATAAATCACTTAAAATTACAAACCATATTTAAAAATATTATTAACGATTATACAATCAATAAAATCACATACAATTACTAGATGAACAAAAGATATTCAAAGAACAATATTTTTTACAACTATATTTTTGAAAATCATATTAGCAACAACAATACTCGCTTGCCGACTAAGGACGACACTGCGTGCATGGGGTGTACAGGTTGGGGAGTCCACCCACGTGGTCTCCCTTTACGCAGACGACGCATTACCTCAGAAGTCCCAGACAATCTGTCCCCATCATGCTAAAAAGTTTGACTGAATTCGGGGGACACACCGGATTAAAAGTCAATCGTAAAAAATCCAAGCTATTTCCCTTGGGGTCCCTGGTGGGGCGACCGGCAACTGATATGCCTCTCATGGATCTCCCGTGGGAGACCAAGATGGTCCGTTACCTGGGGATCCGGGTCACACACGGGCACAAGACTTCGAAAGGGAGAATATGGGCAGGATCGTTGAAGGCTTAAAACATAGTATAAAATTCTGGAATACACTGCGGCCATCCTTAATGGGTAAAATAGCCTTAACTAAAATGGTCATTCTGCCCGGATGTCTGTATCTTTTCCAGGGAACCCTATTTGACATCCTGAGACGTGTCTTTGCAGTCCTAGATAAACTGATAGTGGAGCTACTATGGAATATAGGAAGACGAAGGGTTAGCTTAGCTACACTGAGACGTACCTGGAGGAGGGGTGGGTTGGAGGTTCCTTGCTGGAGTACTATTTCTTGGCCTTGCAACTCCAACATGCAATACATTGATTGGATGACCATGAAAATTGGGAACGCAGGCTACTGGGGGGTTTGCATGGATAATACTCACTCCCGAAGGTTCTCATGATGGGATCAAATGCACCGATGTGGTTGCCTTACATAGTCCGCATGGTGTGTGGAGCCTGGGAACGGACAGTTAAAATGGTGATAAGGAGAGCGCCATGCACTCCTGACATGAATATCTGGTCTCTGCGCCCATTCAAACTTATTGATAACACTATGGGGCCGATTCCGATCTCGTTCGCAGCAGCCTTACCTTGCGACTGACTCGTACTGGGAGCCGGTCCGTCCGGGCGATGAAGTACGTTGCGCAAAAGTGCCACAATTCCGAACGACACGTAGGCTTCGATTCCAGCAACATTTCCCGTACGAGCCGCATATCCAAACGCCCATCCGAGTCGCCCGGAAGCAGTTTTCATAATAGTTTCCGGCCGGACAAGTACGATGCGCAAATCCTACGCGCCGAACGGGTCGCCACTAGCAGCACGTCACAGCATCCGGGAGAGATGAATAGCAGGTCCGATTCGTGCCACAACACGATCCACTGCTACGAAACGGACCAACTCACAATGTGTACGAGACGGACCAACAATCAGCAAGTACGAGATGAACCAATGATGAATCCCATCGCGCAGGTCATCCCAGTACTGTATATCTATGGCCAGATCATGAACAGACGCGTACATCGCAGACGGTAAGTCAGACACCCACACAAACAAACGTCACGAACACGTGAAATGCTACCCACACATAGGGGGGGACATGCCTTCCACCAGCAAAAGCAAAACCACAGGGGTAGCATGGTCCACACCACCAGCAGTGTCCACACCTAGGGGGGGGTGCCCAGTACTACTAACATCCCCACTCATAGGGGGCTGGATGCCCTGCACCACTAACATCCCCACTCATAGGGGGCTGGATGCCCTGCACCACTATCATCCCCACTCATAGGGGGCTGGATGCCCTGCACCACTACCATCCCCACTCATAGGGGGCTGGATGCCCATCAATACCAGTACCCCCACTCATAGGGGCTGGATGCCCATCAATACCAGTACCCCCACTCATAGGGGGCTGGATGCCCTGCACCACTACCATCCCCACTCATAGGGGGCTGGATGCCCTGCACCACCAGCATTCACACGCATAGGGTGACTAAGCAAACCCCACCCCTACCATCTTTGGCAAGATTCTATGCATGTGTGTGCCAAATGCCCACAACACTGATTCTGATAGTGAACATACAATGTGACTCCCATCACATGTGTGCCCAAAAGATGACTGTGGGGTTCAAAACTCCAGCCTCTCAGGAACATTGTGGTAATGGGTTCCAAAGCCCACATCACTACAGTGACCAGAAGGTGAGTGTGGACAAAATAATAGCAGCATCACCAGACCAGCATTTGTGCTCACTGGTCCCAAATCCACAACCAATGTAGTGGCAATGTGGTGGTTGTGTCACATACAAACATAGATTTGAGAGGCAAAGATTGCTGTGTATCACAAGAACTCCCTCTGCCATGTGCAGACATGCATTGGCCATGAGCCCTGACAATGCCCACAGTGTCCAATTAGACTATGTGAAAAGTGAGCATCATGATGCATACACACATATCTCTACGAACAGACACACAAACTGAGGAATCCTGTGGAGACTGTCGATGTTAGGTGACAAAGTCCCATACCATGGCAGCAATGGGACATACCAAACATGAGCAATGTGCAGGATGATGAGCTACAAGATGCATGGACATTAGGGAAAAACCTCCAAACTACATCCACACAATGGAACGCAAAAGCAATACCAATGCAGAGGTGCAGATGCACAAACACAGACAGGCAGACCCACACTGCATATCATACACAACACGTGTGTGTGTCTCAGTGTCCCCAGGCTAGTACACAACACATGACGGTGGGATGAACTCCAATCACACAGATGTGTCCACAGTGCCATACAAAAAGTAACTAATGAACTGGACACCCCTTTGTGGTCAAGCATACATTGTCAGATGAGTGGTATAGCAACGTATTCATGTGACACAAGCTGGGTGGAACAGCAACCAACACAGCAAGAGACAGACCCACTACAGCACTACCCTCTAGTACCCTAATTTGTGGTGACAGTAGCCTGTACGCCACTCCCACTGTGATGACAAAGGTCTGTTTTGCCTATACTGTGGAGCACAGTCAGCTGTGCATACTGGGTCATGTGTCCAGAACAACAAACTCACATCACACCTCCATAAACACAAATCACTGGCCATGTCCTGCAACCAATGTGCAAAATGTAGGTAGGGGCCTAGACATGAAACAACTCACATGTGGCCACCCTCAATACCACACACCCTGATCTCCAACAATGTGCATCAGCTAGGCACACAGGGACTGTTGACATTGCTCAAGCACCCATTACAATCCCAGGGGTGGTGGGGGGATCTAAGGTACACAAAAATCAACACACATGGCCTGTCAACAACACCTGTGAATGTCTGCCACACTGCACAGTATGCGGAACATGGGCATAATGTGAAGACAACACGATTCATTGGGAACCCTGCCACACACCTACACCAATGAGGAACCAAAGGAGACCCACAAAGAACACATGTTGACACCTTCCAACATTGCAGCAATGACCCTGATGAGTGGGAGTAGTCACACACACATACGAGTAAGCCCCACACTGACAGATACCACATAGGGAAAACAACATGACGTTGGAAACACGTAAGTGCCAATGGGAATCCTGAATGTGTCCCATGTGCGTTTGACAACATCCCCTGAAATTACAACTAAAACAGCCAGGGATGACAACCTAATGACCAGTAGTCTGCCATGCACCTACATCCCAGTAAACCCAGGGAAAAGAAGTCTGATGAACACAGGACAACTCAGCAAGTGCACATAACAGGAACATCTGCATGGAACACAGGCTGAGTCAAAAAAAGGGAAGGGAACACACACAGACATGCTCACACAACACACACCATGTGCACAGGCAATGCCACGGAATGACACAAAGCCATGAGGGGTCTCCACTCCTGGGGAATGTCAGCTGTGAAAAACGTTGTTTGTGCAGGGTCCTGTCATGCCAGCACACCACTTGCACAGTGAGCCAACAATTACAACACAATGAAAGCTCTGGTCACAGCAACATGTGTACGGGAGTGTCCCTTCAGTCATCTGCACATACGCAATACACATGTAGAGATAATTGCACTGATGACACAGATGACTTGTGTACCATGGATGCACAAACCTGCCTGTCCAGTGTAGATGGGCCCAGTCAGGGAATCTCACCATGTGCCCAAATGTAAGTACAACATATGTGCAACAGTGTATGCCAAAGATGTGAAGTAGCAAACCCAAACAGATAATCCTGGTTACAACATTTTGCAATCATTACACCCTGTAATTGCAGCAAAGGATGTCATGGATACATAGCAGAAAAGTACACATATCCAATGGACCACATGGAGTCCATCACATCAACAAATCATCATGTTGTACCTTTAAAACACAAGTACTGTTCTTTCCCTTGAGTTGCTTACAGCCTGTCTTGCCCATTCTGACACTCGCTTTGAACGCATCTGGCGTCCCCTAGTGCACCACCTTACTAGAACTGAACACTCACGCCTAATGCCTCCTCGATTGAGGGCTCTGCAATTGTTTGATAGTCCCTTGGAACCTTACTCTAGAGGCGGACGGCTGGATCCCCTGGAGTACGTTAGGCCGCATGGTAGACGAACACAATGATCCTGACAGTCCCCACCCTCCACTCTGGGACTTATTGTTAGTCCCTCCCCTACTCCTTTCTGGCGCATCCATCTCTCCTTCTTTTCTTCCCTTTTCTCTTTGCTCTTTTCTTTTCTCTTCTTGATCTTTATTTTTTCTCTTTTGCCTTTTCTTCATAATTTTCTTCTTTTCCTTTTTCTTTTTCTGTTTAATACAGTTTCACATGTTGATTGTCACAAACTTTATCAGTGCGGTTGCACTGTGCCTTGAGCCTTAAGAGGGGGCGAGGGCCTTGGTTAGCCAACTTTTGCCAGGTTTGTGTCCCTATTTGCTTTTCTATATATAGCTGGGATCCCTCCGGGATAGTCCATCCTTTCTATACTGGCCCTTAGATCCTGGGTTCACTTTAGGCCCTTCTGGGCTGTGTAGGAGAATCTTCCCCTATATGAATGACTTTCAAATCCTGGACTTTTGCCTCGGCCCACATTCATAAGTATTGTCGTCCCTCCAACTTGCTTTTTCTGTTTGCATATCAAATATTTGCACTTTCCTGTGAGGGATTTGCTCTTTGTGCTCATTATCTGCTACTCCCTTGCCCCTTTCCTTTGCTATTTGTGACAAGTATTGTTTTCTAACTGCTCTTGCTCAATAAACAGATGTTGAACAAAACACAAGTACAACATCAAGTCCATGATACTCATCATCAACATCATGTACATTAGATGCAACAACAATGGATAACAACAATTTGCTTTATTAAAAAATAAAACTCCTCAAAACTGGTAATTCGAGTCCACAATGTCAAAAGGCCAATGGCAAATCCATTTCTCAATTCAACCAGGGTGACATGTGACAAGTTGCCACCCTTTGCTTGCCTGAACTGCTACGACCAGGGGACATCTCCCCTTGGAGGGGCATATATGGGGCAGGCCAGGCACTGCAGGGACAGGATCAGGGGACAGCAGAATGGGGCAGGGGAGGGGTGGTGGGTGCTGGAGTGTCACTGACAACTGCAGTGGAGGTGTCTGACACAGTGGGCACCGTCACAACTGCAGGGATGAAGTCAGATGGGGTGGTTGCCGGCACCACAGCAGTGGGCAGGTCAGATGGTGTGGACGTGGTCTCCACTGCAGTGCCAAAGTCAGTCGGGGTGGATGAGCTCTCCACTGCAGTGCCAACCTCCAAAGTAGTGTCATGGGGTCCAGATGAGGTGGGCAGGACAGAGGGGGGAGACACGGGCTCCACACCAGTGGCAGGAACAGGCTGAGCGTGTGAGGTGGGGGTGGAAGTGCATGTGGTAGAGGGGGAGGGCCTAATCATTTTGGGGATGCGGTATCGGTGTGTGGGTGAACCAGGGGCAGGGTGTGGCTGGGGGACCTGTGGAGTGGTGGCCTGGGGGCTGCAGGACGAAGACTGTGTGGTGGAGCTGCGGGATTGTGGTGGGGTCTTGCTCTTCCTAGTCCAGGGGGACTTGCGGATGGGGGCCTCAGTGTCCGTGCGCCTGGGGGAGGGTGTCCGTGTGGCAGGGGAACTCCCCCCTGTGCGTGGTGACTTCCTCTTCCCCTTGTGAGTTGGAGCAGATGGATCGGTGGGGAAGAGGCCAAGGTCACAGAGGAAGAGCTGCTGGGAAGGGGGGGTTGCAGGTGAGGCAAGGGAAGGGGTTTTGGAGGGAGAGGCATCTGAGGACTGCGGAGTGTTTGTGGATGTCTGTTTGTGCATATGTGACCCATCCCCTGTGTGTGTGCCATCAGTCCCCGGAGTGTGCGTGCCTGTGGCTCTGGATTTTGGCTTGCATGGCTGTGTGCTGCTTGTGTCTGTTGTGGTGCGTGCCAGTGCTGGTGTGTGTGTGCGTTGGACAGGTAGGGCAGTGGGTATTGTGGATGTGGCAGAGGTAGGAGGGGTGAGTGACTGTTGGAGGAGGGACACTGCTGACGTCTGTGTGGAGGCCATGGCCTGAATAGTCCGATGTAGGGCAGACATGTTTGATGAGATGCCCTCCATGAAGGACACCAGTTGTGTCAACAGACTGGTGTGGGAATGGAGGACACTCAGCATCGCTGTCTGCCCTACATGGAGCTGCTTCAGCAAGTCCACAGACTCCACACCTAGGGCAGCAGGGGATACAGGGGCAGGGGGTGCGGTGCCTGGCACAAAGGAGACATGCTCCCTTACACGGGGGCCTCCACGGACCTCTGGGATGGGAGCAGATGGGAGGGTGGAGATGGTGGTGGTGGCGGGGACAGACTCGCTTGGTGTTGTCTGGGGTCTGCTGACACCCGCCTCCACAAGGGAGTCCTCACTGGAGATGCTGTGTTCCTCAGCCGAGGTGGTTGTAGCTGAGGTCTCCTCAGTGTGGCTCCCCTCACCCTCTGTGCCACTGGGTCCCTCCAACTCCTCTCCAGCAGACCCAGTCTGGCTCTGCGGCTCCTCTTGGTCCATGGAGCTGTCTCCTCCAGTAGCCGAAGATGTTTCTGCAAACAATCAGGATAAACAGATACACATCAGTCACTTGTTTCACCTGAGACATCACAGTCATTACAGCACATTACAGATGACGCATTTGCCGCATTTGCTAAATATTGATAGAAGTGCTGGCACATATTGAAAAAGACACCTGTCATTCTGCCAGTCAACCATGCCACTCATACACTTCCCCTCCATGGACCCATGCCACTACTTATATGTGCACACATGCACCACATAGACATATCTCAGAACATCTTAAATTGTGAATGAAATGTGTCAGTACACACATATCCCATCTCCTGCCACTGACTCAGTACATGTGTCAGGATAAGGGATGGCCAAACTCATTGTCAGTAAAATCGATATGCTTCCTTCACAAGACACCATGATATGCCCATGTATTGATGGTCAATGCCACAATAGAGTGTATGCTGTACAACTGACAAAACGGCAGGATACACATTAGCAAGTGGGATACCATGCTACGGGCCAGTCTGGCTAATCAGTCATCACTGGATAAAGTCACAGGGGCAGTGCATCCATAAATAAAAAGTCTGCACTGTGTCACAATCATTATCATTTTGGGGAATGTAAGCCCTGCAGCTGTCAAGTGCACATGTTCCACTACTGCTACACACATCTTAAGGCATATGATGATCCCATGTAATACAAATGTGACAGTTGAGTGACTGCAAGCACCAATCTGTGAACATGATAACATCACAGTCTGATGAGAACGAATTGAGGCTGCCTGCACTATTATGTATAATACATCATTATGCACCGTCAAGTGATCACACACCTATGTTTTTCCCCATTGTGATGATCCATTAGCCACACCTCAGCTAGCTGCCAAAACCAAAATGCTCAACACCACAGGAGTCTAAGAAGCTAGGCTACTCCAGAATGACACCGAGGCAGACACCATATTGCATATTTCACAATGAACTAAATGTAGGCTGACACACAGGAGTAGGAGCACAGAGTGTTCCTCATGCCCGGAGTAGGCATACCTGTCCAGTTCCATGTGCAACATGGGCTTACCCTGAACACTAGGCATGTGTTCATGCATGTGTGACACACATGATGTACATTATTATGAGGCCCCAACATTGTCTTACCTGCTGCATGGCTGTGTGGTAAATACCCCAGACACATATGGTGAGCCAAAGCATCAATTGGAACACATATCATTTGCCCACATAGAGTACATGTCTGATTTCTGGCAATGTGCAGACACATGGCAATCAATTGCCTCACTCATGAGGACAAAACAATGCACCGGTAGCAGATGCTGTTTACAACCTTAATTTTGGACAACAGCAGGGACACACAACACAAGTGACACAAGTCACAGACTGAAAGGGCCACACCTGTGTATCAGATGAGGATGGCAAAACCAAAGGGGATGATGGACGGAGTGTTGAACATTGCAAGCACTCACCCCCAGTCAACTGATCTGGGTTTAATCCATCATCATTCTTTAGCTCACTCCGCCACCCCAGTTCAGACATGGCCATATGCAAATCAGTCTGACCCTGTGCCTCATGGGAACAGTCCAGCCCGACCTGCCAAGCCATGTCTTCCCTGGACCGGAAACAAGCATCCTGGGACCGGTTTCTGGCTTACAGCCGTCATCAGCCAGGCTATCTTGAATCCAGTGGCAAAGTGAGCAAGGGACCCACGTCTGGGCATACCCTACCAACTTAGGGCGAACATAGCAAAACCAAAGGGGATGATGGACGGAGTGTTGAACATTGCAAGCACTCACCCCCAGTCAACTGATCTGGGTTTAATCCATCATCATTCTTTAGCTCACTCCGCAACCCCAGTTCAGACATGGCCATATGCAAATCAGTCTGACCCTGTGCCTCATGGGAACAGTCCAGCCCGAACTGCCAAGCCATGTCTTCCCTGGACCGGAAACAAGCATCCTGGGACCGGTTTCTGGCTTCAGCCAGGCTATCTTGAATCCAGTGGCAAAGTGAGCAAGGGACCCACGTCTGGGCATACCCTGCCAACTTAGATGAGGATGGGCCATGAACTAATTTAGGAACATGACTCCTGTTCAAGCAGACAGGAGATCTGTGGGAGTGTAACCAGGATGAAGGAGTGCAAAGAGCATGTGAGACATAGTTCACAGAAAAGGCATGCACTTACCCCCTCCTTGCTGCTGTCTGGCCTTTAACTGCCCATCCAGGTCAGGGAAGACCACCGCCAGAATCCGGTGCATGTGGGGGGTTAGTGTCCGTCGTCCGCCCCTTCTGCGAGGAGGCAACAGCTTCAGCTGGACTCTGGCGATCCTCCAGGTCCAGCCACGAAGGTCCTGCCACCTCTTCTGGCAGTTGCGGATGCGGCGTCTGTAGACCCCCACAGATCGAACAGCCCGGGCAATGGTCAGCCATATCTCCTGCTTCTGATGGGCATCAACCTGTGAGGATGACAAAGATAAAAGTCCATTACCAGACATGCAACATGTTTGTGCAACACACAGTTGGATATACATGTTTTCATCACAAGGGCATATGATGTACACAGGTAATGCAACTATGGTGATTGACAGTTGTCCTGCATTAACAAAATTGAAACATTGCCTGAGTATAATAACTGTGGCAAAATGCACTTTTCATGCACAGTACCTGTCCACTACAGGTACATACACACTTTGGGGGTAACAACTACTCAGTGAGCATGCTAGCCACTGGTGTACACAATGCCATTAGTGCCAGTCAGACAACATGCACAATGAAAAAGGGATGTGGACTGCACACTCACCTGCTCCCCTGGTGTCCCATACAGCTTGCTGTACTGTGGAAGGAGGCTGTCCAGCAGGGCCTTGTTCTCCTCCTCTGTGAAGGATGGGGCCCTCTCCACAGTACGTGCCATTCTTGGAGCCAGAGGATGCAGAGATAGCAGCAGTGGTAGCAGAGATGTCAATCTGGAGCATGTAGTGCAGGCAAGTGAGCTCTCAGGGGAACTGACAGCCTTATATCTGTGCTGCAGAGGCAGATTCTGTCCCATGCGTCCAAAGCGATAGGTCCAACACGTTTGCATCCTATGAATCTGGCCAATCCATCGCATTGCACGGCTCGTACACACCTTCCGCTTCGTTCAAATATTTCAAACCCATTACACCAACGAGTCTGATACATTGTTGTAGGGAGCCAACTGATTTTTCAGAACACGAATCGTACAAGGGCCAAATCCGCATCAGTCCCCATTGCAGTCAATGTGCAAGGCGTGTGTGCATGGTGTGCGCTCGCCTCGTTCCCTAGGTGTCCGACGCGTCTTTTGAATTGGTCACCCGCGTCAGTCCCCATTGCAGTCAATGTGCAAGGCGTGTGTGCAAGGCGTGCGCTCGCCTCGTTCCCTAGGTGTCCGACGCGTCTTTTGAATTGACATGACATCTGGCGGAGGCATGTCAGTATGTCCCTATACACCGCTGTTAGTTCATCCAATTTGTCCCACTTGGACTCCATCCGGGACATGTGGGAGTCCAAGCGCGCATGATGTGCAGCCTGCTGTTCTTTGATGTCCTTGAGGATCCCCACTACCTGTCCCAATCCTCCGGTGCTTTCCTGGTACGCATCTATGATGCGTCCCAGGTGTGGCTCATCATGCAGTCCAGCCCCCTCTGCAGGCCGTGTCCTCTGCCTGCCCACCCTCCCACCGCCCCTACCCACACGGGCAGGACCTGCCGTGGCCGGCACAGGCAACACTGGGACCACTTGAGTGTTTGCGACGGTGGTGTTGTCCCTTGCTTCCAGGGTGCCCTGTGTACCTGTTCCGTTGTTGTTCAGTGGCCTCGGCCTGTCCGTGTCGGCAGGGGTACTCGGTGTGGTATCAGATGTGGCAGGTGTGGTTGCAGGGGGTGCTGATGTTACTGCTGCTGGGGCTGCACGATGAGTCACACTGGAGGTGCCAGGTTGTTCAGGGTCGTCGTCCGAAGAGGACAGGGACTGATCCACACCGGTGAGCTCAGGGTCTGCCAGAGTCTGGGACTGGGACTCTTCTTCAGGTCGTGCTGTGTCCCCTGCATCCCCTGTGTTTGGAAGAGACACACAATGTATGTTATGTTTCTACCAACATCAACGTTTCACACACAGGACATTTGCCACTGAACATCATAATGAGAGTCTGTACATTGCATTGTCAAAAGTTGTGACAGACTGAGGTTGATATTGTTGAAGCACTTTGTCATGGCAACCTGAAGCATTTCGATGTGCACGTCAAGCTGTGTGCATGACCAGCTCATGTATTGATCAATTGTCTGTACATGACCATTGCTACTCAGGTTCCATCACATGCCTGACACAGCTGTATCATCCCTGTCCACATTTGTGCTATAACGATGACATACGTACAATTACACTTAGGGTATGTATTAAGCTTGGTGCATGTGTGGTGGAATTTGTTGCGTTGCTCTGTGCGTCACATTGGTGTGTCTGTGCAACATGGTCACAGTCCGGTATGCATGTGATCCAATGTGAGATACTTTCTGGTTATCTGTGTTCCTAGTTCACATCTCATTTCAAACAAGTCATGGTGTTACCGTGCCTAATGATGTTGGTGCAGAGTTTTGTTTGTGCTAACGTCTTTTATCTTGTCTATTTCCTCCACAGTGAGAGGGATTGGGCACAGCAGCACTCTTTCTTTTCCATGCTCATGACAGTGATGGGCAGAGGTGTGTGTGTTACAGTTCTGCTGCTGTGAGTTGCATGCGTCATCCGATGCAGTCCAGGATAGTCATTGTGTTTGGATTGTCCATGACAGTGAGTGATGTGTTGTGTGAATGATGCGTACAACGCAGACCGATGTGGTATTGAAATGCAGCTCACAAATGCACATTTTGTGTATGGCACCATGCTACAGTGTCAGTTATATGTGTGTGTCCATTCTAGTCACTGTCAGGTGTCCACTGTCAATGATGTATATGTGACATTGTGTGTGCTTGGTGCTATGTACTATGTCTGCATCTCCCCAATTGTCATCTACGAAACACACCTTCACAGGCAGGTCAGGGGACACCCCAGGGACACTGAATCTCCAGACAGTGGGAGGATACCTACAGTTCCAATGGCTGTGAGTGTAAATGTGTTTGAGTTGGCCAGTGCGTAGGTGTGACTTGCAGCCAATTCATACATCAGGACCATGTGTCAGACATCTTGCCAAGGCATTTACTTTTGGAGTGACTGGTCCCAGGGTGCAATTTTTTCGAGCAGAGAAGGTGTGTTTTGATGCGGCATTGATGGCATTTGGAGTCATTGCAGGACCTCCTTCACCCACAGTGGCCAGGTAATCCCCCATGTGGCATGCTTCCATTGCAGGGAGTCACAATTTACGTTCAGGCTGTCAGTGAGTAGTTTCCTGTTGTTTGTTTGAGCACAAGTCCCAGCAGGGCCTTGTGCTCCCCACAGCAGAGGCCATTGTCTGTGTTCTTGGTAGAGACTTTTCACTCACTCTCTTGTGGAGCATAATTCTGGGTGTGTATTTTGGTGTTGGTGGGAGGGGTGTGTGTGTGCAAGTACCTGCTGGTAGATGTGGTCAGAGCAGGCAGTACTCCTCCCCCAGTCCAGTTATCCCACCATGCAGCATGCTTCCATTGCAGGAAGTGTAAGTTACCTTTCAGGCTGTCAGGCATTGGTGTCCTGTTGTTTGTTTGAGCCCAAGTCCCAGCAGGGCCTTGTGCTCCCCACAGCAGGGCCTGGTGTCAGCCATCTTGGCAGTGCTTTTGCACTCCCTGTGAGGTGGGCATGGTTCAGTGGGAGCTTGCTGGGACATGTGGGTGGGGACTGTTGGCTGTGACTTCAACTCCCATCATGCTTTTGGCTACACCCACCTTCCCACAATACCTGACCTTACTTCCTGTGAAGCTTTTTCCCTATGTGGTGGTGTGCCTGTGTTGACAAGTTGGCAGGCAGTGTTGTCCTGGTGTTTGTTTGCACAAAAGTACCAACAAGCCCATGTGCTTCACACTGCAGAACCCAGTGTGTTAAATCTTTGTGGGATATTTAAATGGATTCTGAGGGAATGCATTATACCAGGTGGGTTGTGTTGCGTTTGTGTTAAGGGGTGTGTGTGCAAGTACCTGCTGGTAGATGTGGTCAGAGCAGGCAGCACTCCTCCCCCAGTCCAGTTATCCCACCATGCAGCATGCTTCCATTGCAGGGAGTGTAAGTTACCTTTCAGGCTGTCAGGCATTGGTGTCCTGTTGTTTGTTTGAGCCCAAGTCCCAGCAGGGCCTTGTGCTCCCCACAGCAGGGCCTAGTGTCAGCCATCTTGGCAGTGCTTTTGCACTCCCTGTGAGGTGAGCATGGTTCAGTGGGAGCTTGCTGGGACATGTGGGTGGGGACTGTTGGCTGTGACTTCAACTCCCATCATGCTTTTGGCTACACCCACCTTCCCACAATACCTGACCTTACTTCCTGTGAAGCTTTTTCCCTATGTGGTGGTGTGCCTGTGTTGACAAGTTGGCAGGCAGTGTTGTCCTGGTGTTTGTTTGCACAAAAGTACCAACAAGCCCATGTGCTTCACTCTGCAGTACCCAGTGTGTTAAATCTTTGTGGGATATTTAAATGGATTCTGATGGAATACATTATACCAGGTGGGTTGTGTTGCGTTTGTGTTAAGGGGTGTGTGTGTGCAAGTACCTGCTGGTAGATGTGGTCAGAGCAGGCAATACTCCTCCCCAGTCCAGTTATCCCACCAAGCAGCATGCTTCCATTGCAGGCTGTCAGGCATTGGTGTCCTGTTGTTTGTTTGAGCCCAAGTCTCAGCAGGGCCTTGTGCTCCCCACAGCAGGGCCTAGTGTCAGCCATCTTGGCAGTGCTTTTGCACTCCCTGTGAGGTGAGCATGGTTCAGTGGGAGCTTGCTGGGACAGGGGGGGGGGACTGTTGGCTGTGACTGCAACTCCCATCATGCTTTCTGCTACATGCACATTCCCAGCAGCCCAACCTTCCTTCATTTTGACTCAGCTTTCCTGTGAGGTGGTGTGACGTTGTTGGCGAAATGGATGACTGTGTTTGTTGGTGATTTATGCTAATGCCTTGCAGTATTTGTCGTTAGGTTTGTACATGTTATGTCGTAGTTCCATTTTACTGTGGGATGGCAGGTATTGTGTTTGGGTAACTGGCATACACATCACAGGATACTTGCCTTTATGTTGCTATGGCTTTGCTGGCAGGAATTGGTTTAACAGTCCCCTTGAGAGTGATATATGTGTATTGCCGCACAAAATTGAGTATATTGTTTGTGTACTCAACAGGCTCTGGTATTCCTGTTAATCCATGGATGCTCTCCGGTGGTAGGATGGCCCGCACCTTCTCCTCCTAGGTCCTGAAGTGCGTTGGTCTGGCAGGAGGGCCACCGCCAGTGTCTGTGCTCAAGTCGTGCTCCCTGTTGATGAGCTTCTTGACCCTCCTGCGCACATCATAGTATCTGTTCTGTATGTCGTCCTGTGTGCACCGACAAGGAGCTTGTGCGTTAACCTTGTCGACAATCCTCTCCCACATCTTGGTTTTCTGTGACATGGGGGTCTGTTGGACCAATGTGCCAAACAACTGAGGCTCTACCCTGAGTATTTCGTCTATCATGACTTCCAACTCACTATCTGTGAACTTTGGATTCTTCTTGGGGGGCAAGGTGCTGGGTGGTTGCGGTGATTGATGTGTGTGTGAGGGTATAAGTGAGTGTGGTGGGTGTGAGTTTGTCAGTGAATATGTGATTTGGTTTTTGAATGGTGCAAATGGTGTAGTTGTTGTGTGTTGTGTGAGTTGTGGTGTGTCTCTGCAGTGTGGTGGGGTTGTCTGCTGTCCTATGCCTGTAGTTTGCAAAGGATCATGGTAGGGATTTCTGGCCTTTATATAGTTGGAGTTGTGGGTGTGTCTTTGTTCCTTTTTTTTAAATTTATTTATAAATTGGCTGTGTCATTGCTTTTTAAAAACATTTTTTGTCTTATTTCCTTTGCTTTTGTTGTGCATGATGGAGACGTTCGTTTAACCGGGTCGGACGCTGCCTGTGGCTCGCGCGGGGTGACCCGAGTCTGTCACACTGACAATCTGCTGTGTTTCGACGTTGGTGAACGCCTCGGACGCAAAGGGCTCTATTGTTTGCTAGTCACTATTTGCTGTACGTCTCGGTTTTCATGCTGGTGCTCCGTGCGAGTCGGTCGCGTTTCAAACGTATTGCATCGTACTACGCGGCTCGTGCATCGCGGGTACGTTTCGCTCGTGTCAATTCCTAATGCCTGTCGGTCGGTAGGATTCCCGGTCAGTTTACGGGCGAATCAATGATTTCCGGTCGTGCTGCTTGTGTTCCGTGCGGGTGGGTTGTAATTCACACACAAGGCATCGTACTGCGCGGGTTGTACGGCGCAGTTCCTTGTCGGTCGATCTCCATTCCAGGTCCGAGTCGGTCGGTACGGTTTACGACCGGAATCGGAATCGGCCCCTATGTCCCTACGGAGGTGGAGGGAGGGTGGATGCGAGGTGCTGAGGGATCTCTACCCCAATAACCAGTTCATAACTATGACGGACGCCTTCGAGTCATTTAAACTAGGCACTGGGCAGTTCCTGCAATATGCTAAAGTAGCAGCAATGGCGCGTGAGATTTGGCCTGGGTTCTTGGAGGCCCCCCTGGTCTCCCATACACTGGAGACACTGATGTCGATGGCGGGAGGCCGGAAATTGATATCACACCTCTATAGGGCTCTCAGGGAGGATACTCCCATTACAATGCTCCCGGTTCAGGATAATTGGGAATCCCAACTGGAGATGCCTCTAGACGCACGCACTTGGGAACTTATACATGAAGGGGTCAAGACCACCTCCACCAATGTCCAATTTAAACTACTCCAATACAATATAATACATCAGGTATACCTGATGCCTAAGCGGCTTCACGCCATAAACCCTGAGAAATCATCCACTTGCCCCAGATGCAGGCAGCAGGGAGCAGATTTCCTACACATGCCCTGGAGGTGCACCGATTTAGATGGATTCTGGGGATCTATAGTCCACAGGCTCCACCTTGTTACGGGGTGGGAGGTCCCCAGGGAGATGTCCCGTTATCTTATGGGACGTTTCCCTTTTAGTAAGAAAAAAAAGTTGAGCCGGAAATTCCTCATCATTGAGTTAGCACTGGCTAAACGCAGAATTGTTATGGGGTGGTTGTCTCCTCGAAGCCCGAAAATAGACGACTGGCTGAAAGACATGGCAGAATGGATTAATGCAGAGGAGTGTCATATGAAGCTAACAAGAAGGGACGAGAGGCTAGAGGAGGACATGAGAGCATGGGCAGCGATGCTCACCAAATTGCTGACACCACCAGATGAACTACCTCCATAGGCTGTAGGGTCACACGCTCCAGGAGAGTCAGTTGTATGGTATTGGAAAGGGACACAGAAGGCCGATAACTCCAGGATGAGTTCGGGGGGGCCCTTGATTGCCAGGAACATGCACGCTGTTCTCACCATAATACTGTATTGAATTGTGAAACTCACTCTTTAGGGGACCTGAGCAGGGGGGTTGGAAGGGAGGGTGGAGAGAGTTGATTGATTAACAAAATTGTGCAAACTAGGTGCGTTTGCGCCATCAGCTATAGTTTGTTGTATAATGTATGATGTATTCTTTACGGAAATGCTAAAAAAATTATACTTAAAAAAAAAAAAACAACAACAATATTCTTGACAACAATGTTACTTACCTAATAAATAGATATTCTTGACAACGATATTTCTTGATCATGATATTTTTGTATCACAATATATTTTTCCGATATTTCTATAACTCGATATTTAAATCTCAATATTTTATCCAAATACCATTAGAATAATACATCTACCCATTCCCACATATATGCACTATCCCCAAAGTTTTTAAAACTAGAGTTAGACTAGCAAGTCTAACCTTTCTCCAAATATATGCACTTTCTCTAATGATTTGTGCGGCTGGAGTTTTAATATAAAATCCAAACCACCAAATATAAGGAACATCCCCAATGCTTTCAGGGCTGGAGTTAGAATATTAAATGTGGTAGATCATCCAGTTATATGGTCTCCCCCAAAGGTTTATTGGACTGGGGTCAGAACAATACATTTGACTCCCCCCACTCCAGTTGTATGCAAATTCCAGTGTTTGCTGGACTGGAGTTGGAGTAGTACATCTGACTCCCTCTCCCCAATTATAAGCATTTTCCCTAATGATTGTGGGACTGGAATGTGAATAGTACATCTGGCCCTCAAAGTATAATGCGTTTACCCAATATTTGTAAGATTAGAGTTCTACATCCCCCCGAGCATGCACTTTTAAAAAAAAAATGATTGTGGGACTGGAGTTAAAATGGTATATTGCACCCCTTGTCCCCAAGTATTTGCAGGACTGGAGTTAGAGTAATAAATCTATCCCCCACAATTGTATGGACTTTTCCCAATGTTCTTGGGACGGAAGGTAAACTAGTTAATCTGCCCCCTTGTATATATGCACTTTACCAACAGTTTGTTGAACTGGAGTTAGAATAGTAAATCTGACCTCTACCCCATATATATGGCCTTTCTCCAATTTTAATATGATTGGAGTCAAATAGTAAGGACCTTATTATGAGTACTGCTGTCAATAGGCAACTAAAGGGGCCCTAACAGGTCCCCTGTTCCACTCCTGGCCTTAGGGGTGCATGCAGGGGGGCACATGTTGTGCCCCCTTGGAACTGCACCCCTGTTCCTGCACTGTGTGGCATGCATGCCACGATGTGCAGGAACGTGCTGCAGGTGCTTTAACGGCAGCAGGCTGCATGTTAGGCTTTCCTATGAGCATAACAGCCCACCGCCATCAGACCGCCAGAGCACCGTCCGCCCGCCATAGATTACAATCGTAATCTGGCGGCAGGCACACTACGACTTTGACGGTCCTCCTGCGGATGGCACAGTGGCAGCGCCGCAAGAGGACCGCCAAACTCATTATAAGGCCCTAAATCTGCCCCCCCTCTCCACACCAATAAATGCATGTCACCATTCTAAAGTGTACTGTTGTTAAAATAGTATTTATGATCCACCCAGCGTGAATGAAATGTCCTCAATTTTAGTAATTTTGATTTTAGAATCTCTTGCCCACCCCTAATTATACACACTTTTTCCACTGTTCCTGGGACTGGAGTTAGAAAGTTAAACCTGCTCTGCTTTCACATATATGCACTTTCCTCAATATTCTTAAGACTGTGATTAGAATAGCAAAAGACTCCTACTCCCCCTCCAAATATATGCACTTTCCTCAGTGTTTGTGGAACTGGAGTTTTAACAGTAGATATACCCCACCTGCCCAAAATATAAGCAATTTCTCCAATGTTTGCAAAACTGGTGTTGGAATAATACCCCCACCTCTCAATGATACGAATCATCACCAAAGTTTGTTTTTGATTGGAGTATAAATAGTAAATGTTGCCCCCAGCCCCATTATATGCAATATTAACAATGTTTTCAGGGTTGGAATCAGAATAGTAAATCTGACCCCCTGACCCGCAAATGTTTACACATGTCCCCCCCCAAATATATGCACTGTCCCCAATGTTTTTAGTACTGGAGGTATAATATCATATCTGTCCCTCCCAAATATATGAATATTCCCCAATGTTTTGGCAATGATGCAAGGGACGGCTGTAGTACAGCTATTTCAGTATAATCCCATGTGCCTAATCTTGATCCCATTCTGCATCTGGGACATCTATCCTGTAAAAAACTGGATTATTATTTGGGGCAGGAGACAGTCCACCCCAAGGAATAATAACAACTCTTGTCAGGGTGAACCCTCAACGTCACTTAATTCCTTCAATGTATTTATAGAGTACCAAAACAGCAATAAATTCAGATTACCAAACAATAAAAAATCCAAAACCGAATTAGAAAGCTATAGTAAAATTTGAGGTTTTACCTTGTAACTTAGGGGCATATTTATTAAGGGTTTTGTGTTGCCCTAGCGCCATGCAAGGGGGCACAGGGCGATAAAAAACCTGTAATGAGATTTACCAATCCACGCAAGGCCACCCTATTCTTGGAGTCAACTTCTTTGTCCTGGGTACAAGAGGGAGTAGGTCCATTCCTTCAGGGCTCCTCTTAGTTCACAGACAGCAGGTCCAGACCTCTTCTAATGTTCCGCAGGTCCAGAAAGTGCTCTAAGAAGAGTGCCTGGGGACGGCTCATTTATGTATGGCACTAGTTAGTGAGTGTAAGTGACTCCTGGCCCTTCCCTAATCCATGGAGAAAAAGTTCCCAGGGGTTAACCTATCCAAATTTGAAGTAGTTCCTATTTGCTCTACTGCAACCAATTCCACAGTACCCCTCACTCCTGAAATCTAAGATTGGGGAACCCCCTCTATCTCTGTGCAGAGCCAGTGTGTCCAGTGTAATGAGGACACAATTTTTGCCTAGACTTGACTGACTAACATTATACCAGTAGCTGTCACCAATGAGAGTTCTCTTTGTTTATTTATTTACTGAGTAACACTAATATTTATTTAAGGGCATTTGTAATGTGCTACATTCACACTCTAAGGCTGTCTTGGCACTACTCACTTATTTTACCACCAAGGACTACCTTAATTCACCACCAATGACATGAAATAGCGTCATTCAAAATATTTTGTATGTCCTTAGATTATTCTTTACATTCTGAGTACTAGTAGAGCTCAATTTTTTACCCAGATCTTAGATTACATAGTCCTGCTTTCATTAAAGTTTGTTTCCCACTTTCTGTATTAATATAGGAAAACGGGAGAGGGGAATGAATAATTTATATTTTCTCTGTGGAATATCTCTGTTACTTTACCTTTCACTGTAGTTCCCTTTGAGGTCCAGCCCCTCCTTTAAAAAATATCTTTTAGTGGGCACTACTATAGTGGTTGGCATGTGGCCTGAGCGACATTACAGTAACAGAAATAGTGGTTCATCTGGATTTGTTCAGACTAAACATAGAACATCATGAGAGACTTAACTCACGCTACTCAAATTGAATGTATTCAAACAACTCAAACTCACAATCCAAACAATAGTAAATAGAATGTAGCTTGTATGCAAATATAGCCGCAAACACATATACCAGGTGCTCCAAAGAGTGAAACTTGAAGTGGCATGTAAAGACGTACAAGCGAAGGTAGGAAGAAAAGTATTTATTTGGTAAATCAACAGGACAGCAGAAACGATCCGCTTCTCTCCAACCTCTACCAACCGTCCTCGAACCCCGGCACCACAAGGTTCCCTCTATTCTCCTGACGTACAGAGATTCCAGACGTCCAGAGAATAGAAGGAGAACCTAACACATCTTTCCCCTTTACACAAAGAAATACATAACAATGGCACACAAAGAACAAGTGCAAAATCTGATAAGACAATTAAAACAGCAAATATACAAAGAGATAATAGAAGGGCAAAATAGTGACCTATACATCATATGCCATACATCATATAATATAGTCCCGGAACCAAGAATGACATTTAGTGGACCTGGAGGACAATTGTCGGGTCGTAACATTAGAGTCATTTTTAAGATCTTCCACCCGACACGGTTCTTTAGAAAGAACAACCAGCCCCACTTTAGACACAACAATCTTCCCTTTGTTCCACCACTTACCATCATCCAATTTGACAGCACTTTTGTTGATCTTCACAACTTTTCTAAAAACTGAAAACTTGGATTCACATTTGGGTAGGATCCTAGAGCATTTCACTCTTACCATATCCCCCACATTGACGCTCAACTGCCTGGGACACGGTCCAACAGTTGTACGGACATATTTATTTTGTGCATCCACACGCCTTTTGCCAACCTCCTTAATTTTCTCCGTTGGCAACCTGAAACCACCACCACCACCCATCCATCCCATCAACAGTTTGGAGGTGGGAACATGCCCTCTTAGGAGAACAAAAGGAGATACACAGTGTCAGCATTGACAGTCGTGCGGACAGCCCACAATAATTTACGCAATTCATCCTTGCAATTTAAATTACTAGCTTTAGACAATTGCACATTTTGTTTCATGACCCTGTTAAAACGTTCTACAAGGCCATTACTCCTGGGATGATAAAGAGA
Source organism: Calotriton arnoldi (assembly GCA_963921515.1). Classification (NCBI taxonomy): domain Eukaryota; kingdom Metazoa; phylum Chordata; class Amphibia; order Caudata; family Salamandridae; genus Calotriton; species Calotriton arnoldi. Next base: position 347,825 of record CAWUFW010009052.1, on the reverse strand, counting down.
CGTTTTGACATGTTTAATACCCAAGGATTGTAAAAACTCTTTCAAATTGTAAAGAAACAAATTGGGGGCCATTGTCAGTGAGCAATTCCTCAGGTACACACTCCCTGGCGAACAAAGATTCCAGAAACTTGATGACAGAGGTGGAATCATATGACCTCACCCATTTGACCTCAGGCCAACGGCTGTAAAAATCCAAAAGGACTATGCCATATTCAGACACATTACCAGACACAGACATGGGACCAATGATATCGATAGCTAACTTGACCCATGGTCTGTCAAGAACCTCAATGACCTCCACAGGACAAGGAACAGTTACTTGCGATTTGTCGCTAATGGCACACTCCATACAATCTCTTACAAAATGTTCCACGTTCTTGTCTAAGGCCGGCCACCAGAAATTTTCTCTTACCCTCCTCTTCATGGCACGCATGCCAATGTGACCCTCGTGGGCAAGGGAGAGTACTTTATTCCTCATAGCAACAGGAACCACCAATAAAGATGATCTATACAACAAACCATTCACAACAACAGATCGTCGAAGACATGCTTGTACTTGTCACAGCCCGATGCATTAATCTCATGTGACCCCCCCTTGCCTAACGAATTTATAAGCTCCTTGAATTCTAAATCACTCTCAATGGCTTCTCTCCATTCTTGTTCAGATAAAGCTTTTTCTGAATAATCCAAAACACTGCATACCAATTCCAAATCATCATGCATACAATCCGTTGCTGCAACATCATTGTCGCAAGAACAAAGACGAGACAAACAGTCAGCAACAAGATTTCTCTTGCCCTGCACAAACTCTACAGTAAAATTGTGTTCCATAAGTCTGTACTGCCATCTTGCAATTCTGGGAGTCGCTTTACCCGCACCTCTCGTGGTGAATAACTCAACCAAGGGTTTATGGTCCACACATACTATAAATTTAGAACCATATAAGTAATGTTTAAAATGCGTAATACCCCACCAACAAGCAAGAGCTTCGCGTTCAATCACAGAATACGAGGCTTCAGCACCATGCAAACTTCTGGAAGCGAAATCAATCACCTCATCCTTGCCATCTCTATGTTGCATTAGCACAGCACCCAAACCCTTTTGACTAGCATCCGTCATTAAGCTGGTTTGATCTGTAGTACTGAAAGCCTTAAGGGGTATAGTGTGAGCTACTTCTCGTTTGATTACATCAAACTCCTTGGTGCATTCATCATTCCAACAGAACTGAACATTTTTCTTGAGTAATGACCTGATGTGAAAAGTTTTGGATGCACAATTGGGTATAAATCTGGCATAAAATTCAATGAGACCCATAAATGATCTCAATTGGTCCTTGTCTGTGGGAATACAGAAATCCTCAATGGCCTTAACCAGACTTTGCTTCGGCTGTACCCCTTCTCAGGATAACCTGTAACCAAGGTAATCTACGGTGGTAACATTCAATCTGCATTTGCCCAAACCTAGGGTCACACCTTTTTGCTTAAACAAGGATAAAACACAATTTAATCTCTCATTGTGTTCGGCCTGATTCTCCCCATATATCAAGACATCATCCTGAAAGGCCACAATGCCAGACATGCCCTTGAACATGCTCTCCACCACTCTCTGAAAAATAGCAGAGGCAGAGGCAAGACCAAAGGGCATGCGCTTAAATTAAAACAGACCTTCTGGAGTGACAAATGCAGTAAGATGTCTTGATTCCTCATGCAACTCGATTTGATGATACACAGATGACATATTAAGTAAACTGAAAAATTTAGCACCTTTAAGGGTAGATGTCATCTGAGTAATATTAGGCAAGGGATGTTGACCGATCCATATATTTATGCTAAGATTGCGCAAGTCCACACACATTTGCAGATTGCCATTGGCCTTCTTGGCAAGAACTACCGGGGACACCCAATTAGAAGACTCAATAGGTTCTATGACGTCACAAAAGCATAATTTATCTAATTCTTTTTTAAATCAACCTGCAATGCTAAAGGTACTCTCCTGACCTTATGTACTACATGTTGTGCACCATTAATTAACCTGATCTTATGTTTAAAACCCTTGAAGAGACCCAAATCTTTTTTAAAAACATCTGGGTAGGATTGTTCCCATGAATTCTCTTCAATGGCTTGGATGCGGAACAAATTCTTCTTTAGTACCACTTGTTGAGGGTTGTTGGGATCGAGTATGATACCAAGGTTACCTTGGTCTTTCCAACCCAAAAGGCATGCCTCATCTCTAGCAACATATACGGTGCCATGAGACACGTTGCCATTAAACTCAAATTCAGCATAGAACTCGCCAATAACATCAATGGCTTTCTCACCATAACCTACGGGATAAATGTTGGATTGCTTCAAATTAAACTTAGAAAATAGCCCCTTCCAGACAGATTCGCTTAACAATGTAAAAGGGGAGCCAGAATCAGCTAAAACCTTAACTCCAATACTATTCACTTTTACTGAACAAAGAGGTCTTTTAAGACCATGAACATTAACACCCCAAATGTCATTAGAGCTATTCATGTCCACGATGGTCAGAATTTCATCTTCTTCGCTGGTTGAAGGTGTCGCTTCCGTAGTAGTTTCCACATTATGCACTGTTCTTGGAGGTCCTCTTCTGGAAGATTTGCAAACATTAGCGAAATGTCCTCTTTTAGAACATTTAACACATACTTTATCCGCAGCGGGACACGATTTGTCGTCCGCCAAATGATTAGTACTACCGCACCTATAACACTGCAGTTTCAACTTGGTGCTAAATTTGGTATCCTTCTTATTTGCTCCATCTTTGAATTCTTTGGTTTTTTTTATATTTGGACTTGACAGTAAGAACATTCTGAGACTTGTTATCTGATATAGACATTTGCTCCATATATGAACTGGTACATTCTATTCTTGTGGCAATGTCTAACGCTTTTTGTAATGTGAGGTCAGGTTTCGACAAGAGTGCCTCTTGAACTTTTCTGCTAGTTTTTTCTACAAGTTGATCTTTAATCATTTCTTCTTCAAATGCATTATACTCGCAAGAAGCTGCAAGAATACGCAGAGCACCGACGTAACTTGACGCAGATTCACCTTGTAATTGAATCCTTTTGTAGAACTTATGTCTTTCTAAAGTGACGTTTTTGCAAGCTTTGAAACGAGTACTCAAAGCTTTGATGGCTGTAGCATACTCATCCTCTACATTATCACCTTCTCCTACACGTACAATAACAGGTTCTTTGGGTATGTGTTTCAATATGTTACGGCCTTCATTGCCTAAACAATATCTAAGTATAGCATATTTCTTCTTGCTGGTGAATGATTCGCCGTCCAACGCTTCTAGATAGGCTTCAAAACCTTCCTTCCAAATTTCCCAATCAGTTTCTGAGGAAGCTGGACTGGGAACGAATGGTGTTGGTGGAGAAATAGCTTGCTGCATCACGTAAATGAATAATGGAGCAGTAAACTAGAATGTAAGCTATAAGGTGTGCGAATCACCGAGATTAGCACAATGAAAAAGTGGACACAGAAGAATTATTAGTAAAGAATATGGTGTGCAGGTCACTGAAACCAGCACAATGACGTAGAACAATAGTAAATTGTAGTGGTACTAAAATAGCGTTTTGGCAAAAGTTGAAAACAGTTGAATATTTGATCATTAAGTAAATTGAAAATGATTTGAAGATTGCAAAAATGAAGCTGTGCACATCAGCGATGTAGAACTGAAGCATTAAAAATGAAGCTGTGCACATCAGCGATATAGAACTGAGGCGATGTGCAATCTCCAATGTAAACTATGGCTGTGCACATTAGCAAAATAAAGTTTGAAACTTGCACAAGAGAAAAACGATGTGGTGCGCATAAGCGTAAAATTGAATAGTGAGCTGAGAAGTGTGCAAATCACTAATTTGCTTGTAAAAAATAATAATTAAGGAGGCAGATGACAAACATATAAGGTCTGTGAATCACCGTAATGAAATGTAATATATGCAACAGGTTTAATTGTAAAAAAAACAAATGATCCGCAAGAGGAGAAAAACAAGGTGTGCGAATCACCGTGTAATATAAATGGTGGTGTGCAGATCACCGGGAACTGAGCCGAAAAATGATGCGTTGCTAAGCCAGGCGTCTCCACTGAAGAGCTTCGGCGTCAGAGGATAATGCGTTGCTAGGCATCAAGCGTAGATCAGGGGTCCACGTCACAGAGAGGCATGTCGCTCAGCAACCATGAAAGCGGCTTCAGACATGAAGAAGAATAGAGCTGACGCACAAAGACGTACGGCCGTAAAAGAAAGTCAAACAGGGTCAGGCAATGTTGGGCCTAGTACGTAGCAGTCAGGCAAAGACAGACCCCCCAGGCAAGAACGACACATTCATGGATCTCCTCATGGAAATCATTACTGCTAAGGTCTCCCCCCATTCAAATGACATTTTCCTCTGTGACTTTAATCTGCATTGGAATGACCCCAATGACTCCCAGGTCAACGCTGTCAAAGCCTTCCTCACTGACCAATCACTCACCCAGGCCTGCACCCTGCCAACCCACTCAAAAGGCACCACTTTGGATTGGATCATCGCCAAGGCATCGTCGGTTAGGGTGAATTCAATTGATCCATGCGACTGGTCAGACCACCACGCCATCACCTTCCTAATACCTGACTACCGCATGAAAAGACCTGGGCAACCGGTGAAACCGACACGTTGGCTCAGAGACACTAAGAACCTTGACCTCGAGAAGCTGACTGCTCGCTGCGAGAATGACCTACACCCCCCTACTCTATCTAAGGTCAACGACCTCACAGAGCACTACAACTCGACTATGTCCAACATATTGGATGATCTGGCCCTGTTAAAGCTCAAAAGGTCCCAAATCAAAGTCAAAAACCCCTGGTTCAGCGGACCCCTCAATAGCGAAAGGAGAGCTCTCCGACTCAAAGAAAGAAACTGGTGACAGCACCCCTCAGCCTCCCTACTTAAACTTCTCCGTCAGGCCAGAAATACCTACAACAAGAACATCCTCATATCCAAAAAAGAGTTTTTCAGATCAGAACTGGATAACACCAAGAACAGACCCCGCAAACTCTTTGAAATAGTCAAACTTCAATCAAACAAACTAGCGAAGTCATCCAAAGAAACTACAAAATCCCTAATAACCTGTGATGAGTTCTCCTCCTTCTTTACAACCAAAATTAATTTCTTAGGGAATGAACTTAATGCCACCTCAAACTTCCCTCCTCCTCTTACCGGGACTCATCTCTCCTCTCCTCCCACCAAGGCAACACCCAAAAACAAAGCTCACTGGTCCAACTTCGAGCTATATGATGACCATTCCATCTCGAAAATTATATCCTCCTTAAAACCAAATACCCACTTCAACGACCCTCTCCACCCCCAAATGCTTGGCAGCGACCTCCCTACTCATCGCTCCTATTTGGACTACAATTATCAATGCTTCCCTTCTCCAAGGGTCCATACCTGACTCCCTGAAAACCGGGCAAGTCATCCCCATCCTAAAAAAACCCACTCTGAATCCAGCAATTCCAGACAGCTTCAGACCAATTTCTAATATTCCTCTTCTTGCAAAAGTGCTGGAGAAATGTGTGCAGCTACAACTAAGCCAACATATCGCTACTTTCAAATTGCTTGATGATTTCCAATCTGGGTTCAGGCCTGGGCACAGCACTGAAACTACTATTCTTCACATCGTTGATGATGCTCTCCAAGCCCTTGACCAAGGCAAAACCTGTCTCTTGATCCTTCTGGATCTTTCTTCGGCATTCGACACAGTCAACCACGAGCAACTTCTCGAACGCCTCGAACACAGGATGGGTCTAGGAGGTACTGTCATCAAATGGTTAGGTTCCTACCTCCAGAACCGCACCCAGAGATTCTTAGTCAACAGCAACCTATCTGCTCCTTCCCCGATATCAATCGGTGTCCCTCAAGGCTCTACTCTGTCCCCTACCATCTTCAATCTCTACCTTGAACCATTAGCTGAAATTCTTCGCACGGCCAACATCTCCTTCCACATGTACGCCGATGATACTCAGATATACATCAAAATCTCTTCTCTTGAGGAGATTACCCATCTAAATGACGCCCTGAAACGGACTGTTCAATGGTTCGCCAACAACTAGTTCAAACTGAATGCCCAAAAAACGGAGTTCCTGCTCATCTCCCCCCTAATAACTCCAACGACACCCTGGAATGGATTAACTCGATCACAGCACTCAACTGCACACCGACCATAGTGGATTCTGCCAAATCTCTCGGTATAACCTTGGACAGCAACCTGAATATGAGTGAACACATCAACTCGATGGCCAAAACGGCCAGGTTCCATCTGAGCTACTTGAGAAATCTAAAACCCTTCCTTGAAACTGCTGACCTACAAAAAGCAGTTCAGGCGTTAGTTATCTCCAGAATTGAATACGCTGTTCTACCCTATCTGGCCTGCCAAAGACTTCCACGGCCCCTCTAAAAGCTTGCCTCAACGCAGCTGCTAGACTCTTACCCGGCTCAAAACAATTTGACCATATTTCCCCACATCTGAAGGCCTTGAACTGGCTTCCTCTTGAAGCCAGAATCCAGCTCAAGCTGGCCTGCATCACACACAAAGCCCTGTTCACGAACTCCCCGGCATACCTCGCCCAGAAAATTGTGGTATCTGGGAAATTCAGAAACTCCCGGTCTGCCAGAGACCTTGTGCTCCAGCCACCCTGCTTCCGCAAGGAAAAAACATATAACCGAGCGTTCTCTGGGGCTGCACTAAGAATCTGGAACACGCTACCATCCTCCATCAGAAGAATACCTTCTCTGTCAATCTTCAAAAAGGAAGCTAAAACCTTCCTAATGAGCAAATTCCTCCAATAACTCTCTTTTGTCGCGCATATCGCCTTTTATCATGGGTTTAGTTTCTGTGCATAATCTCCTCTACTGCTCGGCCCTCTCTGTGTACCAATTCTCACTACTTCAAATGTTCTGCCGGTTCTCTCTGCCTTTTGTTATCATTTGTCCCCTCGTATACAATTTCTGGTTTTCCCTTTTTATCGCTGACATGTTTCTCGCTGATTTTGGTACTGCACTGATTATTGTATATATCTCTGCTCTTGTCCTATTGTGTTCAATTCCCTAACCCCCATTCCTTGTATTTTGCCTATGCCTGATCTGTATGTAACGTGTTTATCCCTGTAAAGCGCTCTGATACCCTAACGGGTAACGTTCACGCTCTATAAAACCTCAAATAAATAAATAAATAAATGAAGATTCGGAAACCGTTGAATAACACTAAGGTCAGGCAAGGTCAAACAGACGCTGCAAACGTGCAGTTTACGTCGTCACAGTGAAGAGGTGCGTAGTAAAGACGTGAGGAGGACGACTTCACGGCAAGAAGGAGGCAAAGAAAATGGACTTGCAGTCTGGTCGAACGCAAAGCCTCCTGGAGTGACACGCAGACCAGCAGCGCGCAGCAAACGGAACCGGAACACAGGTTTACCACAAACAAAGTCCGTGCGATGAATGCGCTGGAGAGTTACAGTAATTGTGCAGCTGGCAGCTCCAGAATGCTAAAAATCCAAAACTTCACCGTCAGGCAGACGCTCCGACGTGAAGCGAGCAGAGGAAGACAGAAGGAAAGCAGAGTGCGGCGCAGCCAAGCAAAATCGCTCAATACCTGGAACAGTTGAACGAAGTATCGCCACAATACAAGGATTAAAACGGAAGGCTGGCTGGAAGATGCGTAGACAGATCGTTGGTGGCACCCGCGTGGAGGTCCTTTTGACTGGCAGCCCGTCGCCAGTGTAAAGACGTACAAGCGAAGGTAGGAAGAAAAGTATTTATTTGGTAAATCAACAGGACAGCAGAAATGATCCGCTTCTCTCCAACCTCGCCCAACCGTCCTCGAACCCCGGCACCACAAGGTTCCCTCTATTCTCATGACGTACAGAGATTCCAGACGTCCAGAGAATAGAAGGAGAACCTAACATGGCACAGTGCACATGTTTGCTGACAACGTGGTAAATAACAACATTCAGTAATTTTAAATAGACAAGTAGGACTTGCCTGCAGGTAATGAAAAGAATCAAGTAAGTTAATGAAACAATACAAGCATCTATCCCTGTTGCTCAACATTTTGTTTAAACATTTCAAGACAAGCATGATCATCAATGTTTTGACCTCAAAGATCGATTTTGGCAGTCTTCATAAGGACAAGTTAGAATGCACCTTGAAAGATAGGATAAAGGAGTGAATCACAAGATTATTCAAAACATCAGAGAGTGAGAGTGAAATGGTGGACTATATCAGTCTCACCCTCATACCAGTGGAGTGTATCATACTAATACTTAGAAAATAGATATGAAAAATGAATTGCAAAATAGTATACTAAAAAAAGATTGTGGAAAAGGTAATCATAAAAAGTAGCCATGGATGCTTACTATAGGTAAATAAAGAATATCGTGACCTGACTTCTGTAAAAATAAAAAATAAAAGGAACCACATGTTAATTAATGTATATTCACCCCAGCACATGCCTAAAAGTGCTGCAAAGCATGCAGAAATGGAAGGGACCTCATCAGTACGAATTTGGAACAAGGGATAATGAAAATTCCCCCTTAGTACAATGGGTCCTGCGATCCATTTCCATGCTTAAAGGACAAATCCAGGAAAATTAAAAATGATTGGAATGCTAGAAAATGGAAGAAAGAGGTCCAAATGTCTTCAAGTGGTAAAGTACTACACTTGCTAAGCATTCGCTCATGCGTCAGAATGAGTATCGATGCATACATGCACAACAGAGCTGAGCTGCTAGACCACTAAGATAATTCTGAAAAAAGTGTATGCAGAAGTTTTAAATCCTGGTGCAACTCTTGAGAGAAGGACATATATTTGCAGCTGTGGCCTGTCCCCAAATCCACTCTCCCGCTGACTTCACTCAAGTGCATTCTCGCTAGAATGCAAGCCAGCTGGACACAGGAAAAGGGGGTGTAGGGATGACAGAGAAATTGAGTGGGGTTGTCACAAGTTGCTGACTCTCTGTTTCATAATGCAAACTGTGTCATCCATATGTCCATCTCTGACTGGCCCTATGGATATGCTGCTGTATAGGAATAAACACTCTAAATCACCTCTCCTTCTGAAATCCTATTGCTACAATATTTTTTCATTTTATTACTGATTGAACTACTGCCCTATGTTTTCTTAGCTCCCCCCACCCCCGGGTTTCTGCACATATTGCCCAGTGTTACTTGTTTACTCACTATTCTTTCATGAAAGGGTAAGACTCAATTGCAATGTTCTTAGCAAAACCGAATACCTAGTTTTCATTGGGGCTCCAAAGGCCAAGGGTTTTGCTCCATTATTTACTTCACCATTACAAAGTGGAATATCCTCTTTTCAATAAATCATGCCTTTTTCACCAAGTTGAGTGGGTATGTTTTAAATACATGGAACTAGGACCCTCAAAGACACCTTTGTGGCATCCCTTCTTTCAACAGTTATAAGAGATACCAGGTAGAGTGTTATCAAAACAGTTTTTCCTTTTTTTGATAACATGCACACCCAAACAGGCCCATTTACTGTTTTCTTAAATTGTCTTCCTTTACAGGGTTCTTTTTTTGCACCTTCTTGATGTGGATGTCTGTGTGTGCCCAAAACAGGTGCGTTTGTAAACTGAGGGTGGCTTGTTCCTGGACTGAGTTCTAATAAATCTTAATGAGCAATTCTTGGTCTTTTCTTCTTTTTCAGGATTCAATGATTGTGGAAGTCGGCTGATCACTGGCGAGGTCCGAAGGTGACTGAACCAAAAAGAACAGGTAAGGCTAAAGGCTTGATACTGGAGCATGTGTGAGGACCTCCAACCTCCCCTAAAGTCTGGATTACAAGTGAGGCAGTTGGGGTTGGGCGTAGCTTACATAGCATAGCCTTGCCCAAGATGGCTGCCGCTTAACTGAGTCTCTTGAGACCAGCTACCATAAGTTAGAATACTATCTTTAATTGGTCTCAGATCAGAGGCAGGGCAAGCTGAGATAGAATATTTACCACCACACTTATTACACCCCTGATGGTGTCCATGTCATCCAAAATTTGAAACACAGGGATTCAGTGCTCAAATTAGTTAAAAACACTGTAAAAAACAACCATGTAGCCCTTCAGCAGTTTGATTATACCTGCTCTATATATAAACCCTACATTCCTTTAAATAACTCTCTCAAGATCTGCATGTGACCCAAGTCACTAGAAAGCCATAACGCTAACTCTGGTCAGTCTCCAATCAGATATAGAGCGAGGCAAGATGGAAAATGCCCACTATGCTTCTTATACCCCGCATGATGGTGCTCCCATCAACCAATATAAGAATAAGAGCTCTGATCCTAATACATATACTACTATTGGTATTCACAAGTCCTCTTCTATCTTTAAGTACAGTTGTTGAGAAGCTGACATCAAGGGGTCTAGTCAGGCATCAAGAATCCATATCAGTCACTGGTAATAAGCTATGATACATTGTATATGGTCACATATGAAGCAACAGATACACTTACCTAGGTAATATACAATTTATCCTTATTGTAGTGTCATCTGTGCCTTAAAGTTAATATACAACATGTTTTATTTTGCCACTGCATTCTCTATAAGGACTAAGGCCCATATGTACGAAAAGATTTTGTATTTCTTGCTATTTCGGGCCATTAAGAAATGCAAGACTTTCTTTCCTAATATGTGAAAGGCCTATGCATCATCGCAAAATGCGACTTCTACCCTGTAGAGATCACAGTTTGCGATTCACAAAATAGGAACTCACTAATAGGGATTCCCTATTTGTGATTTCCTAACTGCATGTACAGAGCATTACCGAATTACGAAACGGGCATTCAGGAAATGCTATTACCATTGAATCAGATTAGGTGGTAACCAGGTGTTAAGTAAAAAAACGCCTCCAAATGCATCAGGATCATTCCCAATGGCGGGTTTGAACATCCTGGCAATGAGGATAAGGAGAAGTACTTCGCAGGTAAGTGTAAAATATATATATATTACCGACTAGTGGTTGCATTTTTTGACTTGCCTATAACTTTAGCGTCGTTTGAACAATCTGCATGAAATTTTCCCCAAAAGGTTTGGGGTGATCTGTGCAGTGGGCACAGAGAAATAGGGGCAAAAAATAAGGGTGCGTTTGGAATGTTAATTCCCATACGAACGCGTTGTCGAAATTACAGCCCAAGCAGCTGGGCGGAATTACACCAAATTTGGCTGAAAGGTAGATGTTGTTACGCAGATTGCGCTTTTTGTTATTTGGTGCAAATCCATTCAGTAGTTTTTGTGAAATTAAAACCAAACAATATAGTGATATCTATGGCCACGGATATTTCACAATGGTTTTCCTGGTGATCGTGGTGAAATCACGATGTGTTCGAGGTAAATCGTGGAAGCATGTGCCAGCAGGGATGCTCTGATTGGCTGGTTGCAACCCGAATAGAAAGTTGCGGCGGTTTTGCAGTGATCGTGGTTAAATCGCGACATGTTCGAGGTAAACCGCAAAAGCGTGTCAGCTGGAATGCTGTGATTGGCTGGGCGCAACCTGAAAAGAAAGTTGCGATCGCCATTTAATCGATCAGGAATGGTTCCCGGGACTGAAAATTTCTGTCCCATTCAGGTACTCATGCACCCACTTACAGACTCACTTGGAGAGTCACGCATCCATTTACAGACCCACACAGAGACTCACGTACCCACTTACAGACTCACACATGCATGTATGTACTCACAGATCCTCTGAGACACACACACCAACTCACAGACCCACTGAGACACTCATACACCCACTCATAGATCCACTCAGACACTCATACACCCACTCACACACCCATACAACCACTCACACACTCTGTCACAGATCCTGTCAGAGAGGTATGCACTCAGTCACTCACTCATATGCTCAGAGACTTTCACACCCACTCATAGACTCACTCATATGCACACACACATACCCACCCACTCACCCACTTAAAGACTTATACATCCACTCACAGTCCCACCAAGACATTCACCCTCCCAGTCACAGAACCTCTCAGACACTCATGCATGTACCTGTTCACTCACCCACTCAGAAACTTATGCTCTCACTCCCAGACCCATTGAGACACTCATACACCCACTCACAGACCCACTCAGACATTCGCACACCCATACAGTCACTCACACACCCACTCACAGACCCACTCACAGACTTATGCACCCAGTCACTCATACACTCAGAGACTCATGTACCCGCTCACACTTGCACTCAGAGACCTACGCCCCCATTCACAACACCACTCAGACACTCGCTCTCCCAGTCATAGACCCAATGAGAGACTCATGCACTCACTCACAGACTCACTCAGACACTCATGCACCCACTCACTCACCTACTCAGACACCCACTTAGCCACTCATGTATCAACTCACAGAGCCAATCAGACAGTCATATACTTACTTACAAATGCACAAAGGCACTAATGCACCTACTCACAGATCGACTGAAAGACTCATGCAACCAATCACAGACCCATTGAGACACTGCTGCACCCACTCATAGATGCACTTAGACAGTCACGCAGTTCATTACAGAACCATTGATAGACTGATGTACCGTCTCATAGATCCACTCAAATATTTATACAGTGAATGAGAGACTTATTGATACAGTGATGCATACAGTCACAGATTCCACTGAAAGAGTTACACGCTGTGTTAAAGAGATATTGAGGGAGTTATAAATGCTATTATAGAGTCATTTAGACAGTGATGTGTTTAGTGTCTTGGTTATAATCCATTTTGCAGTTATACGTTTTTAATGCAGTGGTGGCTGAAATTCACCTAAAAAAAGGTTACAGGGACGTTATAGTTGGGAATTAGCATTTTTAAAAAACAGAAAAGTTCAGCAGTTATAGTTAGCTGAGCTACCTATAACTCGTACTCCTGCAATGCACTGCTTATGACCTCACATATTACATCACTCATGACATGGTCAGTGACATCACTCATGACATCACTGATGACATCTCAAATGACATCACTGTTGACATCATCCACAGAATCTCTGACAAACCCACTCACAACCCCATATAACCATTAATACACCCACTCCAACTTCCACACTACCATTGTCAAAACCATTGACACACCCATACTAGTACTTACACACCCACTCAAGGATTCATAGGTCTACACACACATCCACTCACTAATACAGCTACTGACATATCCACTCATACACCCATACAGCCACTCACACACTGTCAGTCACTCATAGAGCTTCTCAAATACTCACTCACCCATACAGTCAATCACACAGCCACTTACTCACGAAACAGATACACACACACCCACTCACTCATACAGATACTAACATATACTCACTCACCTATACAGTCACTGACACAAGCACACACTCACCCATACAGCCACTATCACTCACACATACAGTCACTCATATACTCCAAGACTCACCTATACTGCCTATCACATATGCAGTTAGTCACTAATATACCACTGACACATCCATTCACTCACTGACACAGCCACACACACATTCAGTCACCTATACAGCCAGCCCCTCACCTATACACTCATTATCCTATACAGTCACTGACTCACCCACTCACTCATCCACACAGGCAGTCAAACACCTTCTCACCCACCCACACAGACACTCAGACACCCATATAGGTATTCAGACAACCAAGCAGTCACCCATACAGCCACTCATGTACCCCCTCACCAACCAATAAAACCACTTAGACACCAACTGACAGACCGATACAGACTGATACAGACTTTCTCACAACCTAGTCACTCGTCCATACATTCCCTGAGACACCTAATCACTCACTTATACAGTCAGTCACACACTCACTGAATCACCTTGAAACCTGATCCTAACTGTAACGTCTCTGTAACCTTTAGTTTTTTCAGTAAATTTCTAAGGTTTTTTTAATCCATTTCCTAACTATAACGTCCCTGTAACCTTTGAATTTTCAGTTAATTTCTAAGGTAAATGATAATTTCTAACTATAACATCCCTGTAAGTTTTGATATATATATATAGCATCAGGGCATTTTGGTGAATAATATATATATATATATATATATATATATATATATATATATATATATATATATATATATATATATATATATATATATATACCATAGGTTTCAAGGATGTTATAGTTAGGAATTAGCATTTAAAAAACCTTAGAAATTCACTGAAAAAACCATAGGTTTGAGGGACGTTATATTTAGAAATTAGCATTTAAAAAACCTTAGAAATTCACTGAAAAAAACACAGGTTTCAGGGACGTTATAGTTAGTTGGACATTTCACTCATACAAAACCAGAGAAATTCGGCCGTTATAGTTAGTTGAGCTAACTATAACTCACGCCCGCAACGCATTGCTGATGAAGTCACATATTACATCATTCATGACATGGTCAGTGACATCACTGATGACATCACTGATGACATCTCAAATGACATCACTGATGACATCATCCAGTGACTGCGTGTTTCTGTAAAGTTTAAATATGTTTTATATATATATGCCAAGGTGTATTGAAGAATGAGTGGGTGTATAAGTGTCTGAATGGATGATTTAGTAGGTGCATGACTGACTGTATAAGTGAGTGATTAAACGTGTCTTACTGAATGCATGGGTTAGTGACTAAACTGTGTGAATGTCTGTATCAGTCTGTCAGTTGGTGTGTAAGCAGCTGCATGGGTTGGTGAGTAGCTACATGAGTGTCTATATGGGTTATTGATTGGTTGTATGAGTATCTGTATGGGTGCCTGAGTGTCTGTGTGGGTGGGTGGGGGGTGTTTGACTCTGTGCATAGATGTGTGAGTGGGTGATTCACTGGGTGTATGGGTTCAAGAGTGCATCTGTGAAGGGCTGTATGGGTGGGTGAGTGTGTGTATGGGTGTGTTGGTGAGTGAATGGATGTCTCAGTGGTACATGTGTGAGTAACTACATATGTGAAAGGCAGTATATGTGAGTGTTGGAGTATATAAATGACTATATGTGAGAGTGAGTGAGTGATTGTGAGAGTGGCTGTATGGATGAGTGTGTGCTTGTATCAGTGATTGTATAAGAGAGTAAGTATGTGTTAGTATCTGTATGAATAAGTGAGGTGGTGTGTGTATAACTGTATAGGTGAGTAAATGGGAGTGTCATTGATTCTTTGCATGACTGACTAGGTGTGTGAGTAACTCTATGGATGAGTGGCGGTGTGTGAGTGTCTGTATAGGTGTATGAGCACATATGATAGTGCTGTATTGATGAGTGACTGCATGTATGAGTGACTGTATGGGTGAATGAGTGGATGTGTGTATAGACCTAGGAATCAGTGAGTGGGTATGTAGTAACTGGTATTGGTGTGTCTATGGTTTCGAAAATGGTAGTCTGTATTTTAGAGTGGGTGTATCAAAGGTTATATTAGGGTATGAGGAGGTGCATCAGATTATCACGTGGATGATGTCATCAATGATGTCATTTGAGATGTCATCAGTGATGTCATCAGTAATGTCAATGACCATGTCATGAATGATGTAATATGTGATGTCATCAGCAGTGCATTGCTGGGCGCGAGTTATAGTTAGCTCAACTAACTATAACGGCCAATTTTCTCTGGTTTTGTACAAGTGAAATGTCCAACTAACTATAACGTCCCTGAAACCTTTGGTTTTTTCAGTGAATTTCTAAGGTTTTTTAAATGCTAATTTCAAACTATAACGTCCCTCAGACCTATGGTTTTTTCAGGGAATTTCTAACGTTTTTTAAATGCTAATTCCTAACTATAACGTCCCTGAAACCTATGGTTTTTTCAGTGAATTTCAAAGGTTTTTTAAATGTTAATTTCTAACTATGCCTACAGAGGTAGGACATGTGCAGAAAGAGGAAGGAAAGCACAGAAAGAAGCATGAGAAATGCAGAAAGAGGCAACAGAAGTCCAGAAAGACGAAGAAAGGTGCAGAAAGAAGCAAGAGATATGCAGAAAGAACCAACAGAGGTGCAGAAAGAGGCCTTGTTGCAAAGTCATCCTGTGCCGCCACCTTTTTGCTGACTGGTACTGGTGGTAACTGACTCTGACTAACCAGGCCAGGAGCCAGTGCTATGCTGAAAGACACTTAGAATACAGTAAAAACACCTACATACACTAGGGTACACTATTGGTTGTGGTACCCCTGTGATTGGCATGACCTCCCCTGTAAGGCCCTAGTACATAATAGGGTAGGGGGAGTAAAACTACCTCTAAGTCAGAGGTGCTGAAAGAGGCAAGAGAAGTGCAGAAAGAAGCAACAGAGGTACCAAAACAGGCAAGAGAGGTGCAGAAAGAAGCAAGTGAAGTGCAGAAAGAGGCAAGAGAGGTGCACAAAGAGGCAACAGAGGAGCAGAAAGAGGCAGGAGGAGTGCATAAACAAGGAAGAGAAGTGCAGAAAGAGGCAAGAGAATTGCTGAAAGAAGCAACAGAGGTGCAGAAAGAAGCAAGAGAAGTGCAGAAAGAGGCAAGTGAGGTGCAGAAAGAAGCAAAAGCAATGCAGAAAGAACCAACAGAGGTGCAAAAAGAGGCAAGAGGGGTGCAGAAAAAGGTAGGAGAGGTGCACAAAGAGGCAAGAGAGGTAGAGAAAGAGGCAGGAGGGGTGCAGAAAGAAGGAAGAGAAGTGCATAAAGAAGCAACAGAGGTGCTGAAAGAGGCAAGAGAGGTGCAGAAACAGGCAGGAAATATGCAGAAAGAGGGAACAGGGGTGCAGAAAGAGGCAACAGAGGTGCAGAAAGAGAAAAGAGGGGTGCAGAAATAGGCAAGAGGGGTACAGAAAGAAGCAAGAGCAGTGCAGAATGAACCAACAGATGTGCAAAAATAGGCGAGAGGGGTGCAGAAAGAGGTAGGAGAGGTGCACAAAGAGGTAGGAGAGGTGCACAAAGAGGCAAGAGAGGTACAGAAAGAGGCAGAAGGGGTGCAGAAAGAAGGAAGAGAAGTGCAGAAAGAGGTAAGTGAGGTGCAGAAAGAGGCAAGAGAGGTGCTGAAAATGGCAAGAGAACAGCAGAAAGAGGCAAGAGGGATGTAAAAAAGGGAAGAACGGTGCAGAAAGAAGCAAGAGAAGGACAGAAAGAGGCAAGAGAGGTACAGAAAGAGACAAGAGAGGTTCAGAAAGAGGCAAGGGACATGCAGAAACAGGCAAGAGAAATGCACAAAGAGGCAAGAGAGGAGCAGAAAGAGGCAAAAGAGATGTAGAAAAAAGCAAGAGAAGTGCAGAAAGAGGCAGGAGGGGTGCAGAAAGAAGTAAGTGAGGTGCATAAAGAGGCAACAGAGGTGCAGAAAGAGGCAGGAGGGGTGCAGAAAGAGGCAACTGAGGTGCAGAAAGAAGCAAGAGCAGTGCAGAAAAAACCAACAGAGGTGCAAAAAGAGGCAAGAGGGGTGCACAAAGAGGCAAGAGAGGTACAGAAAGAGGCAGGTGGGGTGCAGAAAGAAGGAAGAGAAGTGCAGAAAGAAGCAACAGAGGTGGTGAAAGAGGTGCGAAGCGTGCAGAAAGAGCAAGAGAAGTGCAGAAAGAACCAACAGAGGTACAGAAAGAGGCAAGAGATGTGCAGAAACAGGCATGCAAGGTGCAGAAAAAGGGAACAGGGGTGCAGAAAGAGGCAAGAGAGGTGCAGAAAGAGAAAAGGGGGTGCAGAAAGAGGCAATAGGGGTGCAGAAAGAAGTAAGTGAGGTGTAGAAAGAGGCAACAGAGGTGCATAACGATGCAAGAGAGGTGCAGAAACAAGCAAAAGAAGTGCAGAAAGAGGCAAGAGAATTGCTGAAAGAAGCACCAGAGGTGTGGAAAGAAGCAAGAGAAGTGCAGAAAGAGGCAAGAGAGGTACAGAAAATGGCAAGAGAACAGCAGAAAGAGGCAAGAGGGATGCAAAAAGGGAAGAAGGGTGCAGAAAGAAGCAAGAGAGGTGCAGAAAGAAGCAAGAGAAGTGCAGAAAGAGGCAAGAGAGGTGCAGAAAGAGGTTCAGAAAGAGGCAAGGAAAGTGCAGAAACAGGCAAGAGAAATGCACAAAGAGGCAAGAGAGGAGCGTAAAGAGGCAAGAGAGGTTTAGAAGGAAGCAAGAGAAGTGCAGAAAGAGGCAGGAGGGGTGCAGAAAGAAGCAAGTGAGGTACAGAAAGAGGCAACAGAGGTGCAGAAAGACACAAGAGAGGTGCAGAAACAAGCAAGAGAAGTGTAGAAAGAGGCAAGAGAATTGCTGAAAGAAGCAACAGAGGTGTAGAAAGAACCAAGAGAAGTGCAAAAAGAGGCAAGTGAGGTGCAGAAAAAAGCAAGAGCAGTGCAGAAAGAACCAACAGAGGTGCAAAAAGAGACAAGATGGGTGCAGAAAGAGGTAGGACAGACGCACAAAGAGGCAAGATAGGTACAGAAAGAGGCAGGAGGGGTGCAGAAAGAAGGAAGAGAAGTGCAGAAAGAGGCAAGAGAATTGCTGAAAGAAGCAACAGAGGTGTACAAAGAAGCAATAAAAGTACAGAAAGAGACAAGTGAGGTGCAGAAAGAAGCAAGAGCAGTGCAGAAAGAAGCAACAGAGGTGCTGAAAGAGGCGCGAAGGGTACAGAAAGAGCAAGAGAAGTGCAGAAAAAAGCAACAGAGGTACAGAAAGAGGCAACAGAGGTGCAGAAACAGGCAAGAAAGGTGCAGAAAGAGAGAACAGAGGTGCAGAAAGAGGCAAGAGAGGTGCAGAAAGAGGGGAGAGGGGTGCAGAAAGAGGCAAGAGAGGTACAGAAAGAAGCAAGTGAGGTGCAGAAGGACAGAAGAGAGGTGCAGAAACAAGCAAGAGAAGTGCAGAAAGAGGCAAGAGAATTGCTGAAAGAAGCAACAGAGGTGTTGAAAGAAGCAAGAGAAGTGCAGAAAGAGGCAAGTGAGGTGCAGAAAGAAGCAAGAGCAATGCAGAAAGAACCAACAAAGGTGCAAAAAGAAGCAAGAGCGGTACAGAAAAAGGTAGAAGAGGTGCAGAAAGAGGCAAGAGAGGTACAGAAAGAGGCAGGAGGGGTGCAGAAAGAAGGAAGAGAAGTGCAGAAAGAAGCAACAGAGGTGCTGAAAGAGGCGCGAAGGGTGCAGAAAGAGCAAGAGAAGTGCAGAAAGAACCAACAGAGGTACAGAAAGACGCAACAGAGGTGCAGAAAGACGCAAGAGAGGTACAGAAACAAGTAAGAGAAGTGCATAAAGAAGCAACATAGATGTAGTAAGGGGAAGTGGGGTGGAGAAGGAGGCAAGAGGGATACAGAAAGAAACAAGAGAGGTGCAGAAAGAGGGAAGAGGGGTGCAGAAAGAGGGAAGAGTGGTGTGAAAGAGGCATGAGGGTTGCAGAAAGAAGCAACAGAAATGCAGAAAGAGGCAAGAGAGGCGCAGAAAGAAGCAAGAGTGGTTCACACACCATTAGTACCAATTTAATACCCACATTTACCAATAAGTAACAGGTGACCATTCTAGGTTTGCACAGGGCCTTTCACCACACTGTAACACTTGTCGCTGCATTTCTGGTAACGTTTGAGCCGTTTGATCTAGAAACAATGTTTTTTTTGTTCAAATGTGCAGATTATGCAGCAGATGATGGATTATGTGGCAAATGTGGTAAATGTATAATTGTGCAAAAGTCGGTGCAGCCAAACAGTCACATAATTCCAGTGGCCCTGCTCATACCTCTGACTAGGTCCAGAAGTGCTCCTCAGTGGTTCCTTCTTATTTTTTGTCTCATTGAGTTCATAGTTTAGCTTCTATGGAAACGAGGAAGACTAAACCTGAGGTTACAACTCCACAACACAGACTATCATACCACACAATTACTCTTCATAACACATAATCCCACTCTACATAATTCCTACACACTAAATACCACATACTTTCTATCCACATAATTTCACTGCACAACATACCACATAATTCCACTACACACAACGTACATCCACTCCACTCCCAAAAACATTATTAAAACACTTTTACATTTACAACACCAATAGCTCTAACTCTCGCAAATGCGAAACCTATTACAATGCAAATGCTTCTTTAACTAGTAGTTGCGTTTGCAGAGTGGTGGAGAAAGGGTGCTGGGCCTCTGACCAGCGCTCAGGAACTCCGCTGCGTAGGACTTACAGGAGGTACCAGGAGGGCTTCTTAGCCCCCAACGTCCCTCAGGAGTAAAGTGGACTTCATCCCCCATCCCGTAGTCTGCCAGGAGGTGCGTTTGCAGAGTGGTGGAGAAAGGGGGCGTGGCCTCCGAAGACGTCTTAGCAATCCCACTGTGTGGGACTTACTGGAGGTAACAAGAGGGGTAGTTGGCCCCCAAGGGCATCCTTGGGGGCCAACTACCTCCTATTACCTCCAGTAAGTCCCACACAGCAGGATTGCTAAGTTCTCATAGAAGGCCACGCCCCCTTTGCCCACCACTCTGCAAATGCGCTCCCTGGTGCGCTCTTGGATGGGGATTGAAGTCCCCTACACTGCTGGGGGTAGTTAGGGGCCAACTAGCCTACCTCTTACCTCCAGTAAGCCCCACACAGTGGGATTGCTGAGAGGTGGACACAGGCCCGCCCCCTTTCTCCACCACTCTGCAAACGCGCCTCCTGGCAGGCTCTTGGTTGGGGGATGAAGTACCCTTTCCTCCTGAGGGTCACTGGGGGCCAACTAGCCCTCCTGTTACCTCCAGTAAGCCCCATACAGCTGGTTTGCTGAGAGTGCTCAAAGGCCACGCCCCCTTTTTACACCACTCTGCAAACGCAGCTCCTGGCACACTGCTGCTCAGGGGATGAAGTCCATTTTAGTCCTGAGGTCCTCAGGACACAAGAGGACCTCATCGCCCCACCAGCAATGCGCCAAGAGGCGTGTTTGCAGAGTGGTGTAAAAAGGGGCATGGCCTCGGACCACCTCTCAGCAATCCCACTGTGTGGGGCTTATTGTACATACCTGGTGGACTAGTTGGCCCCTAAGGACCCATAAGGCACATGGGGACTTCATCCCCCAACCCAAAACGCGCCAGGAGGCACATTTGCAGAGTGGTGCAGGGAGGGGGTGGGGCCTCCGGCGAGATGCCGGCTTCTGTTTTGTTTTTCTTTTTTAGAAGGGGGGCTGTGTGGCCCCCCTTCTCTTAATATTTTTTGGGCCCTGGGGACCCCACCCCCAGGGCTTGAGCCATATTTCTTTTTAAAAAAAATAAAAAATGGGAACGGCCCCGGGGACCCCATCCCTTGGGGCCTGACCAGCCTGTTTTTTTGGGTGAGGGGGGACGCGTGGCACCCCTCCTGAGGCCAATTATGGCCCCAGGGACCACATCCCCCGGGGATCAGCCTTATTTATGTATTTCTTTTTTTATATAATTCCAAAAGGGAGAGGGGCCGCGTGGCCCCCCTCCCCTGGGCCACTTCCCCCGGGGCCTGGCTGCCTTTCTTTTTTTGGGGGGCCTCGTGGCCCCCCTCCTAAGGCCAATTATAGCCCCAGGGACCCCATCCCCCGGGGTCGGCCTTACGTTTAAAAAAAATAAAAATAAAATCAAGGGGTGGTGGGCTGAGTGCCCCCCCCTCCCGGGCCACTTCTGGCCCCAGGGACCCCATCCCCCGGGGCCTGGCCTCTTTGATGGGGAACGTGGGGGGAGCCACAATGCCTCCACGGTCCCTGCCGGCACCCCGCCTCCTGCGGGAGCCGGCATTGCTTTTGGGCAGCTCCCCTTGCAGCTCCCCTTGCCCAAAAGCAATTCTGCTTTGCTTCTTGGAAGCAAAGCAGAGTTTGCTATGACAGGGCGGAAGCCGTGCTCCCGCCCTGCCATAGCAAACGGCAATGTCCCGGGGGTGGGCACCCCGGGACATTGCAGGAGCTGGCCCTGGGGGGTGGAGGTCGCAAGTGCCATTGAGGGTTCCAGGAGGGGGGCTGGGTGGCCCCCCTCCCAACTGTTTAAAGCCCCGGGGAGGTGGTGGTCCCCGGGACCCGGGGGTCCGCAACGGACCCCCCTATTTAAATAATTAGTGCCCCGGGGAGGTGGTGGTCCCTGGCGCAGTGTGGGGAGGCAGGAGCCCCCCGCCACACCTTTAATTAAAAAATAAAGCCCCGGGGAGGTGACGGTCCCCGGTGGTGCGGGGAGCCACGATGCCCCCGCACTTAATGATTAAAGCCCTGGGGAGGTGGCGGTCCCCGCTTTTTATTAAATATTATAAAATAAAGCCCTGGGGAGGTGGCGGTCCCCGGGGCTGCGGGGGGATGCGAGCCCCCCGCATTTGAATAAGGATCGCTCCATGGAGGTGGCGGTCCCCGGGGTTGCGGGGGCCCCGCGGGCCCCAGCACCTTTATTAAATATTGCCCCCGGGACCTGGCCCACCCGGGCTGAGTCACAAGATGGCTGACAACACATTCTGGTTTGGAATGTTGGCAGCCAATCAAAATGAAGCTCGTGCTCGGGAGGATTCGCGAATCCTCCTCGGTGCTCAGATATCGATATTTTTATTTTTTGAATTTCTCAGCAACTACTGAACTGATTTACACCATTTAATAAAAAGAGTGCTTTCTTAACCACGAGCTACCTTTTTGCCAAATTTGGTGTAATTCCGTTCAGCAGTTCGGGCTGTAGCCTGTTCCAAAATTCCTATGGAAATTAACATGGGGAAAACGCGTTTTGGGACTCCCCTTTTTTCTCGGCCCCCGCTTGACAAATCACCCTCAAACTTTCAAGACAGGAGGTGACCTGAGCTAGTCATTAGTTTTGAAAATTTTGCGAAGATTCGTCAAATGGCACCAAAGATATTGGCAAAAAAAAACGCTTTTTGAATAGAAACAAGGTCCTAACTATAACTACCTCCTGGCGACTGCCAGCAGGTAATATAAAGGGTTTATACTTGCCTGTAAAAGGGTCACATTTTTGTTGTATAGGCATGCGTGGAAAAGGATTAGGCATGGTAAAGACTTGTGTGGTAATGGTATGCATGGTTCCGTCATACAACATTATCCATTTAAAAATACACCATTCGGCTAGCAAAGCAGTATCCTGCATCCAATCTAATACTGCTGAAGAGTTCCTTGGTGTGTTTGGTGCTTGCTTCAATGTGATTTGTCAGGGTGTCTTTTTTTGTGTCTTTGAGTGTTTGGTGGTATTTGTTTAGGGCAGACTTGAAAGTGGCTTGGTCTGTGGTGTCTCAGCTGGTGCACCATCTTCTCTCCACTAGTTTGCAGCTGCGTTTCATTGTACTGAGTTCTGGCATGTACCAGCTGGCTTGTTTTGTGGCTCTGCGGGTCCTAGCTTATTTGATGTGGGTGACTTGGTCAGCAGCGTTTTTGATCCAGGTGGTGAAGTTCCAGAATGCTTGTTCCAGGTCAGTTGCGGGGTCTGCTGGGTGTTGTTGAGGGTGTCCATCATTTGGGTCTGTGTGACTTTGTTCCAGCTGTGGAAGGGGGCATTGGGGGGGTTGGTGGCCGTGCACAATGATACTGCGATGGTGAAGTGGACAATGGAGTGGTCTGTCCAGGTAAGTTCTGTGGCATGGCTGTATTTGACTCTGTTACTGGCAGTGAATCCCGGATCCAGTGTGTGGCCTGCTCTATGTGTGGGGTTGGGGAACTGCTAGGTCAGGCCTATGTTGCTCATGCACTCCAGGAGGTTGGCAGAGTTAGTGTCCGTGGGGTCATCCAGGTGGGAGTTGAGGTCTCCATGGAAGATGTAGTGCATGGACTTGATTGCTAGTGGGGCGATGAAGTCAGTCATGGCGTTGTAGAAACTGGTGCATGGTCCTGAGGGGTGTGTAGGTGAGGGGCCCTCTGATGGTTGTTCTGTCATAAGTGTGGTTTTGAAAAGTGAAGTGTTCCATGGTTGATGTGGTGTCGTCCTCTTTTGTGGTATATCGGACTGTTCCTTTGGGGATGGTGGTGGCGTCTCCTCCATGTTTTTTGGTGCAGTTTTGGTGTGCCATCTTGTAGCTGTTGGATGTTGCAGTGGCAATGTCCGGGGTAGAGGAGGGATTGAGACAGGTTTCAGGGGTGAGGGTGATGATGGTGATGATGGTGTCTTAGACTTCGGTGGTGTGTTTGCAGAGAGATTGGGTGTTGAGCAGGAGGCATGTGAGAGGTTACAGAGGGGTGTGGTTGGCGAAGTCAGAGTGGCGCATGTATCTGTGAAGGCGGGAGGTCTGAGTTGCAGGTGAAGAGACAGCAGTGGCCAGTGAACTCATGTTTTTAGCGAGGAGGAGTGAGGCAGCAATTGTTGTGGTGTACAGGGCTCTGAGCTCAGCGACGGAGTACCTGTGACTGGACAAACGGCCAGGGTTCCTGGCACTGGGTGCAGTCCAAGCATAGACGGGTGCAGACAGGCTTGCCTTTAACGCTCCTTCGGCACCTTTCACCTGACCTTTTAGCCTACACCAATATTATTCTACAGTTCTTTGTATCCACAAAAATACATACTTGTTCACATGGCATTTATTTGCAATGCTTTACATTGCCATACAACATTCTTGTAAAGCCATACCTATTGGCATTGGCATTGCTTGTTTTAACTGTTGAGTTCCATGACATTTCCTCAAGCATTGCCTGCAGCATACACAAATGAGTACAATCTCCCATACCTTGCATAATACCCTTACAGTGTGTTCACATTTAAAGGTGCTTTTATTGTCTTCCTACTGCAGGATTTCATTTTGAGGTGAATGGTGAATAGCTGGTCACAAAATTAATGTACATTTTTTCAGTCTATTGAGTCACACTCACATGGATCATGATGTTGGGTTCAGGTAAGCTGTGTATTGGGCCAACTCTGACCAGGAGCAAGTCTGTTCCATGTGTCACCACTACATACCACAATGTTCAGTGATCCACCCTTTGGCTGTGCAATTTGGTGGAATTGGGCATTTTTATTGATTTTGAATGGCTTAGTAGTTGTCAGCATTCTGACACCCACTACAACATCATGACACCTACCCCTGTTAGGCCACTAACCGTGGCTGCGGCACTGTGGGGATTCTGGCACCATTTTATGGTCTGTGCCATGTCATATTCTTTTTGTTATTTTGTTGCAGGTTGCTGAAAACTAGTTTCTAAGGCCCATGGCCCATATGTGTAACTTGTGCTATTTCCTATTAGGAAATCGCAATATAGCAATTTCCTAATTTGCAGTTTACTAATAGCGATTACGACTCCGTAGGAATCGCAATGAGGAAATCGCAAATTACATACATTCCGTTTTGCAATTCACAAATGGCGATTTCTACGGATTCACTATTTGGAAATCGCAAATGTGGAATTGCAAACATATGGGCCTCAGTAACAACTTCCAACTTTCAATTTCCTTTGCATGCAGCACCTGGGAATAAACCGTCTGATGATAAAGGCATTCCGTCAACAAGTGGAGAATGGCATGAAATCACAGGAAACCCCCCAAATTCTCCTGTAAGTTGCCATCCCTGTGTCCTCTGCTGTTGCAGAGGAAAGGAGCTGGATGGTCCCACAAAACATGACACCTCCAATACCTCCCCGCTGCCAACCACTATTCACCTTTCTTGTGATCCCCTCTCCATTGCCAGCTCCCAGGCACAGATGAAAAGTCTCATAGGCTCATCTGGACTATGCAGAACTCAGCCCCTGCCTGCCCATACCTCAGTTTCCTCCCCTGTCCCATTCTGCCACCCAGGTGCAGCCTTTTGTCCATCTTCTCACACACAGGAAACTAGCTGAATCTGACTTCTCCCCCACTGAGCAAACCTGCTCCCTCCCACAACCTTAAAGATGTCAACCTTTTAAGTCCAGACAACCAGCTGTCTGTATTCGATAGTCACACATGCAAGGGCGTGGTTGGCATGAGTGTATCTTTCCTATGGGAGAAGCAATCCCTGCAACAGTACTCTTTTGTGCTGTGTGGGGCAATATCCATAATAAAGGTTATTCAGGCACAACATTTCCATTCACCTGGAAGACCTCCCAAGGTTAATGGTGATATTGACCTGGGTCAAGGAGAACATATACTACAGTCTCCAGGACATCAAGAACCTCTCCAGGTTTAGGGGAAAGAGGATGCAAGGCGCAATGCCCTGGTCATGCAGCTCATACAGGCCCTCTCAGATAGCGCCCACTCTCTAGCTGCAAGGCCAAGTCAGGTACTACAGGCAAGTGGGGATCAACAAAAACCTGTGGGTGCACTCTCACCAATGCACCTGTCCTCCCATTAGCTCACCTGCTTCCAGTGCACAACCTGATACTTAACCGAATGTGGGCCCCGTATTGTATTATCAGGGAGATGGACAACCCCCATGGGCATGTACAGCAACCACTACTCATTGAAGACTTCACGCACCAACAACGTCCCCAATCCCAAAAGGGAACCTCAACATTTTAAGTCACCCATCCCACCACTGAATATGTATTAGAGACATTTGTGAACGTATTTTAAAAAGCAGTAATTGCTCTTACCTGTCACCTCTGTGTCATCTTATGAGTGCCTGTACTTGAAAGTGGGCGTATGCAAGTAATGTCATGGATTCTGTTTGAGATCATGTTCCACTAACCCTTAGGTCAGCATTCATATCCATCTGCAGTCATGCCACACACTTTGAAGGGAGTCATAACATATCAAACTGAGTTTAAAAAATATTTTTTAGAATGTGTATAAAAGAAATATGAAATTGGACATGGTTTCCGGGAGATGGTGTAAACACGTGAACTGTCCTTCAGGAGTGGAAAAAGAACCAAAATGGTGCCTGAGTCCAGTAAGGAGAGGTGGGCAATAGGAAAAACATGCCAGGAATGTCAGGGGAAGGGTCACTATGGGAAAAATTAAGAAAATTAGGGAACATTCCAAACCAATTGCCCAAATGTGCCAAACTAGCAAAGCAAAGGCCAAATGAAAGTCCGCAATGGAAGTCAACCCCCCAACCTAGATGCTGTGACAAAGAATGAAATTGTCCCGTATTCCATTTCCCTGCCCCTCGCAAGGTTAATATTCCATACGGGACTTTAAATCTTGGTGACTATGGTCAACAAAAGTGCAGGTATGGCACATGATACTCCACCCTCAAACATAAACCTTTGGCAGAGATCTACAGACAGAAACATCACCGTACTGATTTATGCAACACCACCCTTACATCCCCTCATGACGGCAAACAGAAACGAAAGCAGATACTTCTAAGTCCACATTATATATACTTTACTTGTAATGCGCAGCTTCTGCTAATTTTAGACAGCCCAAGATGTGTGGTTCACATTGACTATAGTTAGTGTCTGACATGAGAGAAGTAGACCTGGGCATAGGCCCCATGTGGATTTACAAATACAAAGTGTTACAGTCTGAAAATGATAAGGCATGACCATGGTGACATGAATGTTCTCAGAAAGCTCCCTATTGTTTACCCGGACAAAGTTAATGTGCACTTGCGCATGACACAATTGGTTGTTTTGCAGTTTGTGGTTGCTTTCTAATATAATTATGATAACGACAACAATATTATTATTATTACTATTACTTCTACTAATAATAATAATAATACTTTGTTGTTATCATTATTATATTAGATAGCAACCACAAACTGTAAAACAACATTAGTAGTAGTAGTAGTAACCTCACTAGTACTACCGCCAATAATAATAACAATAATAATCTTAGCAATTATAATACATTTTATTTTTGTATGTTGCTTTCTACAGCAGATGTTTTGTGTTATGGCACACTGTATAGCACAACAATTGCTTAGTTGTTGGTTAGCTTTAGCAGTGAGTTTTCATGTGGCAAATAAGAATTGGGCAGGTTGTGAAACACGTTAGAAAAAGACTTTGTTTAGATAGCAACAAAATATGCCATTACCATTTCAACGTATATGAAAGTTGAGAAAGTAAAGGGCATTATTAGAAGCAGATATGGCCAGCCGTGCTCACTCTAAAGACAGCGATTCATGTTGGGGGGCTGCTTGGCTTGCACAATAGAGACACACATTCTCCTTTCACTCAACCTGTGCCACTTGTATTCTAATTGACAACATTTACATCTTTGAGGTGGGGGGGTAATTTCGACTAGCAAAATCTGCCTTTTAAGGCAGATGGCACGTTACTATTTTTAAATGCCACAGTATGTTGGATATATGCTGTATGTGACAGCATTTCTGCTCTGTCTTTTAAATGCTAACGCAGTAAATTTAGATTTTGGAGCAAATTATGATGGATATCCAGCCTGGTCACCATTCCTTACAGTATGTGCACACAACTGCATGTAATAAATAACACCTCTTGCACAAATGTGAGAGGTAATTCACACACCCTCATTTTAATCATGTGTGATAAATGCAAATGTTTGGGGAAATTTAACATAGTATGTATAAAGTGGAAGTGAAAGGAGGAGCCACGCATGACGTGTCCTTTGCCAAAGAGGAGAGATGTGTATAATAATAATTTTTCAATTGCATTTACTCTTCTGGCTTCTTTGTGTAAAACATTGTTATATACTTTTCACAAACTTTCATCAGCATTTATGTGTTTTTTTTTAAGAGTGTGCATGTGTTATTCGTGGTTAGCCAAAGACAACTTCTGAAGGAAACTGAACTAGCCTTGTTTCCGTAGTAGGACCTTATTTTGAGGTCGGGGGAATCTCGATTAGACAGGTATTGACAACTACCAGCTGAAACACTCTTACTAATAGTGGGGAAATACCACACTCTAGATCTTTCCAAACCCCTGGACATTTTAGCCGCAAAAGATTGCTGAAATTATAGGGTGAGAAACTTCCAAAACATGAAGAGTTACTAATAGAATTGGAACTTAAACACTGATTCCCCTGGTAAATCCCCATTTTTCAATGACAGTCAGGATCAAGGCCAGAATACAGCGATATTCGCACTTCCAAAAATGACTGATCAGTAGTTCTAGCAGTGGAAATGTCACATTGGTATTCACTGGAATGAGGGTCAAGATTAAGCCTGGTCGGAGTTTGTGGAGTTCTGCAAAAAGCATCCACCAAGCTATGCGGAGTGGATTACCTTGCGCCATTCGCACTGATTCTTAGTGCCGGGTGTTTGTCCCACAATGTAAAATCAGCGCGAATGACATTTTGCATAGTGCAAGAGGGCGCTGCTTCTTTCTGCTGCTCAAGTAGAAGTTCTACCCGAGTGGCAGCTTCCTCAACGTGAACGGGTTTCTCAACGCCAGCGGTAGCGAACATCGCGACCGCCCACATTGAGAAATCTTGCTGGGAAGTGGTCTATCAATGGATTTTCCTTGCTTGAGCATGCCATCTTACTGTTTTTCAGAACTCTGCAAGCTCTGCGGAGCGTGGAGTGCGAAAAACTCCTCAATCTCCGTGAACGGAGCAGAGTTCACCGCCCAGGCTTCGTCAAGATGTTTGATCTTAATATTACAGTTCGGTGTCAACTCTCCTTAACCATGTGTTTTCTAGTCTTAACCTGTTTCATTGTCCAGCAAAGGTATCTTTCAACAACTGACTCCAAATTAATTGTCTTTGGGCCTGATTTAGAGTTTGGCAAATGCGAGTACCTGTCCACATACTGCCAATTTGCAGACCTCATTTATAGATGGGTGGCCCATCAGCTTTCCATTGACAAAGCCAACGGGGGAATGCTTCCTCCGACAGCTTCTTGGAGTAGAGGCTCCATCACACCACCTACTCTGTTTAGCGCGAATGATCTGATGGGTTTTTTTTCCACAAAAATAGTGGCGGTGAGTCACAGAAAAAAGGGTATGGCCCACACACCCGAGAAGAAAACCTTCAAGGTGTGGGAGTCATTAGTTTTTTGTTTTTCACTAACAAACTCCAACTCTTCATGCAATCGGCATCCATCCTTCTTGAACCTGGTAGCTTAGTTTTCAACAGAGATTCAAGCTCTGCTCTTCGTCCACACAGTGCTCACTATTATGACCATAACCATGGCCTCCTCAGCAGATCTCCACTAGCAATGGAGATTCGTCCCAAGCCCTGAGGCTTTTCATGAAAAGGGAGGGGACTAGCAAAATGGCTCTGCTCACTGTATAGATAGCAACACATTGCGCACTGTGCAGGGAGTGTATTGGTGTGTGCAAGAATTGAGTGGCAGCTTCTGTAAACTTCCATTCCTCACTTTCGCTCTCTTATTTCATTTCTTTCCCCTCCTTTTTTATATCTTAATCTGTCTTTCTGTCTTCCATTTCTGGCTTTTTTGTTGTATCTCATTGGACTCTTCCTGTTGTAATGTCACTGTTGCTCCTCTTTTGTCTCCAGCTATCTTTTTCTCCATTTCTGATCTGCTTCTTACTCAGTCTCTTCCTCACACTTTACCCTTTTTTGCTTTCCTTCCTCTCTTCTCTATACCTTTGTGCTGGTGACACAAAATACTCTCTGACCTTTCCCATTCTCTGAATCCTTAGCACTGATGATGGGTGAATGGCATTGATAGAGCTAACAGCCCACCATTGACCGTGGAGCCATTGTAAAAAACAAATGTATTAGTACTCATCTCGTAACAGGGCAAAACAGAGTTAGGCTTGACTTCTCTACTGCATGACTCAAATCAATGCAGATGAGAGCCTGCTTTTCCATTGATACATTTCTCAAAGGGTATGAAGTTTGCGTGCCAAGCTATGCCTCATTACCAAAGTGATTGGTGAGATGGGGATCTTTGTTTCAAACTAGACTGCTTAGGTAAAGGATCCTTTAATACAAGTCCCATTGTTCCATGCACCAACTGCCTTCCTAAAATTGTCAGAACGTCCCACTTTTTAATACCACATTGGGGTGAGAACTCACTTGTCATAGTGTTAGAGTGGACCCCTCACTGAAATGCTTTGCCACATTGAATTCAATAAAAGTTCAGGGATGGAGCATTGTAGCAATCTTTTTCTCTTAATCTGGTAAAGTATCTCCTTATCGCTTTCCCTTCACGATATTAGCCCTTTTTCATTTGTTCTGTTCTGTACCTTTTGCAGTTTTTCCCTAATAACAGAATCACTAGGGTTGCAAGGTTGAGGGCTTAAGTGCAGTAGCGGCTGCTACTAAGCGGGCGGGGTGGAGGAATTACAAATAAATAAAAAACACTTACCTGGATGCATCCGGCTGCCGCCTTTCCTACATCCTCTTGTCGTCTTCTTGGCTTTTGTGGAAGCAGGAAGCACCCAGGCTCCCCTGAGCCAATCACAACGCTGCAATGCAGTGTTGTGATTGGTCTGAGCGCTGTGGGTCTCACTTAGGAGGGTGCCACCACTCCTCCCCCAGCCTCTAAACAGCTCCGCCACTCCCTCAAACAACAGAGCCAGTACGTTTAAATAAAATTATAATAACATTAAGTTATTATAATCTTATTTTACCATTTTTAATTGCTCAATCAGTGAGCAGTGGGGTGATGCTCCTCCGCCTTAGCAGACGAGCCACATCTGCTTAAGTGTCCTGAAACAATAAAAGAAGACAGTGGGTCGCAGATCCCAGCTTTCAACTGTGTTATGTTCTGGACCCAAATCTCAGTAAATGAGTATTCTTTTTGTTATTAAAGTTGTGTCTTGTGTCTCAAGTCTAAAGGGTTATTTAGAGTTCAGCAGATTATTACATCCTTCCTCTCTTTCCCTTCTTTCCTCTCTTTCCCTCGTTCCCTGTCTCATGCTTAGAACATGGAACCATGTACCTGCGTTGTACAATTTTGGTTCCATGTTACAGAGCCACTGTACGGCAGTTACTGCTGCTGCCTTTCTTTATCCAGATGTACTGTGACGCTCTACAAATAAACTTAAATCAAACCTACCTTCCTACAGCATCTCGTCTTTACAAGTGGCGACGAGTGGGAGAAGACTTTGCCTGCTACATCCTCCTTGCGGCACAGGTGCAGCGACGTCTTCTGATTTTTTTGTTCTTCACATTCCTGCCTCTTCCCGCTGGTCGAAACATCTCTGTTTCCTTCCTTTGACTTCCCCGGATTGGTTCCTGAAACTCCGGTGGCCCTGACAGCTCTGGTGCCTCTTCAGTGGATTTTCGCCCATTTTTGTGTTTTTTCGCCATTTCTAGGCGGGGCGGACGGCCATCTATCTCCAGGCCTTCAGTGACGTAATGGTTGTCTCTGAACGCTGCCTTCCTGGAAACTTAGCAACGGCTGCCTAGAGACTGTCGTCTACAACAACGCGCCGCGCCTAGCAACGTACCTCTACCAGCGCCTTCTTTCGACCTCACACTCCTTCTTTCGTCATCCTTTTCCTGACGCAGGTCACGCTGTGCGTCGTTACGCCAGTGGCCATCTTGGATTGGCTCCCTTTGATGCTTTGCAGCGCCTTATCTGAAAACACGTCACGCTGCGCACCTTCTTGCCTGTGATTTTGTGAGGATATTCCGACATCCTGACGACATGCTTAATGCTTCAACCTTTCAAGCCCTTTCATCTGCTCATCGGTTTAATGGGCTCCGTACACGCTGATGAGCACACCATCGACAACTTGTCCAGGTAGGAAAGCCTGCTCATTTTCGGTGACAGGCACACCTTGATTGCTTTACTCAGTACTACGCCTGTTTACTGTGACAGGCACACCTCTTCTACTGCTCTAAACTGTGTTCCCTTCCATTTTTAGCTTCATATATCTGTTACTGTTATTTCCCATAGTTTTCTTATAATCTCTACTGTTTTTATTACCATGCAGTTCGATCCACCCTGTAAATTTTTACAAAACAAGGGAGAACCTCCCATTCCTTGGACCAGGTGGAAGGAGGAGTTTATTACCTATTTAAAGGCGATTGATGGTGAACGTATGTCAGCTGAGAGAAAGAAAAACATTTTCCTCCATTGCTTAGGTTCTGAAGGTCAGGTAGTTTATAGAACTTTACCTCCTATTAGATCTGGGGGTGATCATAATGTATATGATGAAGCCATTTTATGCATCGAGAATCACTTTAAACCCACCACCAGTCTTGCCCTCAATAGATTTAAGTTTTACACTAGGGCCCAGGAAGAGGGAGAGGGTTTTGATGAATTTCTTACTGCCCTCCGTGCTTTGTCCTTGCATTGCAATTTTGGTTTGATCACTAACGAAATGATCAGAGACCAAATCATTGTTCACGTCAGAAGTAAAAAAGTACAAGAGCAGCTGTGGATAATGGGTGATCCTAATTTAGAGGCTGCCATTAGCACAGCTAAAGCCTTAGAACAGTCAGAGAAATGGATGAAGTCTCTGAACAAAGAGGTAAACTCTCCCACTACCGGCGAAGTTAGTAGTGTTACTCCTAGTACTTCTAAGAGTGCTTCTAATCCTAACTACAAGAATAACCCCAACCCCAAAAGTTTTTACTGTTACAGATGTGGCAATCCAGGACACATTGCATCTTTCCCACGTTGTCCTGCCATTGGAAAAGAATGCGGTAAGTGTGGACGTTTGGGACATTTTTCTAAAATGGAGGAAGGTTCTCCTGCCAATTATTCCAAAGGGAAAATTTCTTGTGTCTCCCGCGATCCACTTTATTATGATAATACCCAAAGTGATTTAGAAACTGGTATTGTTGTTTCCATTCATGATTTCTTTGATGATTCCATGGCCAATAAGATTGGCCCTCCCAAATGTCTTGTATGTATTTTGGGCAGGAAGCTTGAGTTAATGGCAGACTCTGGGTCACCTTGGACCATAATCACTAAGGAATACTGTTTAGAGTCCTTTGGAAATTTAGTGGACCTAGGCACTTCTTGTAAACCTGACATTGTTGCACAGAATTTTGATGGATCCAATATGGATTTTATAGGTTTCAAAGAAGTATCCTTTGAATTTAAACAAAGTGCGGCAGTCATTAAACTTTATGTGGCCATTAAAGGGGTGAATGTTTTAGGATGGCGTGACCAAGCCAAGCTTGGAATTGTTTTGAACCCTAGGAATAAAGAACCTGTAACCGTTCTTGCCATAACTCCTACCAGTGCTGATTTTACTGAGCTATTCCCTGATTTCTTTTCAGTGAAACTCGGAAAGCTTATAGGTTTCAGCCACAAAATCAAAGACAAAGAGGGCTCAGTACCTGTCAAGCAGAAACTTAGAGGGGTCCCCATTAGTGTGAGAAGTGAATTAAAGAAAATGCTGGATGATATGGTTGATGGTGGCATCATCGAGGAGATTGAATCCTCTGAGTGGGTTTCCCCAATTGTTTTGGCCCAAAAACCTGATAAAAGTCTGAGGCTCTGTGTTGATATGAGGGCGTTAAATGCTAATTTAGTTGCTGACTGCCACCCCCTGCCCAATATCAACGAGATGGTGTGCATGTTGGATGGTGCTTGCATCTTCTCCACTCTCGACCTCCGTTCTGCGTACCACCAGATAGAATTCACAGGAGATTCTAAGCATTTTACTGCCTTCATTACACCCCATGGCTTGTTCCAATTTAAAAGAATGCCTTTCGGACTGGCATCCGCTGCCTCCGTTTTTCAAAGGGCCATGTATCATATTTTCAAAGATGTCAGCAATTTCGTGAAATGTTTCCAGGATGATATCCTTATTTTTTCTAAGAACGTTGGGGATCATTTCCGTCATGTCAAGGAGGTCTCTGAGAGATTGGGAAAGTGTGGATTGACGCTTAAAGCGGCAAAATGTAAATTTTTTTGTAAATTGGTTGAATATCTCGGTCACACCCTCTCTGGTGATGGCGTTGTCCCCAAAAAATCTCTTGTTGATGCTATTGTCAATGCACCTTCGCCTGACAATAGGGAGAAGCTCCTCTCTTTTGCGGGATTGTGTGAGTACTATAGCCAATTCATACAGAATTTCGCTACTAAGATGGAGCCTCTCGGAGAATTGACCAGGAAGTCCACCGAATTTGCGTGGTCGGATAGACAAGAAACTGCTTTCCAGCAGATTAAGAATGAGATAGTGAACGCCCCCACTCTTAAATCCTTTTGCTTGAACAAAAAATGCATTATTACTGTTGATGCTAGTTTGTATGGGTTGGGAGGCGTACTTAGTCAATGTTGTGGCAAGGAAGAGTGGTGTGTGGCGTTTGCGTCTAGAACTCTCTCGGCAACGGAGAGAAGGTATGCTGTGATTGAAAGGGAGTTATTAGCATGCATTTGGGCCATTGAACATTTTCGCAACTATGTATGGGGCAGTAGGTTTCTTCTCAGAACTGATCATAAGCCCCTCATTGGCATCTTATCTCCGGGGGGGGGGTGGAATTCTACTGCTCGTATTGCCAGACTCACCTCCAGGCTACGAGAATATGACTTCGATGTTGTGTATGTCCCCGGTAAAAGCAACGTTACTGCCAATTTTTTGTCTAGACTGCCCTGCTCTAATGTCTCTGATCCTCACGAGGAACAAGATGTAGATATGGTTGCCACCATCAAGGATTTTGTCTCCAATGAGTTTTCGGGTCTGTCTGAGTGTGAATGGAAAACTGAGATGAATAATGATGCAGTATGTCAACTCGTCATTGAGTGTTTGAAAAAAGGCTGGCCCAAGGAAAAGTCAGCCATTGCTGAGATAGCCCCTTTTTGTCAATTTTCAGATGAAATCGAAGAAGATAGTGGTCTACTCTTCAAAGGGGGGAAGATCATACCTCCCGCCTTTACAAAACAAGATTTTGCTGCTGGCTCATGAGGGACATTTAGGTATGTCCTCGATGAAACGTCTCATTAGAGCCAATTTTTGGTGGCCGGGGCTCGACAAAATGGTTGACAGAACTGTTAGGGAATGCCCTGACTGCATTAGCAGTGACAAGATGCTCAAAGTCTTTTCTGCTCCCCTCAAACCTGTGGCCTGGCCTGAGTCTCCTTGGCAAAAGGTGGCCTTCGATATTTCAGGCCCCTTCAAGCGCTTGCCCTCTGATGCCCGTTTTGCTCTTGTGATGCTAGACTACCATTCTAAGTGGCCGGAAGTGAAGTTTGTGGCCAATGCCACTTCTCAAGTCATCATCACATTTTTCAAAGAGGTCTTTGCGTGTGAGGGGTCTCCCGAAGTTCTTATAACGGACAACGGGGTACAACTCACGTCACAGGAGATGGAGGATTTCCTCTGCAAGTGTGGTATCAGGCA
Organism: Calotriton arnoldi; assembly: GCA_963921515.1. Taxonomy (NCBI): domain Eukaryota; kingdom Metazoa; phylum Chordata; class Amphibia; order Caudata; family Salamandridae; genus Calotriton; species Calotriton arnoldi. The sequence continues at coordinate 311,861 of CAWUFW010009052.1, read as the reverse complement.
CGTAACTACATCCCTTTACGAACCAAGGGAGAATGGGCAAGTGGAACGGTTTAACCGTGTTCTTAAGGATGTGTTGCACCGTTACAGGGGTGAGCCCCTTTAGGCTTTTGAAGGGTAGAGAACCTATTTCAGACATCTGTCTGTGGTGGATCAAGAGGGTTAACAAAACTGTTGATAACATTGAGTTGGAGCTTGTCGCTAGGCGTGTGAAAGTCAAGCAAGACAAGATGAAAGAGCTATTTGACTCTAATATGAATGTGAGAGTTCCTGACTTTGCTGTAGGAGATTGGGTTAAGATTAAAAAACCTGGCTTCATGGTGAAAGGGGATTCCAAGTTCGGTCATCCCATCAAGATTGTTAAAGTTTGCAAGAACAGTGTTGTTACTCAGGATGGTAGGGTGTGGAATGTAAGAAGAGTTGCTAAATGCAGGTTTTCTGAATCAAGCATGGACAGTGACAGGGAATCCCCATTGTGCAACTGTCCCAATTCCAAAGATGATCCATCTCAACCTGCTCAATCTGTAGCATCCAGAGTCAAGAAGAACAACAGACCCAGGTTTTTACCTGCAAAATACTTGTCTTGATTTCTCGTCCTTTTTATTGCCTTTTCTTGTGCACTTTCTTTTTCTTTGTTATTAGGGGTGAGATGTGTTACATCCTTCCTCTCTTTCCCTTCTTTCCTCTCTTTCCCTCATTCCCTGTCTCATGCTTAGAACATGGAACCATGTACCTGCATTGTACAATTTTGGTTCCATGTTCCAGAGCCACTGTACGGCAGTTACTGCTGCTGCCTTTCTTTATCCAGATGTACTGTGCCGCTCTACAAATAAACTTAAATCAAACCTACCTTCCTGCAGCATCTCGTCTTTACACAGATGTAAGGCATATGTCAAATAAATGTTGGGTGGATTGGTAACCAGATTTGTGGTTGCCTGTCTCATTTAGAGGTGAGTAAAGCAGTGCTTAATTTGTAGAAAAATAAGTCCCAGGGCTCTCGTCAAGAGGCCACTGCAACTTGCACCACACATTGCCCCTGCCATGCTGCCAATGATAGTAACAACACAACTACTAACCATCACACTACTACAAGTGTGACCATTTGGACATTCCAGGCCCCCAACATTAGAAGAATGGCTTGGACGGCAGGTAATTGTCATTTTTAATGTATATTGGATTAGTAATTAACTGTTGCTCTGGTCATCTTTAAATTAGCCAGACAGTACCCCCTGGTGACAGACTGCCACAAGCACCAGTGTTGACAATTAAGTGCCGGTGCCGAGCACCGGAAACCATCGGCTCAAATTAAGCACTGGAGTAAAGGGCTACGTTTTCAACAATGGCTCCTCAGCTGGCCTTGACCTACAGCTGTCTACCACAATTCCATTAGTCAATGCATGCTGGAATGGCCACTCTATTTAGGGTGGTCATTCCTACACATATTTGACCTGTTGAGCATCACCAATGATAGCTTTGCAGCCACAAACATGAAATAAAAAAAATGACCCCCTCACACCAGGAGAGAAATCTCAGCACTTCAGGGACATTGATTTTTGTTTTTCAAAAATAAACTCCCATTTAACATTTGTTATTGAAAATCAAAAAACTTTGAAGAACAGGCATATCAAATGTGGTGTCCCCTTGGCAAAGCTGCAGTGCCAATACACATATCAACGCAATGGAGGCCAGAGAATAACAGATCAGAGATCCACCCATGCCTCCATACCCAATGGCAACACTCTGTGGGGGGATATTCATAAGAACGTGCGCTAAACATCTCCAAAAAACTTTAACGCAACTTCACACATCGCAGTCTATTGCGGGAAAATAACCCTGTGTTAACGTGGAATTCACAAGACGGCGGTACCATGCGATAGTTTGCTGAAAACGCGGCCAATGTCCGCGATACAACCACCGCGACGGAGATAAAAACACAAACCCCAACACCAAAAAACGTGCGATGGGCCAAACCGCGATGAGGAAATCAGCGATAAGCAGTGCCAGGCCTGCTATACACACACGGCAGGTGGGAAAATCACTACAAAAGTAGAAAAAACACACAAACACAAAATGACCAACACCGAAGCACCATGGAGGCAGTTGGAGCAGGCGCAGAGGACGAGCGGAACCCCACAAGCACCCCGGTCGACGAGCCTGGGACCTCGGGGACAGGGAAGGGCAAGGACAAGAAGAAGAGGAAGACGAAGTTCAGTCCGCAGGAAAATAGGATCCTGGTCACGGAGGTGATGGAACACCATCAACAACTGTTCATCGCCTCCAACGTGTCATTGGGCACCAAAAATGGAATATGGCGGTCCATCGTGGACAAGGTGAATGCCGTCGGAGAGCACAAGAGGTCAATGGACGAGGTCAAGAGTCGATGGATTGACATCAAGTGCAAAACCAAGGAGAAACTCGCAGGCAACCAGAAGGCAGCAATGCAGACTGGAGGTGGGAGCCCAGCGCCACAGCTGGAGCTGGATGACATGGAGGCGCTGGTGTCGACAGTCATCAGTGTGGAGACCGTGGCAGGAGTCGGGGCACCGGACACTGCTCGACATGACACAACAGCAACAGGGTGAGTAACCACCAGGTACTGGGGGGACGGGGGAGATGGCCACAATGGCACACATGCACAATCAAGCAGAGCACAGTGCACACCCACAATGACTCTGGATCATGGCCCTGATCTACAGACTGTCACAATGTACATTGCCATGCTGTCTGAATGTGAACATGTACCATGCGGCTACATACATGTGGACACATTGCAACACAGCATCTCCCCTTCACATTGCAGGGGCACCGTCAACACCTCCTGCAGAGCAGTCCCAGCCACTCTTCACTGATGACGAGGAGGACACCACCAGCATCGACACCCAAGCCCTCCAAGACATCATTGAACTCATCCGCCAATCACCTCCAGGACCAGGGCAGCCCAGCTGCATCGAGGAGACCCCACCCACTCCACAAACCACCCAGCAGGAGGCACCCACAACCCTGGCTGTCTCCCAAGACCCCCTGAACAACACATGGCCTTCCAACGCCGTGTGTTGGAGGGCAAGAGGGAGATGGGTGAGCAGGTGCGGGTGGGGTTAGACCTCATGGCTATCAAACTTGACGCCATCCATGGGTGTCTGAGTCCCATCAGGGACCACCTCCAGTCCCTAACGGACACCCACAGGCCGCTCCATGGTCTCCAACAATCCCTGGCTGACATCGCTGGAGTCATGACTCGGAGACAAGAACACCTGTCCGCTCAGAGTGGCTCCAGCGATCTCAGCCGTGAGCTGGCACACATGCGGAGGCTCATGGAGGACATGGTGCAGATGGAGGTGGAAAGGATGGCAGGCACCGCTGCACATCAGCAAAATGTAGCTGGGATCTACCATGCCCTGCATATCCTCATCATGACATTGCTGCCACAAGGCGTGGCGCAGATGAATGCTGCTGCTCCTACACCATCCACATCTCCGCCCCCTGGTGTGTCAGTGCCTCCCAGTGCGGCAGGCATTTCCACTCCAGCACCTGATGTGTCACTGCCACACAGTGCGTCCGACAATCCACCTCCGGCCCCTGATGTGTCAGTGGCACACAGTGCCGCAGCCGGAACTGCACCACCCACAGGTGGGGCAGAGAACACATCCGAGGACGAGGACGTGGATGGGCTTGAGATCAGAAGGAGGCACTAGCATTCATGTCCTCCACCTGGCCGGTTGCTGCTTGGTGACGCACATGGCCCCATGACCTTCCACTGACCCCCGATACACTCTGCTGCACTCACCTTGGACCGGACATGGACTGCCATATCCTGTTTGGTGACCAATGACACGGCGACCAGACTGCGGACTGTACCCTTCCTCTTCCGCTGTACTTGTCATTCCCCGATGGACTCTGGCTGGCCCTCCACGGGCCCATATTGTGAAGTGGGCTTGGCATGGCCCTGTACTGCTCCAGCTGCAAAACTCCACTGGATGTGCATTAAACATTCAGAAACGCACTGCTGTGTCATGTCTTTCATCATTCATGTATGAATGTGTGGATGAATGTAAGGTCAGTGATTTCCCCTAACGCCAATGATGCTCATCTAGTGGGATTCCAGTCACAGTGTTCTACATTGCTGATTGCGTTCCGGGTGCCATAGACACAACAACAGGGACACACGCTTTAGTCACTTCCTTGTCCGGACATGGACTGAACCATGCCCAGAGCCCCCGAGTCATTGTTGCAAGCCCTGTGCTGGTCCGGCGTAAGCCAGGCCAGACCACTCCGCTTACGCTCCGGGGGGGGCCACATAGCTACAAGTCGCAGGTTTACACGCTAGTGGTCTGCAGGTCACTGGTCTAGTTGTCAGCATGTCACGGCCACTCCCTGAGGGCAGGTTTGCACACACACCACACCCATCCGGCACAGACGTCACAGGCCATGTGACCCCGCCAATATAAGGGGCCGACAACGTCACATTCCCCACTGCCGGTGGTGACTGGATGATGGACGTTCCACGATTCTCAATCATAAAGGGCCCATGAGTTGTTGCGCACAGGGTTAGTGGCACCCGAAGCCTTGTGGCCGTCACAGGCCTACCACCACGTGGCGCTGACTGGGGTTGCACAGGGTTAGTGGCACCCGAAGCCTTGCGGCCCTCACAGGCCTACCACCACGTGGCGCTGCCTGGGGTTGCACAGGGTTAGTGGCACTGAAATTGCTGAGCGGGTGTGCAGCCTGCGATGATGACGTGTGCACTGATGTGGTCTCTGCCATTGATGCCTCAGGACTCAGCGTCATGTGTGGGACCTGCTGGGCCGCGGTGCGGGTCCGCATGATGTGGAGCATGCCATGGTGGCGGGACCTGGGCCTGGAGCTTGCACGGGCACGTGGTGTGCCCACTGGTGGACACACCATTGGCGGCAGGTGAGCAGTGGGGCCTGGGTGCGCAAGTGTGGACAGCCAGCGCTGGCCGGCAGGAGGGGGTAGGGTGCGGCTGCATGTGTGCGCAGGGACGGACAGGCGTTGTTGCCGTGTGCAGTGAGATGTACTCTGCCATGATTGACTCTGGCCTCGATTACAGATTGCAGACCTGCTGGCTTGCAGTGTATACCGGCACGTGGTTGGAGACACACTGGTTGCAGCAGGTGAGCAGTGGTGCCTGGGTGCGCGGGGGCGGCAGTGTCCCTCCTTCTCTCTCTCTCTCTCTCTCTCTCTGCCTTCCTTTCCTTCTCTCTCTCTCTCTCTCTCTCCCTTCCTTTCCTTCTCTCTCTCTCTCTCTCTCTCTCTCTCTCCCTTCCTTACCTTCTCTCTCTCTCTCTCTCCCTTCCTTTCCTTCTCTCTCTTTCTCTCTCTGCCTTTCTTTCCTTCTCTGTTTCTCTGTGTCTCGCTCCTTTGATGTGCGCATGACACACGTTCTGATTTTGTGCCTTATTTTCCAGGCTGTGACATCAAGAGTGTCCCGGACGGACCCGACAGGAGTCTTCCGCATTGCTGTTTTGTGTTGTATTTCAATAAAGTTTTTGGTTGTTACTTCAATGATGACTGACTGTTTCTCGTTCTTCTGACCATACATGTCTGTTTCTTGTTGTCATTGTGTGACATCATGCGCTTTTTGGGGCTCTTGTGTCGTGCACGGTATGTGTTTGTCTGGGGGGCACCGGGGGGGGGGGTGGTCCTGGGAGTGGTGGCGGTGGGTGTTATGGCCCTCATGGGTCTCCGAGCTGCATGATCATTGTCTCCACGGCATCTGTGGGTCTTCAGATGTGGCTCTGGCCTGGGCTCCCTTTCATACTGCAGGTAGTCGTCCTGCTTAACACCAGCAGAAGGCAGGTGTTAAATCCCTGCTGCTACCGCGGCTTATCGCCTGTTTTTGGTTCGCATCGCAGATCTGGCAGTTCGTTGTGAATGTGGTGTAGTGGTGTTTTCGTGTGTTTTTGCACGGGAACGCCTACTCGGCATCTCATTAGGGTTAGTTGGTGGTGTCACCCGTGGAGGTAAATTTTGCGGCAGTTATCGCGGGAATACTGGTGTTGTCTGCAGTTTGCACCCGCTTGTGAATGGGGCGTTAAATCTATCTCCACTTTTGATGCGTTAAGGTGGCGATAACTCGGCGATAAGTCCTTGTGAATATGCCCCTGTGACTAGAAAGAGAGAGCAGTCGGTAAATGATGATGACCGGTTTAATATAAAAGTTTGATTGTTTATTTGTTATTGAGTATTTATGTGGTAAATGGTTGGGTGACAGATGCCTTAAGCATTGGGAGCAGGTCATTTTAGACCTGCTGCATGATTGTGTAGGCTAAGAACACAAGGGGGAATTTGGGTTAGGATTCACACTCAACATTGAGAAAACCCTACTAAACCCGCGCTCGGTATTAAATTGAAAAAAATTATAAAATAAACAGAGCACGGTGTCCCTGAAGCGGGCTCCGCGCTCGGCATTAAATTAAAAAAATAAATAAATAAACAGAGCGCGGTGTCCCTAAAGCAGGTGCACTCGGTATGAAATAAAAAAATAAATAAATAAACAGAGCCGGTGTCGCTAAAGCGGGCGCTGCACTCAGCATGCAAATACAAAAACAAAAAAAAAAGGAGTCGCCATTGTCCCCATCAGTGTCTTAAAATAAAATAGTGCTCACCCACTAGATAAAGCCGACCGTGTAACAAGCCAAGTAAAAGGTCCAGTCGTTATGGGCGGTAGAAATTGGAGACAAGGCGGTACCAAGGTGGGACTAACAAGCCTATTTACGTATCAGAAGGCACTATTCAAGAAGGACAATGACACAAAGCCAATGACAAATGTGGGCGGAGAGTGGGCAGTGCTGCTAGTGCATACCCTAATACAGCATGCCTCGCAGAGTGAGTAGCGCATGAGCCCTGCCGCTAGGCTTGACCTAAAAAGGTAAGCAATGGATATCCAGGAGGGTCCAGCTTAGATCTTGTGCTTGGGCCACCTTGACGTGACAGAACTAGTTTAGTTGTAGCCCAGTCTTATGTATTCTGATTCGAATCAAACAGTTCTGTTTGCTTTATGAAGACATAGGCAGGAGAGAATCTAAAGTGCAGCGCTTGCGCAATTCTTCTAAATTATACAACCACCACCAACCCTAAGGGCACCTTACAACTTTAGTGACTACATACATGACAGAGGTAACCCCAAAACGAGTACCCTTCCACAAATGTAAATGAGCAAACTCACCCTGCTGACATACTCAGCTGCCATCATCCATTAAAAGTGTCAAGACCTGTACCTGAGAACTTCGGGTGGACCCCCTAAACACCCAACAGAGTCTAAATGCTCTGCTGAGGAACAAGATGCCATATTCATGCAGAGCACTGGTCAAGAAGCTCGTGGCACAGGTCTGGCACACTGGGTCAGCCAGAACAATAAAACCAGGAGTGTTTTTCCACAGGGACCTTTGACCTATATACTGGATGGAAGAGTCTGCCATCAAGCACTCCAGATTTAACAGCTCGGATTACTCATAGGGATAAGGAGAAATTGACAGTTTAAGGGTTTGAAGAGACTTTTTTGCAAAGTTTACAGCCCACATTTTTTTGACAGAAAAGTTTGATGTTTCGATGGGCAATCTGGCACCCCCTTTACAGATGCCACCATAGGGGGGTGGCATTATTGCCATATCCTTGGAATGGCCATGCAGGCCCCCAGTTTGGAAATACGTCACTCACTTCAATAGTCAAACTATATCTGCTAACCAAAGATGATGAAGAGAGAGGAAGCCTTTGTTTAGGCACTAGTGGTTTTTGCCAGACCACCAGTGCATAAACTAATGCTAGGGGACACAAGTAGTGGAGCGGCCACTTCCTTATGACTTGAACAGAAAATTAGCTGAGCAACTTTCCAACATGAACATCAGTTCACCAAAATGCCCGGTGTATCGCCTCAATCACCTCCTATTTGCCTCTGGGGAGCTGGAAGAAAGGCAAGGGACTGAAACTGCACAAAGGCTACCAACTACCATTAAACTGGGGAACTACAATTGATATTTCCAGTAATTAGTAATGTAATATGAAGCTCTGTATAAAAAGTGATTATTATCACGAAGTGAAGTAATTCCACGTGAATGCAACATGGGAATTCTACACCTCTTTCCCACCCCAAACAAGTCCCAATAATGAACTGCTCATTTCACTGCTGGTCAGCTTCATGAACGCCTCTGTCAGACTAAGTCTGAAAACCAACACCACACACAGGCTTCAATCTACTGCTATGAAAGTCCATGGTGATTTGAAGGCTGTGGATGGCAGTTTCAGGTCGCCTTTCTTGAACTTAGATATATTTAAGAGTTCTGTATCGGCTATTTGTGGAAAAAGAAACCATTCCAAAAGCTAGCAGAGAGGCGCAAATACGTCAATGATGACCCCTCCCCCACCTAATCCCTGGATCCCCATAACATCCCCTGCTTCTCGCATATGATCCCGATAGTGTTTGATGTATAGATGCTGCTCTCGGTGACGTTTGGCACGCAGTCAGCGGCACTTCTATGCTTGTTCTCGGCACAATGCCGGGGGAAAAAATCCAAAAACGCAAACGTTTGCAAAATTCCCAATATGAAAGGCCTTAGGTTAGTCAAAACAAGCATTTGTAATGCAATAGGTCTCCAATTTACGCGAGACCTATTGCATTACAAATGGTTGGCAACTTGGCATCACGGACAACGGGAGGGAGGGCAAGGGGGAGACGGCACGGACAATTCGGACGGTGGGGTGGGGGTGGAGAGGAGAAGGCACGGACAAAGGGAGGGAGGGCGGGGAGGGGAAAAGAAGGCACGGACAACGGGAGGAGGGGTGAAGGGGGAAGAAGGCACGACATCGGGAGGGGGTAGAAGGCACCAAAACATGTTGTGTTGCGCGATTCAAGACCCCACATCCCCCCTAATGGAGAAACTTAATAAAGGAAATAGTACACGCTCCGTGTAACAACCAAGTAAAGGGGCCAGTAGCCATGGGAGGATACAAATGACGACATGGCTGTACTAAGGAGGGACTAACAAGCCTCATAATGAATCAAACGTCAGCATTTACAAACGACAAAGACACAAGCCAATGAAAAATAAGGGCGGGAAGTGGGCGAAGCTTCTCTCCGTACTGAACTACCACAGCTCTTCGCAGAGCAGCGCTTGCGGGCTGGATCATGCTCGACCGAAAAACTAGGGAAACCAGCATAGAGACTGATTGAAATTAAGTGGGGAAAAACACCAGCACACTGAACAGATGAAACATACACAAGATTACTTGAAAATAATAACTTGGAAAATGAGCGGGGTAGAATATGAGATAAAAATTGCAATAGTAGTATAATTTCTATGACATCACAAATCATACCTACTACACCTACAAAAGACATAACTACTGAGAAATAAATATGCATTCCTTGGAAGGGGGGGCAAAGTGAACAGCTCATTCTGGATTGAATTTGCGGTCCAGGGGAGTATTGATTCTATTCAAAAGGTCCTGGGCCCAGACAGTACGCCACACATGGACAGACCCTCAAGGATGTCTAGCGGCATTCAGTAAAGAATGTAATGGGGAAGTCATTGTAGACATTGTTGTCTCCCTACCTCCCAAGTTACAGGGAGTGGTTCTGACATGTCTGGGAGAGTGGATTCTTAGAATCCCAGAGAGTGTTGATAGTCGGGTGACCTTTATCTGTCTATGCCTTCAGAAATGTATAGAGCTACTACATGATCTCAAAAACATGTGGAAGATACATTTCTTGGAATTTTGCTGAGAAATGTGGATGGCAAATGTAGGAAAGTAGATTTTTAGTAGGTGAGGGTATTCACCTTCAGCTAGTAATAATGACACAATCACTAAAAGGTCCAGTCAAATCTCAATAAATTAAGCATTGCTCAACCGTTGGTAGCAAGCGAGCGGTCAGACTTACCTTAGGAGACAGACATGTGTAAAGCATTTAAAACAGTAAATAAGTAAAAGCACAACACAACAAAAAAATTCATCACTAATTTATACAAATAGAGAATAATTTTATCTTTAAAACAACACCAAAATGATAAAGAGTCAGTGTAGGGAACTGGAGATATGACGTTTTAAAGATTAAGGGGCTGATTTAGATCTTGGCAGTAATTATCCCATTGTCACTTTTTCGACTTGCTCTCCGCCCACCTACTTGGCGGTCTCCCCACTTGATTTAGATGTTGGTGGGTCCATGGATGAAAGACCGCCAGAGTCCCGCTGACTCCGCCGGGAATTCTCACCTGCGTCGACAGCCCCATAGATAGAAGGAGCTGTCTGCAGGATTCCAGCCAAGATGACCGCCGAGCTAATCATGATTTGGCTTTCCATCGAGGCAAATGTGGCAGGAATACCTCCTACATTGAGTTGGTGGAATCGAAGTAAATGAGGTAAGAACTTTCCTATTTTATTGTTTTCCACTTCCGTTTCCGTCTTGAACCCCATTGTCCAGGTCCCTTCTATGCTGCTCTGACTCTACCAAGACACCAAACGACTCCATTTTCACCGGGCTCTAAGGTACGCAACCTTTACAATTGTCTTGTGTTGACAATTGCTGTAGCCTTGTGTTTTTTTTGCATTGCTCTTACATACGCTTTTTTCTTATGTGTAATGCAGTATTGTTCATTTTACAACTTATCAATGAACACACCTGTATTGATACTTAAAAAAACATATGTTGTGGTGCTTGGGGGTGTTGTGGCTTGTGGTGCCTGTGAGTGTTCATTGAATAGTGTGTGCATGTTGTGTGTGTGGCATGCAATATGTAACAAAAAGGGGCAAAACACATTACCTGCATATATTTTTGAGGCAAACACAACATGTGTGTGTATTGACACAGAATAAGTTGTACTTACCAGTCTCCACTCCATCAGGGACTCACTCCATCAACAAACTGCCGCTAGGATGACACCAGAACAACGGGGACATCTAAATAGGCTTGGCGGAATACCGCCGGCCTGGCAGTGACGGAGCCAACAAAGCCAGCACACATCTAAATATGGCAGGCGAGACACCGCCAAATTGACAGAGTACTTGAAACTGCCGCCATGGAGGGATGGCGGGATACCGCCAAGATCTAAATCAGGCCTTAAATCAAAAATTGTGCATTCTAGTACAAGAAGCTTAAAGATCCACTCACGCCTATCTGGTTAACAAAGTCAAAGTTTTAGGCCGAACGCAATGGAGGGCGGATCAAGTAGGCTGAGTGCTAGGTCCTGGTCAAAGTATACCTTCGGACTTGGAGCCTGATTTATATTTCGGCAGATGGGTTACTCCTTCACAACGGTGACGGATATCCCGTCAGCCATCATATAAATCCCATAGGATATAATGGAATTTATTATTTGGCAGACAGGAAATCTGTCACCGTTGTGGTGGAGTAACCCATCCGCCAAAATATAAATCAGGCTCTTAGTCTTTTTCTTGGAGCTTTTCTCTCGTCGGCGGCCTTGTTGGCGGGTCCTCGAGCTTCTCGGATCCAAAGCTCCATTCAATGACAGCGGCCTTCTGCAGTGCAATGCCTCGGTGAGCCTCTGGAAGTCTTTGTCCTCAACTCAGAGGAGCTCTGGAGCTTTCAGCTGGATGAGCCAGCGTGCTCACGCCGATTGAGGGATATACGATGGCGGCTTGATTCCCGACACCGAGCCCGGTCCCCTCCGGGAGCTTTTCTTAAAAACTTTGCAGAAAGTTTCCAAACATTGAGATCTTGATTCATCTTGATTCCTTTGGGGAAAATAAGGGTCCAGTGGCACCAGTCAAGTGTTCAGAGACTCTGGATTGCCTCTTGGTGGCTAGGACTCAATTTCCAACAATGCACCTGCACAGTCCAGGAAAATACCAGTTTTCACTGGTCAGATATGGTGTTCCTCTCTTTGGCTTTGCATGTGACTTATTCCAGCTCTGTTGTACCTGTTGCTGATCAGAGATTCCACTCCTGTCTCTTTGAGTCAGGCACAGTCCTTTATTGGTGGAGCCATGTGAGTACAGCAGGTGCAGTTTTTCAGAGTGCCAGCCTTCTGTGGTGTAGTCCAAGGATCCAGCAAGGCAGTCCTTCTTCTTTTGTTCCAGGCAGTTTTCTGAGAAGCTCCTGCAGCTCTCCCATATTTATCCTCCATTCTGGGCTGGCAAGTGGGGGGGTGGTCATCCCAACCATTAGGAGTAACGTTACTTCCCTCTGCTATGACCACTTTCTATGAAGTGTGGCATATTTTTGACCCAGATAGCACAGTTCTCACAAAACTCAAAATGGAGAAAAATTCTCCTTGGTTGTGTGTCTGTGTAACCCAACCCAAAGGTGTGGCTAACAACTCCCTATACTTTCCTTCCAGCCCCTCTCCTAATCTAATGGAGGGGCTCACATCTGGCTGGGGATCAAGGAAGTGGGGGCTGTCCGGGGTTCTATGACATCTGGTCTCCTGACTTTGAAGTCCAGATTATCTCCCCAGCACCCTTCCTCTCTGTGGCTTCTCCAGGAAGCAAATCTCCTCCCATCAAATGGCTGTATTGTTTCTGCCCCAGGCCTCTTCACACCTACCTAGGGAGCGCCACAACCTCGGTTCCTGTGCTGTGGGGGACTCCAAGCCCCACAAGTCATCTTGCCTGCCTGGAGGAGGGGCTGCAAGCGCTCAAAAGCGCCAACGCACACCCGCGACGCAGGACGCCACAACCTCGGTTCCTGTGCTGTGGGGGACTCCATGCCCCAAAAGTCATCTTGCCTGCCTGGAGGAGGGGCTGCAAGCGCTCAAAAGCGCCAACGCACACCCACGACGTGGGAGGCGCAAGGGCCGTGCCCGGGCAAAGCCTGGGCCAAGGGCGGGCCCGTCCTTGCCTGTCATTGCCAGGAAGAGGCAGGGCAGGGCCATCCCCCTTTCATCTGGCTTATGGCCCATTGACCGCGCTACGACCTAATTTGATTACACTCTGCCCACCGTTCTATTGTCCAGGTACTGCTAAATTCCGTTGTTTCCTTGCCAAGTTGGGACTCTAATTATTGAACTAACCGTTTTAAATCATTTCATACTTGTGTTCGAGGGCATCTAGCTTTATACCTGACTATTGACATTACTAAGCTTCTGTACGTTTTTAACTGTCATTAACTTAAAGTTTATAGAATGGGAAAAAGAAAAACCATGGAAGGAAGTGGAGGTGGGGGTGGCGGGGGAAGCACTGGGAGATATTATAAGGGGAAAAAGGCCAGGAAGGCACGGAAACATCCAGGTAGTAACTGTGTGCTAGATCGGATAGACACACTAATTAGTGAATGTGAGGATATATTAGAGGGTGATAAATCTACGCAGCCTGATAGCACCGAATCCTCCCAATGGCCCACACAATCCCCCATCCCTAGCCCGGGCCGCCAACCAACAATTCCAGCCATGTTCTGCAAGTCTGCTAGAATAGGAGGTCCCGCACCCCAAAAGGAGGGAAGGCCAGATATCAAGGGGGGATCTGGGGTTTCAAATAAGTCCTTTGGAAACAGCTACCAACTATTGGGATCTGACATTTCCTGTTCCAACAGGTTTTCTCTTCTAGCAGACTCACCAGAGGGCGATAGGGAGGATATGTTGTTGATCACCCCTCCCTCTTCGCCCTTCGGCACCCTCAATCCCCTAGCACACAGTTAGGCTCAAGTTCCACCACTGAACACCAGGAAACACATCGTCTTATTAACACTCTTAAACTAGAAATAGAGCCTATGCGAACTATGATTGAGGGCCTTACCTCTATGGTTAATCTCCTATTACAGCAGGTTCCTCTCCACCCTGAGAACATAAAACCCAAGCCAGGACAGTTACCCAAACCTAGTCAGGTAAAACACCCTGTACGTGAGGCAGGTACCGTAGATAAGGACTCCTCTAATAAGGCCTTTACTCGGTCTCCCCCCCGTCACAACATACAAGGAAGCGACGGCCATAGTGCGGACAAAGCGTCCAAACGAGTCTAGTTTAAACTTAGCACCAGTTCAGACACATCGTACCTGCAATAGTCCTTCTCCTGTACCTAGAATAGGAAATTCATTATATAACTCACAAAAGCCGCCGGGTGACTTGCACAGCCCTAACTTGTTCCAAGCCCCTAAAATCTATATGGTTAACGTACCTAATTGTGATGTTAGAAATAGCAATGAAAGTGTAGATTCCCTGACTAACAAAGTTATCCATTGGATTCGTTATGTTAGGGGATGCCGTTCAGTTATTCGAGAAGACATCACCAGAGCACGTAGACTTACTTCCCGAGCACATCCACTAGATTGTATTGAGCTCATCTTAAAGGGGCCTATTCTCGTTGAGAATCTCCTAGCTTTGTAATTTCGCACAAGCCCTCCAGATAACTCTTCTATTCAGTTCAGGCGTTTTCCACCTAGTAATACCCATAGGCGACCACTTGAGCAACCATCCCCTTGTTTAGTAGGATCCTCTTCGTTGGAATCTAATGATTGACTGTCGAGCAAGTCCCAAATCCACCTGGGACCCCATGTTGCTTCCCCATCTTGCAGTGAACCCCCACCTTACATCTTTCCTATTAGTCAGCTCCCGTGCACCTCCCTCGATCCGGCGCCTAGTAACTTATCAACAACACTTCTTGTGCAGAAAGGGTCCCGGGTTGTTAGGGGTGATTCATCTAATAATCCTTATGGGCAAGGGCCAGGTTTTCTTACCTCATATGGGATATCTGTGATGTCTTGGAACATAGCTGGGCTGAGGACAAAGGTCACATCTCCCGATTGGTACACCTTCATCGAGCTTTTTGACATTTGTCTTTTTCAGGAAACCTGGCTGGTGGATCCTCTCTACTGCACAGGCTACCTAAATTACCATATCCCAGATATCAGTGGGGGAAAAGGCCGACCCTCAGGGGGTTTATCAATCTGGGTCCGCCAAGTGATTGGCTTTGATATCCAGACACTCCAGTCCCAGAGTAAGGATATCCTAATAATTAGGTTGAAGTGGGGACAGCAAGAGATACAATGTCTATGCAATGTCTATGCAAGGGGGACAAATGGGAAAAAGTCAGATGTTATAGCGGCTCTCGACTTTTTACTAGACCGGTATGCCAGGGGCTCTAATGTCATAATTGCTGGTGATTTTAATGTGTCTTTTGAGCCTCTTACAAATGAGAAATGTAATCTTACTGATGAGGAAGACGATCAGTGGGGCATTCCAAAACCCGAATTAGTACCCATAAAAAAATGGTCGGATGTGGCAATTCAAATAAATTCCATCTGCTTAGAGAAAGGCCTTCGGGCGGCAAACGGAAGGTCACCATCCGACAGACACGGGGCTTGCACATTTAACAATGGTCTTAGTGCTAGTCGTATAGATTATCTATTGACCAACTTGCAGCTATGGTACTCGCTTAGGGATATGGTTGTAAGAGAGCGGCTTGAGAGCGACCATAATCCGCTGTGTGCGTCCTTTGATTTATTGCCTCAGAGAGAACCTACTCACCCAGGTAGTGAATTGCTCACTCTCGATGTGGTTCCCACAAATGACATGAGGCGATTAAAATGGGCCAATATACTTGAGAAACCCGATGTCCTAGATAACATCTCCCTAGACATTAATGGTGCAATTGCCAAGCTGGAGGCATATATGGCCAATCCTGCATGTTTCGAGTCTGTAACTGGAATTCACGACAAATTCTTTGCCCGATTACGCACTCATTTTGTTAAGCAAAGTAAGGCTAGGGACACTCACCTAAGGAAAACTTGCCAGTGGTTTAATGAGGATTGCAAGGTGGTGCGCAGATCCCTAGGGGATGCGATCAGAGACGGGACCCCAATAAAGTACGATTTACAAGGCAAATTTACAGGAGAGCCCAGGAGAAGGCCAAGAAAGCATGGGACGAGAACAGATGGCAGGACCTCAAACGGGCATGTGAAAGTAAAAGTTCTAAACAATTTTGGAATATAGTAAAGTGGGACAGGGGGGGATCAACCATTACAGCCGCAAAACCATGTAAGCCAGGATCAATGGGTTATCCATTTCAAACCACAATATGCCAGTAGTCCAGAAGATGGTGTGGTGGAGGAGCCCCCACATGTGTACTACCATGGTTCGGCCTTTGACGAGGCGGATGTCAGCCTCGCGCTGGGAAATGTAATGGGTGGTAAAGCACCGGGCCCAGATGGAATCCCGGCCGATATATTTCTTTTTGATAAGCCCAAATGGTGTTGGTATATTACGCTGTTGGCAAATGAAATTGCCAAGGGTGCACCAGTTCCAAATTCATGGAAAGGGGCCAAGATAATCCCCGTATTCAAAAAAGGGGACAAATCCCACCCTGGAAACTATAGGCCAATCAGCCTAGTAGCCTCCCTCCAAAAGATTATGGGACGGCTAGTCCTAAATAAGGTCCAGGATTGGATAGACGCGCAGGGCATTTTATCCCCACTGCAGGCAGGATTTCGGGCATGCACCAGCACTATCGATCAGGTATTTTGTTTCATTTTGTTATACTGGAAGACGGTGGTCCTGAACAAGGGCAGCCTGTATGCTGCCTTTGTGGATCTTAAGTCAGCTTTTGACCTCGTCTCCCGTAGCAAGTTATGGGTAGTGCTGCAAGAAATGGGGATGTTCCCCGATTTGCTATCCCTCATTGCCAGACTCCACGAGGGCAATTATGCCCATATTCGATGGGGCTTTCAGGGTAATGTCACAAACCCTTTTCCCATAGAGAAAGGTGTGCGCTAAGGCTGCGTTATGGCACCCACACTATTTTCTCTGTTTATCAATGGGATTGCAAAATTCCTGGAGTACACCCCCACTGATGCCCCAGCCCTAGCCGTTGTTAGAATCCCCATTTTAATGTTCGCGGACGACACGTTAATTATCGCTAAAACACCGAGCGGCCTCCAACGAGCTCTACTACTTTTTGAAGAGTTCTGCCATCTACGGGGCCTGGAAATTAACGTGTCTAAAACTAAATTTATGTCTTTTAACCCTCACCGGTCATTCAGAGGAGGCATAATGCTTCACAAGCGGCCCCTAGAACAGGTAACCGACTTTACGTATCTGGGGGTCATTATGCAGATTGACAGGAGGTGGAACTGGCAGCTTGATATGGCCTCATTGAAGCATCAGCAATTGGATGAAACTCTGCAAATTGAGTTTAACACATCCTTTACTAAACCTGTTAGTCCAGTCCTGCAAATATATAATATGAAAGTCGTTAACTCCGCTTTATATGGGGCTGAACTATGGGGGTTTGAGAATCTTTCTAAATTAACTGGTGCAGAAAATAGGTTTCTGCGTAAGATTATCAACTTACCACAAAGTACCCCAGTATGTCCTTTGCTCCAGGTCCTAGGTAGAAAGGCACTGGCAGATATAGCTAGACTGCGTCCCCTACTCTATTGGCGAAGAATCTGGTCCACACCTGAACTGGCATCCTATGCTGCAGGCCTCCAGGATCTAATTAGAGCTGACTGTTACAACAAAATAAAATGGCTGCAGGAGGTTAGAGCAACCTTAACAAGTATTGGTATGGCGACTTTATGGGAGAATCCAGCGAGTACCCCGTTTCCATCTAAATCAATTTTAAAAGAAAGGTACTGGGATTGGGTGACCCATAACATTCATAGGAATAGTGACTCTTCCTCACTTACGGGTCGTTTCCTAGATGTAAAGCCATTCACACAGTTGGAGCAGTACTGGGATATAATAACCAAGCCACACGATCGGAAGCTATACTTCCAATTCAGGGTAGGATCATTACCAGTAAGGTCATTCACAGCAAGATGGGACACTCCAGGTGACGAATCCTGTCCCTCTTGCCATGCCCAGTTAGAGTCTTTGGCCCATATGCTGTTTGTTTGCCCAGCTTATACCGCTCCTCGCCGAATGTGGCTAGCTCCTATTTGTAGGTCTTTGGGCACTAGAAGGAATGATGTTGCGGAAAGATTACTGCGCTCAAAAACGCTAACACCCATCGTCATTGAATTGGCAAAATTCTTGGGCTGGGCATGGGCCATTAGATCCCAGGTACTTCACACAGGGTGAAGGGCTGTGTCTGCATTAGTCTTTGTATATGAATTTATGGAGCTGACTCTTCGTATGTTAGATCTAGCGGTACTGTCTGACAGGGTTTGATATAATATTAATGTAATACTCGTGACCGTGCGGCACACTGTACGATGAACTGTAACGCATCTAGGGTTTTAATGCACCATCATAACTTGATGTTTTATCTGTTTTACTGATTGTTGTGACTTTGTCATTGTAGTTGATAGATTTTTAACTCTTTTAACTTTTTTAACAGTAAGGGTTTTTTTTTTTTTTAATTGTGATCTTAATAGTGTTTATATTGTACCCTATGAAATGCTTCTTGTGCTTTGCTTTGATGATATATCTGTCGAATAAAGCTAGTGTGAATACCTACCTAGGGAGCAGCTTAGCTCAGGCTGTCAAAGACTGACCTATCAGAAGAGGTTGCTACAGACTGTTTTAGGTAGCCTCAGGATAGTAAGTTCTAAAACTACTTTACTGTAATAATTATAATAAATCCAACCTTGGCAAGTCATTGGATTCATTGTAACCAATATTTTGACACTTTGAATGATGTGTCAAGCTAGCTCCATTCAAAAGTTAGACTTTATTAAGTCAAAAAAGACTTCCGATGTTAGCCTACGGGGCTAGCAGCACTATAATGGGGAAAAACAACTTTGGCTGTTTTTACTTACCAGGGCATATAAAACATCTTTTATATTGTTCCTGCCTTTTATAACAATGCACACTACCCTTGGAGCATCTAGGGCAGACCTTAGAGGTGACATATAAGTTATGCAAAGGTCGGTTTGGGCTTTGGAAGTACTTTTAATTCCAAAGTCGAATTTGGACATAGTTTTATTTTAAAACCAGCTTGCAAGGCAGGCCTGGCTTTAAAACGAAACCAGACACTACAGCAGAGCACACGTACATGCCCTACCATATATTAGTGACTTACTGGTAGGTTGCCTTTACCAATTAGAATTACTCCAATTACCATATACCTTAGAGGACTGAGCACTGGGCCTGGTTAGCAGAGCCCAGGGCACTTTCAGAGTCAGTAACCACCAGCATCAGTCAAATGTTCGGGCTGATCAGAGCAAAAGGCTGACTTTCCTATAGTAGATATGTAGCAGGAGTCTTTCCCCACCATCAGACACTACTCATTCTTCTCTGTGGTTAGAATGTCATATTCCAGACTAGACAACATTTTCCTTTCAACTATACAAAATGGGTGATTCTTTGACAGCAAATATTTAGAGGCATATCAGATTATTTCTCCTTCTGGACCATATTGACTGGAACATTGTATGAAATAGCAGATAGATGGGTACTGGAAGCATGGGGGGGGGGGTCAAGGGATATCTACTATCTACTACAGACAATTATTTTAAGGAAAACCGTGACTTTGGGAGGCATTCAAAATGGTTATGGAAGGGCAAGCATTATCAAACATCACTGGGAATAAAAGAAACAGATGCAGTTAAGCAAGATAACTGAAAACCCAAATAACTTACCAGGATCTAAATCATACGGATAACCCCACAAACACATCACTTGCACACCTAAGAGAAGAGTACAGAGGAGTTATAGAGAAGGCAGTCAGATCCTTCCTTATCATCAAGTCACAACATAGGCTCTAGGAGGCCATTAAAAAGGCTGAATAATTGTTTGCGTTGCTCACAAAAAGCAATGAATGTCATCAGAGGATGAGGCATGTTATAGATAAAAATGGAACAATGCAGGAAGAGCGAAGGGATATAGCCACCACCTTCGAACACCACTTAGAAAAGAAGTGCGCGACCAGACCAACATGCACAACGCAGGAACTGGAGGGTTTTGTGTGGTAATTACCACTGGAAAACTGGGAGACCAGGATAGAGTGAAAGAGGATATAACATCAGAAGAAATTGCTAAGGCCATATCCCAACTTAAATATGGGTAAGCCGCCAGGAGCAAATGGGTCACAACAGAGATGTTCAAATGTTTATCAATCAAAATAGTAGAACACATCTAAGCTTTGAATGAGGAAGCAAAAAAAGAGGACATTCTACCAGGGCTCTGAATATCTTAAATAATATAATGAACTGAAAGAAGTATATGATAATAATAACAATAACAATAATAATAATAATAATAATAATAATAATAATAATAATAATAATAATAATAATAATCTTTATTAGGCATGAATCACAGCCAAAAAAGAGACAATATTAAAAAGGCTAAAAACATCGAAAACAGGATCAATTGTTAGCAGCATAATACCAATGTGCAAAATTCACTAATTAACGATGTAAACATTCATCACTTCCGCTATCAAGTGAGGAACCAGATACAGTTCAGATACACCCACTAATCTAATTGTTGACACAGAAGAGAACCCATGATTAAAAACCTGGACCAATTCGTTGGGACCAACTTATCACATAGGGTGTGCGAAATCACCAATCACGGGCCCTTTTTAATCAACTCTAGACTGACTAGACTTAAGAGCAGCTCTTAAAAAATTGACAACACAAAATAGCGTATGGGCATTTGGCAGAATCTGTAGATACAGTAAAGCTACGCGGGCATGCCTGAAACTCATTTCCTTTAAGAGTGATTTAAGAAACAGTGGCCTAGGGTACGCAAAATATTTGCATAAAAAAACAAAATGTAGGGTATCCTGTGGAGACCTATGGTCGCAGACACAGGGACCTCTGTCTTCTACATGCGCAAGAAAGCCAAAAGGTGATGTCAATAAATGAAGCAACAAGTTCAATCTAAAACGGGTAATTAAAAATCTATCATAGGCATTTGTTAAAATAAAAAAATAAGGCTCCATTCCCAACACTGATTTCACTAGGATGTGTCCTCTTACCCTGGGTTTTCTAAGCTCCATTTCCTCCCTAGAGGCCATAGCATGTTTAAAAAATAATCCTTTCACCACGTGCTTGTCCTGTACTTTCACTGTGTCATGTTATATAAATATATCTGCTCTGCCTAAAGCCGTAAGGGTATCCTAAACGTATCTTATCCATGGGATTTTTAATCCATGATCAAGTGAGAGACAATCTTTAATCACTTATTGGTTAAAACCCACCTCCTTGCTGGTCCAAATCTTCACCCAACATAACAATGGTTTAACCGCCGCCAAATCCAGGATATACTTCATTCCTAACTCTTCATGCACTGTGTACGCAGTGATACCCTGGGGCACTTTCAAAATTCTTCTGAGATATTTATTTTCTGTGGTTTGGAGATTATTAGCCACTAAATACCCCCATATCTCACTTCCATACAGCGCCTTAGAAATGCAGAAGGAATTGTATAATTTTTGTATTACCCCCGGTGACCATGTACCTAGTCTGTGTGCATAATTTGCGATTGCTCCCATTGATTTTCTCATATCAAGTGTCTTCCCCTCCTGTAAAAGTTTAAAGTTTAGCTTTTCATCAAATAGATTACCTAGATAGGAGAAGGCCGGGACCTTCGCCAGCCTATGGGTATCTACTGTATAGGTGTTGTTTCTAGTGGCCTGCTTACCGAATTCCACAACGTACGATTTTGACAAGTTTGGCGAAAGGTCCATCCCACTCACAAAGGCCACAAATACATCCAGTAAAACCTGAAAACCTTTGGGGGTTCGAGCTAACAATACCGCATCATCTGCATACAACAGGACTGGGACAGATCTTCTGCCTATCCTGGGGGTATCTGCCTGTAAAGCGGTCAGAGATGCTTCCAGTCCATTAATATATGACATAAATAAAAATGGGGCCATTATACATCCCTGTCTCACTCCTCTAGAACATTTAAAAGGATCAGTCACGTTCCCGTCATGGGTGTATCTGACTGAAGCGGTAGTATTAAAATGTAGGGTCATTAAAACATTTATAATTGCAGGGTCAACCCCAAGGTCACCGAGCAGGGACCAGAGTTTGCTGCGGTGAGGTCCATAAAACCCCAAAAAAGAGCACCAGGCTTAGCTATCGCTATCAAAAGTTAGAGGTTTAGGCATTGGTCCATAGTTGACCTACCTATGCGGAACCCATATTGTACCTCTGAAATAATTTGGTTAGTGTCCGCCCAGTCTAAGAGCCTGTTTAATAGTACTCAGCCAAGGACTTTAACTGTGGCGTCAATGAGGGATATAGGGCGGTAGCAGTGAGGATTGTCCCTGTCGCCTTTCATAAAAATCGGAGCAATAGTGGCCGTAGACCACGAGGGGGCCATTATTGTCCTCACGGAAGTATTTAGTACTCTGGTTAAAACAGGAGCCCAGACCTCTATATTGTCACGAAAAAGGTCCAGGGGAATCCCATCAGGACCAGGGGTCTTATTCCTTGACAAACCCTCAATGCCCAATCTTACCTCATCAAGACTAAAAGAGATAGCTCTGGTGCCAGAGGGAGAACTGTCGACCATGGTGGATTTCTTACTATGACCATAATTATACACACCCTCAAAGTGGTCCTTCCACTGGTCTGTGGTAATATTATGAGCTAATCCTGGCTTCTCTGGGTCTTATGTAACAGGGACTGTTAATAATCTTCCAGAAAAAGGTACAATCCTTCTTTTCACATGCTTCTGTTAGCTCCTCCCATGCTTGTTTCTGTAGCAAGTGCTTCCGCTCCTTATTAGCCCCCTTATAATTTCTTCGACAAGTTGCCACCCAGGCACTGTCACATGGGATCTGCTTCACAGCCTTCTTAAGTTGCCGCAAGGCCCGGGAGCACTCACTATCAAACCATTTTGGTGAATCCGCACAAATAGTAGCTACAGGTAATGTCAATAAACTGGTGACTGATGGTGCGATTGAAATAAATGCATGATTATTTGACTACGAACATTATAAATACTTCCAGGTGAAACGTTCTACAAAAACATTTCCTATATAACCTAGAAATCCAAGATGAATGCTTTTGAAATATTGGGTACTCTCTGCACCACTACACAAACCTGCAATATCGCTAGCATATAAAACCCTCCCTGACACAATGCAAGACCCACTCACAAAACTCTGAGAGAGATGGGCCAAAGATATAGTGCTATTGGAAGATGAGGATTTGTTAGAAATGGGTTTTCTGGTTATCAGAGGTATGCACCTTGTCCAAGCGGGAGCCACTTGTCTAGTCAGGGTAAGTTAGATACACACTAAAAGATAACCTGTGCTCACTTTCTGATAGCTTGACACAGAGCAGTCAGGCTTATCTAAAAAGGCAAAGCGCAAAGTATTTGTGCAACACACACACACAGTAACCAAACAAAAACACCACATAAATACTCCACACAGGGTTAAAAAAATAGATTATATTTATATGAGTAAAACAACAAGAATCCAATAAGGAGAACTGGAGTTCTGAATTTCTAAATATTAAATCAAAATATAGTGCTTAGAGTCATAAAGCGCCAATCGGGGACATCTGGTTGCGCAAGACCAGGGTAAACCCAAAGTTCAGGCAGACCACAATGGAGGACCTGCTAAAAAAGTACCTTGGATGAAGGAAGGATCAATGTCGAAGACTTGAGGCGAGGAGCAGAGGAGGCAAAGCGTCATAGTCGATCCCGTGAATGGAGGCGATGCATCAGCTGCGAACCTCGCAGTCAGCGATATTTCATTGACAAACCCCTTTGTGATGAAGGTGATGCATCATTGTCAAGCCACGCAGCTGTTTTTTTTACTGTTGTGGGTGTATTGGTTCCTGGCGCTTGCATGGAATACACTCGATATCCTTTACCTCAATTAAGGCGGTGCTCTAGAAAAGGGGAGATACACCCTGCTTTCCCCAATTATCAATCTAAAGATTGAAACAAAACAGTTTACCAAGATTCAAGGCACACGCCACGACAATCAAAACACAAATATGCAATAGTTTTTTTAAACACAAGATAGAGTTGATATTCCAGTTCTTCTGTGTGTTCTTTATTTTCTTTAGCCAAATGCCAACGCGTTTCGTCGCAGTGGGAATTACCCTTACGAGTTCATCAGGGCTGCTAAAGTTGAATTACTTATAGGAAAAACCTCCTTAAATCGAGTGCGATTCTGGAGGTTTCCAATCAATCTTGTTCTCAAGAAATTGCAGCGCCAGACAATAAATCAAGTATTATTAAGACCCTGGAGGTTTCTACCCCGTGGTAAGGTCAACCCCGCAAGGTATGTCCAATATAAGATCCCATCCACACAAACTTCAAAGAATAGTGACCGTTTGCTTTCCGGATCTCGAAACAAATTTAGAAGTGGGGAACTCGTGTATGTCAAAGTATCCTGTGTACGCGCTCACTGGCCCGAATGCAGGTCGCACTGGATTTAAGGAGGTTTTTCCTATAAGTAGTTCAACTTTAGCAGCCCTGATGAAGTCGTAAGGGTAATTCCCACTGAGACGAAAAGCGTTGGCATTTGGCTAAAGAAAATAAAAGAACACACAGAAGAACTGGAATATCAACTCTATCTTGTGTTTAAAAAAACTATTGCATATTTGTGTTTTGATTGTCGTGGCGTGTGCCTTGAATCTTGGTAAACACGCAGATGGTTGTTGCTGAGCTGCGCAGTCTGTCAAATGATGTTGTCGAGCAGCATCAGTGTCAAAAGAAAATGCATCGGTTCTGATCGGCGCAAAGTTGTCAATGTGTGGATTCTGCTGGATCAGTATAG
Organism: Calotriton arnoldi; assembly: GCA_963921515.1. Taxonomy (NCBI): domain Eukaryota; kingdom Metazoa; phylum Chordata; class Amphibia; order Caudata; family Salamandridae; genus Calotriton; species Calotriton arnoldi. The sequence continues at coordinate 287,258 of CAWUFW010009052.1, read as the reverse complement.
AAACGAGAACTTCCAAGGGCCCAGGACTGGATTGGCACCACTTGGCAAGGCAGGAATCCCAGATGGCAGAGTCCATGTGCTGTTGCACGATTGTAGGAAATCTTTGATGGGCCTTAGACTTTAGAACAAGGGGCAAGCCAGCTAGCCCTTGCAGTCACTCTGGGTTCAAGTGAGATCCAGTCCGTTTCCTCAGCAGGACAGAGGGTATCAAGAAGATGGCAACAGGCAGTACTTCAGAGCAGAAAAGCAGTTCTTCCAGAGCAGAAGTCCGGCCACACTGCGGGAGAAGTGAGGCGCGAATGAAGTTCGGCAGAGTAAAGCAGCATAGAAACCGGACATAAGTTTGAACATCGTTTGAAACAGTGGCAGTTGGAATACAAACTATAGCGCTTTGAATTGAAAAATTTGTCCCGCATTCTTTGGAACATGGCACAATCACCAGCCTAAGTAAAAGGGGCACGAACACTGTGGTGCAAATCAGCCCACACAAGCTCGCCTGGTTCCAGGTCCTGAGGAGAACCCTACTTAAAGTTGTTATGGGGTTCGAAACGCGTTGATCTGTTGAAACTGTCCAAACTAGTAAAGCGAAAAATAGTATCAGGCTAACCCCTCTTTCTTCCATCTATTTATTAAAAAAGTTTAAAAATGTAGAATTTTTATATCAGGGAAGCCTGAATACATTTCAGTTTGGCCAGTGCCCTGTATGGGGTTGTGGTATTCTTGAAATCTCAAGACTTAGGGTTCTTATAAATACTTTTTTCAACCCCCTCTTCTGGGTTTCTTTCTTTTCTTTTTCTTTTCATTCTATAAATTTTTCTTCAGTCGTGTTGTTATATTGGGAACCCGAGCTTGCACTTGTATCAATTGATTGTTGTTCTTTGTGTAATGTGATGTTTATTGTATTTACATACATGTGAGTCATAAGTAATGTGTTATGTGGCATGTGTTCTTCTGTGATAATGTTTTATTGATCACTGGATTACAAAAATGAATTTTTAAAGCTTTAATAAAATTGATTTTTCAAAAAGCAAAAATTAAAAATTAAAAATCTGTTTTTTCCAGTCACTATGAGTGTCACGTGTGATTGTTAAAGGAATTAATATAGTGGATATCAGTACTGGCAATTGTGTTGTTGTTATAACACTTTCTAAAAGTGGCATTTCTAAAATAGTAATGTTAAATCCACCTTTACCAGTAAAGAGAATTTATCAATACCATTCCACAGATATAAAACATGATGGAGCTACTTCTTTCTAATCAGGAATTACAGCTTAAAAGTGTGTCAAGTAATTCCCAATGTTAACCTATGAGAGGAGTAGGCCTGACAGCAGTGAAAAATGAATTTGGGTGTTTGCCACTACCAGGACACGTACATGTCCCACCTTTTACTTACACAACACCATACCCTATGGGCTAACTAGAGCCTACAGTACGGGTGACGTATATGCAATAAAAGTGGAGTTTAAGGCTTGGCAAGTAGTTTTTAATGCCAAGTCGAAGTGGCAGTAAACTGCACACATAGGCCCTGCAATGGCAGGCCTGAGACAGGTTTGAAAGGCTACTTGTGTGAGTAGCACAATCAGTGCTGTAGGCCCCCTAGTAGCATTCAGGTTACAGACCCTGGGTATATGGTATACCACTTTACAAGAGACTTATATGTAAACTAAATATGCCAATTCTGTATACACCAATGTTACCATGTTTAGGGGAGAAGCACATACACTTTAGTATTGGTCAGTAGTGATAAAGTGCTCAGAGTCCTAAGGCCAACAAAAGGAATCAGCAACAACAGGAGGTAAGCCAGCGAAAAGTTTGGGGGAAGACCACCATAAGGATGACAGGTTTTAGATGATTGAACAGAGGCATGCCAATATCCTTGAGTAGTAGTCATCAGGGCAGGGTGTAGAATGGTGTAACCTAATATATCACTCTGGGCGTATTACATCAGAGTGCAAATTTTAATGTTTAACATGATTCTGGAGAGTAACTGCCTGATGAAAGTAGGTACTTTCAGACATACTTGATGCGAATGACCCAAAATACAACTGTTCTGGAAATGGGTTAGGAATTAGATTTATAGTACAACTTGAACTGCTTATGCTACACCAGTTGTTTCATGCTTTGGCAATGATGGTGGCCAGAGGAGGGAATCAGTGCCTTCTGTGGATACCTGGGCAAAAATTTTGATTTGTATATGAGTGCAGAGAAATGGGTGCTTGAAGCACGAGGGTGCCCTATTAAGTGCAGAAAAATCTGAGGCTCATAGAAAAAATATAGAGGTAGAAAGTACTAGTGGTTTATAACTGAAGTACTTGGCTAAACCCTGAACAAGTGGTATCATGTTTTGCAGTCTCTGCAAAGTGTTTTAAACTACATGAAAGTTGGAAACATGTATAGATCAATGCTGATAATTAAGGAAGGATGGCATTTTGAAAAGGAATTATTCCAAAATAAGTAATTATTCCAAAATAAGTAATTCTAACAAGAACTACATGAGGATTCTGCTATAAGAGATGGTCGAGGGAACAATGACACACACACAAAACCGCTCAATGTTGTCATCCACACATACTGCAAAACACTTTATGCATGTCCATAACACACAAAAGAGTATTCAGAGCTCCCTGTATTGAAAATGCAAGGCTTCCACAAACTAACAAGTGAACAAAGAGTAATGTTACATAATCCAGTTACTGTGGATGTGGACTCAGAGGGTATTAAAGAGCCTAATACTAACAAATCTCCAAGTGGAGATGGGTTTCAGAGAAAACTAAACGTGCACCAACAGGTTCCATAGAAGCAGATGACATTTTCCCAATGCCCACCTATGTTCACATGCAAAGGAATTTGTCCCTATTGCCATGCACCCACAGGGGGAAAAGGGGATGGGGAAAATATGAAAGACTGCCTTTGACATCCACAATGCTGCCTTCTAGATGATCTCCACTACACCATCACACAATAGGTATTCTATTGAGTTTTGTTGAGCATGGCAAGCATCTAAAAGACAAATACAGTATCAAGTCTGACAGGTGCATCTATATTATTAATCTCAATGCTTAACATACCCTCCATTGAAACATCTTTTTTTTTCAGTTGTGCACTATCACAATAATTCATACTCATGTCTCACACTCTGTGAGAGAATATTATAGATATTTAAAGAAAAGGCCTTTCTATTGCTAAAATCGCTTCAAGGGACTAGCATCTCTGTTTTGCATTTTGGTCATTGAGTGATTTTCTTGAAATGTCTCTGAAAACTCCTTCTTCTATAATATACATTCACAGTACTTTCAAAAGAACTAAGGGGTATATTCACAAGAACGTGCGATAACTACTGCAAGAATAGCGTAACGCAACTTTCAATATCGCAGCCTATCGCGGGAAAATAACCCTGTGTCAACGTGGAATTCACAACAAGGTGGTAGCATGCGATAGTCACCAGATAACACGTCAAATGTCAGCGTGAAAATCAACGCCACGCCGGAAAAATGCGAAACGCGAACGCGAGAAATCATGCGATGAGGCCAATCGCGGTACAAAAAGTAGCGAAAAGCAGCCACAGGCCTGCAAATCCCACGCGTCTGGCGGGAAATTGCACCATAAAAACCACAGAAACAACACACCAGAAACAAGCCAAAGCACATAGCAACATGGATGCACCCTGACCCAGCGCAGAGGTCAACGCAAATCCCACAACCCCCACAGACCACCAGCAAGGAACAACGGGGTCGGGGAAGGCCAAGGAGAAAAGGGAGAGGAAGACCGGGTGCAGACCGCAGGAAAACAAGACCAGCGTCACGGAGGTGACAGAACACTACCAGCAACTGACCCACAAGCAGACCACCTGGAATGCAGTCGGAGTGCCGAGGAGGCCAATCCAGGAGGCCAAGAGGCGCCGGCAGGACGTGACAACCTAAACCAGGTACAAACCCACTGCCAACAGGAAGGCAGCAACGGCGACAGGAGGTGGCAGTCCTGCGCCACAGGTGGAGCTGGAGGAAACCCAGGCCACAGTCATCAGTGTGTAGATGGTGCAAGGAGTAGGGAGTACAGACACAGCTCGAGAGGACCTGACACAACATCAACAGGGAGTGTAACGAACAGGGACTGGGGGGACGGGGGGAGATGGGCACAATGGCACACATGCACAACGAGGTGTAGCACACTGCACAACCACAATTATCCAGGACCATGTCCCAGATCCCCTTGGCACACTGCAGCACACACACATAGCAAGAACAGCACACCCACATCCACGATAATGTGGTACAATGCGCATAGCCGACACTGCAGAACAGAGGACACAACTGGCTCCGCACATGCCCAGGAACATGCCTACTACACCTGACAGAGCTGGAAAGTGTGAAATGGGAATGTACGCGCACGACCTCACATCCGTCTTGTAGTCCAAATGTACACTGCCCCGCAGAAGAATCCAGCACCTCCCAAACAGTCACAATGTACATTGCCAGACAGTCTGCATGTAAACCAGAACAATGCGCCAACATACATTGCAACGCAATGTCAACATGCATCTCCACTGCACATTGCAGAGGGGCACACAACACCTCCAGCAGAGCACAGAAGACAACACATCTGCGATGCCGGAGAGGACCACCACACCGTCGACACCGACACCCTACAACAGCCCATGGATATCCCACGCAACCCACCACCAGGACCCAGGCAGCCGAGCTACTCAGAGGAGAACACAGAGCCTGCAACAGACCACACAGCAGGAAGCACACGCAAGCACAGCTGGCTCACGACACTTCACCCACCCACACATGGCACCCCAATGCCAGGTGTCAGAACGCCAAAAGTAGGTGGCCCAACAGGCCTGGGTGGGGGCCGAACACCTGGAATGCGAACTAGAACACATACGTAGGTGTCTATCACCCTTCAGGGACCACCCACACCCCACAAAGGAGACCCACACTGCCATAGAGACACATGCAGATGCACATTCACAGTACAGAACCACGCCCAGGGGCGCGCAAATAGCAGTCACACATCCATGTTGGATCTGCGTACGACGGCCCCGGCCACTCCCCTCACGAATTGAGTGGGTGACGACAAAGCTACATGTCCAAGCTACAACCCGCTGCCTGCGGTGACATGTCTGCATCCGATGTACACAGCACAATGTAATGTCCTAGGGCCCAGGGCCCTCATGCATACAACAAGACCACATGGACACACGCATATATCATGTTGAACTGGAAAAGGGCACGTGCGGCCGGCCCCTTTATTGGCAGGGTCACATGTACAGTGACGCCTGTGCTGGATGTGTGTGGGGTGAGTGTAAGCCAGTCCGCCCGGAATGCTTGGTGCTGGCAACAACTTGAACATTGAACACCAGTTCAACGGAAACAGAAAACACATGCATAACAGAGTCAACAGCTGAGCAACATGGAGTGAGCCGGAGAAAGTCCAGAGGACAGCCAACATGCAAACAGAAGTGTCCGTGAGTTGCAGTGCACTGGGGTTGGGGCACTAGAGATGAGCGCGCTTATGTGAAGAAAAAGTCTCGGATTGTGTCCCTTCGATATATACTCCTGATGCAGGTGCAGAGGGGTATGTCAGACCTGCATCATCTCCCCCATCAACGTGCCAGGGCTCCCACACTGTTTGAGGTGACATTGCTGCGCAACCTCTCCACAGCACACAACTCAATAAGTAACGGACAATGGCTTGCGGTGCACTGAGTCACTGGCACCTGGTGTGCTGAGCAGGGTATCAGGCCGATGATGGCATCCACGACAGGTCTGAGCAACTCCGTAGGTCTGTCAGGACCACAGTTTCGACTCTGGCAGATGGCGGTTGGAGGTGGTGCTTGCGGTGGTGGCGTGTGCCTCCTGCGGTGATGCGACGTCCGGGCCGGTCAGGACTCGATGCCATGTGTGGGCCCTGGTGGCCCGCAGTTGAGGCCGGAGGCTGCGGACAGCGCAGGGCCACAGACACATGGCGTTGATGACCCCAAGACCATCCCTTCAGAGGCCATCCAATGTCTCAGAAGAAGGGGTCCCAGACCTGACAAGCACAGAGTTAGTGGCCCCAGATGCACTGCGGCTGGCACAGGCACCCAGCCACGGGACGGTGACTTGCGGTGCAATCAGATGGGCCATGCGACCTGAGCGGGTCCCCATCAATGTCCGAGGTGTATGTTGCGGAGGGTTGCGGGGGACAGTGGAAGGTGTCCTCCAGGGCATGATGCGGAAGGTCTGATGTTATCTGGAAGCAGCAAATGGAGGAGTGGAAAGCGCAACCCTCGTTCTCACCAACAATTCGGTATCAGATACATGAGGATGAAAACTAGCCCCTAGTCCATAGACTCAAACGCCACCAATGTACGACCAGTGAGTATCCATGAATGTCGGGGAACAGACTTAGTGGCACAGGTGCTGTGAGGGGATGCAGTCTGCGATGATGCCGGTACACTGATATGAACACCATTGCCAGATCAAGACTGTGACCCACTGGACCGCAGTGTAGGCTGGAGGCAGCGGTCAGCAGTGGCCCACAGCCATGTGTTGTTGGCTCGCGAGGCACAGAGTTAGTGACACAAGGGCAGTTGTCAGTAGTGTTCGATCACCTCTGTAACGATGATCCTGTTCCCTCCTGACTGCAACGCGTCATCCTCTTACGCCTCTCCGTGCGTGCGATGATATGTATTCTGCCTTTTGAATTACCGATGTTCAGTTCCAAATCTGTGATCCCAGTCGTGCGCAGCATAGGCCGAGGGCAGTGGTCCGCGTAGGCCCACAGACACGTGTGGTTGTGATGCCATGCACAGACTTGTTGGCACCACATCGAAGGGAGTATAGTGAATTGTTCTCTGCCTTAAATGATGTTCACTGCCATGGTGAAATCAAGACTCAGTTCCAAATGTATGACCTACCTGACCGTGGTGTAGGCCTGAGGCAGCGGTCAGCACGGCCCATTCACCCAGTGTCGCCGGCATAGGTTGGATGGCCCCACCAGCCTGCGTTATTCAGGTTCAGTGGCACCACGTGTAGCCGGCTGGCGTTGAACAGGGTTAGTGGCACCACGTGTAGCCAGCTGGCGTTGAACAGGGTTAGTGGCACCACGTGTAGCCGGCTGGTGTTGAACAGGGTTAGTGGCACCACGTGTAGCCGGCTGGCGTTGAACAGGGTTAGTGGTACCACGTGTAGCCGGCTGGCATTGAACAAGGTTAGTGGCACCACGTGTCGCAAGATGCCTATATGAAACTATGCCTCACTGGTCGGGGTGGGGTCTGGTGCTGTGGCCGCTGGCCCGGATTTGGGGTCACTGCCATTCATGACTCAGGACACAGTTTCACATATGGGACCTACTGGTCCGAAGAGTAGGCCGAGGGTGGCAGTGGAGTACGTCAACGAGAAAGGAATAAAGCGGGCCTGTGTCGTGGAGGCCGTGATGGTCTGAGGTGGCTGCCAAGGTTGCGGGACTCGGGCTTGGAGCTTGCGCCGGCACGTGGTGAGCCCTCCTTGACACATGCCGGTGTCGGCAGGTGATCAGTGTGGCCTGGCTGCGCAGGGGCGGGCCTGACGGGTTCGTGGTCCAGCGTGCCGGGGTCCGGCAGGCGCACAGCATCGCAGGCAACTACGCTCCCGAGGACGGCGTCGGCCTCGTGGCAGGGTGGGAGGCGCCGCCCTGGCAGAGACATGGGGCTTTCCGGGAGAGGACCACGCCCAGGCCTACATGCTTTTTATTCACACCCCTGCGCTGGCGTGGCCTACGCCGGGCCATCCCACTCTGGTGACGCTTAGGGGGTGGCATCATAGGCAACATTTCCGCGAGGTCCCCCACTGGCTGGGGTGACATGGTTGCATCCACTGTCCACTGCACTCCATACGCCAGAGGTGTATGTCGCCATGGATAGGGGTGTGTTCTGCATACTGCGGTCTGTCCAGCACATCTCCGCCACTCTTGGCATTGTGTGCTTTCCTGATCATGGTTCTACTGCATCCTTCACACATGCCTGGTTGCCACCTCTCCCCACATTCGGCTATTATGTGGCTGAGGTGCCATGCCGTTGATGGCTCATGTTCAGGGCTTGCCCAGGTTACCATTGTAAGTTGTTCTGTCATGTCTGGTGGGTGGTCATGTTGTTGTGCATGTTGGTTGTGATTTTGTGACGTGTGCATTGCCAGAGTTGTGAGTTGCATGGTTGTGGAGTTGAGGTGTGTGGGGTGTTCATTTCGAACTTGCCAAGGGGTGTGCATTTCCCTTGTTGCCATCCTGGGAACGCTGGTTGATGATGGACTGTCGGAGGATGAAGGTATCATGCACACTGGCTGTGTATTTGAAGGCGACATTGTTGGAGGTTCCACGGTGTTCTGTTGTTGCCTGCACATTGATGTGAGACGTGTGCTTCCTGTTCAGGTGATTGTGTGCTGTGTCACCAGGGGGCACAGGTAGTACATGTGTGCTGCCCCCAACACGTGCGTGCATCCTGATATGGCGTATGGTCCTTGCTTGGTCTCCAGCGGATCCTGCGCATTGTGTTGGACGTATGGGGACTGGGGTACCAGGGTGATGGTGATGTCCAGGACAGGTGTGGGGGACTTGGATGTGGCTGGCTGTGTGACTCCTCCGACTCTGACGGGTGTTGTTTGGGGGGTACCAGGGGCCAACACGTGCAGCCAAGCCAGCAGCTTTGTGTGGGGTGGGATGTTGGTTGTCCGCTGTGTTGGTGCCGTAGGCCTGTTAGGCGATGATGGCCAGGATGCGTAGGATGGTTGTCCCTTTCAGCCTGTAGTGGACGGTGACATTGTCAGATGTTGGGTCTGTGCCGCTGGTTCGTTTCCTGGGGGTCCGCTGTCTTTGTCTACGCTGCGTCTGTGGTGGTCTGGGGGGGTGTTCCGGTGTGGGTTGGGGTCCTGGGGTAGTGGCAGTGGGTGTTGTGGCCCTCTTGGGTGTCTGGGCCGCATGATGAATGGCTCCATGGCATCTGTTGCCCTTCTGATGTGGCCCTGGGCTGTGCTCCCTTTTGTGGTGCTAGCTGCCGTCCGACTTTACACCAGGTCAGAGCAGGTGTAAATTTCCTGGTGCTAACGCGCCTTATCGCCTGTTTTGTGTTTCTATCGCCGATGTGGCTGGTCATTGTGAATGTTGAGGTGTGATGTTGTCTCGGCTTTTGGCACAGGAACGCCTACTCTGCATCTCATTAGCGATATTTGCGGGGGTCCTCTGTGGCGATGTTTTTTGCGGCTGCTATCGCGGGTAAACTGGTGCTGTGGGCTGTTTACTCCAGTGAATGGGGAGGTATATTTATCACGACTTTGGCTGCGATAAAGTGCCGTTAATTCGGCGATAGCTCCTTGTGAATATGCCCCTCAGTCTCTTGTGACACTGTTGAAGGTTAATACATTGATCTTCTGCAAGGCTCTTTATTCAAACAACTCAGGACTAGTTTTACTTAAGTTTTCATTATCTGTATCTTGAGACCCAAAACTTCAACTCAAATATTCAAATTCTCACCAGAACTTGTCTCATGTCTATATCTTCAGAATTGAACTGCTTCAGAATGCTATCAAAATGTAACTAATCTAATGAGGAATACCCGGGTGTTCACACCAGCTACTCTAAGGGGCAAAGACAAAAATTAGGAATTTTCTGTGGGTTTCCCTCTCAGGAGACGAACGCCAACCAGAGACACTACTCTTCAACAGCAGAGAGCAATTGAAGTGCACAGCGCGAGTCGCACATATACGCAATAAGGTCTTGGAAGGTTGTGTTGGAAGTGAAGGAATAGACCGTCAACCTTCATTTCTTTCCACAGTGGTGACCATCTTGTAATTCAACAACCTTCGAGTGACCACAGAATTTAAAAAACAAATGAAGAGGGATATTCATGAAGGCAAACTGAAACCTCCAGTGAGGATATCTCTTGGTATTGTGCCATTTACAAGTCTGACATTCTTTTTGAGATGTTATTTACCAAGTAATTCTTGACAATGAGTTCCAGTAGAATGGTACCAAACCTGCAATGATATACTGCAGTGTCTCCCAAACTGTGGATAGGAACCTACTGGTGGGTTGCAAAATTCCTGGTCTAAATGTACCTAATATTTAAAATTATTAGCCCTGTTTGAGGACAAGTGCAAAGGTGTTGAACATTATCCCTAAGTCCAGTTGTAAAACAAACCCTTGCAATTATTGCCAAGCAAGATGCTGGGTGAACCTTCCAGTGTTTGTTGCTGCTGTGTTTTTTTACTTCACAAAGCCACTTTAACAGAGAATGTACTTACTATACGTGATCGTACACAACCATACCATTTTTGTATGACTTTCACACATATCATAAAAAAATATGGATGTGGCATAACGGCCAGAGCTGCTGACTTTGGATCTGGGGAGTCAGGTCTGTTCCATGCAGGAGGGAGCATTGAGCACATGCACAGCGTAGGACCAAAAAGCCCTTCACTGGAATTACATATTTGCCTCTCCATTTACTGACTTTCACACAGCTTCATGCATCCCATCCACATTGCGTCAAATTTCTGATGTAATCTTCATGTACCAAACCCAAGCTTTAGAGCTAATGAGTGACTCAATTATTTTTCACATTGACAGGGAACACAACACTGCCTGACAAACATTGCACCAGTCCATATTCAGCATCACAACTGGATAACTACTTTTATTCAGGTCGGTCAAAAAACGTTTAATCATTGTCACCTAAAGCAGAAGATAGCTCCCTCCATTTATATTGATTTTTGGACTGTAAGAGCTGGCTCACATGTCTCTTCTTGTTTTAAAATACATATCTATAAATTCTTGAGCCGACACTGGTTGCATGAAAAAATGCACCTTTCCGTTCCTCTCGAGACTTGGCAGGGTATAACTAGGGGTGGGCGTAGTGGGCGTAGCGGGGCTACGCCGAGTGCCACGGAGACGGAACCAATCTCTGCACACTCCGCGTAGCTCCGCTACGCGCCACCCGCCTCCCGCCCACACTATTAAAACATTATAAATAAGAATTTAAAACACCTTACCTTATCGGCGGCGTCCCCGGGCTTCCCTCCTTCTCCATCGCGTCTTCTTCTGGAAAACTGTGCATGCGCGGGCGCCCGTGCATGCGCAATCCTCGCCAGAAATGCGCATGCGCGGGCGCCCGCGCATGTGCAGTTTTGAAGAAGAAGTCGCAATGGAGAAGGAGGGATGCCCGGGGACGCCACCGATAAGGTAAGGTGTTTTAAATTCTTATTTATAATGTTTTAATAGTGCGGGCGGGAGGCGGGCGGGAGGCGGGCGGGAGGCCAACTCCGCTCCACCCCGAGTGTGCGGAGATTTGCCTGTTCCGCCTACTTTGCGGAACGCGGAACAGGCAAAATTCTGCACATTCCGTGGGCGGACCGGAGTTGTCCGCCCACCCCTAGGTATAACACAAAATATCTAATGAATTTTCTCTGTAAACCTTTTTTCAATTTCCAAAAATGATTGTTGTGATTCCTGCACCACTGTTGTAAAATCTGGATGGAATGCCACTGAGTAGCTCTTATGCTGGAGCTCTGGATTTCCACTATTCAGAAGCAGGATGGCATTCCTATCCCTATAATTGAGGAGGCGTGCTATAATTGATGTCAGGTTTTGGCCCAGGTCTGGTTGCTAATGATCTATTTTCCCTCCCCACTATAAACACAGCAGAGAATGCTTTACGTCCAAACAAAGATTCCAACATTCCTTCCACAAATTTCTCCATGTTGATGACTGTGCCCAGTGGAGTAGCAAGCCCTATGGCTGCCGTGGCAGTCTCTGCGCTTGCCACCCCATGTTGGGCGAATTGAAGAGTGGGGGGGGGCGATCGCCACCCCCGAGATGGCAGGTAAGAGCGGGAGGAGGCCGCCGCCCCCAAAACTTGTGCTGCCCCCGCAATGCACTGCTGATGACGTCACATATTACATCACTCGTGTCATGGTCAGACATCACTGATGACATCACTGATGACATCATCCAGTGACTAAGGGCCTGATTCACAGAACTAACTTACGTCAAAAACGTAAACGTAAACATAAACGTAAACGTAAACGTAAAGTTAGTACTTTTTAGGTATTCACAGAATACACTTACTCATTTTGGTATTCACAGAATAGTACTAACTTTACGTTTACGTTTACGTTTACGTTTTTGACGTAAGTTAGTTCTGTGAATCAGGCCTAATGTGTTTCTAAAAACTTCAAGAATGTTATATATATATATGCCAAGGTGTATTGAAGAATGAGTGGGTGTATGAGTGTCTGAATGGATGATTTAGTGGGTGCGTGACTGACTGTATAAGTGAGTGATTAAACGTGTCTTAGTGAATGCATGGGTGAATGATTAATCTGTGTGAATGTCTGTATCAATCTGTCAGTTGGTGTGTAAGTGCATGGGTTGGTGAGTAGCTACATCAGTGTCTATATGGGTTAATGATTGGTTGTCTGAGTACCTGTATGGGTGCCTGAGTGTCTGTGTGGGTGGGGGGGGTGTGACTCCCTGCATGGATGTGTGAGTGGGTGATTCACTGGGTGTATGGGTTTATGAGTGCATGTGTTAGGGACTGTATGGGTGAGTGAGTGTACGTATAGCTGTGTTGGTGAGTGAATTGATGTCTTAGTGGTATATGTGTAAGTAACTACATATGTGAAAGGCAGTATACGTGAGTGTTGGAGTATATAAGTGAGTATATATGACAGTGAGTGATTGTGACAGTGGCTGCATGGATAAGTGTGTGCTTATGTCAGTAATTGTTGTAGAGAGTACTTATATGGTACTATCTGTATGAATAAGTGAGGTGGTGTGTGTGTATAACTGTATAGGTGAGTAAATGGCAGTATAATTAATTATTTGGGTGACTGACTAGGTGTTTGAGTAACTCTTTGGGTGAGTGGCAGTGTGTGAGTGTCTATATGGGTGTATGAGTGGATATATCAGTGGCTGTATTGATGAATGACTGCGTGTATGAGTGACTGTATGGGTTAGTGAGTGAATGTGTGTGTAGACGTATGAATCACTGAGCGGGTATGTACTAACTGCTTTTGGTCTGTCTCTGGTTTCGATATTGGTAGTCTGTATTTTAGAGTGGGTGTATCAAAGGTTTTATTAGGGTGTGAGGAGGTGCATCAGATGATCACATGGATGATGTCATCAGTGATGTCATTTGAGATGTCATCAGTGATGTCACTGACCATGTCATCAGTAATGTAATAGGTGACATCATCAGCAGTGCATTGCGGGGGCGCGAGTTATAGTTAGCATTACTAACTATAACGCCCGAATTTCTCTGGTTTTATACGAGTGAAATGTCCAACTAACTATAACGTCCCTGAAACCTGTGGTTTTTTCAGTGAATCTCTAAGGTTTTTTAAATGCTAATCCCTAACTATAACGTCCCTGAAGCCTGTGGTTTTTTCAGTGAATTTCTAAGGTTTTTTAACTGCTAATCGCTAACTATAACGTCCTTGAAACCTCTGTTTTTTTCAGTGAATTTCTAAGGTTTTTTAAATGCTAATTTCTAACTATGCCTAAATAGGTAGGACATGTGCAGAAAGAGGAAGAAAGGCGCAGAAAGAAGCAAGGGAAGTGCAGAAAGAGGCAAGAGAGGTGCAGAAAGAGGAACAAAGGTGCAGAAAGAAGCAAGAGAAATGCAGAAAGAGGCAACAGAAGTCCAGAAAGAGGAAGAAAGGTGCAGAAAGAAGCAAGCGATGTGCAGAGAGAACCAACAGAGGTGCAGAAAGAGGCCTACTTTGACTGTACCTTACAACAGACTCATGCAAAGTACCCTAATCACTAATCTTTTTCCGAAGATTTCTTAAACCTCACTTTTCTCTTGAAGGTTCACTATCAATCGACTGCTCAGAATGTTAGGCCTACCAAATATAAAACAGCAATCCTAAGCATATCACTGTTGTAAGTCTGACCAAGTTTCTGAAGGTATGCATGCGTGTCTATGCTTTTACCTAGTGACATGTTAAATGAAAATAAACATACAAACATTTGAATACCTGTGTTTCAAACAACATACTCTGTAAATTTGTGTAAAAAAAGGTGTATGCATTTCTTTCTGCTCACAATACTGGGCACATGTGTATTCAATAGTATATTTGAGGGGCTCTATAACACATATATACATAAGACATGTCTGCCTGTGCAACCGAATGACAGAGCAGAACTGAGAAAATGTGACCACCTATAGGAGAAGTTACCCGCTTTTTAAGCTACCATCTTCAGATGCATTACACATGTAGGAATACATATACAAGTAGACATATACCTCAGTCACGAGAGCATGCAGACCTTTAAACTTGACAGCTTGCACTTTCCATTTGAGTACAGAAAGAGGCTAGAGAAGTTCAGAAAGAAGCAAGAGAGTTGCAGAAACAGGCAAAAGAGGTGCAGAAAGAGGGAACAGGGGTGGAGATAGAGGGAAGAGGGGTGCAGAAATTTGCAAGAGGGGTGCAGAAATTTGCAAGAGAGGTGCAGAAAGAAGCAAGAGCAGTGCAGAAAGAACCAACAAAGGTGCAGGAGGCAAGAGGGGTGCAGAAAGAGGCAAGAACAGTGCAGAAAGAAGCAACAGAGGTGCAGAAGGAGACAAGAGAACTTCAGAAAGAGGCAAGAGAGTTGCAGAAAGAGGCAAGAGAGGTGCAGAAAAAGGGAACAGGGGTACAGAAGGAGGCAAGAGAGGTGCAGAAAGAGGGAAGAAGGGTACAGAAAGAGGGAAGAAGGGTGCAGAAAGAGGCAAGAGGAGTGCAGAAAGAAGAAACAATAGTGCAGAAAGAAGCAAGAGAAGTGCAGAAAGGAGCAACAGAGATGGAGAAAGAGGCAAGATGGGTACAGAAAGAGGCAAGAGAAGTGCAGAAAGAAGCAACAGAGGTGCAGAAAGAGGCAAGAGAGGTGCAGAAAGAGAGAACAGGGGTGCAGATAGAGGCAAGAGAGGTGCAGAAAGAGGGAAGAAGGGTGCAGAAAGAGGCAAGAGGGGTGCAGAAAGTTGTAAGAGAGGTGCAGAAAGAAGCAAGAGCAGTGCAGAAAGAACCAACAAAGGTGCAGGAGGCAAGAGGGGTGCAGAAAGAGGCAAGAGAAGTGCAGAAAGAAGCAACAGAGGTGCAGAAGGAGACAGGAGAACTGTAGAAAGAGGCAAGAGAGTTGCAGAAAGAGGCAAGAGAGGTACAGAAAAAGGGAACAGGGGTGCAGAAGGAGGCAAGAGAGGTGTAGAAAGAGGGAAGAAGGGTGCAGAAAGAGGCAAGAGGAGTGCAGAAAGAAGCAACAGAAGTGCAGAAAGAAGCAACAGAAGTGCAGAAAGAAGCAACAGAGGTGCAGAAAGAGGCAAGATGGGTACAGAAAGAGGCAAGAGAAGTGCAGAAAGAAGTAACAGAGGTGCAGAAAGAGGCAAGTGAGGTACAGAAAGAGGGAAGAGGGGTGCAGAAAGAGGCAAGAGGGGCGCAGAAAGAAGCAAGAGAGGTGGAGAAAGAAGCAAGAGAAGTACAGAAAGAAGCAACAGAGGTGCAGAAAGAGGCAAAAGGGGTGCAGAAAAAGGCAAGAGAAGTACAGAAAGCAACAGAGGTGCAGAAGGAGGCAAGTGAAATACAGAAAGAGGCAAGAGAGGTGCAGAAAGAGGCAAGAGGAGTGCAGAAAGAAGCAAGAGAGGTGCAGAAAGAAGCAACAGAAATGCAGAAAGAAGCAACAGAGGTGCAGAAAGAGGCAAAAGGGGTGCAGCAAGAGGCAAGAGAAGTGCAGACAGAAGCAACAGAGGTACAGAAGGAGGCAAGAAAAGTGCAGAAACAGACAAAAGAGGTACAGAAAGAAGCAAGAGCAGGGCAGAAAGAACCAACAGAGGTGCAGAAGGAGGCAAGAGGGGTGCAGAAAGAGGCGAGGGGTGTAGAAATTTGCACGAGAGGTACAGAAAGAAGCAACAGAGGTGCAGAAGGAGATAAGAGAACTGCAGAAAGAGGCAAGAGAGTTGCAGAAAAAGGCAAAAGGGGTGCAGAAAGAGGGAACAGGTGGGTAGACTGAGGCAAGAGAGGTGCAGAAAGAGGGAAGAGGCTTGCAGAAAGAGGCAAGAGGGATGCAGAAATGTGGAACAGATGTGCAGAAAGAAGCAAGAGCAGTGCAGAAAGAACCAACAGAGGTGCAGAAAGAGGCAAGAGGGGTATAGAAAGAGGCAAGTGAAGTGCAGAACGAAGCAAAAGAGGTGCAGAAAGAGGCAAGAGAACTGCAGAAAAAGGCAAGAGAGGTGCAGAATAAGGCAGGAGAGGTGCACAAAGAGGCAAGAGGGGTGCAGAAAGAGGCAAAAGAGATACAGAAGCAGGCAGGAAAGGTGTAGAAAGAGGGAACAGGGGTGCAGAAAGAGGCAAGAGGTATACAGACATTTGCAAGAGAGGTACAGAAAGAAGCAAGAGCAGTGCAGAAAGAAGCAAGAGGAGTGCAGAAAGAAGCAAGAGAGGTGGACAAAGAGGGAAGAGGGATGCAGAAATTTGCAAAAGAGGTGCAGAAAGAACCAAGAGCAGTGCAGAAAGAACTAACAGAGGTGCAAAAAGAGGCAAGCGGGATGCAGAAAGGGGTAGGAGAGGTGCACAATGAGGCAAGAGGGGTACATAAAGAGGCAGGAAGGCTGCAGAAAGAAGGAAGAGAAGTGCAGAAAGAAGCAACAGAGGTGATGAAGAGGCACGAAGGGTGCAGAAAGAGGCAAGAGAAGTACAGAAAGAAGCAACAGAGGTACAGAAAGAGGCAAGAGTGGTGCAGAAAGAGGGAAGAGAGGTGTAGAAAGAGGCAAGAGAGTTGCACAAAGAGGGAAGAGGGGTGCAGAAAGAGGCACGAGGGGTGCAGAAAGAAGCAAGTGAGGTACAGAAAGAGGCAAGAGAAGGACAGAAAGAGGCAAGAGAATTGCTGAAAGAAGCAACAGAGGTGATGAAAGAGGCAAGTGAGGTGCAGAAAGAGGCAAAGAGGTGCAGAAAGAGGGGAGACGAGTGCAGAAAGAGACAACAGGGGTGCAGAAAGAAGCAAGACAGGTACAGAAAGAAGCATGGGAAGTGCAGAATGAAGCAACAGGGGTGCAGAAAGAGGCAATAGAAGTGCAGAAAGAAGCAACAGAGGTGCAGAAGGAGGCAAGAGAACTGCAGAATGAGGCAAGAGAGTTGCAGAAACAGGCAAAAGAGGTACAGAAAGAGGGAAATGGGGTGCAGAAAGAGGCAAGAGGGTGTAGAAATTTGCAAGAGAGGTGCAGAAAGAAGCATGAGCAGTGCAAAAGAACCAACAGAGGTGCAGAAAGAGGCAAGTGAGGAGCAGAAGGAGGCAAGAGAACTGCAGAAAGAGGCAAGAGAGTTGCAGAAACAGGCAAAAGGGGTGCAGAAAGAGGGAACAGGTGGGCAGACTGAGGCAAGAGAGGTGCAGAAAGAGGGAAGAGGGGTGCAGAAAGAGGCAAAAGGGATGCAGAAATTAGGAACAGAGGTGCAGAAAGAAGCAAGAGCAGTGCAGAAAGAACCAACAGAGGTGCAGAAACAGGCAAGAGAGGTACAGGAAGAGGCAAGTGAAGTGCAGAACAAAGCAAAAGAGGTGCAGAAAGAACCAACAGAGGTGAAAAGGGAGGCAAGAGGAGTGCAGAAAGGGGTAGGAGAGGCGCACAAAGAGGCAAGAGTGGTACAGAAAGAGGCAGGAGGGGTGCAGAAAGAAGGAAGAGAACTGCAGAAAGAAGCAACAGAGGTGCTGAAAGAGGCACGAAGGGTGCAGAAAGAGGCAAGAGAAGTGCAGAAAGAAGCAAAAGAGGTACAGAAAGAGGCAAGAGTGGTGCAGAAAGAGGGAAGAGAGGTGTAGAAAGAGGCAAGAGAATTGCACAAACAGGGAATAGGGGTGCAGAAACAGGCAAAAGGGGTGCAGAAAGAAGCAAGTGAGGTGCAGAAAGAGGCAAGAGAGGTGCAGAAACAGGCAAGAGAAGTGTTGAAAGAGGCAAGAGAGGTGCAGAAGGAGGCAGGAGAACTGCAGAAAGAGGCAAGAGAGTTGCAGAAACAGGCAAAAGGGGTGCAGAAAGAGGGAACAGGTGGGCAGACTGAGGCAAGAGAGGTGCAGAAAGAGGGCAGAGAGGTGCAGAAAGAGGCAAGAGGGATGCAGAAAGAAGCAACAGAGGTGCAGAAAGAAGCATGAGATGTGCAGAAAGAAGCAACAGAGGTGCAGAAAGAGGCAAGAGGGGTGCAGAAAGAGGCAAGAGAAGTGCAGAAAGAAGCAACAGAGGTGCAGAAAGAGGCAAGAGAGGTGCAGAAACAGGCAGGAGAGGTGCCAAATTAGGGAACAGGGGTGCAGAAAGAGGCAAGAGAGGTGCAGAAAGAGGGATGAAGAGTGCAGAAAGAGGCAAGAGGGGTACAGGAAGAAGCAAGCAAGGTGCAGAAAGAGGCAACAGAGGTGCAGAAAGAGGCAAGAGATGAGCAGAAAGAGGCAAATGAAGTGCAGAAAAAAAAGAAAGGTGCAGAAAGAAGCAACAGAAATGCAGAAAGAGGCAAGAGATGCACAGAAAGAAGCAAGAGTGGTTTGCACACCATTAGTACCAATGTAATACCCACATTTAGCAATAAGTAACAGGTGACCATTCTAGGTTTGCGAAGGGCCTTCCACCACGCTGTAACACTTGTTGCTGTTTTTTTGGTAGCGTTTGAGCAGTTTGAGCTAGAAACAAGGTTTTTTTTGTTCAAATCTGCAGATTATGCAGCAGATGATGGATTATGTGGCAAATGCGGAAAATGTATAATTGTGCGAAAGTCGGTGCAGCCAAACAGTCGCATAATTGCAGTGGCCCTGCTCATACCTCTGACTAGGTCCAGAAGTGCTCCTCAGTGGATCCTTCTTTTTTTTGTCTCATTGAGTTTATAGTTTAGCTTCTTTGGAAACAAGGAAGACTAAACCTGAGGTTACCACTCCACAACACAAACTACCATACCACATAATTACTCTCCATAACACATAATCTCACTCTACATAATTCCTATACACTAAATACCACATACCTTCTATCCACATCAAAGTCTATCCACATAATTTTGCTGCACATCATACCACATAATTCCACTACATACAACCTATATCCACTCCACTACAAGAAACATTAGTAAAACACTTTTACATTTACTATGCCTATAGCTCTAACTCTTGCAATTCTTCAACTAGTAGTCGCGTTTGCAGAGAGGTGGAGAAAGGGGGCTGGGCCTCTGGCCAGCGCTCAGGAATTCCGCTGTGTAGGACTTACAGGAGGTACCAGGAGGGCTTCTTGGCCCCCAAAGTCCATCAGGAGCAAAGTGGACTTCATCCCCCAACCCGTAGTGTGCCAGGAGGTGCGTTTGCAGAGCGGTGGAGAAAGGGGGGCGTGGCCTCTGAAGACGTCTTACCAATACCACTGTGTGAGACTTACTGGAGGTAACAGGAGGGGTAGTTGGCCCCCAAGGACAACCTTGGGGGCCAACTACCCCTCCTATTACCTCCAGTAAGTCCCACACAGCAGCATTGGTAAGTTCTCAAAGCAGGCCACGCCCCCTTTGCCCACCAGTCTGCAAACGCGCTCCCCGCGCACTCTTGGATGGTGAGTGAAGTCCCCTTCGCTGCTGGGGGTCCTTAGGGACCAACTAGCCTACCTGATACCTCCAGTAAGCCCCACACAGCTCGACTGCTGAGAGTGGTCCGAGGCCACGCCCCCTTTTTTACACCAATCTGCAAACGCGCCGCCTGGCGCACTGTTGCTCAGGGGATGAAGTCCATTTCAGTCCTGAGGTCCTCAGGACACAAGAGGACCTCATCGCCCCACCAGCAGTGTGCCAAGAGGCGCGTTCGCAGAGTGGTGCAAAAAGGGGGCGTGGCCTCGGACCACTCTCAGCAATCCAGCAGTGTAGGGCTTACTGGAGGTACCTGGTGGGCTAGTTGGCCCCTAAGGACCCTTAACATTCTAGGGGACTTAATCCCCCAACCCAGAACGCGCCAGGAGGTGCGTTTGCAGAGTGGTGCAGGGAGGGGGCGGGGCCTCCAGCGAGATGCAGGCTTCTTTTTTATTTAGTTTTTTAAAAGGAGGGCTGTGTGGCCCCCCTTCTCTTACTATTTTTGGGCCCTGGGGACCCCATCCCTGAGGGCCTGACCCTTTTTTTTAATTTAAAAAAAAAAAAACGGGAAAGGGGCCGAGCGGCCCCTCTCCCAAGGCTGATTTCAACCCCGGGAACCCCATCCCCAAGGGCTGGGCCTCTTTTATTTATTATTTATTTAATGGGAGGGGGGCCGCGTGGCCTTCCCTGGGCCACTTTTGGCCCCGGGGACCCCATCTCCCGGGGCCTGGAGTCTTTTTTTTTTTAATTAGGGGAGGGGGGCCGTGTGGCCCCCCTTCCCTGGGCCACTCCTGGCCCCAGGGACCCCATCCCCTTGGGCCTGGCCTTATGTTGGGGACCGCGGGGGGAGCTCCAATGCCCCCGCGGTCCCTGCCGGCTCCATACCTCCTGCTGGAGCCGGCATTGCTTTTGGACAAGGGGAGCTGCTAACATGCAGCTCCCCTTGTCCAACAGCAATTCTGCTTTGCTTCGTGGAAGTGAGAGCAGGTTTCCTGCTCCCACTTCCACGAAGCAAAGCAGTGTTTGCTATGACAGGGTCGGCGCCATGCTCCCACCCTGCCATAGCAAACTGCAATGTCCCGGGGGTGGGCACCCCAGGACATTGCCGGAGCTGGCCCTGGGGGGTGGGGGTCCCCAGGGCCATAGAGGGCTGCAGGAGGGGGGCCGTGCGGCCCCCCTCCCTTCGTATGAAAAGCCCCGGGGAGGCGGTGGTCCCCGGGGCTGTGGGTCCACAACCGGCCCCCACCCGTAATTAAAGTTTGCCCCGGGGAGGTGGTGGTCCCCGGGGCAGTGTGGGGAGGGGCAGGAGCCCCCCCACTTTCTTTATTTTCATTAAAGCCCCAGGGAGATGGTGGTCCCCGGGGCTTGGGGGGGCCCACGAGGCCCCCCGCACATAATTATGGATGCCCCGGGGAGGTGGCGGTCCCTGGGGCAGCGTGGGGCACAGGAGCCCCCCACACAGTTTTTTCATAAAGCCCTGGGGAGGTGGCGGTCCCCGGGACTGTGGGTGGGGGCGCATGCCCCCGCACATTATGAGCAAAGCCCCGGGGAGGTGGCGGTCCCTGGGGCTTCGGGGACCTCTGCGGGCCCCCGCTACATACATTTTTTAATTGCCCCTGGGACCAGGCTCACCCGGGGGCTGATTAAAACGAAGCGCAGGAGACCGCGCTTCGTTTTTTCAAAATTTTCTGCGGAATTCGCACACCCAGCGCGAATTCTGCTGATTGTTTTTTTTTTTTAAAATGCTTTTTTTGGGCCTGGGGTTCCCTGTGGGACCCCCTGAGCAGGCCTAGGGGTCAGGGTGTTTCTACCCTGCCCCCTTTTCTTGTTTTTTATCTTTTTTTTTTACTGTTTTCTTGTGACGCGGTTTTACCGAGTCACAAAATGGCTGCCAACACTTCTTGGTTTGGAGTGTTGGCTGCCAATTAGAATGAAGCTCGTGCTCGGGAGGGTTCGCAAATCCTCCTCAGCCACCAGATATCAATATTTCTATTTTTTTAATTTCTCAGGAACTACTGAACGGATTTAGACCATTTAAAAAAAAGGTCGCTTTCTGAACAAAGACCTACCTTTTTGCCAACTTTGGTGTAATTCCATTCAACAGTTCGGGCTGTAGCTTTGTCTAAATTTTCCTATGGAAATTAACATGGAAAAAACGCGTTTTGGGACCCCCTTTTTTCTCGGCCCCTGCTCTACGAATCACCCTGAAACTTTCAAGACAGGAGCTGACCTGAGCAAACCATTAGTTTTGAAAATTTCTCGAAGAATTGTCAAACGGCGCAAAAGACATTGGCAAAAGAAAAAACGCTTTTTGAATAGAAACAAGGTCCTAACTATATATATATTGCTTTTTGCCGTTCTCTGCAACTTCCCTTCTCCTGGGAAAAGACGGAGTCGAACCCAATTTATGTGCTTGAATTATTTATTGTTGCTCAATCACCACAACCGCCCTGACGCGTTTCGGCCTGACCCGGCCTTGATCACATGACGCGCTCTAGGAGCCACATGACTGAATTTGAAGTGCAAGTTGCTATACACGTGATACTCCCGGCATAGACATAAACAAAATACATATGTCATTACAATTTTTTGATCCTCCTTATGTCTGTGCAAAACCAGCAAATAAATATCGGATAGGTTTAAATACCATATGTTAGCAATACATTAAAAATACGTTAAAAACAAATTCATGTAAAATACATAAAAATCTGTTCACAAAGTATTTAAAATCAGTCATAAAAACATAATGTTGTTAATTCATATATCCATATCACCACCTTATATTGAACAATATCTGTAAAATACAATACATTATAGTTCTGTAGCGTAATGGTCTAACATAATCCCACACTGTCTTAACTGGTTATTGTGGGACATGGAATAAAATTGTAATATAGATTTTAAAAAGTTTGTATATTTTAAGTCTATACCGGTCTAAAGTGCTCAGTGAAGTGTAAACAAACTGTGTGCTACCTCGGAACCAACCATGTTCCTAAAATTCAGAATGACACAAACTAACATGCTATGCTAGATGTGAGTGAAAAATATAATAAAAAACAAACTTCATACATTTATAGCCTAAATGCTATATATCAGCATGCTGAAGACGATAAAAAACATCAGGATAAATGGAGACAGAAATATGTACACATAATGCAAGTATCAGATCTAGGAGTTATATTTGTCTATCATATATGTTGTTTTAGCCATGTATAAAAATCCTCACTAGCATTGTGGCCATTGGGGGTCTTAGTATCTAATTCTAGATGTATTGTGTCTCGAGACGTCTTAATTTTGTCTCTCTATTGCCCCCTCTCCTAGATATAGGAATGGAATCAATTAAGAAGTAGGAAAAATGATTCAAATCACTACTGTGTCTTTCTTTAAAATGGCGTGCAATAGGATATGTTGTGTCACAGTTAGTGATTGCTCTCATGTGCTGCAGTATACGTTTGTGGGCCTGTAACTTGGTACTGCCCACATACTGCAGCCCACAAGAGCAAACCAACACGTACACAACAAATTCAGTTCGACAGGTAAGAAATTTTGTGATCTTTACAGCATCCTCAGAGAAGGGGGTTGTATATGTTGTTTTGTTTATTCCATATTTACATGCCCTACAGTTGTTGCATTTGACAAAACCAGTGAATCCCTCATCGATTTAGATTTTCTGAATGAAATACTGGGCTTTTTGGTAACAGTCTTCCAATTATCGGGTCACTTTTAACCACCGGCCAATTCTCATTGATGATCCTTCTCAACGAATTCTGTTGTCTACTGTATGTTAGAATGAGTCTAGTTTGTGTATAAATTGGGTGTACTGAACTGAGGCTTTTTGAGATTAACAATTCATTCCTTTCTAGTTTATTTGCTTTCAAAATGGCTATGTCTAACGTTTTCTCATCATAACCACGCTCTAGAAATCTCATTTTACTGAGTTGTTGTGCCTCAGTGAGGTCAATTTCTGTACTGCACGCGCGACGTATCCTAAGCAACTCTCCAAATGGTATACTGCGGATGAGATATTGTGGATGATGACTTGTGGCATGTAATAAACTATTACCAGAAGTAGGTTTACGGTAAAGTTTTGTTTCAATTTTCTGGTCTTTAATGTACACCTCCACATCTAGAAAACATACACTTGTGCTACTGATGGTGGCAGTAAAGTGAAGATTGACCTTATTCTGATTGATGCTGTTGACACATTCATTAGCTGATTCTTCAGCGCCTGACCAAATTACAAATAAATTGTCGATATAGCGCAGCCATAATTTTACATGATTGTCTACACTTACTTTATGCTCTCTATTCAGAATCATTTCCTCCCACCAACCCATGTGGAGGCAGGAGTAGCTAGGGGAAAAACATGCCCCCATAGCTACTCCTCTTGTCTGTTGATATACCTGACTAGAAAACAAAAAGTAGTTGTTGTTTAAGCAATATAGGATCATAGAAATCAACATTTTATTGTGATGAACCAGATGTATTGGTCTGTGATTTAAATAATATTCTATTGCTCGGATTCCATCATTGTGATGGATACTAATATACAAAGATGTTACATCGAGACATATTAGCAAATAACTCGAATCCCATTTGAAAGTGTTTAACATTCTCAAGAAATCACTCGAATCCTGTACAAAAGAAGGTAGCTCTTTCACAAATTCTTGCAAAAAAAAGTCTATGTACTTAGACGTATTCTCCAATAGTCCACCTCTTGCTGAAATAATTGGTCTTCCAGGCGGGGTTGTCACGTTCTTATGTAGTTTGGGAATCAGGTATAGTACAGGTACTACTGGATGTTCGTTTTTTAAGAATTTCAGTTCGTCCATACTCAGTAACCCAGTACTGCGCCATGCATTTAGTTTAGAATAATACTGATTCCAAGCCGTTCGAACTGTTTGTATGTTACATTTCTTGTAACAGTTTGGATCCTCCAACTGTAACAATGCCTCCTTCGTGTATTCTTTGCGCGACCAAATAACAATATTTCCGCCCTTGTCGGAATTGCGCACAATGATTTGTTCGTTCTTTTGTAAT
Organism: Calotriton arnoldi; assembly: GCA_963921515.1. Classification (NCBI taxonomy): domain Eukaryota; kingdom Metazoa; phylum Chordata; class Amphibia; order Caudata; family Salamandridae; genus Calotriton; species Calotriton arnoldi. The sequence continues at coordinate 262,662 of CAWUFW010009052.1, read as the reverse complement.
TTTTGCATCAGTTTGTTATATGCGTTTTGTTGAAATCTGTATTTCTTTTGTGTTCTTACTGTTTTGAATTTCAAACTCTTAATTCCAGTGGTTACGAGTTCTCCAAAAATATCAAGAGAATCTCTCATTGTCACTGGCTGAAATGTTGACTTTGGCTTGAATTTCGTTAAAGGTGTACCAAAACTACTTCCACTTGGGCTTCCCAGCTCCTTAGTAGTCAGCATATCTTCTTGTGCCAATTCCTGTAGATTTTCTAACAGATCTGCATCTGCTGCCGTCAAAGAGCACACCTGTTCACGATCGGTTGTCTCAGCTTGTGTTACCCTGATGTTATTAGAGGCATTACGATTAGTTAAATGATATTTTTTCAGTTTCAGTTTGCGGATGAATTGATGTACATCAACGCGAGTTCTTGCATAATCAAAGTCACAAGCGGGACAGAATGATAATCCTAATTCCAATAGTTGTGTTTCCGCTCGAGTTAGATTTAATGACGATAAATTAACAACAGTATTGGTTTTTTCATTTACTTTTGTTGCCATCTCTTTTTGAATTGTGTCTTCTTGTTTGTGGCGCCTCCGTCTGCATTTCCGCCTTTCTCTGCGCTTTGTATTGAGCCTTTATTTGTTTGTATATTTTGCTTGCGGGGTCTTAAAGTTTGTTTTCTGTCCTGTCTGAGACAGTTGACCTCCTCGGCCAGCGTGAATTTGTGAAACCCCAAACGTGATGATCGGTCCGCTTGTTCCGTTTCTACCTCACTCTCAACGGCAGAACTTAAATCCGATGCCGAGGTTGACGGTATTGCCGCCACTCTTCCGCTGGTTTGCGCATTTTCTCTTTGAATGGCCTGTTTTGAAGCTTTTAATGCCTCATATTTTTTCGCAAATGTAAAGACTTGACCCTGCTCATAATCTTGTTTATCTCTCTGAAACTTGTATGTCTTCCGTTTTTATAATTTCTTCCTCTTTTTCTAGTCTAGCCATCATATCATCTCGGTATTTTTTGATGATCGGGGTAACTTCTAACTTCATGATTTCTGAGTTTACTTCATCTATTTGTTCTTGTAATTTAATTTGATCACTTTCCGCATATGTTACAAGTATTTCAACTAAACGTCTCGAAGAATCAAGATTGCAGTCCGCCCACTCGCGTAACATTTGCGGGTCCGGATTCTCGTAACTCGGGGCAATCATGATGCGCAACCCCCTGGGGATACGTCCTACCTGCAGATAGCGGCCCAATGACTTGTGTTCTCACCACTTTGATTGTTCCATACGCATTAATTTCTCCATTCGTTTAAACATATCTCTGATGTTGGTATTTCCCCCCTGAGTTGGGCCACTTGGGGCCAACACTTGATTCGAAGTGCTGGGGGCATCGTCAAACATTAGTTCAGCTGCTGCCTCACTGCTCCGTAGCGCGTCTGCGGTCATGGTGGCTAAGCTTTACAGATCAATTACTTAGGTTACACACAAGCAGCGCAGTGATAATCCCGATACTTGTGTTACTGCACACCTCCTCTACTGGATATTCCCCAATTATTTCCTTTTTTACCTTACCTCACGGCAATCGATCTTCGAGTCTTCCGACACGTACTCTCGCTGCCGCTCCGAAGGTTGAAAACAGTATTCTGGGTATCCAGGGGCTCGTGACTTCCTCGTAAGAGGCTGCTCCAAAACTCCGGCACTGAACTCCGGATGTAGCTTCCTTTCACGATGCCGGTTCGCGAATCCTCCTCAGCCACCAGATATCAATATTTCAATTTTTTCAATTTCTCAAGAACTACTGAACGGATTTAGACCATTTAAAAAAAAGGTCGCTTTCTGAACCAAGACCTACCTTTTTGCCAACTTTGGTGTAATTCCGTTCAACAGTTCGGGCTGTAGCTTTGTCTAAATTTTCCTATGGAAATTAACATGGAAAAAACGCATTTTGGGACCCCCCCTTTTTTCTCGGCCCCCGCTCGACGAATCACCCCGAAACTTTCAAGACAGGAGCTGACCTGAGCAAACCATTAGTTTTGAAAATTTCGCGAAGAATTGTCAAACGGCGCAAAAGACATTGGCAAAAAAAAACGCTTTTTGAATAGAAACGAGGTCCTAACTATAACTACCTACTGGCGACTGCCAGTAGATAATATATATATATATATATATATATATATATATATATATATATATATATATATATATATATATATATATATATGTTCCTTTCCACATAGTCCCATTTCCTGACTGCTGGGCGCCTCTCTGGTGGTGCGTCTAGAGTACGGCAGGACCAAGCCGTTCCAAATATCGCCACACTATCCCTTTTGACAGGGATTAATCTCACCGCACTCGCTGCGCCGTGTTGTGAAAAGCAATAAAGCACCAATCATCCATTAGTAGTTCAAGGGTGTTTAATTTCCAAAGCTGCCAACACACAACCCCAACGCGTTTCAGTCTCAGCCGAGAACTTGCTCACGGGGAACAATCGATTGTCGATTGTTCCCCGTGAGCAAGCGTCTCGGCTGAGACTGAAACGCGTTGGGGTTGTGTGTTGGCAGCTGGAAATTAAACACCCTTGAACTACTGATGATGATTGGTGCTTTATTGCTTTTCACAACACGGAGCAGCGAGTGCGGTGAGATTAATCCCTGTCAAAAGGGATAGTGTGGCGAGATATATATATATATATATATATATATATATATTGTTATGACATGACCAGCCTTCTATATCTTCATTCGTGAGCTTTACAGTCGTAATCTCATGCATCAACTTGGCTAGAGTATCTGGTGACTCGCATGCAGTATCTGCCACATCCTAGATTCTCGATTGAGCTGTGGTCAAGCTTTGGTCATGTCTGCCAGTCCATTATTTCAATTTATCCATCCTTATGATGAGGTTGTCAATTTTCCCATCTACGGAATGTATACTTGCCTTCATTATCCTTGGGGCAGCTTGTTTTAACTGTTGGACATGTGATTGTCCAGATATCTGTTTTTTAACCACACTGTAGCTTCCCCTGCTGCTGCTCAGCCTTCCCTATCTGTCTGGTGCCTGCTCGAATCTCCATTTGAAAATCAGGCCACCATTATGAGGTCATTTCGTATGAGTACTGCTACAACTAGGGGTATGTTCAACACACAGGCCCTAACAAAAAAGTCCTGTACAAGTTATCCACTTTCAAGGCCTCTTTATGATAGGAATTTACAACAGTTATCCTGGGGCACACTTTATCAATAATGGGCTGGTGCAAGTTCAGCCAAGCTAGGTCACTTTGTCTGTCTTACTATAAGTCCACAAAAGCTAGCTCACACAAATGGCAGGCTCCACCATTTCTCAAGGCATCTCTGAATACAGCACAAGGTTTCCACAGTTTGGGAGCTGACAAACATGCAAGCCAGTATACCAGCTCAAGTCTCCCCGTGCGTCCACTTTACTGGACAACTACTCTAAAGGAGTCAGTAGTGCTTTGTGTTGGGAGTGCAACTTCCCACATCTTACCATTACAATAAGGGCGGACTCCAGTGTTTACCAGTGCCTAGATGGATTGCTTTTCTGCCTCCGGTCAGCTCTTCCAATGTGACACTCTGGCCAACATCCATCCATAGACACCAGACAGCCATCAGGGGCTCTCCTCTCCTGCTCTCCATAGCTGGCCGAGTGGATCCCAATGGAGGGACTAGCACCCACTATTAATATAGGCCACTTTGAGCCGCTGTAGCTCTGCGCACCAAATTCAGCACCAGGTGTCTTCATATGAGCCCTCTGCTGGAATATTCTGGTCTCTGGTCGCCCAGTCTGTGCCAGTTCAGCATCGCTCTCAGTGAAGCGCCCTACGTTAGGATGTAGAAACTTATCAGGAAGTCAGACCTTCTTCAGTGGGACACACCAGCAAGTTGGATCCAACTGGCAATTCAACATTGATGGCTTTGGCTCGATGGGGGTCCCGGTCTCCCTCCGGTTCAGAAGAAAAGTTGCCAAAATGATTCTTAGTCCCAGTGTGGGCAGGAGAAGTAACTCTGACACCAGTAAAGGCTTCCTGGACCTCAGAAACAGCACTTGGATGTCAGGACTCACTCCAATAGAAGCCACCAGCAGGGTTCAGGGCAGGTCCAGTTGAAACTGGCCAACCAGGCTCTTCAGGAAAGTTGGCTTCTTGCAGCTTTTGTGTCCCTGTAGCATAATAGGAGGTCAGCCAACTGACCATTGGGGTGGGAGTAGGTTCAGCTATTAGGGTCCTCCTCACAGGTGGCAAAAGCAGGTACAGTCCCTCTTCTGTCTTGTACAGGTCTAGCTGTGTTCTGAGGAGGGTATTGGGGCTCCCTCATTTATGCCCAGTGCCAGCTAGTAGGTGGGGGAAAATCCTGACCACTCCTTAATCAATGGAAAAAAGTTCCAAGGGGTGATCCTACCAATTACAGCAGCATTTCCAGTGTGATTTACAGTAAACTATCCAACAATGTCCCTCTCTACCTAAAACCGATATGGCAGACCCTGAACAATGGCAGAAAGACATATTTGACTGAGACAGGAAAATTACAACTTTCTAAAAGAGTTATTTTTAAAATAGTAATATAAAATCCAACTTGACCACTAAGTTGGATTTTTAATTACAATTAAAATGAGTCCATTATTCATTTTCTAGCCGCTCCCAAACTGATGTTAAGCATTATAAATCATAATATATTCCGGGGCTTTCCTATGGGAATGCCAGCCTTGCCATAGGAGATAAACGACTTTGGAGGTTTTTCACTGCCAGGACATATAAAACATAAAATAAACATGCCCTACTTTTTAAATACCTTTCACCCTGCCATTTAGAGCCTATCTTAGGTGTGATTAATAAGTATTGAAAAGAAGATTTGGCTTGCCAAAAGATTTATTTGGACAGGTCTATTTGGCAGTTTTAAAACTGCACACACAGTCTGCAGGTGCAAGCCTGGAAACATGCTTTCAATCATCAATTTAGTGGTGGCATACGTGCTGCAGTCCCCTAGTGACATTTAACTTACAGACCCTGAGTACTCTTTTGTAACATATACTAAGGACTTACAAGTAAATTAAATACATCAATTGGGATTTTTGGCAATTTCGACATGTTTGAGGGGTCAGCTGGTTAGCAGTGCCCTAGTGCGCAAAGTCAAATAGCCGTCAGCATCAGTAAACAAAAAAATGGGGTGACAACACAAAAAGAGGCATTATCTTACAATGGCCTACCTCTCTGGATCCAGAGTTGTCTCACATTCTTGCTAAGGGCAGCGCGCTCCACTCCAGGCTGCAGCTTCCACCTCGGTGAATGCCACCTCCATTCCAGGCCTTCCTTCACCTCTGCACATCACCTCTAAGATGTTGTATATGTCTCCCGTGCAGCACAGGACACTCCGCTCCTCAAACTGGTCTCTTTGCAGTTGGGTGAAAGGGGAGAGTATTGCAGCTTTTTATTAGTTGGCCAGCGGAACTCATTGTAGGAAGGTGGAATCTGACTATATGGTTGCCCCCACTTTTTTTATGGTGTTTTGCTGGTTTATGACTTAGTTGGACTGGGATCCTGCTATTCAGGGCCCCAGTCTATCTGCTTTCTCTGTAAAAAGGTTTCCATGTGCCTTAGGCACATCTCTGATTGGAATCTGGAGTGCCCTTATAAGTCCCTAGTATATGGTATACTATGTACCAAGGGCATAGGTACCTCAGAGGCCTACCAGGGGCTGCAGCATGTATTATGCCACCCCTGGAAGGCCATCCAAACTGACACCACAGGTCTGCTACTGCAGCCTGGGTAGGGTGGTGCATGCACCTCTTACTGTGATATAGGTTACCTATATCACTAAATACATACACACATATAAACCTATAAGTCACTCCTAAGGCAGGCCTTATCAATCCTAAAGGCAGAGTGCATGGTTCCTATGTGAGAGGGTGCCCCTGCATGAGCAGGGCCCCTCTGCAGCGTTCGGAGACCATCTCTGATGCTGTTTGTAGTGCAGCCTGACCATATACTCTTAAGCGCATTATATCCTCGCGGTAAAATGCTAACTTTGGAATGGCTGCACCTAAACATGTCGTGTTTGGTGTCAAACATCTTGGAATACTACCCCCCGCCAATCCTGGCGGCGGGGGTAGCATTCCACCCTTCTAGAGGGAAAGACATGTTAACTCTGGCTTACCCGGTAACTTCTTTCTGAAGCCCTGGCATCACAAAATGGATGCTGCTGCCACAGACACAAGTCTGGCCTCCTGCTGCTGGACGAAACTCCGGCAGGGGAGGCCTGGACAATAGGTTTCCTGTTGCAGGGAGGTGTGACCACCTCCCCAGACAGGATAATGTGTATTGGGGCTGGGTGGGTGCACTTTTAGAGTGCTTTGAAGTCCTGCACTGGGGGAGCAAAAGGCTCCTCTGTGCATATGCCAGTTCAAACCAGCTCAGGGGCTACCTGCCCCTGCTCTGGCACGAAACTGGACAAAGGGAAGTGGGTGTAGCCACCCCTCCCTTGACCCTCCCATAGGTGGGGTCATAGAGCTAGTCCATCCCCTCTTTTAGTATAAGAGGGGGAACCTTGCCATTGCAAAGCAGATTATACCTGGACGAAACTCTGACACTGAATCCTGGACCTTCGACGCTCTACGACAAGATTAGAGGACTGAAGAATCTCCCTTGGGGTCAAGGAGTGACTCCCTGCTTGGCAGGCACCAAAGAAGCATCTGTCCGGTTCGCATCACTGAAGCTCCCGCCGGACGCCGAAGTCATCGCATCACCAGAGGTGGATTCTCAGACTTCCCCGAGGCTACCCTGAGTCCCCAGCAAAGCTGAGGCCCGTGGCTATCGTGGGTGACTTGAGACCGTGACCCCTGGACACCGAGCACACTTGCAAGTGCACCATCTTCTGGGTCTCCCAAGAAGTCGTGCTTTGGGCTCCGAGTAGCCCTAGCCTCCAGCACCACCTGCACCGAAGATCACTGGCCCCCACTCCACGAGTGTCCTGTAAGCCAGCTCCACGTGCGGCGTCACGAGGCTCCTTCGCGGTCGCTAGCCCGTTGGCTAGTAGCCCTTAACGAAGGCCAATCTTTTCTTTACTTGGCATCCTGGTTGCTCCAGGCCTGCCCTCACTTACCCTCGCTGGGTGAGTTCCCCAGACCTTGCTGGTCTGCATCATCGACGATCTACATCTTACTTGAGACTTGCCGTTGCCAAGGCTTGTTGGGTCCAATCCGGTCGCCGACACCTCAGCACTCGACAAACATCAAGCACTAGCCCGAATCCTGCTCCTGGTCACCGACAACACCTCCCGGACCTCGTGGCTGAAGAGTCAAGACGACCGTCAACGCACCTGAAGCACTCGACATCGGTGGGCATCTGTCCATCGCCTTCCTGGTCACTGGCTAGTGACCCAGACTCTGTCCCCTCTGCTTTCAGGTTCACCAGAACTCCGATCCACTCTTGGATCCACCCGGACACTTTTCCCTTGGCCGCCAGCAGCACTTTGCAGCAGATCGCCATTCGAATCGACGACGAAACCCGACCCCGAAAGGCACCTATGCACCCGGCTTCCCTGGGTGAGGTAACACGAGTACTCCGGTGCTCCCGTGGGTAGAGACTCTTCAAAGTCCTAGATCTCAAAGGGTTTTGTCCTAGTCCTCTTCTAAGTGTCCCTTTCCTCTATTTTCCCGATCCCGACTTTCTCCATAGAAGTTAACGGCGTATCGCGGTTGTGTATTTACACTGCACGCTGTCTCCCGTGGGTCCCCTGTGTCACTACCTTGGGTGGTTCCTTGTGGTCCAAGCACTTCTAGAGGCTCTAGGCCTAGTGTCTAGTTCAGTCGTGGTTCGCATACCATTTTATTGGTATATGGTTTGGTACGCCCCTAGGGCCCAAACGTGTATTTGTGCTATTATTGTGATTTAAGATCTTATAACCTATGTATTTCGAACTCTAGCCTCATAAAGAGACTAGAGGGGTGTGTTTAGTAATAAATACATATATTTTGAATATATACCTGGTGTGGTGCTCTTTCATTTGGTCACTCAAGAGATTATAGACTGGTAAAACAAGCTGCTTTACATTCCTTCAAGACTTAGCCTGAAGGCTGCTCTCCATAGCTACCACTAGGATAGCTTTCAATAAGGTTGTCTTTAACCTACCTACCATAAGAGTCGATTTGGACTGGTGCAAGGTGCCCACTATAATTAGTGGACAGCATATGCCAGGCCAACTTCTCACATTGGTGTGCAGCGTGTGGGATTCCAGCTTGCTATTGTTTTACCAGATAATCTCAATTGAATTGATCAACTGAAAACCACTAAAGGTACCTAAGGTACATATAATTTAAGCTTAGAATAACAGTAAGTTCTACTGAACTTAGAGTTGTGTGTTAAGGGATAGCACAACCCTTTCTACAACTCAAGAGAGTTTAGTAGGCCACACTAGAGTAGGTAGTGCATACACCACACCACACTAGTAATGTCTTTAAGGGTAGGATCTAAAGAATCCTTGCAGGAAGCCATTGAGCTTCCACCCTCCAAGTATGATACACTCCCATTCTTGGAATTGAGAGCTTTATGCAACTTGAGAAAAATAAGGACAGGCCAAAGCCCCACCACCCAACACCTCAAGGAGTTGTTGGTGGCTTATGACCTTAGTAAGACCTGTAGGGACTGAAGGGGTAGGAGCTGAGGGTGGGGCAGAAGAAGAGGAGGAGGCCAGGGGTACCAATACCCCCAGCCCCCTCTGAAACTGGCCAGGAGGGTGACAATGACCCTGACCTGGAAAACCCAATCCCTCCTGTGGATGATGATGAGGATGATCAAAATGATGCCCTCTTTGTCCCCCAGGAAGGATTAAGAGTGTGCCCAGGAAGTCTAGATCTCCTTCTCAGGAGTCTAACCACTCTGGCACCTCTATAGGGAGCTCTGTCTCCTCTCACAGGAGGGAATCCTCTCATGAGAGGAGAGCCAGGCTGGTCCGGTATGAGGAAACTCAGCTGGAAATCAGAAAAAGCAACTGGCTTTAGATAGGGAATCCCTAGATCTCCTCAGGGAGAGAAGAAAGTTGGGACTAGAGTCCCATGGTGGCAGCAATATCCCTAGAGATAGGGACAGGTCTTATGACCATAGAAACCTAAACAAGATTGTCCCTCCCTACCAGAGTGGGGATGACATCCACAAATGGATAACTGCACTGGAGAGGGCCTGTAAAGTTCAGAAGGTCCCCCAGAGGCAGTGGGCAGCAATCTTGTGGCTCTCCTTTGCAGACAAAGGTAGAGACAAGCTCCTCACTGTAAGAGAAGAGGATGCTGACAATTACACAGTCTTGAAGAGTGCTCTGATAGATGGGTTTGGCCTAACCACTGAACAGTATAGGTTGAAGTTCAGAGACACCCAAAAAGCTCAGACTCAAGACTGGGTTGATTTTGTAGATTGTGCTACAAAGGCTCTGGAAGGTTGGATACATGGCAACAAAGTGCAGGACTTTTTAGGATTGTACAATTTGATTATGAGGGAGCAGATCCTTAATAATTGTCAAAACCAGCTTTTGCACCAGTATCTGGTGGACTCTGATCTGACCTCTCCCCAAGAATTGGGAAAGAAGGCAGACAAGTGGGTCAGAACCAGAGTAAAAACTAGAAATCAGGGTGGTGACCAGAAGAAAGATTCTACTAAGTCCCAAGAGAAAGGTGGGGATAAATCTAAGGATAAGTCCCCTACAGGGCCCCAAAATTCCTCTTCTGGGGTGGGTCCCAAACTCCTTCCTCTCCTGAAAAGAAACCCTATTGCCATGTCTGTAAAAAGCCTGGGCACTGGAAAACTGATCCCAGTTGCCCCAGGATTGGCAATAAAGAAAATGTTCCTCCCACAACTACTACCACCCCTCCTGGTACTACCAGTAGTAATCCTCCAGTTGGGAGTAGTGCACCCAAAAAGTTAGGTGCTTTTGCAAGAGGAACAGAGGTGGGCCCTAGTTTAGACAGGGACCCTCAACAGACTCCTCTGACTCTGATGGTGGTATAGGATTTGCCACCTTTACCATGGGTCCCATAGCATTGGGCAGGTACAGATTGGAGCCAATAATTAATGGTCAGAAAGCTGTGGCATTTAGGGACACAGGGGCTAGTGTCACCATGGTGGCAGGGAAACTAGTCCCCCTCACCAGCTTTTACCTGAGTTTAAATACCAGGTGACCAACATTGATGGTGTCAGAACAGATCACCCCATGGCCATAGTCAATCTCAGCTGGGAGGGGGTCACAGGCCCAAAAGAGTGGCAGTGTCCCCAACCCTACCTGTAGATTGCCTGATGGGCAATGATCTGGAAATTTCAGCCTGGGCTGAAGTGGAACACCAAACCCATCTTAGGATGTTGGGCGTCCCTGTAAAGGTTAGTGGGGCTGTGATGGCCACAGCCCCAGCCCAAGAATTTGGAGAGATGGAGCCTGAAAGAATGGCCCACTCTCCCCCAAAAGAGAGCACAAGGGTTGAAGAAAAGTCTTCTTCCCCCAGACAGTAGGTAAGGGTCAGCCTCCTCAGGGAACTGACCCTACCCCTAGTGAAGGAACTGCCACAGAGGTAGTCAGGCCTGGCCTGGCCACACCCCTGATGGCAGAGGACCCTTCCAAGGTGGTACCCCGTCTGGAGCAGGTAACCTGCCCCTCTCTACCCTGCCTCAGTCAGCCCAGGGCTGCAGAGGTCAGGGAGGTCAGTGGACCCCCAGGGCCCCCTGTCCAGAGGAAGCCCCCATCAGCAGATTAGGGGCACCCAGTCTAGTAGCCCTAGCCAGGTGAAAATTCCTCTACACACTGAGGGATCCCCCATACCTTTATGTAGGGACCTCCCCAGAAGGACTCTGGTAGGCAAGGGCAAACCTGGGACCAGAAGGTTCCAAACCTGCCATGTCCCTCCAGTAGTCCATCCAAAGGGACCCAACCCACAGCTGTAGGCAGCCAAAGGTTGACCCTTAGAGCAAAGTGCAACTCAGTCATGGAAAGACAGGCATACATGGTGACCAGTGATCTGAGGAAGCTGAGGCCAACATTCCTAGGGCCTCACTTCCCTACTCAGACACCTCACCAGCCTTGTACTTTACCTAAGCACACCACAGGTAGTGATTCCCCATGGTGGAGACCCTCTCATACCCTTAGGGTGAGGGATTGCTTAGTGGACCATAAGACAGGGGGCAACCATGCTAGTGCAGGTGCTTCCTTATATGACCACTTAGTCAATGAAGGCTCAACTGGCCAAGGTTAGCCTTATCTCCTTTCGTTTGGGGGTTATGTAGGAAGGTGGAATCTGACTATATGGTTGCCCCCACTTTTTTATGGTGTTTTGCTGGTTTATGACTTAGTTGGACTGGGATCCTGCTATTCAGGGCCCCAGTCTATCTGCTTTCTCTGTAAAAGGTTTCCATGTGCCTTAGGCACATCTCTGATTGGAATCTGGAGTGCCCTTATAAGTCCCTAGTATATGGTATACTATGTACCAAGGGCATAGGTACCTCAGAGGCCTACCAGGGGCTGCAGCATGTATTATGCCACCCCTGGAAGGCCATCCAAACTGACACCACAGGTCTGCTACTGCAGCCTGGGTAGGGTGGTGCATGCACTCCTTACTGTGATATAGGTTACCTATATCACTAAATACATACACACATATAAACCTATAAGTCACTCCTAAGGCAGGCCTTATCAATCCTAAAGGCAGAGTGCATGGTTCCTATGTGAGAGGGTGCCCCTGCATGAGCAGGGCCCTCTGCAGCGTTCGGAGACCATCTCTGATGCTGTTTGTAGTGCAGCCTGACCATATACTCTTAAGCGCATTATATCCTCGCGGTAAAATGCTAACTTTGGAATGGCTGCACCTAAACATGTCGTGTTTGGTGTCAAACATCTTGGAATACTACCCCCCGCCAATCCTGGCGGCGGGGGTAGCATTCCACCCTTCTAGAGGGAAAGACATGTTAACTCTGGCTTACCCGGTAACTTCTTTCTGAAGCCCTGGCATCACAAAATGGATGCTGCTGCCACAGACACAAGTCTGGCCTCCTGCTGCTGGACGAAACTCCGGCAGGGGAGGCCTGGACAATAGGTTTCCTGTTGCAGGGAGGTGTGACCACCTCCCCAGACAGGATAATGTGTATTGGGGCTGGGTGGGTGCACTTTTAGAGTGCTTTGAAGTCCTGCACTGGGGGAGCAAAAGGCTCCTCTGTGCATATGCCAGTTCAAACCAGCTCAGGGGCTACCTGCCCCTGCTCTGGCGCGAAACTGGACAAAGGGAAGTGGGTGTAGCCACCCCTCCCTTGACCCTCCCATAGGTGGGGTCATAGAGCTAGTCCATCCCCTCTTTTTAGTATAAGAGGGGGAACCTTGCCATTGCAAAGCAGATTATACCTGGACGAAACTCTGACACTGAATCCTGGACCTTCGACGCTCTACGACAAGATTAGAGGACTGAAGAATCTCCTTGGGGTCAAGGAGTGACTCCCCTGCTTGGCAGGCACCAAAGAAGCATCTGTCCGGTTCGCATCACTGAAGCTCCCGTCGGACGCCGAAGTCATCGCATCACCAGAGGTGGATTCTCAGACTTCCCGAGGCTACCCTGAGTCCCCAGCAAAGCTGAGGCCCGTGGCTATCGTGGGTGACTTGAGACCGTGACCCCTGGACACCGAGCACACTTGCAAGTGCACCATCTTCTGGGTCTCCCAAGAAGTCGTGCTTTGGGCTCCGAGTAGCCCTAGCCTCCAGCACCACCTGCACCGAAGATCACTGGCCCCCACTCCACGAGTGTCCTGTAAGCCAGCTCCACGTGCGGCGTCACGAGGCTCCTTCGCGGTCGCTAGCCCGTTGGCTAGTAGCCCTTAACGAAGGCCAATCTTTTCTTTACTTGGCATCCTGGTTGCTCCAGGCCTGCCCTCACTTACCCTCGCTGGGTGAGTTCCCCAGACCTTGCTGGTCTGCATCATCGACGATCTACATCTTACTCGAGACTTGCCGTTGCCAAGGCTTGTTGGGTCCAATCCGGTCGCCGACACCTCAGCACTCGACAGACATCGAGCACCAGCCCGAATCCTGCTCCTGGTCGCCGACAACGCCTCCCGGACCTCGTGGCTGAAGAGTCAAGACGACCGTCAACGCACCTGAAGCACTCGACATCGGTGGGCATCTGTCCATCGCCTTCCTGGTCACTGGCTAGTGACCCAGACTCTGTCCCCTCTGCTTTCAGGTTCACTCAGAACTCCGATCCACTCTTGGATCCACCCGGACACTTTTCCCTTGGCCGCCAGCAGCACTTTGCAGCAGATCGCCATTCGAATCGACGACGAAACCCGACCCCGAAAGGCACCTATGCACCCGGCTTCCCTGGGTGAGGTAACACGAGTACTCCGGTGCTCCCGTGGGTAGAGACTCTTCAAAGTCCTAGATCTCAAAGGGTTTTGTCCTAGTCCTCTTCTAAGTGTCCCTTTCCTCTATTTTCCCGATCCCGACTTTCTCCATAGAAGTTAACGGCGTATCGCGGTTGTGTATTTACACTGCACGCGTCTCCCGTGGGTCCCCTGTGTCACTACCTTGGGTGGTTCCTTGTGGTCCAAGCACTTCTAGAGGCTCTAGGCCTAGTGTCTAGTTCAGTCGTGGTTCGCATACCATTTTATTGGTATATGGTTTGGTACGCCCCTAGGGCCCAAACGTGTATTTGTGCTATTATTGTGATTTAAGATCTTATAACCTATGTATTTCGAACTCTAGCCTCATAAAGAGACTAGAGGGGTGTGTTTAGTAATAAATACATATATTTTGAATATATACCTGGTGTGGTGCTCTTTCATTTGGTCACTCAAGAGATTATAGACTGGTAAAACAAGCTGCTTTACATTCCTTCAAGACTTAGCCTGAAGGCTGCTCTCCATAGCTACCACTAGGATAGCTTTCAATAAGGTTGTCTTTAACCTACCTACCATAAGAGTCGATTTGGACTGGTGCAAGGTGCCCACTATAATTAGTGGACAGCATATGCCAGGCCAACTTCTCACACTCATCTATCAAGTGTCCATGCTGTGTGACACTCTAGCGTCCCCACCCCAAATTAAATGTCATTAAAAAATAAATGTATTTCTATTATAAAATATTGTAATAACATTTTCATATTTTTTAAAAGTCTTTAATTTGTAAAGCATAATTAAAATTAATTATAAAATAAAATAATACATTTTAAATTAATTTAGATGAATTCTTTACAAAAGTTTTTGCAATTTTTAACAAATAAATTTTTCAAGTTTAATACCTCCACCCCTGGTGGTGGAGGTCTCCTAAGGTAAATATAGGGAAATGTAAAAAAGCGTATTAAACTCTAATAATAATAATAATAGTAGTAATATTTATAAGTTAAATACCATTGTAACTTGATTTAATATATTTATTTTACATGTAGAACAAAATAAAAGTGACATAATTAATAACTTGAATTTGAATTAAATATTTCAAAAGGTAACAATGTTAAATTGGATTAAAATTATTTTTCTGAAGTTTAAATTAAAATTAAAATTCCCATATAAAGTAACACTATTATATATTTATTATGCAGTAATAAATATTGCATGTGATGTATAGAATGAATTAAAAATAATTTAATTATATTTTAATAGACATTAATGTAAAGTTAAAAAGATTACTAATATAAAATAAACATGTTTATTATCTTTAGATTTTTTAACCAATAAATTATATATATTTATATTTTAGCTATTTTCAATATTTTAATTCAGTTTAAAATCAGGATTTATAGAGCATGGCAATTCACTCATGAGGGTCTCAAGGCACGGTGTTGCTAGCTGCTTTGCAGATAAAGCAGTGAAAAACAAGACAAAAGCAGGAGAAATCACTTGAAAAATGGGGGAGAGGAAGGAGAAAGCAGTGAAAAATGAGGCAAAAGAAGGAGAAAGCACTCAGAAGAATGGGGGAAAGGAAGAAGAAAGTAGTAAAAATGAGGCAAAAGCAGGAGAAAGCAGAGCGGTGCAGCAGCACGGGAGAGTTGCGCCTCGGGCAATGAGAGGATGTTGCACTACCTGTGTGTGAACATGTGTGATGCTGAACTTACTCCAGCTCTAAGCTGATGTTTACAGCTACTTTGGGTCCTTTTTGGCTGTAGGAACTTTAGAAGTGCACTCTGCAAATAGGAATGGGCTTACTCTTTATTAGGTGGGTGCATGTTACTCTCTAAATCCCTCCATAACCCTCACTTAAACCCTCCTTACTGTACCCTTGAACCTCTCAATGAAATTTAAGTATTTAAAAGGTGAGTTAAACCCCTAATATATATACCTCCCCAAACCCCCTATTTTTCTTTAATTATTGTATAGAATTGTACATTTAAATAGTTTCTTAGGGGGCGTGGCCAAGATGGCGGAGAGCTAAGACGTGCTTTGTCTTCTCTCCTCCACCCGCCAACTTGCAGCACCGGCCTTTGGCCTTGAACGGCACGGGAGACGGCTGAATCGACTTCTTCTGCACCCAGGCACACTCGGCAGCGCACCGGGAGCAGCTCTCCGGTCTCCGTGGCTGCGTTCCGTGCTTCCGGCCCAGGCTGGGCCCGAACGGCGGAGTGGAGACGTGCAGCGGCGGACAGCGCGGCCGCGACGTTGGGGGCTGGAGCCCTGAGCTCCTGGCCACGGAGCGGCATTGCTTTGCCCGGGACGCCGGCTGGACCCGGAGGCACTTCCCGCCGTGCCAGATCAGCAAGCGGTAGGGGCAGCGGCCGGCGGCGGAGTACTGGGTGCCATTTTGCGAGGAGCAGCGGCCTCTCCTGTGGGGAAACGGAGCACACAGGGACCCCCCACGGGTGCACGGGGGTCAGCGGAGAGTGGGGCGAGCCTTTGGGTGGCACTTTGGCCTCCGGCCCCGCGGAGTGAACTGAGGAGCTGCCGTGGTGAGTTAGACTACCGCTCTCACCCCCTGCTAAGGCTTTGCCCCCACGGGGCCTACCGGAGGCACTTGAGCCGTGCCGGGCTGCGCAGCGGACATACCTGGTCCCTGGGCCTTTAGTTGTGCGCTCTGCCCTGTGCCCACGAAAGGAGATAACGTCTGGGCCTGCTTTGGGGGGCCTTGCTGGGCAGATTCCCCCGCTGTTAGACTCTGGAAAGCGGCCGGCGGCTCGGAACTGACAGCGTTGCCTTGCTGTCCCCTAGTGCTGGGCCGGTGGGGACTGGAGTTGTTCCGACGAGGGAGTCCTGCACTCAGTGGCTGCTGTTGCGCCCCTGGGTTGGCCTGGCCTGGACTTCCCCTTTGCACGGCTCCGTCGTCTCGCCAGGGGTGGCGGTGCACTGGCGACAGGCTGCCAGCCTTGATCCCCTGCTTTCTTTGGACACGTGTTGCACTGTGGCCCGACAAACCCTGAGCTTGGATAGCAAGGACGCCCCAGGTGCCCTGTTGAGGGCCCAGCGGACCGTTGGCAGACACTTTGCAATATCACGCACCGAGAGAGGTCTGGGGTCAGTGCTCCTACAGTCGATCCCTGGGAAGAGGTGTGGGACCGTCGAATTAGCTAACGCCGTGCTGCAGTGACTTTTCACATAGCCCAACCCGTGGCTGTCAGCGCCGGTGGCGTGGTGTGAGCTGAGCATGACATCCACCCGGGGCAGAAAGGACAAATCAGCTACGAGAGAAAAATCACTTAAGGACTTGTTTGCCAAGGCACAGGGCGGAGGATCGGTGGACTCCGGGCGGCCGGGCGTGGCGTCGCAGATGGCGGCCTCGGCGGATGCACCGGTGACGAGGGCCTTTTTGGAGTCCCTGTTCGCTGCCTTGAGGGATGACCTCCAGACTGTAAAGCGAGATCTCACGGCGGAGATCAAGGACATCCGCAAGGACGTGGATGACATAGGGGAGAGGGTGGCATCCTTGGAGGACAGGAGCGATGCCCAGGACACCGAACTGGCATCCATGCAGCAGGAGGTGATCCGAATACACGAGCAACAGGTGGACATTCAATCTCACTTGGAGGACCTTGAGAACCGCGCACGCCGCCATAACATTAGAATCCGAGGGGTGGGCACCAATGAAGAAGCTGGTGATATCTTCATATATGTGCGAGAGCTTTTCAACCATATCCTGGGCAATCCACTGGACACTGACCTTAAGTTGGACCGAGCGCACAGGGTGGGCCCACCCAGGGCGGCAACGGTTCCACCGGCAGATATCTTGGTCTGTGTCCAGGACTTCCACACCAAGGAAGAAATTCTGCGCAAAGCTCGATCGCTTCATTTGATCACCTTCCGCAACCAGACGCCCATCCTCTACCAAGATCTTGCTGCTATCACACTCCAGAAACGCAAAACCTTCTTGGTGGCACCCGTTCCGCCTCGTGTTCCGGCACGATGGCAAGTTGTACCAACTCCGCTCCTTGTCCGAAGCAAGCAAATTGTTGGGGATCGCCATCCCAGAGGACATGAACAAAGGAGAGCGCTCAGATCAGGGGTCCAGCGATGGTCGGCCAAAATGGAGACAGCAGCGACGACGACGCTGCATCCATCGACCGGATCCATTGGTGGTCAAGAAGGAGCAACAAGCCGCCCTTGAGGCCCTGCCAGAAGCCCTGGCCAAGACATCATCCACGTGACTGTGCCTGGTTATCATGGTGTATCCTTCCTTTGATGCTGGGGGGCTGGGGGAGGGGGGGTTGGGGCTCCCATTTGCCACACGATAACCCAACGGACTTTTCCTCTGCTCATCCTTGGATGACGGACTAATGGTCGAACCTCAGACTCTTTTGTGCGCTTGTTGCGCTCTGCTCTTTCTGTTTTACGTTCTGTGGGTCTTTGCTTCATCTTTCTCTTTACTCACTCTCTTTTCTTCTCTCTTTTCTCAGGGGAGCCCTCGGTCCATGGGGTGTCACTGCTTCTTTGCTTTCGCGCTGGCGTTGAGAGTTGTCCCTTGTAGGCCCTGCCCGGGTCTTTACTCCTCCGGTGCTCATGATAGGCGACACCCCCCCTCTAGGATCTAGATGCCACCATCATCAGTTAAGATTCTCACTCTTAATGTGAGAGGGCTCAATAACCCCATCAAAACGCAGGGCACTTCTTTCCTATCTGGAGAGCACAGGAGCGGATATTTGCCTCCTTCAGGAGACGCACCTGCTCCCTAAGGACTGCCACAGGCTTCGGTCCCGCTCTTTCCCGACACAATTCTTTTCCTCCAAACCCTCTAAGACTGCAGGGGTGGCTATCTTGGTCTCAAGGGCTTTTCAAGGGAGGGTGGTGCAGAAAGGGGTTGAGATACGGGGCAGGCTTCTCACATACCACTTCACCATAGGGGGACACACTCTGATTGTGGGGTCTATCTACGCACCTAACGAGGGTCAGGACGATTCCTACACGAGGCACTCACTGAAGCGACGTCAACCCAGGAGCGCCACATACTGATAGGGGGAGATCTCAACTTGGTGTTCGACAATGATTTAGACAGATCAGCACAGCGCACAAGCCAGGTTGGCGCCCTCTCGCCCGCAGCGCTCGCCAGACTCCAAGATCTAGGTCTTACAGACCTGTGGAGACAGCAGCACCCTCGGTCACGAGAATTCTCATTTTACTCTAACGCACAGAAAACATATGCCAGACTAGACTATTTTTTGGGCTCGAAGGCTCTCTGTGAGGCCACGCTCTCAGCTGACATATTGGTGGCAGCCCTGTCTGATCACGCCCCAGTGGTGGTTACGCTAGCTCTTCCACAGATCCGGCGACCGACCAGACATTGGCGTCTCCGGGACACTCTATTGCATCGGCCGGACACGGTTGCCCAGATACAGTGCGCACTCGATGACTATTTATTACATAATGACAGCCCTGACACAGCTCTTTCTACCCGGTGGGAGGCTCTTAAGGCAGTGATTAGGGGAGAAATTATCGCTATCTCTTCCGCAGAAAATGCGGAGCGTAAACAGAAAAGGGAGTAACTGACACAACAGGCGCGAGAGTTAGAGCAGATGCACCAACGTACCGGGGCCCCACGCATTTGGCGACAGTTAACCACAGCTCGGGCGCAGCTGGCTGCCATTGACCGTGATAAGGCGGAATACGCTGCGATGCGCCTGCGACATTCCTTCTATGTTGGTGGTGATAGGTGTGGGCGACTGCTTGCGCACAGGCTTCTGGAGGTTCGGAAACGCGAGGGGGTCCAGGAGATTAAAGACCGCACGGGAGCGCTTTGTTCGGACGATGCGGCTATTGCCGAGATATTCCACGATTTTTATGCCCAACTCTACGACGAACAGCCTTTAGAGAGGGAGGATATAGACGCTTATTTAGCCCAGGCCCGTCTGTCTGCTCTAACACCGGAACAGGCGGCTCATATAGAGAGGGAGATCAGACTGGAGGAAGTCATAGCAGCTATTGCTCGTTTGAAGGTGGGTAAGTCGCCGGGCCCCGACGGTTACACCTCGGCCTTTGATAAGCAGTTCTGCTCAACGCTTACTCCCCTGCTCACCCGGCTCTTCAACTCCTTTGCGACACCCGGAGCGATCCCCTCCTCCATGCTGGAGGCAGCGATCGCCGTTATCCCTAAACCGGGGAAGGACAAGACGAATTGTGGGTCATATCGACCTATCTCGCTCTTGAACATTGATCTGAAGCTGTATACTGGAATTTTGGCCACACGGCTTGCCCCCTATATGCCGGGGCTTGTGGACCCCGATCAGCTGGATTCATCCCGCAGAGGCAAACGAGTGACAACACCAAACGAGTCACACACCTCATAGAAAAGGCCTCCCGCATCCCTGGAGATTATATGCTCCTAACCATAGATGTGGAGAAGGCCTTTGATCGGGTCCACTGGCCCTACCTCGAGCAGGCACTGATCCGCATCGGCATAGGAGACAAGATGCGGACACACATTTTTAACTGCTACCGCTCCCCCACAGCTACAGTTCGAATTAACGGTCACACGTCCACCCCATTCCCTATTAGTAGAGGTACGAGACAAGGGTGCCCCCTGTCGCCCTTGCTCTTTGCCCTCTATATGGAACCCATGGCGCAGAGGGTCAGGGACCACCCTCAGATCACGGGCATCCGCTTCGGAGGGGTTACGCATATTATAAGTCTGTACGCGGATGACGTTTTGGTCACCCTAACGAGCCCGGCGACTGCTCTGGGGACCTTTTTGGAGGAATTGGACTCCTTCGCGAGTGCCTCCGGCTTTAAGGTCAACCTGACGAAATCCACGGCGCTGAATCTCTCCTTGTCATCTCAAGCGCGTGCGGACCTCCAGGCCCGACATCCCCTGCAATGGTCCGATGATGTTGTCCCTTACTTGGGTATACAATTGGCCCCGACTTTACAAGCCATGAGGAAGGCCAACTACTCCCTACTTCACACACGCATTCGCACTGCGCTGCGGAGATGGAAACACTATCCGATTTCATGGCTGGGGCGCATCGCAGCCATTAAAATGACGATCCTCCCCCAAATTTTGTACCTTTTTCAGACGCTCCCCTTGCCGCCCCCTACATGCTGGCTACACAGGGTGCAGTCGGAACTCTCTCTTTTTATTTGGCAGGGGCGCAAGCCGAGAATGAAACGGTTAGTCAGCTTTCTCCCACCTCACGAAGGGGGTCTTGGAATACCAGATCTCACGCTCTATTACAATACTGCGCAGCTTCGACACTTGGTTCAATGGAGCCGAGCCGAATCCGAGAAACATTGGCTTTTTCAAGATCGTGCAGTCGCTGGCATGTCTCTCATGAAAATTCCCTTCCTCCGGAAATCCCAACGCCCACCCAACTTATACGCCTCGCAGGTGACACGTACAACCCTTAATGTTTGGGACCGGACCAATACGCGTCATGACCTAACGACCTTCCCCTCCCCGCTCACATCACTCTTTGATAATCCGGACTTAAGCCCCGGGATGGGTCCGCAGTCCTTTCCGTTGTGGAGAGACGCTGGCTGCCGAGCCTTAGGCCTCTTATTTGACAAGGGTGATATTATTCCCTTCTCGCAACTCAGAGCCGATTATGGCCTTCCCGAATCCGAACGGTTGCGCTACCTACAGGTGCGACACTGGGCTATGCACCCTGGTAACCGAACGCGGGCGACTAGGCTTCTCACCCCTTATGAGCGGTGGCTCATCACACAGTCTTCGGACAAGAAGTTGATTTCGGATTTGTATAAGATGCTCTTGTCCTGATATACCCACACTTATCATGCGGGGCGCGCGCGCTGGGAGAGAGACCTTGGGCGGAGTCTTAGTCCCAAGGAGTGGGAGGGTGCATGCTACAGGGCACGCCACACAGCAACACATGTCGGCCTAACCGAAACATTCACCAAACTTGTCTACTACTGGTATTATACCCCGGAGCGCCTCCATCAAGCTGACGCTACACAGTGCACTGACTGTTGGAGAGGATGTGGGAAGAGGGGCACACTGGTTCACCTTTTGTGGGAATGCGAGCATCTCCGGACTTACTGGACGCAAATACTTGACGATGTCGACAAGCATCTCGACACGGAACTTCCTAGGCTTCCTGCATATGTCCTACTGGGGGTACCAAATCCGCTCACTTACCCTTTGAAGTCCAAGCAAGGGAAGCAGATAGCCATAGCACTAGGCACAGCCATCCAGAACATATTGATACATTGGAGGACCCCCCCGAATTCCTACACACACAGGGTGGTACCAGCGGTTATGGCACGTGTTAGGCATGGAAAAGATCTCACTTACCCTGGCTGGGAAAGGCTCTTCCTTCAGTGACCTCTGGCAGCCATTCCTCGCTTTGCTAGCTCAAGATTTCCGGGAGTTGTCTTGCCCTAGATATTTGCACCTTCTGCGCCTCACCGCACCGGACCCCTCCACATAGATTGACCTAGCTTAATGTATGACACACAGTTCCGCACAGCGCTGTATCGAAGTAATGGACCGAGGGGGCGGGGGGTGGTTCTTCTTGTTTTTTCTTCCTCTTCTTCCTTCTCTTCCTCTCCGGGTGGTGGGCGGGAATGTATCTGTTATTTGTTGCTCCTTGTAATATCAATGCACTTATTAGTAGCTGCGAGGGGCTCTGTGTGGCCCGCTTATTGCACGCTTGTTTCCTGCATTATTCAATAAAAAGATTTAAACCATAAATAGTTTCTTATTTGAGAGGAGACCCCACAACCGCCTCCCCCCCTATTTCTTCATTATTATAAAAATAAATATTTTATTTGTGGTGGGACCCGTCCAAACCTACCCATTTTTGTAACCTACCACCCTATTCCCTTACCCACCTCTGTGTAAAGCCTAATAATACCCTTACCACACTATACCTTACCCACTCCAAACCCTAAAAACACCCTTCCCATTCTATAACCTTACCCACCCATAAACCTTTTAAACAGAATTAACGCTATATACCCTTACACACCCCTAAACCCTACAATGGCTTAACACCCAATACCATTACTCACCCCTAAACCCCCAAAACACCCTTACCACCCTATGCCCCTACCCAACCCTAAACTCTAAAAAAACCCTTACCACCCCATACCCATATCCACCCATAAACCCTAAAACATCCTTAGCAGCCTATACCTTTACCCACCCCTAAACCCAAAAAACACCCTTTCTCACCGATACCCTTACAGACCCCATAACCCTGAATTAACACACACTTACCTTAAATATACTTACCTTTCATTGTAAAGGCATGCATTGTAAAGGCATGCTTGCTAAAGGCACTGTGTGGTAAATGCATTGCGTGGTAAAGGCATTCAATTGTAAACATAGGATTGTAATGGCTGTATCCCCCTGAAGAGCAGATTACCTTTGTACAAGATTAAAGACTCATCCACTACTATATTTTGACATTCAGTATAAACCTGAAAATATTTTTCTGACACTACAGGTTGGATTTTGAGCAGTCAGTATGTTTTCTAGAAGTGCTGCAGAGTAATCTTTGTAATGAAAGATGGGAAGATGGGTGTGCCCAAAACTGAGATACAAGACCAGTAAAACTGTAATGATGGCTTGAAAAATACTCCTAAAAGCAATCTAAGCCCGCCAAAAATGTTCAAATCTCTAAGTGAGGTGGGAGTTCACAGGAATGCCCAAGAATGAGGCATTGTAGTGACTTCATGGTCTTTGAGAAACTGTTCAGCAAATTAATTTGCTTGAACAAGGGACTTATCATCTACAAAAAGTAGGAAGTTGACAAAGGGCAACATTTGCAGTGTTGACTTTTCCTCCAGTAACTCCAGTAAAGGAAAGAAATACAGGCTGGAATCTATTGGGAGGAGGGGCGGCGGGGTGCCAAGTGAGTTACTTGTTGCTCTTTCCATGGGACTTTTAAGAAATGTGGATAGTTCCCTGTGCCCTAATACTACTGTCTCTCAACTGCAGAAGTTTTGCTTGTAGAGGAACATAAAGACTTTTGATGGAACCCCACCAAAGGACAATTCACTTTTAGAATCTGGACCATGATCCGTACTCTCAGATGTTGTCTTAGTATCTGAAAACACCACAGAGTGCTCCGACATTATTAGACTTAAGGCCTGGGCAGCTAACAAGCTGCGAGAGGCCTTGTCTGTTTTCTATGCACATGTTGTCTCCAGATCCTGTGTGATAAGAATGGCGCAAAGGTACACATTTTTGTGCTGTGTGAATGATAAGAAGAGAGATGTGGCCTGAAATAGAAAATGCACTGTAGTGCAGGTGAGGGTGGGATAAAAATGTAATAAAAACACCAGGGGCCATATTACGCATTGGCATTGTTTGCGCCCGGCGCACCTTTCAAAAGGTGCGCCGGGCACAAACAATGCCAATGCGCCCTATTATGAAATATGCGCAGCCCCCAGGGCAGCTGCAACCTCGCGCTGCCCTGGGTGCAGTGCATTCATGTGAAAACACGGAGCAGCCGATCTGTGTTTTTACAGAGCAGGTGGCACCCGCCTGCACTTTCAAAGGGGATTAGAGATCCCTTTGCAGGCGGGTGCAGTCAGTGACTGCACCCGCCTGCAAGGGGATGTCTGGGGGGTCCATTGGACCCCCTTTGCCCACGGCAGAGGGCTGCTGTCAGGAGGTGCACTGACAGTGCACCACCTTTTTAATGACGCACTGTCAGTGCGCCTCCTGAGGGCTTCTTTGACTCTGCGCCCCGTCTGTAATATGGCGCTGGCGCAGAGTCAAAGGAATCCCCTCATTTGCATAGGGCACGCCCCTGTGCAAATGAGGGAACACCCTCTGAAGGTAGCACTGGCTGGTAGAGCCGCACCGCTCAGGAAACAACCTACATGAAAAAAACAATGCTTCAGCATTCAACACACACATCAAAAATGCAATTATAACATCTACAAGCAGAATCAACTTTAGGTGCTACTCTGTATACTTATAAAGGAAAACAGAAATCCAATACTGCATAATAGCACTGACTCCCTGAAGAAAAATCATAGCACAGGAAATCATGCACAAATGACTGACAATTATGGAATAAATGTGTTTCTGCGTTTACAGAACAGAAGCTGGAAGACAATACATTCAACAATTGAAAAAGATGCAACTAAGCAAAACACTATAGATCAGCCAGGCTCTCAAGATACTTTCTGTCAAATGTCTGTTCTGATTACTCGTGAATCACTCTGTCCATTTTATAATTATTTTTTTCACAAATGTGCAATTTTAAGTACCAGAATGTAAAGAACTGAAGTGGTCACCATGCCTGATCATGACCAGCTTAAAATCTAGATATATGCATAGTACGATAAAGAATTGATCAAATGAGATATAGTAAGTCAATCTCATTCTTTTGCAGTCTCCTCACGTGACAGAAACTTGTTTTTAAAGAAAAACCTTTGTGACTCCAGATAATATAGCCAAAAGGCAACTGATGGTCTTGCTGCTGTGTCCAAGTAGGAAAGACACAGCTTTAAATAGGAGCAAATCCTGTTTCCAACACTACCTGTTTTTGCTAATGTATCTCTTTGCCTGTGGCATCTAAGCACCAGGAAATTATGCACACTATTAAGCTTCAATGAAATAGGTAATGGTTGCAACACTTCAGACAGAAATAAGTATGGGAGGGGCAGCAACTTTGGAATGGGCAGCTAGAGGCCTGTGATTCCAAAGCACCTTTCTGTTCAGGTGGGAAACTAATGACCTGCTCATGGATCAGAATTTTGCTGCACTCCCACACTAGGTAGTCTCTAAATAGGGGCACTGTACGAGCCCATAGGGTTTCCATATGCCCATGTCAAGACATGGCCTCCATATCCTTGCCATTGTAGAGATAGTGCTGATAACATATTGGCCACACCATCCAAACTAGTAACTTTATGCTTAGGCTCCTATTATGATTGAGCTGTAAAAACTCTTTTAGGTGTACTTTTTGGGCGCAAACGTCTGCTTCAGGCACAAATTTCATTCAACATAGGAAAAATATGCAGCAAATTGCCACATCAAAGAGTGCTACTTGGCATTTTTCACTCCTATCAGTGTAGAATCATGCACAAACTGTGTGTGATTCACCGTTCCTGGATATGTAAACTGCAATCAACTGTAAATGGCACACACACTCATTTTCGCCACCAGCACTTTTGCAAATTTGCGCGTGTGCAATTGTACCTGATTTTTGTGGCACAACTATAATTTAGCCCTCAGAAGGTGAAAATGTTTGGAATTTACTGTCATTTAATGTTTTTATTGCTCATTTAATTTGTTTTGGTTATGGAGAAGGGGCACAGCTGCAATCTCTAAGAAGGAATCCATTTGGGAGGGATACTGTTAGACCTGTCAGCCTTAGGGTGGTCTTCCCCCAAACATTTTGCCTTTACCCTCCACTTTTTGCTGAAATTTGTTTTTGTTGGCCTTAGAACTTTGTGCACTTTACCACAACTAACAGGTGACAAAGTCCGTGTGCTCACTCCCTAAAACATGGTAACACTGACTTACACCAGATTGGCATATTTAATTTACTCATAAGTCCCTTGTATAGTGGTATACCATATATACAGGACCTGTAAATTACATTCAACTAGTAGGCCTACAGGGCTTATTGTGCCACCCACTTATGTATCCTTTAGAAAATATCCTAGACCTGCCATTGCAGCCTGAATGCAGTTTTAAAACTGCCAATTTGGCAATCTAACCCCTTTGCCAAGCCTTATATTCTCCTTTTACTGCATAAAAGTCAGCCCTAAGGTAGGCCCTATGGAGACAATAGGACAGGGTGCATTGTAATTAAAAGGATGACCATGTATTTTTAAGTTTTGTGTGTCCTGGTAGTGAAAAGCTCCTAATATTTGTTTTTCACTACTGTGAGGCCTACCAGTCCCGTAGGACAACATTAGGTTGCCTTATTACATTAATAAGTGCCAAAGCTTGATTGGGAACAGATACACATTTCCTGTTTGATGTCTAATAAATTGTAATTAAAATCCACTTTAATGGTATAATTGAATGCTAAGTTACAGTTTAGAAAACAACACTTTTAGAAAGGGATTAGGTTTGTCTGGATGGGCAATCTACTGGGAGGATGGGGGAGCAGATCTGGGCACAGCCTCACTTCCAACTAAATAAGCTGTGCTCTGCTTTCACACAAAGGACATGTCACCCTTGCACTGATCATGTAGATAGCTTGAAGCTAGGGTAGGCGAAGCAGGAAACTTGAAACACTTCAAAAGGAATCTTCTATAAACTTCTCATGTTTTAAGATCAAGCTCAGGCAGCTGGATAAATAAACAAAAGGTTCACAGCTGTGTGGAGGGCAATACTTCTTTGTGGAAGTCCACAACTTCTGCCTGGTCAAAACATGTACACCTGGCTCCCAACATGTGGGCAACGCCAAAGCCCCTCTCCAGGTGATACTCACATAATTGTCTGACGACAGCTGTGCTGTCAATCCAGACTATAAAGAGGAGTTTTACGCCACATTCTAAATTGCAACTGGGGAGCATTAAAAGACGTCCCCTTCCTATTTGGGAGTGACAATGGTATCTACAGTATTTTGCGACCGCAATTACAGTTGCAAACTAATAATCAGATACCATCACCAATTTTGGGTTGTATTTACATCATAAGGAGGCAGATGCCAACAAGGGACTGTTCCCCCTTTGGATTTTGTCATTGCTGGCCTCAGAGGAGGCAGGTAGTGGTCGTGGAACCACTACATCCTCCTCTTGATGCCATTCCTAACTGGAAAACTATTTTGTAAATACAGCACCTGTCAAGAGACAAGTTAAGGGGCAAAATGAGTCTTGGCAAATCAAACGGCCCATACTGACCATAATCTTTGATGATATGTAGTCCTATTTTGGTGTGTCACTTTCAAACACATACAACCACAAGAGAGAAATCAAGCATTTCCCATGGAAATCACTGCCTGAGCATATGAACAAAAATTGAGATCTGCTCAGGGTTCTATTACCAGTGAAGAGGCTTCGTGGTCTAAAAATCATCTGCAATCGCCCTCACATAAGGGGTAAATGTAACTGTGTCCTGGACCATTTGTCTTCTTTTTCTGTCTATTGTCATTTCCAATGAGTTCATCACTGCAAAGCCATCGGCAAATAACCAGTTATAATACAGCATGACATTTTTCCCGATGGTTCTAGTAGCATAGCCATTGTGCCATGTGCCCCAGGGCAATGAAGGATTTGGGCCCACGGCTGCAGTTTAAATTATGAAATACAGCAATAAACAGGGTTCAGTCGGCCTATCAGGCCTCTGTGCCACTGCACCTGCTGTAGCAATGGAAACTATGCCCCTGGATGACTCTGTGGTATAAAAACGCTAAAAAAAACAAATAAAGTTTCTCATGGCAGATCACCCTGAGGAGACACAGGGCAGCAGGTAACTAACTACCTCTAGAAAACAAATAAAGCAAACAAATAAGTGAAAGCATGTGCTTTAAATACATAAAGAAAAAAAACATAAAATGAAAAAGGTGGGTAAAAGGAGTGCATAGTAGGCAGGACCCATATGTAAAAAGAATTATAAAGGGCGGAGCCTCATACAATAGCCCCTAAAAACGCAATATCCTTCAATTAAGTTTAACAACGTAGAACCGCATTTTGTAACACTGAAATTTTATCAGAAATTAAATTGCATTTCTTCTCTGCCAACGCACCTTTATCTAACTGACTACATATCAGCCTTTGATGCTTTTATAAATAGCAATATTCAACATAAAAAGTGACATCACAGTATATTGTCAAAATAGGACTGTCACGTGAATGTTTTTAGCACCTTATAGCTCAAAGAGTACTCAGTGGAATGAGTGCACGTGTATTCGGAATGCAATCTTGATGTCAGAGACACTGGTATTCTGTAACTGTTTTAGCAATGCATAATTTCGCCATGATTGACTCTCAGCAAGCGCACTAATTCGGGAGGCACTGACTCATTTACAAACTGCATCATTACCAGCCAAGATAAATAATCAGCTGATCTGCTGGGTACCTGGAGCGAGTCTCTTGTTTTTTAAGCACTCATTAATTCAGTTTTCAGGCCTGCTGCAGCAGGTGGAGCATTTTATCTTCCCTTACTATTAATCACTTGTGGGCTGCTGTGGAGAGCTCTATTAATACCTGGCCAGGACTGGGCCGGAGACAGTCTAATCCATAACGACTCCAGTGGCAGCACTGTCTGCCAGCGGTATAGTCGAACGTCCCCAGTATATCAGAGGCGGAAGTGCTGCGTCTTATTACTGGCAATATTCAGGGACGTATGTATAGAAGAGAAGGCACCAGGATTTTAGTTAAAAATTTGTGGTTGCAGAAAAGCAGCACGGTGTTCAGATTTTAATAATAATTATGGGGGTGATTACGATGGCAATGGCGGTCCCTCCACCATCGGACAGCAATTTTCACCCCTCCAAATTAGGATGGTGGGGGAAATCGGACCGCGACCGTGGCGGGCGCAAAGACCGCCCGCCATGGATCCGCCACAGGCAATCGTTCCGATTGCCTGGCGGAGCGGTCAGCATCTGTAAAATGGTGGCGGTGCCTGACAGGCACCGTCCGCCAAATTATAATGCTGTCGCAGCCAGCCTTTCCGTGGTGGGTAAACCGCCATTGAAAGGCTGGCGGGGATTGGTTTTAGGGGCCCGTTGCGGGCCCCCCTTGTGTTTGTGGGAGGTGGTGGTGCACTGGGGGGGTACCCATGGTACCCCCCTACATTTCCCTGCACTAAGTGGCAGGCACCACGTGGTGCCTGCCACGTAGTGCAGGGAAATGCACTACATGCATTTTTCACATTGCGGCGGGTGCAGGTAAAGATGCAAGATGCGACCGCCACAGTGGCGGTTGCATTGTGATTCTACGTGCGGGACTGCCACCATACACGCGGGCGGTCCAAAGCACCACCATGATGTCGGGCGCCCGCCATCGTAATGACCCCCTATGTTCGGTGTTCAGGCTTGAAGACATTGGGGCCACAAAGGGTGAATTTATTTTTTCTCTTGTTGTCAATTTAAAGTTGTTAAGGCGCCTGACAAAGTGACTGTTTGAACAGGTATTTTATTTTTCTTGGTGGTTTTGCAGAAACAGTGCAAATAGCACAAAGGCCCTCATTACGAGTGCCCTCCTAAATCCGCTGGGGCCAGTAACAGCAGTTACCGGCCGCAGGGCAATTTTGATATCTACGTAAACACTGTAAATCTCTTAACTTTCACCCTGAAATTTCGGCTGCTTTTACCTTTGGGTGAAAGTCTGGCTCAAAATAAGGAACTATCAGTGGAATCAAAACTGAATTGGAATTACCTTTTCCCCTGGTAATTCCCAGCCGCGGCCGTGCAGGTAAGATCGGTGGGCCGGCTGGGGGGGATTTCGATGGACGATGACGAGGGAAAATGAAATAAATAATTTATTTTCCCTCGTCATCGTCCGTAAAAATTTCATTCCACCCCCCCACCTGGCCCCACCGCTCTTACCTGCACGGGCCGCGGCTGGTAATTCCTAATTTCTTAGTGGATCCTCAGAGTCCAACTCATTATTTGCCGGATTTTCCCCACCCCCAGAGTTACCTGTAACCCTTAGTGCCTGTATCTCCAGGAATGGGGAAAATCTGACCCATCTGCTTGTATAAGTTTTGGCAGGGAAATTGCAGAAGATGAAGGGAAGAAGAGGAAGGGAAGTGGCTTTAGTTGCACAGGAACCTTGATTGGCTCTGCAGGGTAGTGTATTGCATTGTACTGTATTGCAGCATTTATATAGCACTTACTATCACTAAGTGGGGTCCTGAGACACTTGTCTACATGTGTAGTACGATACACTGTGTAGGGCAGGTGGTTGGAAGGATGTTGTCTTTGTTGTAATTATATTTGGGAAGTGTTTGCATGTCTTGCTTGATGACCACCGAGATGCAGTTATCGTGTTCTGGGATGAAGTGTGAGAGACAGTGCGCAAGGTTATGGTTTTCAATGTTTGACAGATCTCGTCAGTTATTTCATGCCTGTTTATTTGGTGATGCTTGGGTTTGTTGGCTGCATATTGCTGGTGATGAACAACCCCCATAGCTGATTTGTTTTGTATAAATTCAAGCGGTCTAAGTTATAATTTGCTGCTAAATGCTGCATATTAGGGTTTTAGTATTATTGTGTGCCATAAGTATTATGTATGCAAGTGCTTAACTTTATAATACCACAGTGAACCATCGGTCAGCCCTTCTTGTCCTACCTACATATCAAACACAGTTTGCTGGTTGAGTTGTTTCCAATTCATGGGTTGTAAACCGAGGATTGCTCTTGCTGGTGCAACTGTTTTGTGGGCTCTGATGCCGGGATGTGGATGGGGAAGTTATACAGGAAATAGCTATTTTCTTAACTGTCTTCCAAAGTGTACATGTTCCTGGATGCTTCTAATGTGGGTGGTAGTGAGCTTGAGAGCTTGGTGGCTTGTACTGAGAATGCAGTGCCTCCTATGGATTTCTTCTGTCAATGTGATATGATGATAAGTGGTGCAAGCCTGTAGCACAGTATTCTCTTTGGTTTGTACTGCATGAATTTAACTCAAAGGTATTGCAGTCTTTAAGTTATCACAGTCTTTTCCTTGGAAGGCTCTATGGACAATGTAGAGTGCCTTGAACATTGCCCTTCTAGCTATAGGTACCCAACCAGTGGAGCAATTGAAGGACTGGAATAATGTGTTCTCTTGGGTTAAAGTGGAGAAGACACCTTGTGGCAGTATTTTGGATGAGTTGTATTTTGTGTTTGATGAATGAGGGTGAGCCAAGACACAGGCTGTTGGCATAGTAAAGCTTGGATATTACACCTGTGAGGATGGATTGCAGTTTATTTTGGTGTGCACGGTATGGGAAGATGTGACCTAGTGTTTTCATTGTGTAGAAGGTGCTTTTTCTGACATTGCTAGCATGCAGTATTAACAATAGGTCGGAATCTATGGTTACACCTGTGTTTCTAATTTCTCTTGATGTTGTTGGAGGGGCTTGAATTTCCTTAGGCCATATGTAGTCTGGAACTTTTGCCATTGTTTGCAAGTCATAATCTTTATCTTTGCAGTATTGAGCTTCGGGTGGTTATTTATCATCCATATGTATATATCACCAAGACAGTCTTCGAGTTATGAATTGTAGAGGTCTTTGGTTCCATCCATTTTCAAAATGATTAGTAATGGTTTTGTGTGTGAGGGGGTGATGTGAAAGGTGAGAAGTAGATTCCGCTTTGTCTGTCTGTGAAAGAAGAAGCAATCCATTTTAGAGGATTTTCTTGGTAAAGCAACTATATACCATTTCACTGTGGTTCAAATAAAAGATAGTACTATTATACCAACCAATGGTAATCGGTTCATTGAAAGCACAAGTTTAAAAGATTAAATAGTCCTGGACAGAATTCAAACCTCTAACCGAAAAGATAGAAACAAATCTAAGACAACCCACTGCTGTGTAGCACAACCTATTCTAATATATATGTCCAAGAGGGGCAACCTAAACAGCACCATCATAGCCTCCTTCACTGTGGGACCCATGTCAGCGTGTGAGCTTCAAACACCCATACCAAGATGGCTGGGAAAGTGAGTGAAAGGATAATCTCTCTGTCTTTGCCTTCACCAGCACTTTCACCTTGGACCTCAACTGACAATACTGATCTTGGGTGTTCCGTCCTCACTTCTGCTGTAACTGTCTGTACCTTGCAGACAATGCCACGGAACTCAACCTAGAAGCACTATATAGTGCAGTTCAAATTGCTTCTGATAACTATCCTGTAGCTCTCTTTCTCTCATTACACCTGCAACTCATACAACTAATCCCAAAATGTATCAAATCTTCCTACAGAAACACGAATGGAGGCTGAAATTTTAATTGCTAGCCAGCTACACTTTTTGTGGGCTCAAATGCCTTTCAACAGTAGTATACAATGATTGCATCATACCATCACATTTCAGGGTCTAGCAATTTTGCAGAAAACTCAAACTTGGGAAATAAATCAAGCACATAAATAATAAAACAATGCTTTTAGGATTGTACGCACCACAGATTTGCCTACAAAAATCCCTTATTAAAGTTGCTCAACACTTTTGACGACCATGTCGGTGTTTTTACTTCGATTTTAGTTGGTGATGCATTCAAAATCCAAACATGTCTTTTGAAATTGTAAAAATCGGCACTGTGACGGGACTTGCTTATATAGTTGGATATATATGACCTTGCTTATCCTCCTCCCAGGGTCGTTTTAAGAATTTTTGGGGCTGTGGGCCATACATATTTTGGTTCCCCCATTCAGAACAACCTTGAATTGTATTGTTGATTTTACACCAATTCAAGTCTGCATGGAGGAAGCATATAGAAAGAATTGGCGAAGGTGATACATAGGTATCATGTGGGTTTTGTACCAGGTTGTTCTTCTCGAAATCACATGCATCTCTTGTCCAGTGTAACATGGCAAGATCGCAATGACCCAGATGACAAGCTGCTGCTTTCTTTGGATGCCGAAAAGGCTTTTGACCCGGTTGAATGGGGATACCTTTATCATACCTTAAGCAGGGTGGGGATAGGTCCAGTTTTTTTGTCAAGAATTCAGTGGCTATAGTCAGCCCCTTCAGCGCAGTTTGATTGTGGGGTCACTTATCAAAGCCCTTTCAAATTTTACGAGGCACGCATCAGGACTGTCCGCTGTCGCCTTTGTTGTTCCTTTGAGCACTTGAGCCATTGGTGGTGGCAATACCTCAGTCTCCCCTTGTTCAGGGAGTGGAAACACCTGTTGGCGCTTGCAAGAACTTATTATACCCGGGTGATATCTTGTTGACTTTGTGATCCTGCCTCCTCTGTTCCCCAACTCATGGCTTTAATCGAGACTTTTTCAATCTTCTCCAGATATAAGATAAATTGGTCCAAGTCGGAGGCAATGCCACTCACCTGTAGGAATCAGAAAACCATGCAAGGCGATTTTGGTCTCACATGGAAGACCTGGGGTCTGAAGTATTCAAGTCTACTGATAAATAGAAGTTTGGATAATATGTTGGTTGATAATATTTAGCCTTTAATGATTAAGATGGAACAGGACTTTGTGAGATGGTCTGCTTTACAGGTCTCTTTCTGGGGTAGGGTACAGATGATTAAGATGGCGACTGTTACTAGATTCAAACATGTCTTTGGCATGCTGCCCTTGATTATTCCTGCTTGTACCTTTCAGGCACTAAATCAGAGTATTAAGAGACCTATCAGGACAGGCAGGAAACTGCAACTTAAATAATCAAGGTTGCATGCAGACTCCAGGTCAGGTGGCCTTCTGCTTCCTGATATGCATCTTTACTATTTGGCTCAACATTTATCGCAACTGCCTTATCTGTTGGTTCCTGTTACTGATCAGACAAATTAGGTGATATGGGAGCCGAATATTGTTAAGACTCTTGGGGGCTTAGGTATCTTGTACAATTTTCGTGTCTTAGCAACCCCACTCTGTCCTCTGACTATTATGGCTATGTGGGCTGCTTGGAGAGATTTGCACCGACTTTTGAGAGTGGATAGTACAGTTTCTAAGGACGCACCATTTATGAATAATGAGAGAATCATTGTAGATCTAAAACTGTTTAGATGGGCTTTGTGTGAAGAAGAGGGAATTAAAACAATTTGAGACCTCCTTGATGGGGACTCGCTTCGTCCCTTTGAGTCATTAAAAGCAGAATTTTCCCTTCCCCAGTTGCAGCTATGGAAGTATTAGCTAGTGCGTAATTGCTTGGGAGGTAAACTAGGGGTGAGATCCAATACATCTCTCAGCTTCGGCGTGGGTTCTTTCTAAGGGATTTATAAAATACTTATTGACAATTTATACTCACATGAAACTGGTCTTGCAGCTAAATGCTATTGGCAGGAGCAGTTATAAGTGGAATATTCGGAGGGCGACTGAAAGGAAATTTTGGAGCATCACGATCACTCGCTCAGAGAAGCGTGCTTAAAGTTTGCTTATTTTAAAATTCTGCACAATTGGTATTGGTCTCCTTTCAAATTAAATAAAGCTCATATAGCTCAATGTGGCATGCTGGAGATGCTCTAGTGCAGCATGTGATTTGTACCACATACTTTCATCATGCCCTGCCTTAAATTCATATTGGGGATGTATATGGGAAACACAAAGTCCAACTAGTTTTATTACTTTTGAGGAGATAGACAAAATGGCTCTGTTACATGACTTTGTTGGTTTGGATAATACGACTTCCCATTGGTGTTGATGGATGTAGACAACTCTTATGGTGGCCAAGATCTGTATTTTAAGGCATTGGCATACTTCACTGGTGCTCACCCATGAAGAGTGGATAGCTAAGCTTTTTAGATTAGCTACGTATGAACGCCGAATTTGCAGGGTTCAAGATCAATTACATATTTTTGATGAGGTTTGGGGTCCTTTTTTGAGGCTTTCTGATCATTGACTGTTTTTTAGGTCTCGCGCCTAGCGTTGCAGTGCGCAGCACTGCTCGCGCAGCGCGAGACCTTTAGAAAGGGCTTCCGAAAACGACCCACACGCTCGTGCGTGTGGTTTTGTTTTCGGAAGCCCACATTGGCTGGAGCGTTCGTTTTTTTAAAAACGGCACGCGATTGGTCAAAAGCGGGCGCATGGCCCGCCTTGCCGCGCCCATTCCCCGACGGTGGCCAGAACGCGCAGCAGCGCGCGTTCGTCTGCTGCCGCTGCCGCGCTCCCTCCCCCGCTCCTCTGTGGTGCGCGTGCACCGCTGGTTAAACTTTTACAGCCAATACAGCGTTCGAGCCTGCCGACTTGTTTATTTCAGTGTCTGCTGACACGGGTTATTTCACTTCCTGCCGCGGCGTTCCCTTCCAGTGTACCGACACCTTAGACACACAAGTACACACTCTGAGTCAAGTACAATGGCATGGTGAGAATGTGTATACAACAAATATATTGTACTATGTTATGGTACCAAAATAAATAGAAACATACATTACTGTATACACTGAAATATACATGCGTGTGTGTGGTGGTGGGGGTGTGTGTGTGGGGGTGTTAAACACGCACATATACTCACCAACGTTTTGCTTTTGCAATTTCTGACTTCGCGCACTTTATTGTGTCTAAGTCTGGTAACGAATTGCCATTAACGGTAATATTGTGTTTTACTGCTTTGCACTAGTGACAGACAGTGCACGCCCGGAAGACCTGTCAGCGCGCAGTTAGGGGCGCCGTGATTCATTTATGGCTCGCGTGCTCCTCACTGCACTTGTTCCCCACGTGGAGGGACATCAACCCCTGCAGTGCGTCAGAGAGCTTTATTGTCGGAGGTGTGGATGCAGGGCTGTGTTTTTGGTGCTGGATTGCTTGTAGCGCTTTTAATCATCCCTGAGTCTGACACTATGGTAAATACATATATAATGCATGGGTTCATAAAATATTATACACTTACGGAACAGCCCATTATACAGTGCGCAAAATGGTGAGTATGTATCTCCCTCTATGTCTATACAGATATACTACAATGCAATGTATTCCACTCTCTGACATAAGCGATGACGCAGCCGCCATCTTCCTGTGAGGATTTTTGTTATTGCGCATAACTAATCCCTTCTTGACTGCTGACTAGTTTCACTCGCATCGCTCTTGTAATATACCGTTCGTATTTTAAAAATAAAATCCCACATTCAGGACCCCAATTAACTGTTTAACGCTCCTTGTAGGTCACTTACATGCCCCATGAGCCCCCTTTCCCGAAGTGTCCCCATGCCCGGCGTAGGGAATAAGGGATGTATTGTGCGTCAACTGGTAGGCTTGTAGCACCCCTGCTTTAAATGCTTGTTTGGCACTGAAAGGTATCTGTGTGTGTGCCTATTCGTGTGTGTGTGTGTTGTTCTGTGTGTGCCGGTGTTTGTATAAATGTAATTATTTCTATGTCTGTTTGTGTTTGTGCAGTGTGTCGGTGTTTGTATAAATGCAATTATTTCTGTGTGTGCTTGTGTGTGTGTGTCTGTTCGGTGTGTATCTGCGCTTGTATAAGTAAACTTATTTCTGCGTGCGTGTCTGTGTGTGCCAGTGGTTGTATAATTGGTCCAACCTGTGTGTGCGCGCGTTCGTGTTGATGGTTGAAAACGTGTGCTTGCTGTGTGTCTCTGTGTGTATGTGCCTATGTGTCTGGGCTGGTGATTGAAGACCTACATGTCTGTCTCTGTTTGTGTGTGAGCTTTTATCAAGAGTACATTCCCTTTTACCAGGTGACACCAATTAACACTTTCCACATGTTTTCCGAAAGTAATCCAAAATTACAAAAGTAAAGACAATACAAATTGGAATATTTCCTGTAACTTCGATTCAAATATGATGGGTCTCTGTTCAAGCAGTTTTCTAACTGGTCATTTTTTAAAATATTAAATCAATCTAAGTAAGAAAATAGTCTTCCTAATTTTTGTGTCCACTTTATACTTTGTGGTTCTTCCTCTCGTAGTTGTAATGTTGGTTACGAAGACCGAGCTGATGCTACCACCTCTATTATTACTAGTAATACCATGTTTGCATATCTATTCAGACGCAACGCCTATACTATCCAAGTCCTGTTTTACAGATGGCACATAGTTGTATGTGTTTATTTCATTTTTGGGGTAAAACGCTGGGCTTGATATGCCTCATGGAGCGCTAGAGCACACAACACTCCAAAATGAAAACACAACAATAAATAAAATAATATAACAGACAAATCCGGCAGCTAGTATATAAAAATAATGAAATCAGCAGAGTCCTAAACCCACCACAATGTCTTTTCAGAAAGTGTTCAGCGTGCAGCTTGCACGCATGCAGTTGCGCCCGGAGGCAGGAAAGGTGCCCGCTGATTCCACAGAGAAAGCGACCGTTACACGGGTGTCCTTCCTGTTGTGTTAACATGCACTGTACTATATCCCACAACAACATATATATGTCTTAGCATACTGAGGGCACTTCTGCCCGACCTCAAACCCCTGCCACGCAGTCCAGTTTACAAAGATGTCATCACCTGGGTTCACCAGGGCGGGGGGCAGCGGTGACACACGGTGAATATGGGCACTGACGTGCGCTGTAGTGTGAGACATCCGGGGCGAGGGGAAGAACCACACCGCAAGAAGGTACATTTTTAATATAAAGGTTGTGTCTTTCTCTAAAACAAGGGACGTTGAGTGCACGGCGCAGACCCCTCCTCCGGTGCCAGCTTGGACCAGAGCCCCTAATCCCCTCTCCCTTCACCCCTCTGACGCCCAGAGCGGCCTCCTCTGCTGACTCGGAGATAACTGGGTCCCGGCAGCAGACAGGGCGGCCAGAGAGCAGAGCACTCTCTCCCGGCCTCCCTGCGAGACAAGGCGGCGACATGTGTGCAGTTTGTGTCCCTTGCGCAGACTGTTTGACAGCAGACGTAATCCTCTATGGAGTGACAGGCGAGGCTTGACACCCCAATGACAGCCCAGCTTTCACCTCTGTCCAAACACTCCAGACAGACACACACACAGGCTGACACACACACATTCTGTCTGAGGCACGCACACCAAAAAACACAGACCAGCACACCGCCAATGAGACATCCAGACAAGCGCGCGCGCACACACACACACACACACACACACAGGCGCAGGCGCAGGCAGACACACATCACAAGAGTCGCTAACATGCAGACCAAAAACAAACACACGCCCATGATGACACATGCATACAATTATTACACGCACTCAGGTTTATCACGCATGATTATTTCATAGGCAGAATTATAGCATGCATGCAGGGCTCTATCTTGCACAATATAATCACATATACAATATTTTCATGTATGTATTATCACAGAGAGCGTTATCAAAGACAATATTAGCCATTGTTTGCCTCTTTTGCCCACGTGATTCTAGCCTTCACGTCATAATGAAGGAAGATAGCTCCATGTTGAAGCCCCCGGGCATTAAGGCATGGGCCAGCAAGAGGAGAGAGTTGGTGCCCAAAGGCAGTTCGAGGGGCGAGCAAAGCCTTCATGTGGATGGAGTTCACTTGTCTGTAGATGGCAATGAGTTGTTTATTAATACTCTTCTTGTTTTTGCTACACAACAGCTCTCCCCAGCTCTATAGATGAGATTGGGCTGGTGGGTGGATGGCACCAATGATCAGTTAACCATCGTTGACTGCGGCGGGGTGTAAAACTTCATGGTTGGTCACAGGGAAGGTAAACACCTTGACATCTGACCCAAAAAGGCCAAGCAAATTCCAGATTCAGCTCTAGTTATTTTCCCAGTGTTGCTAGTGGCGCAGCAGTGTGCAGGAGGGTTGGGGTTTCGTCACTACAGCAACTACCCCCAGGCTCTCCACAGGCACTCTTTAACAGTGCGCAGGGGAGGTTCAGAATATTGTACTTGCATCAGGGGACCAAGATAGAGCCCAGTTGCTCAGATCCATCTTATAAAGGGGGCTAGAGGGGATCCCATTTTGGGTTGCTATGGCATGGATTAAGGAACAACTTGCTGGTTGGTCCTAAGTGGCTCTCCTGGTATGGAGGGAGCAGCAGAGTTTGCACCAACCTCACTAACCCTGTCCCATAGCATACAGCACCACAGTTCCCATATTTTGTTAATATACTTCAATTATAGCCCAAATCTATCCACCCCTCTCCCCACATGATGTTCTCTTTCTCCCTCACAAATGTTCAAGGTATCGCTATCTCCACATGCCTAGGGACCCCTTTGTTTTCCAGGCGTTCTCGCTTCCAAGTGTTCTCTCACCCTCTCAAGTGCCCAAACTTGGTAAATCTATCTCCCCATTCCCTGTGTTCTCGTACTATCTGTGTCTCCCAGTGTCTGATATTCCCATAATCCTTTTCCACTGCACACCCTGCCACATAAGTCCACTACACAAATCCATTCCACACCACACAAAATTCCACAACTAAGAATTCCAAAACAAACCTCATAATTCCACTCCACACAACATACATTCAATACACTACAAACCAAAATGCATAACTAAAAGGCATTGTCATTTACAGTGTCAAAAGCTCTAACTCTAAAAAATGCGAGACCTATTGCATTGAAAATGCTTGTCTTTGACATGTGACCACTACTTTGATTTTTCTGATTAAACTAAGATGGTGTTTGGAGTGATTTCATTTTAGGATTAGTGTTTGGGGCTGATATGCTTGGGGCTTGTGGTGTTATATGTTTGTTTAAGAGGAGTACGTTTTATGTGGGGTAGGGCTGCCCTAGGTATTGCTTAAATTGTGCTGGTTAAACACGATGACTCTTCTGTTCCTCATTTTTTGTTTATTCATTTATTCCTTCTCTTTCTTGCCTCTCTCTTTTTTTCTAATCTTGTGATCTTGTTATTGCTTATTGGGATCTTATTTATTATTTGTGTTTATGAGGTACATTGTTGGGTACTTTGTGCATTTTTAAAATTGTTTTTGTGTTATACAAATCACAATAAAGAAATAAAAAAAAACACAAGGTGAGATCAAGTGATAGAAAAGTCACATTACCAGGGGACCCTTGGAAGTTGGGGGCCCTGGGCAATTGCCAACTTTGCCCATGTGTTAAAACATCTCTGCCTCCTCCTATCAGTCAAACTTCTCAAAGTATTCTGGTGTGAAGAACTGACTCACCAATCAGTAGAATCTACAAAGCTTCAGCATTTCACAAAACACTAGCTAGCTAGTACATTTTTTCATTAACTTCTAAGCATTCTATTTTGTCTTCACTTTCTTCATATTCACAATCTGCCACTAACAAATCAGGTCAACGGTCATTGCTGGAGATCTGTGTTCATTCAACTAATAGAATGACCCCACCTTTCAGACAACCTGAAAGAGCAACATGGTCAACTGTACTCCTTTCAGTGTATATGCGAGTGAACACCAAGAAAATCCTAATCTGAAAGGCACTGCAAACATATATTTATCAAGAATAGGCATGGCCATTGATTTAAAACAAAATGGAGGACATTGATTAGTCTGAGAAGGCACGTAAGCTTCTGTCTGAGGTGAGATCAGCTGTTACTCAGCTGTAGCAGAGAAAGTAATCTAATAGGAGGTCAACCCACACCCAGGGGAAGGTGGAAAGGCCCTGTTTCACACTCTGGATGGGCAAATTTAGAGGCATTGCACCACTTCTGTGGTGAGCTGACCTAGTGAGGAATATGCTTGAAGAATAGCAACTGCAATTAAAATACACCAGATACTTACTGGCCCACACGTCCTGCACCCATCATAGTTTAGAGGAGAGAAGCAAGCAGAATTACCTGAATACTGTGCCAGAGGGTCCATAGTGACTTACCTCGGATCTCAGATTCTGTCAGCACCATCCACCTCTACACCAGTAATGCAGAGGAGGCATCACTTGGACTAACTTTAATCCATCTTGAACACATTACTTCTTTCTGCAACACACTGTCAACAATCATTGGCAAAGCCAATAGGTGTGGCCTATGGGCATGGTAATTTGCCAAACAGGATGAGGTGGCCAACAGTCAATGGGATATTAAAAATAAAAAATACAACTTTTTTTCAAAGTGCAATGAAGTGGCCTGAGCTGACTGCATCAAAGGGCTTTGTTTTCCTTAAGACTGTTGGAGTTTGGAGGGGAATAAGCAACTGGAACAACAAGGGTGTGGGAGGGAAAGAAACATTACGGACAGGGTGGGAGGGAAAGAAGCCACACTAAGGGGAGTGGGAGGGCAAAAAGCAACACAGACGGCGGTGGGAGGGGAAGAGGGAAAATGGACAGGGAGGAGGGAGGGAAAGTAGCCATACAGACAAGGGATGAAAGGGAAAGAAGCAACACAGACCTGGGGTGGGAGGGGAAGA
This sequence comes from Calotriton arnoldi, assembly GCA_963921515.1. Classification (NCBI taxonomy): domain Eukaryota; kingdom Metazoa; phylum Chordata; class Amphibia; order Caudata; family Salamandridae; genus Calotriton; species Calotriton arnoldi. Next base: position 221,490 of record CAWUFW010009052.1, on the reverse strand, counting down.
AGCTTGTAAATAAAAAATAGTGCCTCAATTACGGCACCAGATGTGGAAGAAACCTAATCCACATGAAGCAATCAGTACTTGGTCCGTGATCCAGGGGTCTGCGCAACGGAAATTAATGAAATTAGTTGGGGAGAGAGGTATGTGTGGGAACCCTCCCAGACTCGCTTTGGGCCCAAGGACCCCTTCCCTGGTCCTGTGCATTGATGGTGGGCACTGGGACCTCATCCCTGGGGCCCAGAAAATCAAAGATGAGCCAGCGCTAGGCCCAATGAACTAAGGAACAGCTCTCCGCAAACCGTGCCTATGACTGGGAAAGCAGGGGAGGCCCAGCCACGATGCTCCTTCAAGAGGCAGGAGCAGTAGAAACAAATATGGCAACTTCTGCACAACACCAGTGGTGGGGTCAAGGGGATCTTTGGGCTCCCTCTGCAGTCCACATCAACTATTACCTCTTGGAGGTGTCCCTGATTGGACCGGGACACTCAAAAGATTTTAAAAAATGGAAAAAAGACACATGGCGATGCCAAAGTACAGCAGGAGACCCACTCATCAATATTCACAGCTCCCCGCAAGTAGTGCCCCATAATGTCCTGCAGGGCTTATTTTGCATATGAAAGTTCCCAGGAGAGCAGATTCAACATTCACCACCAACATTTATCAGGAAGTGCTTGGGGGATGCAGGAGCGCAGTAGCCCCCCCTTGCTTAACTTTTTAAACATTGACCCTATGTCGCCCTGGTCTTAAAATGCATGACCTGGGTAGAAATTACTTCCTTTTTTAAGCACTCCTTAGGCTTAAACTATTGTTATATAGTCTGGGAGCATGGTGCTCTATAGTGTTATGTTTATTTTTAGTGCTCTATTTACAATATAATGCTGACAGCATTGCAACGATTTATTGATTTTAATGAGGTGGATTCTTGGTGTTTTACATGGTGAACCTACAATAAAGCTAATAGGCTTGACTTTTTCTATGATTGTGATGACTGCTTGACAAAGCCAAGAGGTTTGCCTTATGTTACGGTTGTGGATGGGCTTGCCTTATAGATGGGCGGAGGGTACTGTGATTTTGGGGTCATGACACATTATAGTTCAAATGTGATTAAAGAATATCATCAAAGGTATTAGTAACTGCCTGATTTATTTTATTCATTTATAAAGATTTATAAAGCACACAGCTACCCAACAGGGTTTCCCGGCACTAAGCAGGACAAAACGCAAGCCACAAGTTGTGGATGGGAGCACAGGGGAGTTAAACTTGATTTTAAAGGAAGGTCTTTAATTTTTTGCGAAAGGCTAAGAGCGAGTGACAACCTAAGTTCCAAAGGGAGAGAATTCCACAGGCTGGGGCCAAGCTAGGCGAACGAGCGACCTCTCATACGAGTAAAACGGACTCTGGGAACAGAGAGAGGCTCACTGATCTCAGCTGTTGAGTGGGCACACAAGGTTTGACCAGACTTTGTATGTAGGGGGGCACCCAGCCATGTTTGGCCCTAAACATGTGACATAAGGCCTGAAACTCAACACGCTTGTTCACCCTAAGCCAATGGAATTGATGGTGCAAAGGTGAGGATGAGGCATGACGAGGCAGCCAAAAACGAAGGCTCACAGCTGCGTTTTGTATAAGCTGTAAGCGATGGACGGAGGATTTATCAGCGCCCAGGTACAAAACGTTGCCATAATCGAGTCTGGATATTACCAGAGCCTGCATTACCGTTCTCTGAGCAGCTGGAGGAATTAACCAGAGGCTTTTTTTTAGCCACTTGAGTACCGCAAAGCAGGGGGAAACAGCCTTTACAACGGAAGCTTTACAACGCATGCCATTACAACGCATGTCGTTACAACACGAATGGCTTGTTGCAGGGGTAGAAGGTGTTGGAGTTAACTCCAACACCTTCCCTACTGTTGCACACACTGGAGTTGGAATAGTAAATTATACTATTCCAACTTCCAGCGCACCCCGCCTGCAAGTCGGGGTAAAAGGTATGCGTTGTAACGGCATGCGTTGTAATGGCATGCGTTGTAACGTCTTACAACCAAAGCAGGTCACGGTGAGCACAGACACCTGGGCTTTAAGGGAAAGGTTGTTATTGATAGTAAAGCCCAGATTTTTTACTTTAGGGACTGGAGCAGGAAGAGGTCCCAGAGAATTAGGCCAATGGGTAATTCCCCAGAGTTCTGGATTGTTTCCCAGAATGAGAACCTCAGTTTTAGAGCCGTTCAGCTTCAAGGTGTTGCTGGACATCCACTGAAAGATCTTGCTCAGTCCAAGCTGGAGCAGGGAGGGGTCCTGATGTTGAGCGGCCGAAAGAAAAAAGATAATCTGAGTATCATCCGCGTAGGAAAAAATGGTCAGTCCTGACTTCTCCGCAACATCCGCCAAAGGACGAACGTAAAGATTGAAGAGCAAAGGGCTGATGTGTATATTTGTAAATTAATGCACAGTATTTAGAGGTGTGTGTGTAATGAATGTACTTTTCCTTTATCAAAGAAAAAGCACTGACAGGGCTATCATGTATTGAGTGTTATTACTGCATGCCAGTGAATGGTGATTACTAGCCCACATCACCTCCACTGAGCAGGCCTCGGACTGCTCTACTTCGCTACCCTTAGAGAGTCAAGTACTAAAATGGGGTGCTTGGATCCTAGTAAGGAGAAATTGTGGACCCATTAATTACATAGTCATTACATCCTGCCCAAATAACACCCAATTTCTTACACGTAGGAAGAGACATTTTAATGCTGTGTACTAACTAGTGATTGGAGAACATCTAAGGGCCAGTTCTGGCAGAATTCCTAGCTGTTAGAAATGGCCCTTTTTGCAGGGTTACCCCAAACGTTTTGCCTTCCTCCTCCTCCTCTTTTTCTGACATTGTTTTTGTTGGCTCTAGGACTCTGGGCACTTTACCCCTACCTACCAGTGCTAAAGTGCATATGCTTTGTACTCAAAATACGGAAACATTGGCTTATCCATAATTGGCATATTTAATTTACTTTGAAGTCTCTAGTAGAGTGCACTATATGTTCCCAGGGCCTGGTAATTATATGACACTAGTGGGCCTGCAGCACTGATTGTGCCACACACTTAAGGAGCCCTTTAAACATGGCTCAGGCCTGCCATTGCAGAGCCTGTGTGTGCAGTTTTAAACTTCCATTTCGACCTGGCAAGTTGACCTACATGTACGTCACCCCTAAGGTAGGCTCTAGGTAGCCCCATGTGCAGGTTGCAGCATATTTTAAAAGTAGGACATGTACTTTTAAGTTTTAGATGTTCTGGTAGTGAAATACTCTTAAAGTCATTTTCAAATACTGCAAGGAATATCTCTCCCATAGGTTAAAATTGGGATTACCTTAAACATCCTAGTGTACCTTAAACATCAAGTGTAATTGAGGCCAGATAGAAATTTGGAGTTTGGTGTCTCTGGACTCACAATTTAAAATCACAACTTATGGTGAAGTTGGATTTTAAAATGTAAGTCTGAAAATGCCACTTTTATAAAGTTGGCTTTTTCTTACTGTATCTATTCTGTGCCTATGCCTGTCTCTGATACACATCTGATTTGGGTGACAGCTGGGCTTTGTGCATTCCCTCTTGACAGTCACTCAAATGGAGAAGGGGTGTAACCTTTGCATCCTGATGGCCCATCATCTGACTGATGGGCCATTCTGAGGTAGATTGGGAGGGAGGAGCTGATGCTTACACCTAAATAGTGCTGATCCGGTCCTCACACAGAGAGCTGCATACCCCCCTGTAGTGAGTCTGGAGCCAGGGCAGGAAAGGCAGGGACCTTGTGTTCTTCAAAGGCCTTTTTGATGTTTATCTCACTTTAAAGGTACATTTGGATATAAGTACTGGACCCCTGACACCACCAAATGAGAACTTTGCTGGAACCATAGACATTCTGCCTGAAAGAAGAGCTGCTGTATTATAGGAGGGGCTGCCACTTTCCTGACTGCATTGCTGTGTTGGCCTGCTGCCTGCTGATTGCTGTGCTGTTGGAGGGACTGCCACTTTGCTACCTGCTCTGCTGTGTTATCCTGCTTTCTGCTGTGTCATGCCTGTGAGTTAGAGGGACTAGACCTACTCTCTACATCCTTAACCCCAATATTCTCCAAGGGCTTGCTGTCTTGCCTGCCTCCTGTTTTCTGAAGTCTCAGGAACACAAACACTTCTTGCAACTCTGCTGGTGCCGCTGGACTCTGCAATCTGTGAGTCCCACCCTTGCCTGAGGTGCCCCTCCAGTCTTGGCCTCAGAAGTGGGTTCTGTAGCTGTTTTCTTCAAAAATCAATGCAGTGGCCCCTTTACGCCATTCAGAACCAATGCATTGTCTGCCGATGCAGTGCCAATTCAATGAAAATGTGGGTCCCAACTGCGAAGTTCAACGGTGACGGAGCACTGATGCTTCAACACAGTCTGCCAGGCTCGACGATGACGCAGCACTGATTCTTTGACACCGTCTGCAAGGTTCTACTCCGACGCATTGACCCAATTGCGTAGAAAAGACTGACGCATCGTGCCCTCGACGTTAACGCGTTGCTCCATACAATGTACGTTTTCAGCAGACCCTGCGTAGGTTATGAAGCCGGCCTGCCCTCCATCACGGTCGGCCTGAACTTTGGATTTGTACTAGTCCCTCTTGACCTCAAGTAACCTTTTGACCTCTAGTGACTTCTATACATTGTTTTTGCATTTAATCTTTAAAAATTCATATCTCGACTTCTACTTATTGGAATTTTTGTTGTTTTGGTCTTGTTTTACTCAGATAAATGTTCTCTTTTACTAAACTGGTGTGAAGTCTTTTTGTGGTGTTTTCACTGCGTTACTGTAATTAAAGTGTGCACAAATACTTTACACATTGCCTCTTAAGTTAAGCCTGACTACTCTGTGCCAAACTACCAGAGAGTGAGCACAGGTTAATTTAAGTTGTGTATCTGACATACCCTGACTAGGATTGTGGATCCTGGTTGGGCAGGGTGTATACTCTGCCAGCCAGAAACCTCAATTTCTAACACCAGCAAAAGCCCTTTCTCATTATGCTTCCTGTTTCACCGAACAGCCTTGAAATAAATAGCAGAGGCCAGGCTCACCTCTAAGGTATTCTTAGTCTCCTTTTGGATCAACCCGATGGAAATGAGGGACCACTTCCTTTTCATGATCTGAAACAGCTTTCACTCCTGCTGCGGGCAGGGAGAAAGGTCTGAGGGACATCTATGGATGAAAGGCTTCTGTCACTTGAGTCACCACTTGGGATCGTCATGTGAAAAGTAAAGACTGTTGCTTTGGCACTTTTTCATGCCTTCTGATCCTGTCCCCCCACTGTATCTCATTTCAGCCAAGTGATCAGTTTTTATACTAAAACAGTCTTCTCTGGCTTTGAAATGTCTTAATTGTCATCTGGCAACAAAAACATCATGCCTAGTTGGAAATTTAACTGCCGTCACTGGAGGAAGTAAGGCCAGTAGAAGTGATTTAATTCTGTCTGGCTATCAGGAAGCACAAAATGTATTTTTATGTTATTTTTCCTCTACAGCTATCAAAAATCTACTTTCACCACTGAATTAGAACTTTAAACAAGTTTTTATGATATCCCAAGCACATTTATGGATATAGACAATGATTTACAGTTAAGCCTTCTGATAGCATTTTCTACACAGTGACAAACAGCTTTTGGTGAGAAAGTGGATTCACCCATATCTGTGCCTTAATACATATATATTTACTATGAAATTGCTAATGTTCTTGCATGCCTTAAAGTGTGTTGTTGTATTTTATTAATCATTTTCTATGTCATTTTATATCAGCTTGAAGACTGCCAAAATCTTAGTATTCCTGCACAATTACACATATTTTTTAACTACAAAGTGGCCTTCTAACTCCATGTTGTACAATTACACATTTACTCAAGTGCGTTAGTAAAGCATATACTGTTAATTAAGTGATCTACAGACTGCAAACTTGATATCTGGATAATATTTGTAAAAATTGTATATTATGGATACTATGATCACTAATATACATACCACAATTAAATACATTACTCTGCACTCCTGAAACAGTTGACAAACTTCGAAGAAAGTTCTTTAATAACTAAATTTTGAAAATCTTTTAGTAAATGGGCTTAATGGAGGAATTTTAACATGTTTCATGTTTTTTTCCTGAGATTGAATAACCCTATCGCAGCTGCTCTTTGTAGTTTGTACACCAAACTGATTTCTAACCATATAGACTAATACACCTTGGCATACATTCATTCAATCAATCAATCAATCAATTTATCAATCAATCAATCAATCAATCAATCAAACAGCATTTGTAAAGTGCAACACTGTCAGTCCTGGGTGCTGTGTCTCCGTTGAAGAGCCAGGTCTTGAGTCTTTTCCTGATGTCTGCCAGCGAGGGGGCCGTATGGAGCTGGGGGGGGGGTCGTTCCAGGTCTTGGCAGCATTGTAGGAGAAGGAGTGGCCACCGCTGTGGCTGCGACCGATGCGGGTGGTGTGTGTGAGGGCGAATAAAGAGGAGCGCAAGTTGGTGGATGTTGGTGAATGGTTGAGGTAGGCAGGTCCTAGGTCATGGAGGGCTTTGTAGTCGTGCGTCAGAATCTTGACCTGGCATCTTTTCTGGATGGGGAGCCAGTGAAGGTCTCTCAGGTGGGGGTAAATGCAAGTTCATTTGGGGAGGTCCAGGATGAGTCTAGCTGCAGCATTCTGTATGGTATGGAGTCTTGTGAGGAGCTGAGTGGAAATCCTGGCATAGAGGGCATTAGCATAGTCGAGGCGGCTGTTGGTTGGGATCCACCTGAATATTCTGCAGAGCATGTGAAGTGTGTGGAAGCAGGAGGAGGGGACTGTGATGACTAGTCATTTCATGGTTTGTTGGCGGTCGAGGATGATGCAGAAGTTGCGTGCATGGTTGGTCGGTGTGGGCTTAGGTCCGAGTTCTGCAGGCTGCCGGCTGTGGTCCCATGTAGAGGTGTTCTTCTCGAAGATCAGTACTTCAGTTTTGTCAGAGTTGAGTTGGAGGCGTTTGTCTCTCATCCATTTGACTACGTTGGTCATGGTGTTGGAGAAGTTATTTTGTGGTTGGAGCGGTCCTCGGTGAGCGAGAGGATCAGTTGAGTGTCGTCTGCGTAGGAGATTATGTTGAGTCTGTGGGATATGATGATGTTTTGGAGGGGTTCATGTAGATGTTGAACAGGGTGGGGCTGAGGAATGATCCTTCAACAGTATAAGGGCTCCTCTTGGGATCTTTCCCATGTATTCCCTTTTCCAATTTTTCATTTGTAAATGGACCAGGGGTAATCATCTTCACAAAGAGTTGCTGTAGTACTAGGCAGCGGCTGCCCGTGCAGGTAAGAGCGATGGGGCCGGGTGGGGGATATTTCAACAGATGATGAGGAAAAAATAATTATTTATTTAATTTTCCCTCGTGGTCGTCTGTCGAATCCCCCCCAACCTGGCCCCACCACCCCACCGCTCTTACCTGCATGGGCCGCTGCTGGAACTAGGCTAACCTTGGACTTTCTTCCCTGCTTACTTGAATGATTACATGATCATTGCTTCAGTTGGAGCTCCGTCACAATAAGTCTTGCTAGGCAGGATTTGAAAGGTGTAAGACATGTGATTATTGGTTGAGGGAGGTGGAAGCCCTACTCAGGCAACAACCACAATTATTGTCATGATGGACCACAAAAGTCACTAAATTAACCGGTGCTTAACCCTCTGGTAGCTTTGCACAAAACCAGCCAGGCTTAACTTAGAGGTATTAAGTAAAGTATTTATGCAGCACTCAACCAGTAATAAAGTGAAAACACAACACAAGAAACCCCCCAGAAAAATCTAGAAAAAAATAGGGTACTCATCAATAAATAAAATGATACTAGAACAACAAAAATCCAATCAGGAGAATCAGAGTTCTTGGTTTTTAAAGTTTTTAGTAAAAATAGCACCAAAAGCACAAAGTGCAAACTGTGGTAATGTGGTCGAGCTGGACTGGGACAAGGTCACAAGTTCAGGTGATCATGATGGAGCACCGGCCTGATACAGGCACCAGGTTTGTCCAGCTGAGAGTTGTAACTTATGTCCTTGATTGGAGGCTTCGTATCACTCAGCGTCGGTTCCGATCAGTCCTGCTTTGAGTTGCGTCATCAGTTTTGATCAGGAGCTGTAAGGGTTGCAGTGTGAGGTCCTGCTTTGAGTTGCATTGCACTGCTTGGGATCCGATCAGGAGCTGCTAGGGCTGCAATGCAAGGTCCTTCATCGAGTTGCATCTCGCTGCGTCAGTTCCGATGAGGCTGCCAATCAGAAGCTGTGTGGGGCTGCAACACAGATCCTGCATCAAGCTGTGTCATGCTGTATTGGATTTGATGGGACCCACAATTACACAGGGAGGAGTACACTGTGATGCCTGCCAAAGGTCAGGACCTGGGGGGGGCACCTCTTGGGGATCAGGGCTCACTCCAGGCAGACACAAGCAGCAGGGCTTAGGCAAGTCCAGTTGCAGGTCCAGGCAAGTCTAGAGCCGAAGGTCAGCTGGGCAGTAGCAGGGAGGCCTCTAAAGCTTGATGTGTCCCTGTAGATCAGCCACAGGAGGTCAGCCAACTGACCCTTGGAGTCACTCTGGTTAGCCTGGAATGAAGCCAATCAGACTCTGTGTGCATTCTCAGACAGCAAGGCAGTTCTTCTTGCAGCAGGGCAGTCCTTCTGTAACTTCCACAGATCCAGGAGTGTTCTGAAGAGTGGCTCTGGAGGTCCATTATTTATTCCTGGCGCCCAATCTTAGTGTGTGTGGGACTCCCTGTCCTACCCCCACATCTGGTTCTGAAACGTTCTTCCCCTTCCCCTGTCAAGGCTCCACATTGCCTGGGGGTGACAAAAGGCAGGCAGGCCTGGTTTCAGACTCTTTTGTGCCTGCAGGAGGCAAAGCCCCGCTTTGAAGTGTAACTGGGCTGGGTACAGCCCCTCCCAGTCATCCTGTGAGGATGGGCCATCCTGTTCACACCTAAGCCCCTTTTGTGTCACTGTCTGGAAGAAATACACAATCCCCAGCAGCAGAGCCATTCACAGTTATGTGACTCAGGACACTGACACAAGGCACAAAATGTTGAGATGAGAAAATGGCAACTTTCTAAAAGTGGCATTTTTAGAATTGTGACTTCTAATGCTTTTATAATGTGATTAATAAAAAATCTTTCCAATATAAGATAAAAACATTGCTGCATAAAATCATTAAAAACCAAGAAGTAACTTTAAAAAGAGACCAAATGAGTCAGATATTAAAGTGCAAAGCTAGAGTCTGAGTTACTTAGAGGGAGCAGAATATTAGCAATATTGGGTAAGTGCGAACAGTGTCATAGAAAAACGGAAAAAAACAGTGCAACATCTTTGATCTACTGGGGTGCCAATCTGGCTCTATCACTAGGCAGTTGCGTCTTCTAGACTCTGTCTCATAATATTGATGTATTTGCCAAAGTTCGCCAGTTCCATCGGCTCCGTGATAGTGAACACCTAATTTGTGCCCTCATTGCATGTTCGGGTGCCGTGGGCAATGAAGAGTGGTTTTAACAATCTACGGCGTGGTGTCAAAAGTGCGGGGCAGCAACATAACAGGTGATTAAAAGATTCATATTTGTAGTTGCAGAGCCTACAGTTCTTGATTTTCACCAGAGATTGCCATCTTGGATTTAATTCCTTGATTTGTAGGCCCATTTGCCTGGTGGGCAGGATTTGCTTTAAGCATCCGATTGGGCGCTGACATATAACTGTGCCACAGCTTGCAGAACTCATGAGTTTTTAAGCTTGTCCATGTTGCTTGCCTTGGATAGCATTTTTTGATCATTTTTTCAGGACATGTTTGAGCATGAGGGATGAGAGCTGTGGGCTGTATAGCACATCTTGGTCAATTTGCAGGGTGTTGACTGAGCGTTGTAGTTTTTGTGACCACTTGTTCCAACTTTGGGCAAAAATGGGTTAGAGGGCTGCTTTCATTGTATTGCCCTGTGACTTAATTCTTCTATGGTAGTAAGGCCATGTTTGAGACACCAATCCAAATTCCAGCCTTATCAAGCAGCTCTGAAGATACAAAGGAAGACTGAAAATCCTTTTGTAAGCCTTAGCTTGATATTTTTCCAGGATACGCACTAACTGATCCAGGTAGGCTTCTTGACAGTAAGTAATCATTGGTAACAAAGTGGCTGGAAGTACCCGTCTTATTGGGCCAATTAACAGGCTTTCCAAAGAGTTATTCAGTTTGCACAGACTGATAATAGTTACCTCAGCTTTTGTGGTGGCATGTCTCAGTTGCTTTTTATGCCCACCTTTAGTGGTGAACCATACACCCAGCTAGTTGTAGGAGTCAGCATTTCCGATTTGAAGTGCTCCCAGACTCCACCTGTAGTTAGTTTTTTTAACTGGGGGCTTATTTACAAGCCCCTTGTGCCGCCGGTACGTCACTTGTTTCCATAAAAAATGTGATGCACCGGTGGCACAAGTGGCTTGTAAATAAACCCCTGGGTGTCCAAAGACAAGACTTTAGGTCTTGGAGCCATTTGCTGCCATTTTGTTAGCACATTATAGTTGTGCAATGCATTCAGAACTCTCTCTATTCTAGAGTGGTCCAAGAGGACGATTTCATCAGCGTATTGCAGTACTGCCGTCTTGGTTCTACCAATCTTCAGAGGGATAAGGTTAGCATGTTTCAACGCAGCACCCATGTTGGCAGTGAAGAGGTTAATTAAAAGGGGTGTGAGAACACAGCGTTGCTTGAGGCCGTTGTCATTCATAATCTTCCTAGAGAGAGTCATAACTTAACTCTGACCCAGGTGGAGGTTTATAGGGATATAATAGCTAGGAGGAAGGTGTTCAGGATACCCCGTTCTCTGAACTTCATCCATAGACGGTTCCTGTTTTACCGGTCAAAGGCAGCTGAGTAATCCACAAAACATGCAAACAGTGGGAGTTGCTTTTTACTCTTTACCGTGTGAGGCAGATAGGAAAGGGCCACAATATTATCCTTTGTGAAAGAATTTGCTCTAAAACTTGCTTGCACAAATGGGATTATGCCGTTAGCTCCTGCCCAGCATTCCAGTTCTTTCAATAAGGTAGACGCATAGGCCTTTGCTTCAATGTCCCGGAGGGCAATAAGGCGGTAGTTGGACGGGGCCGCCCAGCCACCCTTCTTATGAATAGGATTTAGGATAGATCCCCTCCAGGTCTCTGGAACCTGCACAGTTAATTGACAGGTTTGGTAGAGAGGAAACAGTATAGCAGACCACAGAACAAGATCCCCTTTAAAGACCACTGCATGCATGTCGTTTGGGACAGGTGCCCCAGTAGCCCTGACCTTCTTCAAAATTCTGGAAATATCGGGCCCGAAAGCTGAGACTCCTGACGCGGGATTACAGGGCAGTCATTTTGAGTCTCTTGGTCCTCGGCTGATGTGTTCGCGGTGGCATATGTTTCGTACATGAATAATCCATTTGAATTCAGCAACAATGTTGACTCTTGTTTTTGCAGAACTTGCTTTGTTCTTGAGATACCTCCACAGGCCCACCTGACCCGCAATTGTGATCTAAAATCCGACTCTAGCATTAAAGAGGTCTTTAAATTACAAATCATTTGAGCATAAACACCATCTCTCTATCTGCTTCCAATCCAAAGTTATCACTTATTAATTGTAATAGGTAACCCAGTGTTAGTCAATGGGACAAATCGGCCTTACTGCTGTGGAAAATGACATTAGAGGTTTTTCCCTGCCAGGACATGTGACTTAAAGGTATCAAAAAGGAAGGTTTAGGCCAGAGTCACCTTCAAGATGCTCACCCACGCACACAAGGCCCTCCACGACACCGGACCAGCGTACCTGAACAGCCGACTCAATTTCCACGCACCCCAAAGGACCCTACGATCAGCCCAGCTCTCCTACGCCGTGGTCCCCCGCACCAGAAAGACCAGATCGGGAGGCTGCTCCTTCTCCTTCCTCGTGGCCAGAGCCTGGAACGCCCTTCCGCTCCACCTCCGACAGACAACATCGCTTCCCATCTTCGCAAGAAACCTCAAAACCTGGTTCTTCGACAGACCCCCTCCTTGATGGACTGGAACCTGCAACCCCCCCACCCCCACCCCCAGCGCCTTGAGACCCTTACGGGTGAGTAGTCGCGCTTAACAAACGACTGATTGATTGATTGATAGCAAAAGGATAATTTTGTCCGGTCGAAATGTCAGTTTAAAACTGCACCACAAGCTGCAGTGGCAGGCCTGAGACATGTTTTAAAAGGCTACTTTAATGAATGGCACACTGAGTGCTGCAGCCCCACTTGGAGCATTTAATCTACAGGCCCTTGATACATGTAGAACCATTTAATAGGGGCTTACAAGTAAATTAAATGTGCCAATTAGGTGTAGTCCAATTTTACTATGTTTGAAGGAGTGGGTACAAGCATGTTAGCACTGGTTAGCAGTGGTAAAGTGCACAGAGTCCTAATGCCATCGAAAACAAATTCAGCAAAGCATGAGGAGTTAAGGCAAAAGTTTCAGGGAATACCCAGTCTAACAAAAGGCCATTAAGTTAATAGCAGCCATTTGACCACCAATTAGTCTCATAACTAATATTGAGGTTATCTTGAACTTTGCTATCAAAGATAACTCCAACAGGAGTAACAAAAGCCAACTGTACATTCTTTCCGTTTTTTATGACTTATAGTAAATTAAATAATGTACTTGTTTAGGCCTGATAGTAGGTGATATCCTCTTGACTGGGAAAAATGGAGTGGATGCAAAGAGATTGAGAAGCAGATAATGACAGAATTTCAGGCCCATCATGCATTATTGTTGTGATGGTTCTAATATAAGATATACAGAGTGGCTTGAGTGCAAAATAATCTAATTAGCACTCCATTTGATCTCCTTGATAATTTTGCCTTTCTACTTGGCATGATCTTTGTGTGACCACTCTTGAAGCACCTTGACAGGAATTGCCAAACTGTTGATGGGGGACAAAAAGACATTTCATGCTATAGAGATGCGCTCCATAAACCTTTAAATCAAGGTAGCTTGTGCGCTGTCACAAGCGTTGCTTAGATTCACTGAATCTAAGCATGATGGTATGCTTGGCCTTCACTTGGTTACCCTGCCTCCTGAAATACTGTGTCCAACAGGTCTTCTGTCCAGCAAATGGACACACTTTCCATTTAATTTTTTTTGTTCTTTTTATAATCAGATGTTTATATTGCTGTGCTCTGATGGCTCAGTTTTGTCTGGTTATTCGTATATTGGCAGATGGGACCCCTTCCTCCTCAACAGACACTAACTTCGGGAAATTCTCATGACACAATAGCTCTAGCTGGATTTAGGGTCAGAGGCGTAGTTAAACCACCCGCTATACCAGCTTAAGAGAGGGTGATAGAGGAGAAGATTAGATTGTTTTATGGCCCTTCTTAACTTATCTCTGCTCGCAGGTCATCACAAGTTAGGAGAAACGAATACCTTCCGCAAGAATAAACAACAATAACACAGCTGCGTGGTGGGGACCAAAATAAAACTTAAAGGTGGCCTAAAACGGTGACAGAGAGAAAGAAAAATTATTAAAATGGCACAGAAAAAGTGAGTTAGAGGCAAATGGAGTGAGACAGCTTAAAGGAAAGAACACAAATAACGATGAAAGGAAAAAGAAGCATGAAGTAAAGAGGGCACAAATAAACAAGGGAAATAAGGAAAATATGTAAAAGAAGAAAAAGGAAAGGAGGAAAGAAAGAAGGATGGAAAAAGAAAAGGCAGGAACAACAAAATATATAAGAAAAATTGAAGGAGAGGAAGAAGGAAAGCAGAAAAATATATTGAAATAACAAAGAAGAAATGTGAGATGAAAGGATGAGCAACTGAAGGAAAGAAGAGAAAAAGAAATAACAAATGGAAGGAATATAAAAAGAAAATAGGTGCGAAGGAACGACATGAGCATGATAAGAATAAAGGGATATGAAGAAGGGTAGAAAGCTAGGAAAAGGTCAGCTGGAATGAGAGAGGAATAGATGGAAGGACAGAAAGATGGAAAGACATAAAGAAATATGCATAAAAACAAAGGAAAGATGATGGCTAGAAGGAAGGGAAGACGCATGAAAGGAAAGGAAAAGATGGAAAGGATGAATGAGAAAAATAAGCCAGTACTGTAAAGTGTAATTTTTGGCCATATTCCTTTACAATCTTTCTGTAATATTTAACATTTTGCACTATTTTCCACAAATCTTCCTCAGTGTTACAATTCCCATGGCACTTCATAATAAGGGCAGGAATCACTCACTTTACTCGTATATTCATTGCTATATATGGGTCGAAGTGGGGGGTATTTTATTTTTCTGGCTACTCCCTTGTTTAGGGTGTCCAATTTTTCAACTTGCTGCATATTATTCTGTCATGTGATTTTTATAAAGCCTTCAGCCCCTGGTCGGCCACTTCCTTTTCAGAGTCATATGGCTAAAATGTAGTTAATTTCACTCCAGCAAGACCAACAATTCAGAGGTATTGGACTACTGAGAAAACCTCCATTGTCCTTTATGAGAGCCCATCTCTTCCTTTAAAGTACTCTTTATATAAAACATGATCAAAAGTATTGAATCTTTTATCTTTTGTCTCCCTATTGAAGTGATTATCATATTGAAAATATGTTGAGTTGCTCAAAACATACCCTGACAACTTACTAAACATACTTGGTGAACTTTGTGACTTCAGGAATAAAACCTCTCTTGAATTGTCTCTACTGGAGCGTAAACCTTCAGTTTAGAGTTATATAGAGCAATTTAATGCATTCTGGAAGTTGTAGTGTTGAATCACCTCATTTAAAATATACAGACAAAGCTAATCTTTATATTTATTATTATAGTCGTATATAGGGCGAATGAGGTCCATAGTGCAACACAGCGCTTGCCAAAGGACCGTCAGTAAACAGGAGCTGGAGTGTACATTGCAGTATATAACAAAAGATAGAGAAGCAATCAAGAATGTCAAAGGCTTTGAAAAGAATGTAAAATTTTTAGCACTGGATATCTTGGAATTTTCAATGAAAATATAGGCCCAGATTTAGTAACACTCTGCACCGGTTTGCAGTACAAAAGTGATGCAAACCGTCTCAATATGTTGTACTGGGATTTACTTTAAGTGGCCCTAAAGTAACGCAGAGTAGCATTACCGGCTATTTTGTGTCAATGGGTCATACCATGGGTGGTACTTGGGTGTTCCCATGCAACTACCCATGGTTTTGGATGCACGCCCTGTCTAATAAAAAGGTATACAGGGCTCTGCGCCAAAATGTACTCCTTCTCAATGCAGCCGTAAAATTGGAGAAAAGTTTCCTTTTCTCCTACGTTTTCCAACTTGGCATGTGTGCTGTATTGTACAGCACACATACAAACTTGAAAATGTTTAAACTATGTCTAAGCACAGTATGTTGCACTACAAGTGTACCTTTCCAGTATAAAACCTATGCCTGGACATCATGCACACTTCCTTACACTATGGTGCAAGGGTGTGTACATGGCACAGGCAGCCTAATGTGTGCCATCACAAGGGGAGAGTGATGCAGTGCTATATATTAGTACATGTGGTGCTATTCTGCTCTCGTCCTTTCATGCCACTCAGTGTAGTAACTTTGGTTGCTACACTGCGTTGCATGAAAAATTAGTAAATTTGGCTCAAGGTTCCTAGAAGGTCAATGCCCTTGGAAGAAATATTGAAATAATAAATAAAATTAATTTTAAGTTCTTATATAACAGGTCAAACAAGAGTGTGGTCCTGATGGTTGGAAGGTACAGGTTTACATTGCACTCTAGGGAATGATTGTTTCAGTGTTCTTGAATTTTCGAGAGGGGGTCTCAAGTACGAGGGAGTCGGAACTCCTCACGCAGCGGAAGAGTCCAGGTAGGGCAGTTTATGAGATAGGAAGTTGGGTATTTCTGTACATAGAATTTTGTGAACGATTCATACGGTCCTGAATACACTACTGGCCTTTAAATTTAGCCAATTCAGATAGATTAATATTGGGGAGATATGGTCCGATATTCAGGAACCTGAAACGGGTTAAGCAGCAGCATATAAAGCAGCTTTAACAGAAGTGAAGAGTATTTATGGTATGCTGGATAGTAAGGAGTTGTTGTAGTTCAGCCTCGATAGAACTAGAGATTGAACTACTATCTTTAAGTCATCACTGCGTAAGAGAGACTTGATTCTTCTAAGTACTCTTGTTGGGTAATAGACATCTTTGTCTAAGGAATTTATGGGCACATATAAATCCAAGTACTTGTTGAAGATAAAATCCAATGATTTGGCATTTTATAAAATGATGGGCGTGCAGTCCAGAATTTTGGCGGCATATAGCCATGTTTGGACTGAAGACTTACCTTTAGACAGAAAGAGTAGGAAGAATTCAGTTTTTGGGGGTTATGTTTCAGATGGTGCTGGGACATCTATGACTGCAGATCATCCTCGGATTCTCATATAGAGTTCTGTACTGTTAGCGTAGAGGTGGAAGGCGATGTTGGATTGTCTCAGAATGAGGAGAGAGGCTCCATGTACATGTTAATGAGAGTCAGTAAAAGGATGGAACCTTGAGGTAGACTGTGCATGAGAAATGAAGGGTAAGAAAAATAGTTGGATAGTTAAATCTGTTCGAAGCAATTCGTGAGATAGAACGCAAACCACTGGAGGACTGTGCCATTGACTCTCAAAAGCTCTTTAAAGATTGTTAGTAGGGATTCATTCTTACTGTGTTGAATGCTGCTGACAGATCCAGAAGAATGAGAAGACACAAACAACCATCATCTACAATGCATGGAGTCCCATTCACCATTCTGAAGCATGGCTATCTCAGTAATTCTTATAGACCTTAAGCTTGAATGGAAGTCTTCAATTGGGTTATTTGCTTCAATTTAGTTAATGAGCTGTTTCACAACAACCTGTCAAGATCGTTTGCCAAAAAAAGAAAGTGTGACAATACTCTGAAGATGTTTAGGACTTCAGGGTCTGCATTAACATTTATAAGGAGTAGGGTCAGGTGACCAGGTCTAACGCAATGGAGGACTGACCCTTGGCAAAGTGAGGAGCTGATCACCAAGGAGTGAGAAATGGCTCTGATGACCTTTGCTGGAAAAAGATCAGCAAACTTAGTGGCAGGTTTAAGGTTTTAATAGTATTCATGAAGTCAGTTTTCGTAATCACTTTGCAGATATACTATTTTCGGTGAATTTGAGCGTTAGTGCCCGAATGAAGACACGAGCTATAGAGAATACAAGAAAGAGCTTGATTTTTTGTATTTTCTCTCTGAAGCATTAAGATAACCTCTCACAATTGTCAATGTTGTGTGAGGGTGGGGGTAGTAGATGTTTGACAATTTCAAAAAGCTTCCTGCATCAATTCTTTGCTGCTGAGATCTAACTTTAGAAGAAATTGCCTTAGCCTCAAAGATGAGTGTTTTGGACTGTTTAGGCCCTATTCACAAAGGTGCCTTTGCATGTTCAGATCTCCTTATGTGTAGATCTACACCTACACCTAAGTTTTAATCTCAGTTTTTATGGAATTCATCATTTCCATTTGTATATTTGGCTTAGATGAAGATTTATAAATCTCTATCCTCTCAAATGAGATGGTGGAGACTTCTAGAACTTGCTTTATGAGAGTAAAGTTACTATTAATAACTGTCTGTCTGTTTGAGGAGATGTCCACCACAGGGGTGGAGATTCACTATATAAACTAATTGGGTTTTTAAGAATATTAATAAAAAAGAATATTATTTTCAATAAAAACATGTAAAACACATTACCATAACTCCTAGGGACACAGAATATATTTATGTGTACATGCAAAGCACTGTGCATACTAAGCAATCTATTGTAACAATAATCACACATGTGAAGATTTTGCAGATCAGCTGCAACAACTACCGCCATTAAAAGAACCTAGCAACATGCCACTCTGAAAAGAGGCAAGTTATATTTGAGGGTATTTTTGCAGACATATGCTTGGCGGGTTATACCTTTCAAACAATGAGTGCTAGTATTTTTATAAGCATCTCTACATGACATATAAGTCATAATATGGGTTCACTTTTTTGTTTCACAAGAATCAGCCATCCAAAATATGAGAAAATAAGAATCTTGTTTATATGAGTCATATGTGGGATATCCACTAGCCTAATATGCTAGTGCCAGCCTACCCTCTACTTCACTCAACATAATATTCATACAGCCAAGAACACTTTGCATCCCAACATAAAATACACTGATGAACAGCATTTGTTTCAGTCTTAAGAGCAAATTCGATGAATGACACCACTTCAATGCCCACCCTTTGCTTTAATTACAACTATGCATCCACACAAATCTATACAATGATTCCATACAAAATGCTCCTCATTGTGCCTTTTGCCCCCTAATTTCAACCACTGCATGCATGTGCATCTGATATGTATCATTATTGCTGTATTGTAGATTAGTGTGGGTTCATATGGACTCCTCAAAATAACTTTCAATGATAGAGCAATTGTACAAAATGTGGGTGAGAGTCTGAAGAAGGGGAGGAGGAAAGGTTCACATAATGATTTCTGCATCAATTCAAATAATTTATGTTTCTTAGCTACTTAGAAATGTAGCAAGTTTGAGGAAATGTATCTTGTAAGTAGTAACAGTTTTGTGCAACCTGTAACTAAGGGGTCTATTCACAAAGGTAAATGTACACATGAGTAAATCTAAATGTGTAAATGTACTGTTACACATTGCTACATTTGGCTATTCACCATTTATGAGTGTAAAATTCTTACAAAGTGTAGACTTACATTTCAGTTTAGAGAGTTGAGTCTATAAAAACGTAAAATACAACCATATTTTGCATTCCACACACTTGGTGGAAACCTCTGCAATTGGAGCAGAAAACTTCACAAAGACCTCTGGGTGTGGGAGAGAGACCTCTTGAAGGAAGGAGATATGAGCATTATAAACACCTGAGCCAAATCATACACACCTGACATCAATTCCCTTTAAACAACATAAATATTGCCCACACCATAGGACTTGTTTTTTCCTATTCATCTTTCAAAACCCGCAGCTACCAAATTCTGCCTAAAAAATGCAGACCTCGCTTCTCAAAATGAAAACAAATTTCTCTGAGGAAGAAACAGCACTTGTAGTTAAATGTGTGGTAAAATATTTCATCCTTAGTTGAAGTACCAAGTTAGCTTTATTGCAGGAGGTGATAGACTGTCAATGCATTGAGGGAGGTTATTAAAAACGAAGTGTCAAGATGGGAGGAGGTGGTTGAAATACAAGTGCTTTAAAATTCAGGTAGCACAAAATCTTCCAGGAGGGCCACCTGGATCCATCTGGAAAACAGACTGTCCAACCACATAAATGAAGCAACCAAACTAGGAGCTCAAGAAAAAATGAATAATCTAGCCCATTCTACACCTGAATAGTCTAACCTCTACTCCTTACCCCAACCATTGTACCTGGATGTGGGTGTAGACCAGAATTAAGATCTGTGGAGATTTTTTTAAAAAGGGCCTCTATTCTAATTGTAATATATAATGTCTACATTTATTAGTGGATGTGAGGGTTGTGTGTGTGTTGTGTTGTAGGGAATAGTAAGTATGTTTAGGATACTCCACCAGTTTCACATGCACACCCAGTGTGAGATGTTGTTACTTACTAATGAACCACATGTCACTGAAATTCCCAGTAAGAAAGCAATGTGAAAAGGGTGACTGATCGAAGATTTAGCTCTCATGTGGGCTCCAAGAAAGGCAGTGAACACATCAGTGAAGTAGCCCTTAGTATCATGAACAGCTTGCACACTGAGGGAGTGCCAGCGGTGTGTTGCAGAAAAGGTATTGTGTGTGGTGAGGTGGCTGAAGTGCCATGTGGGTGCAGTCAATGGTACCTACTTGTAAAGAATAAAGGGCCCCCTGATACTAGTGTGAAGTACACCTAGGCAGGGACATACATGCTGTGAAATTCCTAGGGCTACTTCATAACAAAATATAAAACCATAATTGTATAAATGATGATAGTGACACTGAAATTGAGAAATTACAAAAAGTTTATTTTAATAGAAAAATGCTTCATTAAAATGCAGAGGCCTAGTATGCATTTTTGCTAGATACATTATTTACATGGCCTGCATAAAGAAATCAATCACTTTTACATATTTTATCTCTTCTTCTTTTCCTGATATCCATATGACAAAGTATAAATCAAATTAATTTAAAAACTGGGTGGTTTCCAAGATGTCTCAACGCGCGTTTCGGCAGTAAAACTGCCTTCTTCAGGAGAGCCACCTCCAATTACATTGTCTGAAAAAGAACACAATAGCTCTAAATAGGGTAATAGTGTCACTAAAGTATATATACAAACAAAACCTATTTAAATATGTACAGACCAGTTTAGACAGTACATAGTCCACATTTCGAATTATTGAGTAAAATGAATTTAGAAATGAGCCAAAACAATACAAATGATTGAAACACTACAAAAAATGCCATTAAACCAAAAACATGAAAAGAACTATATGTTTTGAGGAACATATGAAACTGAGAATGACAGACCTGCAGAAAAACCTTCAGTCATAATAATGTAACAGGGTAGATGTTTATACAGGAAATGATGATTCCTGTATATGACTTAAAAAATTCAAAAGGAGAAAGAAAATAGAAGAGATATAAAAGTAAGTACCAATAACCAGTGATAATAAGCATATGTCAAAAGAGTGTAGTGAAAAACAAGCACTAAAGTGTGAAAAGATAAAATGAAGATATTAAAAGAAATTATAATCAGGAAACACCCATCAAACCTCCAAGAAAAAGAAATATGTCTCATGCAAAGGTGGTGCAAAATGAAAAAAATATACAGCGACTATCTTACCATCGTGAGAAATGCAAAAACCTGAAAGCAGGTTTACAAGGGATCTCCAACTCTTGGATTAGCGTGTCCCAAACACTGGTAAAAATGACCTGCAGGAAAAAGAATCTATTGAAGATTCAAAGATAAAGACACAGGAGTTGTCTATAAATAATATCCGGAAAAAAATGCTCAAAATACCGTAAGTTCCAGTCCCAGCAGAGTTAATACTAATAAGAGGATAACATGAAGGTCACATGAGTATTTCCCTATGTGTACCTAGAAAAGCAATAACATAGTTGCTGTCATCAAATCATCCACTAGCTATAGACAGCAGAATAAATAGATGGAATAATGGAAGAGATACCTTAAGTAATATTGAAGTTCGGGAATTAGGCGGGCTGAAATTCTTAGGATGTCAAATATGAAGGTTCTATAGAGATAAAACATGAAAATTATAAAGAAAAGTGGCACTGACTAAAGTTAGTCTGGTGCCGAAAAAATAATAAAGCCCAAAACGGCCTGACTTGCAGCATACATAGAGATGTATATCAATATAGATGAAATAATGCATTGCTTAGCCATGCCTTTAACAATAATGTCATGCCGATACTGGAAAATGTTCCATCATGTATAGAAGTTATGAAAAAAGTATACAGCAATATGTTCATATGACAGATAAATACAAACACTACCTTAAACTTATCGTGGAAAGAGTGCCGGGCGGACTGTAATTCCCTCGATATAACAGTACAAATTCTGTAAAGATAGACAAAGGTCAAGCACTAAAAAACAATAGCCCAGTCTGAAGTGTGCCTGATAACACAGAGTTTAGAAAATAAATAAAACTCGCAACACGGATATGTTGAAAGTAAAAGGAGTTACATGGTGGAACTAGAAGCAATGAAATGCTAGTACGCTACGCAGATGCTGTAAAACAGCATTAACGATACGAGACGATAACGACCGAGACATAGTGTCTCGAGCATTTAGAGCAGAGTATTAATTACCTTCAAGGCGATGAAACTATGCAGACAGCCCAAACGATGTCTTGCCGTAACGAGATGGTCAGGAAAATAGACGGAACAGATACGGTGTCAGAGCTGATGCTTTTGAATACGGTGACTACCATCACGTGAAGATCACGTGACCGTACAAACGTCAGTAAATGAAGAACTGACCGCGGCCATATTTAAATGTGCAAATACATGTATGGCCAGCTCGGTTAAATGTTGAATATCATGCCAGTAAACAACATAATGAGAATATAAAGACGCCAAGGAGCAGGTGCACATAAATATAATGAGCACTAATGTTAGAATAATGGCGAAAATAACCGAAGATGCACAAAACGGATCCTAATCAGCTCAAGATGTACCAAGCCAGTGGTGGTGTAATGAAGATCTAAAAATAGCAATAATTGTGAAAAGCACACGATGATGAATTATAATGACAATCATGATGTTCATAAAACATGAAATCTAAATTAATACGGGGAATAACCAGAAATAATAACAACTGAAAAAAGGGGGAGAAGCTTTAAGAAAACCCTATAAACCAGATATACGAAAAAAATACAAGTATATTGACAAAACATAAGAATCAAGGAATATAACTAAGGAACTATAATATAACCATATGACAATAAACATAAACAAACTAAAGTATGTAGACAGTACTGATGTATTGTCATAGACTAAAATGTGAGCAGTATCAGATTGGTAAAGTGCTCATATATGAGATGCTCATCAATGAAATAACACATATCAATAAAAATGACAGTGGTAGAGACAAACAGTTGAAGCTAAGGATGCACAACTGAAATACCCAATATCACCAGGATGGCACAAACATTAAAAAATGGAACAGAGACAGAAATCGTCTAGCTATTTTTGTAACGTATAGCTTGGTCCCAGGGAATTTCTAGATTTAGCCCATGGACATGGGTGTCCAAGGTGAAGATCCAATATACCTCCCTGCGTTTCCTAATGGCCTCAGTGTCCAAGCCTTTGTTATTGCTGATTTTTTCTAGAATCAACCATTTGATGTCCTCTTGTGAATGTTTAAGATCCTTATAGTGTTTTACTAAGGGTGCTGTACTTTTGTTGGTTTTGATAGCTGATCGATGTTCAGTCAAACGTGTAGAGAATTGCCGTGCAGTTTCACCTACATAACCCTTCTCACACGGGCAAATCAGCAAATAGACAACATTGTCTGTTTTGCAATTGGTAAAAGTTTTTAATTGTATTTCTTTTTTGTGAAAGATGTATTTATCAGTGACAATAGCTCCATTGCATGCCTTACAATGTGCACATTTATGATTACCTGATATGGGGTGCTGACTTCCAATGGTCTTCTGTACAAAAGTTGGCTTTGTTTTTATTCTGGAATTAACAACCAGATCTCGAAGGTTCTTATTACGTCTATGTGCATACATGGGACGTGGTAATGCAGTTGGATGGTCAGCATTGGTGTTAAGTATATGCCATTGGGCATTAATGATCTGACGTATTTTTTCATTAAAAATGGAGTGTCGGGTGACACAGACTAATTTCAGTTCTTCATTTTTAGTGTGTGTCTGTAACAAGTGGTCACGATCATAGAAACGGGCTCTTTTGTATGCTTCCCTGATTAGTCTTCTGGGATAGTCGCGATTCATAAATTTTTGCTTCATGGCTAATGCTCTTAAATCAAAGTCATGTAGGCTGGTGCAATTGCGCCTAATCCTAAGAAACTGACCCAGGGGAATGCTAGCTTTTTGGCATTGTGGATGGTAACTGGAAAAATGTAACAATGTGTTTCTGGCCGTTGGTTTAATATGGAGGTCGACTTCTAATTTGGAGTCCACCTCCTTAATTTCCAAGTCCAGAAACTCTATGTTACGTTCTTTGATATTAGCCGTGAATCGTAAATTAGTATCGCATAGGTTGATCCATGCAAGAAATTCCTGAAGTTTGACTGGGTCGTCATTCCAAATAAACAGAATGTCGTCGATATAACGTGACCAATGTTGTATCGACTCGTAGAAAGGGGCTACCTCATTAAAGATGTAAAGATGTTCAAAATGTGCCATATATATATTTGCCACCATGGGGGCACAAGATGCCCCCATACTGACGCCCTTTATCTGTTTATACAGGTCTCCATTGAATTCGAAAGTGTTCTCTTCTAAAACAATCTGTAGAAGGTCGATGATGAAAGATACATCACAATCAATAGAGTAGGTGTAAATAAACCACTCAACAGCTGTTAAAGCTTCCAGCTGTGGAATATTGCTATAAAGCGACTCTATGTCTAGGGACACCAAGGTATCCCTATTGATGTTAAATGGTAGACCTTCTATCTTGTTGATCATGTCTTTGGTATCTTTGACATGTGAAGGAGATTTAGATATATGAGAACAGAGAATTTGGTCAATGTATTTAGAAATAGGTTACGTTACTGAACCTATGTTGGTAACAATTGGACGGTATGGGGGATTACTACTGTTTTTATGGATCTTAGGGACCCCGTAAACACTAGCCATCCGAGGTAAGGATATGTTCATAAAGTCATGTTCTTGTTGACTAATGACGCCTTGTTCCTCAGCTCTCTTTGTCAGAATTTGTATTTTACGTTGCACTCTGCTGGTGGGGTCAGATTTAACTTTGCGATAATGCATCGGATTGTCCAACAGGTTGTACATATTGTTAATATATACATCTGTATCTATTATGACGATCCCCCCACCTTTGTCACAATTTTTGATAGTGATGTCTCTCATATTCTTGAGTCCCGTCAAGGCCTCAAGTTCCTCAGGACCAAGGTTGGCAGTGGGTTTATAATTAAATTTGGTGGCATTTTTTAATTTAGACATGACTATGGTCTCAAAAATGCCTACCTCAGGCCCAACTTGTTCCAAGGTAGGAGTAAACACAGACATGGGACGTAAACCTGATCTATTATCTTCATTAGTGACCATGCTGGATCTATTTTCAAAGAATTTTCTTAATCGTATCTTACGAAAGAAAGAATTGACATCTTGAAATATCTCAAAAATGTCGGCTTTGGTATGGGGTACAAAAGATAAGCCTTTGGATAGAAGAGCAATTTCTGCAGAAGATAAAGATTTGGTAGATAAATTGAAAATGGGTATGGTATCTAAGTCCTCCAATATTGGGCATTGCGTGTCACTAAGAATTGGGAGTTGTTCGGTGGATAGTTGTTGTGGTTGTAATTCGCTCGATACCTGGGTTGGTATCTTGGTTTCCATTTGCCCCTGCGGGGGCCTCGATTCCCTAAAAAAGGTTGGCCTCTTTGTTGTTCATATTGATGTCCTGCTCTATCATAGTCAGAGTTAGCACTATGCGGACTCAATTTGTTCTCTGAATCAGAAGTATCAGAGAAGGTGGTTACCTTACGTCTGAGTGGTGTTTGTCTATATAGATCTGATTCTTGATATTGAGCTTCTGCATAGAAATGTTCATGCAAATAAGGGTATGTCTTTTCTTTAGAATAGAACCTAATGTCTTTTTTCAACTTTTCTGTCTTTCTTTTCATTAGATAATCACTATAAGATGTGACTTCCCGATTTATCTCTTCGAGCTTTTTCTTAGCTTTGTCAACCGCGTTGCATTGTTTGATTTTTTCCTCTAGTGTAGACATTTCCTCTATTAGAAGTTGAATTATTTCTTTAGCGGTTTCCACTATTAATATCATGAGGTCTCTAGAACACCTGTTGGCGATGTGAGACCATTTCTACAGGAACTGCTTAACATGGACAAATAGGCCTGGGATATTACGTATTCTTAGGCCTTGAGGAATGACCCCGGCTTTAAGATATTCTAACATGAAATGCCCGTGCATTTCTATTCTTTTGATTTTCTTTTTTAATTCAAACAATTTATTAATATCTTCATTGTTAGCCGGGGTAGTATTGAAATTGGACAATTGTCCAAAATTACCTTGGTCACCCACCAAGAGAGCATATTGTTCATCCGTAAATCCGAAGGTTTTTAGGGCTTCCATGGTCAAGGAAACCCTAAACGTGTGACTGAAGAGTGTAAAAAGAAGCAAGAGATGAAAATAGAATATTTTGAATTTTTATGTAAAGTAAATCCAAACTGTGTCAAAGGCATGCAAAGAGCGTATATAGCTAAGTAAAGTTAGAGCAGAAAACAGACTCACAAAATTCACAAAGAAAATTCACAAAAATTGTGGACACTTTGATATAGATACAATACAAAGCTACAACCCCACACAGACAGGCTGCGGGTACACAATTGTAAAGAATAAAGGGCCCCTGATACTAGTGTGAAGTACACCTAGGCAGGGACATACATGCTGTGAAATTCCTAGGGCTACTTCATAACAAAATATAAAACCATAATTGTATAAATGATGATAGTGACACTGAAATTGAGAAATTACAAAAAAAAATTTTAATAGAAAAATGCTTCATTAAAATGCAGAGGCCTAGTATGCATTTTTGCTAGATACATTATTTACATGGCCTGCATAAAGAAATCAATCACTTTTACATATTTTATCTCTTCTTCTTTTTCCTGATATCCATATGACAAAGTATAAATCAAATTAATTTAAAAACTGGGTGGTTTCCAAGATGTCTCAACGCGCGTTTCGGCAGTAAAACTGCCTTCTTCAGGAGAGCCACCTCCAATTACATTGTCTGAAAAAAGAACACAATAGCTCTAAATAGGGTAATAGTGTCACTAAAGTATATATACAAACAAAACCTATTTAAATATGTACAGACCAGTTTAGACAGTACATAGTCCACATTTCGAATTATTGAGTAAAATGAATTTAGAAATGAGCCAAAACAATACAAATGATTGAAACACTACAAAAAATGCCATTAAACCAAAAACATGAAAAGAACTATATGTTTTGAGGAACATATGAAACTGAGAATGACAGACCTGCAGAAAAACCTTCAGTCATAATAATGTAACAGGGTAGATGTTTATACAGGAAATGATGATTCCTGTATATGACTTAAAAAATTCAAAAGGAGAAAGAAAATAGAAGAGATATAAAAGTAAGTACCAATAACCAGTGATAATAAGCATATGTCAAAAGAGTGTAGTGAAAAACAAGCACTAAAGTGTGAAAAGATAAAATGAAGATATTAAAAGAAATTATAATCAGGAAACACCCATCAAACCTCCAAGAAAAAGAAATACGTCTCATGCAAAGGTGGTGCAAAATGAAAAAAATATACAGCGACTATCTTACCATCGTGAGAAATGCAAAAACCTGAAAGCAGGTTTACAAGGGATCTCCAACTCTTGGATTAGCGTGTCCTAAAAATGACTGGTAAAAATGACCTGCAGGAAAAAGAATCTATTGAAGATTCAAAGATAAAGACACAGGAGTTGTCTATAAATAATGTCCGGAAAAAAATGCTCAAAATACCGTAAGTTCCAGTCCCAGAAGAGTTAACACTAATAAGAGGATAAAATGAAGGTCACATGAGGATTTCCCTATGTGTACCTAGAAAAGCAATAACATAGTTGCTGTCATCAAATCATCCACTAGCTATAGACAGCAGAATAAATAGATGGAATAATGGAAGAGATACCTTAAGTAATATTGAAGTGCGGGAATTAGGCGGGCTGAAATTCTTAGGATGTCAAATATGAAGGTTCTATAGAGATAAAACATGAAAATTATAAAGAAAAGTGGCACTGACTAAAGTTAGTCTGGTGCCGAAAAAATAATAAAGCCCAAAACGGCCTGACTTGCAGCATACATAGAGATGTATATCAATATAGATGAAATAATGCATTGCTTAGCCATGCCTTTAACAATAATGTCATGCCGATACTGGAAAATGTTCCATCATGTATAGAAGTTATGAAAAAAGCATACAGCAATATGTTCATATGACAGATAAATACAAACACTACCTTAAACTTATCGTGGAAAGAGTGCCGGGCGGACTGTAATTCCCTCGATATAACAGTACAAATTCTGTAAAGATAGACAAAGGTCAAGCACTAAAAACAATAGCCCAGTCTGAAGTGTGCCTGATAACACAGAGTTTAGAAAATAAATAAAACTCGCAACACGGATATGTTGAAAGTAAAAGGAGTTACATGGTGGAACTAGAAGCAATGAAATGCTAGTACGCTACGCAGATGCTGTAAAACAGCATTAACGATACGAGACGATAACGACCGAGACATAGTGTCTCAAGCATTTTGAGCAGAATATTAATTACCTTCAAGGCGATGAAACTATGCAGACAGCCCAAACGATGTCTTGCCGTAACGAGATGGTCAGGAAAATAGACGGAACAGATACGGTGTCAGAGCTGATGCTTTTGAATACGATGACTACCATCACGTGAAGATCACGTGACCGTACAAATGTCAGTAAATGAAGAACTGACCGCGGCCATATTTAAATGTGCAAATACATGTATGGCCAGCTCGGTTAAATGTTGAATATCATGCCAGTAAACAACATAATGAGAATATAAAGACTCCAAGGACCAGGTGCACATAAATATCATGAGCACTAATGTTAGAATAATGGCGAAAATAACCGAAGATGCACAAAACGGATCCTAATCAGCTCAAGATGTACCAAGCCAGTGGTAGTGTAATCAAGATCTAAAAATAGCAATAATTGTGAAAAGCACACGATGATGAATTATAATGACAATCATGATGTTCATAAAACATGAAATCTAAATTAATACGGGGAATAACCAGAAATAATAACAACTGAAAAAGGGGGAGAAGCTTTAAGAAAACCCTATAAACCAGATATACGAAAAAAATACAAGTATATTGACAAAACATAAGAATCAAGGAATATAACTAAGGAACTATAATATAACCATATGGCAATAAACATAAACAAACTAAAGTATGTAGACAGTACTGATGTATTGTCATAGACTAAAATGTGAGCAGTATCAGATTGGTAAAGTGCTCATATATGAGATGCTCATCAATGAAATAACACATATCAATAAAAATGACAGTGGTAGAGACAAACAGTTGAAGCTAAGGATGCACAACTGAAATACCCAATATCACCAGGATGGCACAAACACTAAAAAATGGAACAGAGACAGAAATCGTCTAGCTATTGTTGTAACGTATAGCTTGGTCCCAGGGAATTTCTAGATTTAGCCCATGGACATGGGTGTCCAAGGTGAAGATCCAATATACCTCCCTGCGTTTCCTAATGGCCTCAGTGTCCAAGCCTTTGTTATTGCTGATTTTTTCTAGAATCAACCATTTGATGTCCTCTTGTGAATGTTTAAGATCCTTATAGTGTTTTACTAAGGGTGCTGTACTTTTGTTGGTTTTGATAGCTGATCGATGTTCAGTCAAACGTGTAGAGAATTGCCGTGCAGTTTCACCTACATAACCCTTCTCACACGGGCAAATCAGCAAATAGACAACATTGTCTGTTTTGCAATTGGTAAAAGTTTTTAATTGTATTTCTTTTTGTGAAAGATGTATTTATCAGTGACAATAGCTCCATTGCATGCCTTACAATGTGCACATTTATGATTACCTGATATGAGGTGCTGACTTCCAATGGTCTTCTGTACAAAAGTTGGCTTCGTTTTTATTCTGGAATTAACAACCAGATCTCGAAGGTTCTTATTACGTCTATGTGCATACATGGGACGTGGTAATGCAGTTGGATGGTCAGCATTGGTGTTAAGTATATGCCATTGGGCATTAATGATCTGACGTATTTTTTCATTAAAAATGGAGTGTCGGGTGACACAGACTAATTTCAGTTCTTCATTTTTAGTGTGTGTCTGTAACAAGTGGTCACGATCATAGAAACGGGCTCTTTTGTATGCTTCCCTGATTAGTCTTCTGGGATAGCCGCGATAGCCGCGATTCATAAATTTTTGCTTCATGGCATGACAGCAACTATGTTATTGCTTTTCTAGGTACACATAGGGAAATCCTCATGTGACCTTCATTTTATCCTCTTATTAGTATTAACTCTGCTGGGACTGGAACTTACAGTATTTTGAGCATTTTTTTCCGGATATTATTTATAGACAACTCCTGTGTCTTTATCTTTGAATCTTCAATAGATTCTTTTTCCTGCAGGTCATTTTTACCAGTGTTTGGGACACGCTAATACAAGAGTTGGAGATCCCTTGTAAACCTGCTTTCAGGTTTTTGCATTTCTCACGATGGTAAGATAGTCGCTGTATATTTTTTTCATTTTGCACCACCTTTGCATGAGACATATTTCTTTTTCTTGGCGGTTTGATGGGTGTTTCCTGATTATAATTTCTTTTAATATCTTCATTTTATCTTTTCACACTTTAGTGCTTGTTTTTCACTACACTCTTTTGACATATGCTTATTATCACTGGTTATTGGTACTTACTTTTATATCTCTTCTATTTTCTTTCTCCTTTTGAATTTTTTAAGTCATATACAGGAATCATCATTTCCTGTATAAACATCTACCCTGTTACATTATTATGACTGAAGGTTTTTCTGCAGGTCTGTCATTCTCAGTTTCATATGTTCCTCAAAACATATAGTTCTTTTCATGTTTTTGGTTTAATGGCATTTTTTGTAGTGTTTCAATCATTTGTATTGTTTTGGCTCATTTCTAAATTCATTTTATTCAATAATTCGAAATGTGGACTATGTACTGTCTAAACTGGTCTGTACATATTTAAATAGGTTTTGTTTGTATATATACTTTAGTGACACTATTACCCTATTTAGAGCTATTGTGTTCTTTTTCAGACAATGTAATTGGAGGTGGCTCTCCTGAAGAAGGCAGTTTTACTGCCGAAACGCGTTGAGACATCTTGGAAACCACCCAGTTTTTAAATTAATTTGATTTATACTTTGTCATATGGATATCAGGAAAAAGAAGAAGAGATAAAATATGTAAAAGTGATTGATTTCTTTATGCAGGCCATGTAAATAATGTATCTAGCAAAAATGCATACTAGGCCTCTGCATTTTAATGAAGCATTTTTCTATTAAAAAAAACTTTTTGTAATTTCTCAATTTCAGTGTCACTATCATCATTTATACAATTATGGTTTTATATTTTGTTATGAAGTAGCCCTAGGAATTTCACAGCACGTCAATGGTACCTACCACATGAGGGAAGTGGGCAAAGGGCATGATATTTCCTTGCCACCACTTGCCTTTCTGCCTGTGACTGTCGCATGGTGCAGAGTCTTGAATGCATGTGTGAAGAGCTTGAACTGGAAACATTTCTGTACCGGGTTTCCCGTGCAGCTCCCTTAGGTGGGGAATGATGTGGGTACATCAGGGGAGGTCCAGGATGAGTTTGGTGGTGGAGTTCTGGATGGCCTGGACTCTTTGGAGGAGGTGGGCTGGCGTTCCTGCATAGAGTGTAATGCCATAGTCCAGTCTGCTTGTGACGAGGGCCTGGATGATGGTGCACCTTGAGTTCTGGGGAGCCCATTGAAGCTCTTCAGTAGCACGCACAGGATGAAGAAGCAGGAGGATGGGATGGCGTTGACTTGTGAGGCCATGGTATTTTTGCTGTTGAGGATGATTCTGAGGTTTTTGGCATGCTGAGTGTGGGTTGGTGTGGGGCCGAGCTCTGAGGGCCACCAGGAGGAGTCTGAAGGGAAGTTCTTGTTTCTGAAGATCAGCACTTCCAGCTTGTCGGTATTGAGCTTCAGGCAGTTTTCCTTCATCCAGTCTGCGATGCTGGTCATGCAATTGTGGACATTTTTCCTGGTGTTTGTGGGATATTCTAAGACGGAAAGGATGAGTTGGGTGTCGTTAGCATAAGAGATGGTGTTGAGTCTGTGGGATCTGACAATGTTGGCCAGTGGTGTTATGTAAGTGTTGAGAAGGGTAGGGATTAGAGACAAGCCTTGTGGGGCCCCACAGATGATTTCCTTGGGTTCAAAGGTGAAGGGTGGGAGGAGTACTCGTTGCGTTCTTCCTGTGAGGAAGGAGGTGATCCACTTGCGTGCTGCTCCCTTGATTCTGATGTGGTAGAATCTGGTGACAAGTGTATGGTGTATCCAATGCCATGGAGAGGTCAAGCAGGATGAGAGCAGCTGTCTCACCTCGGTTGAGTATGGCATGGATGTTGTCTGTGGCTGCAATGAGGGTGCTGTGGTTGCTGCGGAACCAGGTTTGTGAGCTGTCCAGGAGTTGATGGGGTTCAGGGTGTTTGGTGAGTTACTGGTTGATAGCTTTCTCCATGAATTTGGCCTGAAAAGGTAATAGTGAGATGGCACAGTCATTTTTGAGTTTGCTGTGGTTGGCTGATGGTTTCTTTAGGAGAGTGCTGACCTCTGCATGTTTCCAATTTCTGGGAAAGTGACGGTTGCTATAGGGGCATTGATTATGGTCATGAGTTTGAGGTTGATTTTGGGCCCACCTAGACTGAAGATGTAGTGGGGGCATGGGTCGATGGGGGACCCTGAGGGTGCTGACTTCATGATGGAGGTTGCGTCCTGGTGGATGAGTTGGCTCCAGTTGGTTAGCTGGACAAGTGTTGTGCTGGTGGTGGTAGTGGGGTGGTTGATGTAGGCGGACGGTTTGGGCTGAGAAACTAAGTTTTTGTAGGTCAAAGCTATCTTGTTGTAGATGAGTCAGCAAGTCTGTCGCAGAGTTCTTGTGAACGGGTGATGCTGCTTGGTGCAGCTGGGAGGGTTGGAAAATTCCTTGACAATCGCAAGAGTTCCCTGTTGTTGTTGGGGCTGGCTTTGATTCTTGCTGTGAGGGATCTTTTCCTTTTTTCCCGCAGTTGTTGGTGGTAGTTGTTGAATGCTGTTTTATGAGTAGTCCTATTAGTGGTGATTTTGCTGGTTCTCCTCTCTAGCTGTTTGCAGTGGTGTTTGGAGTCCCTGAGGTCTTCAATGTACCATCTGACTTGCTTGTTGGTTCTTCTGTGTCTGATGTGTTTGACCAGTGGGAGGGTGTTGGCAAAGTTTGTGATGTAGGTGTTGAAGTTACTGACACTGAGGTCCAGGCTACTGATGGGTTCCAGCTTGTTGGATGTGAGCGCGTTGACCCAGTCTGCTTCTGTCACTTTGCTCCAGTTGCAGTCGGGTTCGCTGGGCCTTCCTGGGTGGTGGGCCTGTGAGGTGGTGATGCTGAAGTGCACCAAGAAATGGTCGGCCCAGGTGAGCTGGATAGTGTGACTGTATGTGAAGATGGGGTCGAGTATGTAATCTGCAGCATGTGTGGGGTCATGGATGAGTTGGGTGAGTTTGATGTCCTCCAAGCCCTCATGGAGGTTTGTGGAGTTGGGGTCCATGAGGTCGTCTAGGTGGAAATTGAGGTCGCTGAGGAGCATGTCCTCTTTGGAGTCGATGGCGACGGGGACGATTAAGTCTGCAATGAGTTTTGTGAAACAGGTTTGTGGTCCCTGTGGGTAGAACACAAGAGTTCCCTTGATGGTTGTTCTTTCGTCAGTCTGGAGTTTGAAGTTCATATGTTCCATGGCCAGAGTGATGTTGTAAGTGATGGTGGTGCATTGGATGGAGTCTCTGTGGATGATGGAGGGCATGTTAAGGAGAGAGAATGCGATCCGCTGTTGTATTGCAGGTGTAATGTGAGGGGTGGTCTGAAGGGGGCTAGGGGGAGCGTAGAAGTGGGCATAAAGCTGCAGATCAAATGGCAGGTGCTGCAGGTGAACGGTCCTACCATGGTAAGTGTGGCAGCGTGGCAGCAATCCATGTCAAGGGTGAGGAGTGTTGCGGAGCTGTTGCTCTCTGGGGTCAACTGACCATGGTTCATGTTCCAGGCATGGGTGGGTGCAGGCTGGCCTGCTTTTGGTGCCCCTGTGGAATGCCCATGGTACGCCTGTGAGTACGGCCCTCATTAGGTAGGACCTGGGAGGTGAAACGGGCAAGGGGCCAGTGGGCACAGCTTGCAATGGTGAGAAGAAGAGATGGGAAGATGCACATGAGAACAGGTAAGGAGGGGTGGGATGAAGGAGTGGGTGAAAGCCACTACCAGCAGCAGAAGGGGTGAAGGAAGAGGGACAGAAGAAATGGCAAAAGGTGGCAAAGCATAGAGGAGCAAAGAGGCATGAGTGAAAGACAAAAAAGGGCAAAAAGAGAAAACAGTCGGAAAAGAGCAAAGAAGCAAAGAGGCACGAGTGAAAGGTAAAAAGGGGCAAAAAACTGGAAAAGAGCAATGAAACATGAGTGAGAGGGGGAGTGTGAGAAAGCGCACAGAGAGAGTGAGGAAGTCAGCAGCAAGAAAGTGGAATTGGCTCAGAAAGGGCCTTGACTGATCGGAGTTCGTGGTATGTATAGAGCTCGGGGGTGCTCATGCCGTGGTTCTGCTCGTGGGTAGAATGTATTGGCGTGGGGTCGAATGTGCAGGGAGAAAGTTGGATGGTGATTCTGGGAAGGACGGCTGTGTAAGAGGATAGCCAAGGAGCTTGTCCATTTGTTGTATGCCAGGGCAAAGGGTCCTGAGTTACCAATAAACCACCTGCTGAATTTACGCTTCATGTCTGTGCTTTATGGACTCAAGAAGGGACACAACCTTTCTTCGGAAGGTGGTGCCCACTTCTGGTATTGGGACCACCCATTTCTACTACAGACATCACCAACTGTCACTGAGGATGCTGCCCACTGTCTTCAATGCTAGCACAAGTCTCACCTGCAACAGTGACTGGTAGTGGAATGTTACAGCTAAAGGCGTGGCTACCTGTTTGAATAGGACCTTCAAATAAAGCAGAGCAATGCTGCTTGACCTTTTTTAGGGGGTTGGAGGTGGGGGGTCCAAAGAAACAATTAAAAAAAAAATTTAACAGCTCAATTTGCATAGGAATGGACCAAAAATTCAGATAAAAATCCAGAGACTCAGCTGGGATTAATAAAATATCTCAGTAGTTTTTTGGTATTACAGGCAGTGTTTACCATTCTCAGGGTTATTGCTGATTACCCTTCTCAAGAATTCTTTGACAAATATTAGCAAAACTGTTGAATTTTCAGCATAATGTCCAAAGAATTAGCAAACGAGGTATATGTATCACATGAAGTTTAATCTGATTATGCAAATTCAGGTGGTCTATCATTTATTAAAATTTACATAGCTTCATTTTTTCCATGCTGCCCTTCTAATTAATCTTTAAAACTGCTTGGAAAATGTAGAGTGGAAAACAATCACAAACTATACAAGTCTCCGAATCACATCATAGACAGCGGTGCTACACAAACCCCACCAGATCATAAAGCAGTGCAACAGCTCAATTACATAACTGACAGGTGAGATAAATCCCATCAAATCAAACAGCACTTGTATAGTGCAGCACTGTCACACCTATGGGTTTCTGTGCACTATGGATGCAACGTCTCCGTCAAAGAGGCAGGTCTTGAGTTACTTTCTGAAGTCTGCCAGTGAGGGTTCTGTTCGAAGATGGAGGGGCAGGTCGTTACAGGTCTTGGCAGCGATGTATGAGAAAGAGTGGCCTCCACTGCGGCTGCGATGGATAGGGGGTGTACGCAAGGGCTATTGCAGAGGGGTGCAGGTGTCATGCGGGTAGATGGAAGTTGAGTCAGTGGTTGATGTACACCGGTCCATGGTAATGGTCTTTCTGGTGTTGACTGGGATCCATCTGAAGATTCTTTGGAGCGTGCAAAGGGGTGGATGTAGAAGGAAGCGACTGCATTGATTTTTTTGTTTAATGCAGTTGGCTTAACGGCTACGGCGGTCGACCTCAAATCTGGGGTACTGGGTTCGAGTCTTGGCAAGGACGCGCAACATCCTGTGATTCTGGGCAAATCACTTAATCTCCCAGTGCCTAACAAAAATGAATGTGTCCTCATGCAATGCTACTGGTGCTCGTGTAAAGCGCTCTGATACCCGATACCTTCGGGTCAAGTTTGCGCTATATAAAACTTCGTTAAAAAATATAAATAAATAAAAAATTAAAATTAAAAAATGCTCAGTTTGCTGTCGAGCATGATGCCTAGGTTACGTGCGTGGTCTGTTGCTGTGGGTGTTGGTCCGAGTTCCACTGGCCACCTGCTGTGGTCCCATATGGAGGTGTTTTTCCAGAAGATCAGTACTTCTCTCTTATCGGAGTTTAGTTTAAGGCAGTTGTCTCTCATCCAGTTGGCTGCGTTGGCCATGGCATCACAGAAGTTAGCTCTGTTGGTGGAGGGGTCTTCGATGACCAAGAGGATAAGTTGGGTGTCGTCTGCGTAGGAAATTATGTTCAGGCCGTGGGATCTGACGATGTCTGTGAGGGGGATCATATAGGTGTAGAACAAGGTGGAGCTGAGGGATGATCCTTGGGGTGCGCCGCATATGATGTCCTTGGGTTCAGCGGTGAAGGGAGGCAGCTGGATGCCCTGTGTGCATCCTGTCAGGAAAGAGGTGATCCACTTGAGGGAGTTTTACTGTATGCCGATGTTGTAGAGTCTGTTGATGAGGATGTGGTGGGATATGGTATTGAATACAGCAGAGAGCTGGTGGAGGATCAGGTACACAGATTCTCCATGGTAGAGGAGGGTTTTGATGTTGTCTGTAGCAGCAATAAACGTGATCTCAGTGCTGTGGTTTACATGAATTCCTGATTGGGAGGCACCCAGTAGGTGGTTTTGTTCCAGGTAGTGAGTGAGCTGTTGGTTGATGGCCTTCTCAAGTACTTTGGCAGGGTGAGGGAGCAGGGAGATTGGTCAATAATCTTTTAGGTCGCTGGGGTCAGAGGAGGGTTTCTTTAGGAGGGCTCTGACCACTGCATGTTTCCTTCTGTCCGAGAAGGTTGCTGTGGTGATGGAGGTTTTAATGATGTTGGTGAGTTCCGTGCTGATAGGGTTGGTTCCGAGGTTGAAAAGACGGTAGGGGCATTGGTTGGTGGGTGCCGCAGAGTACGTTGATGCCATGATGGCTGTGGTGGTCTGGGTGGTGAGTAGAGACCAAGAGGTTATTGTTCGGCTGGGGTGCACTGGTTGGTTGAGGTTGTTGAGGTTGAGAGCAGTGGTTTGGGGATCGAAATTATTGTAGATGGTGGCAATCTTGCTGTAGAAGTAGTCCGAGAGGGTGTGTAGGACTTGGCCCTTTTTGGCTAAAATTTCCTAAACTTTTTGCTTTCCCCCTAGACCTTTTTTCTGACATTGTGTTGCCAACTTAGATGCTTTGGACACTTTGCCACTGCTAAACAGTGTCAAAGTGCAAGTGTTCCCTGTGTAAAGTGTAATGGTAATTGGTTGTCCATGATTGGTATGTTTGCCTTACTAGTAAAGTCCCTAGTAAAGTGCATTATGTGTGCCAGGGCTGGTAATGCAAATGCTACTAGTGGGCCTGCAGCACGAATTGTGCCACCCACACAAGTAGCTTTAAAAAGGGAACTCAGGCCTGCCATTGCAGGGCCTGTGCGCAGTTTGTTAAACTGCCATGTTGTCTGACAAGTGCACTCACTTGCCAGACCATACCATACCATACCCTTCCCTTTCTATGCATATCAGACACCCCTATGGTAGGTCTAGGGTACCCCCTGGGCAGGGTGCAGTGCATGTGAAAGGTAGGACATGTACTAAGGTGTGTATCATGTCCTGACAGTGAAATAATCTCCATTTCGTTTTTCACTGTTGAAAGGCCATCTTGCCCATAGGACAGAATGGGGAGGCTGTGTAATATGTTTTCCAGCCTATCTTCCCAAAGGCTTAAGATGGAAAGGTGAAGTTTAGTATGCCTGAACTCACAATGTAATAACACATCTTTTTATGAAGATGTTTTTTGGATTGTGTGTTTAGAAGCCACTCTTTTAGAAGTGACTGAGATTTTGTGCTCTACCATTTCTGTGTGTCTCTACCTGGCTGTGGATTGCCTGTCTGGATTTGAAAGCGATAGGTTCTGGGGAATGTCTTGACCCAGGGGAGGAGGTGAGATAGCAACAGGCTGACCTGCATCTGGAGTGTAGGGGGAGGAGTAGCCCCTAGAGGTGAAGAGGCCTGGGTTGCTGCTATAAAACAATTGTCCCATCTCCTGCTGAGTGATTGAGAATCCAGACCCCCACTAATCAAAGGATAAAGGTGTCACTGGCAGGGAGGCACCCAGAACTGGTTTGAACAGGGGTCAGTGTCCCCTGAATACAAAGACTTCAAAGCCATTGAGGGGTATAACTATTAGAGAGCTGAAGCCCCTGAACTTTGGAGAATGGCTTGATCAAGTGTAAACAAGACTGGAGCTACTTCGTGGTCAAGAGGACCTTTGCCAAGGAAGAAACAACTGAATAGACTGAAGGATAGGACTGTGTGTTCTGCGGCTGACCTGCAGTTTGATGTTTTAACCAAGGAAAAGGCTTAAGGGACTTTGCTGTGTGCTGTGTCCCCCTGCTTGAAGGACTTTGCTGTGTGCTGTGTCCTGAAGTAACTTATCCCCAAGGCCCCGAGGTGAGCTGGCTCCCTGTTGCGGAAACACAGGAACACAAAAGTTTCCATGAGAGTCTCAGCGGCGCTGTGTGTGCATGCTTGTTGCAGCCTGAGACCCTCGTAAGGCGTGCCCTGTGATCGTGGGCACCTGGAGTCCAAGCACGGATCAGCGACGCTGTGTGCGTGTGCTTCGTGCAGCCTGAACCTTTTGTGCGGATTGTCCAGTATCGTGTGCACCGGAATTCAAGTGAGTCTCATCGATGCTGTGTGCGGGTGCGTTGGGCACCGTGAGACCTTCGTGAGGATTTGCCTTGTTATCATGTGCACCGGAATCCAAGTGAGTCTCATCGACGCTGTGTGCGTGTGCGTTGTGCACTGTGAGACCTTCATGAGGATTTGCCTTGTTATCGTGTGTATCGGAATCCAAGTGAGTCTCATCAACGCTGTGTGCGGGTGCATTGGGTACCGTGAGACCTTCGTGAGGATTTGCCTTGTTATTGTGTGCACCGGAGTTAAAGTGCGTCTCAGCGGCGCTGCGCGCGTGATCTTCGTGCAACCTGAGACCTTCGTGTGGAGTGCCCAGTGATTGCGCACTTGACGTTCAAGGAAGTCTCAGCGACGCTGTGTGCGTGTGCCCTGTGGCAGCCTGAGATCTTCGTAACTGTAGCGGCCCGGACCAGCAGCCCCGGAGGAGCTGAGCCGCCGGCCCAAGCCCGCCGTTGCCAATTGACAAAGATTGCATTGGAGGCCCAGCCACTGGACGAGGAGAGGAGAGTGAGTTTGCGCCCCCCAGGTAACGTGTGTCGACTCCTGGGGTGGGGTGCGGGCTCGGAGGGAGACACTCTCGGCCTCTCTCTCGTTCCGGTAGCGCGAGCCTCTGCTTCGGCTCGTATCGCGGCCCGTATTGCCAAGGGAGTGGCAGTACAGGGGCCGGAGTGCGGAGCTGCACTTTTTGGTTACATCGTACCTGTGTTGGGGGCAACTGTTGAGAGTCTGACTGCAAGTCAGAAGGAGAGGCGGAGGGACCGACTACGGCACAGTGATGGGTGCCTGAGTGTATTATGCATTATTCCATTACTGCATAACGGAGTACCTGACTGTCGTACTACACATTGCATCATTTCTGCATAACGAAGTACCTGATTAGAGTATTACGCATTGCACTGTTTCTGCATAACGAACTACCTGATTAGTGTATGACGCATTGCACTGTTTCTGCATAACGAACTACCTGATTGTCGTATGACGCATTGCCTTGTTTCTGCATAACGAACTACCTGATTAGCGTATGACGCATTGCATTATTCCTGCATAACGAACTACCTGATTAGTGTATTACGCATTGCCTTACATCTGTATAACGACGTACCTGGTAGTTGTATTACGCATTGCATTATTTTTACATTGCAAAGTACCTGATTGTCGTGCTACGCATTGCATTATGTTTACATTGCAAAGTGCCTGATTGTTGCGTACGCATTGCATTATTTTTACATTGCAGCAGTACCTGATTCTAGCATTACGATCTGCATAACAGGGTGTTAGGATTAGAGTAGGATGTTTAGAAGTGCTCATTAATATCGCCAGAACTGATAAGGGCTGGCTGGCCTAACAACCGGCCAGGAGGAATATTACAAATACGCATATGTTGGATTTATATCATGTGGTCTTATCGTATATCTTTTTATATAAAATTTATACTCGTTTTATAAAACTCGTGTGGAGTCTATTTGTGGTGTCATCATTGGGTTACTGTGAGCGTGATTGCAAATACTTTACACATTTGCCTTGAAGATAAGCCGGGCTGCTCGTGCCAAGCTACCGAGGGGGTGAGCGGGGCTATCTCAGAAGGTGACCTTCCTTTTCCTGACGTTGGAACGCGGGTACCTACCTCAGCCAACCAGGGGATTTGAACCCCGGTTCTAGCATCTGGGTGGCAGAGGTAGGGGATTTGAACCCCGGGTCTAACAGGGTGTCTTGGAGTTCTTGGGAGGGATGGATTGTGTTCTCTGTGGCTGTCGGGATGGAAAATTCCTTGACTATTTTGAAGAGTTCTTTTATGTGGTTGGCAGCAGTCTCGAAGTGGACTGTGATGGCTGCTCTCTTGGGTTCCTTGATGCACAAGTGGTAGTTGCTGAGGGCTGCTTTGTGAGGGGCTCTGTCAGAGGGGTTCTTATTGCGCGCCGTCGTTTCTCTGTAGAAATTGCGCTTGGTGGTTCTGATCTCTGGGGTGTATCAGCTGGCTTGCTTTGTGAGTTTGTTGGTATTTGCAGGTTTAGTTGGGGCGACTCTGTTGGCAGATTTGGTGATCCAAGTTGAGAAGTTCTCCATGGCCTGGTCGAGATTGAGTTGGGTGCTCGTGATGACCTGTATCCACCATGTCTCCGTTACCTTGCCCCAGCTGCAGTGGGAGGAGCTGTGATGCTTCGTGATGATGTTTTGAAGAACTGAGATGGTGAAGTGAATGATGGCGTGGCCATTCCAGGTGAGTTCTGTGATGTGGCTGAATTTGATTCTGTCACTGGAGGTGAAAATTGGGTTGAGTGTGTGTCCAGCTTTGTGGGTGGGTGCAGTCACCAGTTGGGTGAGGGCGATGTTGTTCAGATTCTCCAAGAGGGTGGGGAGTTGACATCATTGGGGTCATCGAGGTGGAAATTAAGGTCGCTGAGTAGGACGCAGTGGTAGGAGTCGATGGCTAGGGGGGCGATGTGGTTGGAGATGGCTTTGTAGAAAGCTGGTTGAGGTCCCAGGGGTCTGTATAGAAGGGTGCCTCTTATCGTAGTCTTGGAGAGCAAAAAAAGGGGGGGAGTGATTCAAATTCTGGAAAAAAGAGAGGCTGGAATCACATGCAAACTAATATAACAAAAGATACCTCTCTCACCACAAATCAAACAATATTCTTAAGACCATCAGTAGTCATATTTATTAACTCTGAGCTTTTTTCTTTTTTATATAACTCTTTCTTTTTTCATTGAGTTTTTCCTGATTTCACATTTAGAACATACACCTCATTATCGTTTTTACAAACAGTGTAGACACACATTACAATATTTACTAGTCACAGATATAGTACATCCTAATGTTCTCAAGACGAAATTAATACATGACAGAACATATACATTTAATGTAATATTGCACAAAAACCATAATTGACACAATTAGGGGGTAAAAAAATAGGGGAAGAAATCCTTTGTCCTACATTTATTTTGTACGTTTGTATGTATTTTTTCCCCCCTAATTCTGTCAATTATGGTTTTTGTGTAATATTACATTAAATGTATATGTTCTGTCATGTATTAATTTCGTCTTGAGAACATTAGGATGTACTATATCTGTGACTTGTAAATATTGTAATGTGTCTACACTGTTTGTAAAAACGATAATGAGATGTATGTTCTAAATGTGAAATCAGGAAAAACTCAATGAAAAAAGAAAGAGTTATATAAAAAAGAAAAACTCAGAGTTAATAAATATGACTTCTGATGGTCTTAAGAATATTGTTTGATTTGTGGTGAGAGAGGTATCTTTTGTTATATTAGTCTTACCGTAGTCTTGGCATTGGCCTGTAGTTGGAAGCTGAGGTATTCCGTAAGGGGTGTGGGGTCATCATTGGTGGCAATGCATTGGATGGCTTCCTTGAAGATGATGGTGAGGCCCCGCCGTGTTTGATGGTATGGTCTCGGTGTATCTTCTTGTAGCAGTCATTGGTTGCAGTGGCAATGTTGGGGTTT
Organism: Calotriton arnoldi; assembly: GCA_963921515.1. Lineage (NCBI taxonomy): Eukaryota > Metazoa > Chordata > Amphibia > Caudata > Salamandridae > Calotriton > Calotriton arnoldi. The sequence goes on along the minus strand of CAWUFW010009052.1, from coordinate 179,548 downwards.
GAGGAGGAGCTGAGCCATGTTTCAGTGATAAAGGTGATGTCAGGAGAGAGGGTGGTGATGGTGTCCCAGATTTCCATGGCATGTTTGCAAAAGGACCGGGCATTGAGCAGGATGCATTGGAGATGTTCCGAGATTTTTGTGGTCTTCTGGGCGGAAGTGGCTCAGGATCCCTTGCTGATTGGCGGTACTGTGTTGCAGGAAAAGTAGCAGTGGCGGCAGGTGAAGGGACCTTTGGTTGATTGCGGGAAGGAAGAGTAGCAGATGTTGTTTCAGTGCCCGGGGTCCAGCTCCAGGAGCTCCTCAGCGGTCTATCAGCAGGTGACGAGAGGGCCAGGGGTCCTGGTGCTGGGCGCAGTCCAGGAACGGACAGGCGCAGATGAGCTCACATTTTGTACGGAGTGGCCGCGCTGCGGGCTCCATTAAGTAGGTCCTGGGAGGGGCGCCGGGGAGGCAGGAAGCAGGAAAATAGGAGAACTGTGGGAAAAATGGCGCAGGAATAGGGAACAGCAAGTGGGACTAAGTCCTGGAGCCTGGGGCACAGGAACCTCGGGAATTGAGCCTAGGGCACAGAAACCTAGGCGAGGCTGGCAGCAGGGGAGCAGGCAAGCAGACTATGGTGAGGCTGACTGAGGCAGGAGCAGCCTGGCAGCAAAGAGGACTGACTGTCAGCAGGGGAGCTAGGGGGGACCTGCTCAATGGGGCTGCACATCATTATGTAGTTCCTGGGAGGGGCACTGGGGAGTTGGGAGGCAGGAAGCGGGAAAACGAGAGAATGGCAGGAAAAATGGCACAGGAGCAGGGAACGGCGAGTAGGACTAAGTCCTGGAGCCTGGTACACAGGAACCTTGGAGGCTGAACCTTCTGCATAGGAACTTCGGCAACACTGGCAGCAGGGGAGCAGACATGCAGACTATGGCGAGGCTACTTGAGGTTGACTGAGGCAGGAGCAGTCTGGCAGCAAGGAGGAGCGACTGTCAGCAGGAGAGCTGGTGGGGACCATACATCCTCTGGCCCAAGTTAACAGTAGTGACATCATATTTTTTTAATTTAGATGATGAAATGCAATACAAGTCATGAAACAACAGCATAGCGGTAAGTGATAACAACCAACCTAAATCAGGATTAAGCCCCTCATTTGTTTGTGAATTATCTCTCAAATATCAGCTTTTAACATAGTTCTAAAACAAAATCCTGACATGCAGTTTTTTTGTCTGAAACATCAGCTTTCATATCTGAAATGGAGCAGGCGGAAATTTCTGCAACATATATATTGTCAAAACATTTGTGGTCTTGCTTGAAACAGATTTTTTCAGTATTCAAAAGAGAAACGTTTATTTAGAACCATTCACAAACAAATTTCAAGATCTTGACTTGTACAGTTGTCCCATGTCATATAGGAGCTGTTTAGTGATTCGTTTTGTTTTACATTCCATTATGATACTTATACAACGATACTACACGTTAATATGTAGAAGTGGTGATCTATTGGTAGTAGTCCCTGGCACGCCACCAGTAAAGACTGCCATGAGGTGAAGACTGGCACAGAATGTGTCGATGTGATTCACCTTGTCACCCAAAAGTTGCAGCAGCCAAGGCCTGTTGGTCACCAGCCCGGTAACCGACCCCTTCAACTCATCCACCAAACTGTGGGATCATCACTGTACCTGCGAATGAAGCTGGAAACAGCCCCGCTCCTGTGAGCCTGTGCCTGCTTTCTGGTGGCATCAACTGCGTGAAAGCAGCAACTTGGGCACAACCGCCACAACCGCGACGGTCTGCCCTCACCGCACCTGTAGCTCACAGCCGCAGGTGACGAACAACTTCTGCATCCCAAGATCTCCAGCACCTCCGGCCCTGGTAACCGAGAACTGCCTGCTGTGCCCGAGCCCTGGGACGTCCAGAACTCTGACTCCCCTGTAGTAGAAATTCCCCTGAACCCTGGGCGACTGTTGTTCCCCCAAAACTCTGTGGCAGAGTGTTGCTTCCATCGCCCGTGACGGTAACTGTGTTGGCAGTACTCCGCTATCTAACCCTAAGCTTTTCTTTCCCTTGACTGCACCAGTCTGCCTGATGATATTGACTGCTGTTGCTTAAAACCTGTAAGCATTTGTGTCTTGAACTGCATTTTGTTAAAAAGAAAGCATTTATTAACCTTTGAAAAAAGTTCTTGGTTTCTAAAAATATATATAAAGATGCATTTTTATTTTTCCTGATTGGTCTCGGATTTATTTTTGAGTGTGTGTCTCATTTATTGCCACTGTGTGTCACAACAAATGCTTAGCATTACCCTCTGATAAGCCTAACTGCTCGCCCACACTACCACAAAAAGAGCATTAGAATTATCTGTTTTTACCTCTGCACACCTATTGGGGATCCACTGAACTCTCTGTACAGTGTACTTCATTTTAGTGCACTATATAGATAGCCAGCGTCTTACATCCCTTCTCTGTCCTACCAAGAATAAACACTAATCTACCAGGCAGTCACTTACAAAAACATAATCTGTGACAATGGGCTGATAATTAATTGCAGCTGGTGCAAGGCATGCTGGGCCCCCTACTCATCTGGTCCCCGTGCACTGCACCGGCTGCATCCCTGCTTACCATTGGTCTAAATTTCTGCTTGTGGTACAATGCCACTCAAAGTGTCACATATGAGGCAAGCAAAACTTCACATGAAGGCACAATGCGAAGAGAGAAATATGAGATACATGGTATGTAACACAAACCTTGGTACCTTTGATGAAGAAGTAACATCAACCTCACTGAGAGTGTCTGTAGCTTTTAGCAGTGCCCTTGGCTGCCGTTGGACTGTTTTCCTGGTGTTGTGACTTCCTCAGGTGTGAGTGCACAGCAAGCTGTTACATCACCAATTTCATGGGATCCTCCTAGTGAGGTGGTAATGAGGCTGTTCTGGATCATTGCTTCCGTGCTGCTGACAATGCACTGCTGCAGAACATACCACAACTCGTTGGGGGTAAACCAGAATACCTCAAGATGTTGTGTGCCTCTGCCCATGCACCGTTGCACAGTTCAGGCCAAGTGTGAGCTTGTAGAGGAAAGAGGTTGAGGCGGATCTGCTAGGGGAGTGCTGGTGGCAGTGGTGGGCAGAAAGAGGGTGTAAATATGCCGATGTAGGGCCCCATAGCCCGTCGCACCTCATCCGACCCAAGTACCATCAAACAGCCACCTGGAGATGCCTGGGCCAGATATGGGTAGACTGTTGGTACACATGCAACATTTTCTGCTTTAGGGTAGGGCGACTAATACAATTATTATGTTATGTGTATCGTGGCTGTCTGCTTGCCCTTTCACAATGTTTCTTTGCTTGTCAGACTGTGTTGCAGGGCCAGTTCACATGTGGTACTTGCAAGCACGAGCAGAGTGCCCCATCCTCGAAATTAGGTACCAGTTATCGACACCTACACAACACAAGTATAGCGTATTACCTGCAAACCTCCAGATAATTTTCAGAAATGTTTGTAATACTTTTTAACCAAAAATATTCTGGTAATTGAGTTGCAGTGCATGTTACCTATTCATTAGTATCACTCTTGGGTTTTAAATGTCTCCTTCATACTTTTCAGAACCTTTGTGGGGAGGCCTAATTGTTCTCTCCTCATGGAAGCAGTGGTTAGTTCTTCATTATTATTGGCAATTCGCATATATGTGGAGCATTCTCATGTAAATACATTTTTTTATGTTTACACTGTTCTTTATTAATGCGCTCAGTCAGTCTTTGAGCTCTCTGTCCAATTGCCACTGGCCCTCTAACCGGTGCCTCTTCTTCACTATGTTTTTCATGGGAATTTTTTCCACATCAAAATATTTTAGCATTTAGGAGACTTGGAAAAAGGATATGAGACTTTTTTGTCTATTTCTTTCGAATCACTGTTTTCTGTGCCTGATTGAAGTACTCAAATTCAGGAGTGAAACGCGATTGTTAAGCGATTGTTAAGCATTCTAGCCCACTGCTGAGGGCTATAAGGACGCTAAAGACCCTAAACCCAAGCCATAGGCCTGAGTCGCAGGAGAGAGACTATTATGAGGGAGAGGGTATTTACAGCCGCGGCCCGTGCAGGTAAGAGCGGTGGGGCCGGGTGGGGGGGGGATTTTGATGGACGATGACAAGGGAAAATTAAATAAATCATTAATTTTCGCTTGTCATCATCCGTCAAAATCCCCCCCACCCGGCCCCACCGCTCTTAGGTGCATGGGTTGCGGCTGGGTATTTAAGTCCTGTCTAGTCAGCTGCAAAAGAGCTATAAGGCTGTTAGAACACTCCACACAATAAGGGTAGAATTATAGGGAAAAAGAAAACTGGGAGCAACAAAAAGGCCAGCATGGAAATGTTGAAGCAGAAGGCCCAAACCAGTCATTATTGGCCATGATATGCTTCATTGTCTTCACTGGAACTCCCAGTATTCCAGTTTTCTAATTAATGTAAATGCAAGTAGCCTGCATGCTTTTCCTTGTAAGTAAAACCACAACATACTGTCACCCCACGCAAGAGCCGATGACCTCCTTAGTTAATAGTCATTTTGAACGGGATGAACAGAGTGAACAAACTTTCAAGATTTACGCTTAAAAAACTGGAAGGTACCGGATGCAGAACTGGACAAATGATCCCTCGGCTTCAATTGAAAGCAGACTTTCATTTATTAAGTAACACAAATCAGGACTGTGCAATTTAGCACAATTCACAGTTTGTGTCCAGGACTGGAACATAAATTGTGCTGCAGGTCAATGTAGGAATGCAGTAACAGATGCAGGAGTGTCTGGCACATCGGCCGGGTCCAGTCACATTCATTTGTCCTTCACATGAAAATGAACTCTAAATCGTATCCTGCAAATGCATGGCCTAGAAAAGTAGCACTCTTCAAGGCATGTTTGCATGGGCATTGCGCGACCGGAACATCACTTTTTTGACGTTCCTGTGGCACAATGGGTGTTGCTGTTGGCATTCAACTGCAACACCCACTGCTTTTTGACACTGCCCCAGATTTACAAGGATCTGTAAATCTGAGGCAGCGCCAAAAACTAACGGCACTGAATAGCAGGCATTAGATTAACGCCAAGAGGGGTAATACCTTTAATTCTCCAAGATTCTGCACTTTCTATGTGTGTTGCAGAGTGCAGCACACATAGAAAGAGAAAATAGCCTTTAAAGATTGTTTATGTGCAGGAAGGTGTCCCTTTCTGCACATAAACAATCATCCCTGCAACACAGATGCCCTTGCATCATGGTGCGAGGGTGCCTGCGTTGCAGGGAATCATCCCTGCAATGCAGGCACCCATGCACTATGGCGCAAGGGTGTCTGTGTTGATGCCAGTCAGCTTTTTTTAGCACCAGCGCAATGGAAAACACATGAGTGTTTCATAATCTTGTAAATACGGTGCATCCCTGCATTTTTTAAATGACGCAGCATGGCGCTGCTTAATTGTGTGCAGCTCCGCACCATTTCCTTGCAAATATCTCCCTTCATTTTTCCCAATCTTGCCATTCTCTGTGGGCGCTGTTCTGAGCTTGGAACTTTTAGCATTGATAAAACCTACTTCTTATATTTACTGTGTCAAACCGCCCCAATAAATGGCGAGAGAAATTGGATCTTTTTAAAGGAAATGGAAAGTGGTCTAGTGAAGACGCTTGCATTGAGTGATCTGAATTCACGCTGGTCAATTTTCATGACAGGATTGGTCCTTATTCCCTATTTATGAAAATAGTGCTGAAATGGTACTCGCCAAGGTGGTGCAATGCGATCCAAAGTTTAAACAGAAAGAGGGAAGTGAGAAGCATGCCTGCTCTCTCCACTTCCATCATACATCAAACACAAATATCACAAGAAAGAGAACTCATAGATATATTTGTCTTATATTGCCTCCCTGATCAGTACGGTCAGATGGGGTTCCCTGGTGTTTGTAAAAGAACCCTCACCCGCTAGTAATATTAGCGGCATGCTTCATCATTGGTTTCCAACCCATCATACCTAACGTATGTGGGTGTGCTTCCATGCTTTAAATTATAGAGGAGCTAAATGCTATAGAGGGATCAATTATACATTGAAATTACATGCAGATATCCCTTCTTAATTTGAAATTTTATTGGAGCAACCTATTGTGTTGTAAGACAACTCTGGAAACTACAGCGGCAGCTTTCATAGGGAAGAACAGCAGGAGTGGCTCCTTCCTTAGCTCCATAATTTATTGTGACACTTTACCTGTAAAGGTGTGTTGCTGAAGGCTTTTTTGTAGAATCTGAGATTAACATGGGTCAGAGGACTACTTCTCCTACCAACTCGCACATCTGTTCATTATTACAAGTTGGTGCTGTCGGCACAATATCTGAGCACAAAAAAATGTTGTGTTTCGTGAAATCACTGAACAGCTCCTCTAGCCTTGAGAAAGATATTCAGGACTCATTGGTCAAGATTCACAAATTTCCTTTACACAAAATGCACTATAAAGTACAGTTAGGGTTTACTGCTGTCATTTTATTTGATGAGATTTTGGGTGACGTGATATGCTCTGGAGACGTTGGCTGTCCCATCAAATGGCATACCTTAGAAGAGCGACAGGAAGAGGGATCTAAACAGGGGCTTGTTAGAGTTTGAAGGAATTCAAATCGACCATTCGCCGGTCCAGTTTGAGTTTGGGAGCTTGTGGAACGAACCGCTGTCATCTGTACTCTGCATCTCCATAAGTTTTCGGAAAATAGACAAATGGCCTGCCCAAAAAACAATGTTTCATCTGCCATACTTTGAGTCCTTAGTTCATCCGTAGATCCTTGAACGCTAATACTCCACACCTGCGATGGAGGGGAAAAAGTGTAAATAACCATCTGATGCCAACACTCACACCACAATCAACAAAGGCAAAATGTCACTGCTGCTGAAAGCACGAGAATGTTTCGGGGACAGATTGTGTACAAACAGGATGCTCTTGTACAAAATCTAAGGTAAGTTTACAACAGTCAATTTACTAAAAGTTACAAGTTAGGAAACATAGCAATGATGACATATGGGAACTCTGGGTTCATGTCCCCAAGCAACAGATAAAGTATTTCACAAATCAAAACTCACACAAATTAATGTTGTCATATGGCTTCTTTAGCCACATTGCCCAACAAAAATGTGCATAGCCTTTCAATGTGAATCTTGTTAAAATATTGTAATTGACAAATGTTTAAATCTTTATGACAAAATAATCTATAACTAAATTAAAAAACCACTCAAATAAATCCACTCAGGCAGTCTATCCTGTAGTTCCCCTAAGCGCTGTTAATAACAAGCATTGGCATAGCCAATAGGTCTCGCCTATGGGACCTTATAAGTGTTTAGCCATGCACCACATTATCCCAGCTGGTGCAATTGTAGCTTAATTCCTGAATATGTGTAAGATTATATCAAGCCCAATTTGGAATGTATGGAAGTTCACGGCACTGGGAGCAGTGTCAGGTAGCTTGCAGTGGTTTAGGGGCAGCAGAGGGAAGCTTGCAGAAGTGAGGAATGTGTGGAAGCTTGCGGCATTGGGAGCAGTATTGGATAGCTTGCAGTGGTATAGGTGCAGCCAAGGGAAGCTTGCAGAAGTGAGGAACATATGGAAGCTCGCCGCATTGGGTGCAGTGGCAGGTAGCTTGAAGTGGTGTAGGGGCAGCCGAGGGTAGCTTGCAGACACGGAAGTGGCAGCCTCTTTCCTTAACTTAAGCATTGGTAATACTGCAAAATCAATCACTGACACAGAAACTTCGGTGATCTACGAAATAAAATCAGAAAATTTAAACAGTAAGCAATGCATTGAAACACTTAGTCCTTTCATAACTTCAAAGCACAATAGTGAAATAAGTATCGATGTTGTGGGCATGTGGTGTTCTCATATTGTGTAAGGCTCATGGTAGACCCGCCCACACCACTACGCCTAGGTTGTAAATTCAAACTGAGACTCTTTTTTATCTGTGTACTCAAAAGCATGCAGGGAGCATGTTGCTGTGAACATTGCAATTCGGCTGCCAAACAGGTTGAGGGGGAATGAAGCTCGCACTGCTAGGTGATTGTGTCGGGCCTCCAGTAATATTACCCACTGCACACAAGGTCAGCAGGTTGCCAAACTCAAGGAAGAAATGTGCGCGGCCTACAGCAACAGTCTGTGCCCTAAAACCACAGGTTCAACCAGTCGGGGGGGAGCTGGAGCACCGGGGCCTGGGTCTCCCACAGCCCCTCCTGTCACTACATGAGGACAGGCTCAGCAACACCACCTCCAAAAGGAGGAAGCAGAGGGCACTGGAGGATAAGCCAACAGGCCACGAGGAGGGGACTGCAGCAAGAGTACAGGGCAGAGGGTAGTACACCAGGCTAAAAGAAACATAACCAGGGTGTCTCAGTGCTCAATGACTGCATCGCAAAGATTAAAAATCAGGGAGGTAGAATTGAAGAGCAATCAGGAGCCATAACTGTCTATAGTAAACACAGGTGACTTTTTGCTACACAATCCCGCCATCGATAAGCGTTCATAGCCTGGACCCTAGAGAGACCTCGACAAACAAGCTACATGTAATCTGATCCGCAGGGTGGCCCCGGCCACCAAAACAAAAACAAGCGCGCCCGCGCGGCCACGAAAGTAAAAGCGACCTTTGTAATTTGACCCAGAACAGATGGCACCCTGCGCGCCGCTGCTCGCTCCCGACAGCTGTAGGCCGTGGGAGGAAACATTTACTGGGAAAGGTGGGACATACACCCGCCTTTGGCCAATTGCGTGCTTTCATTTTTGAAAACACACGCAATGGCCAATACAATGTGAGCAAAAAAAAAAGCCACACGCACAAGTTTGCTGAAAAGCTGGAGTGATTCCATGAGGTCATCTCCTAGAGCAGCGCATGCGCGCTGCGCTAGGCTCGACCTAAAAACACATACAAAGTACTGTAACCCATCAGGTCACCTCCTACAGCAAATGCCTGCCCTAAAGTTTCAATCCTAACGTTTGAAAATCAGAACTAGACTCATTATCATTCTCGGATGTTTTATGCCTCTACCCTTCAAAGACCACAATGCAACACACTGCCACCCAATAATTTTTGATTTGACATAAGTCACACACAGTGCAGGATGTTTGACAAACAACCCTTTGGTGTGAATGAGGTACGTTTCCAATAATTCTCCTTCATCACACTGAGGTTACAAAGGTTTTCATTGTATTCCCTGCCACAAATTTACAGATTCTCTGAGTGACTGGATAAAATACAAACGGAGCATACCTTATGGGTCAGTTGTCCATGTTTGGCTCATCAAACATGTAGAGCTTCTATTGCTTAGAGAGCTGATGCACAGAGGGGCTACAATCGCTCCCTTCAGTTCTCCAGCAGAATACTCTGAATGAGCACTCCTAATCCAATGGCAGACCCTTTGTCATCCTATCTTTGTTATTGACATTGCATTTTCTGCCTTCTTAGAGCAAGAGGAACATGTAAATGGGAGGACCAGTGTGTGAGGTAGCGGGATGGTGGCCCGGGATCATGGTAGGGAAGGTCTGTTTTGGAGAGGGGAGGTGTTGTTTCTCCCCCTGTGTTATACCTTGGGCGCGTAGGCAGGGGAAGAGGGCTGGCACTCAGCCCCAGTCACTGCTGTTGTCCTAGGCTCTCTTCCTCTGTGAGCTTAGAGGCAGACAGGGATGTTTAGGCCAGGGGTAGCAATCTCAGCTCCCCAGTCTTGTGCTTTCGACAGAGAAGGTGAAAGAGGTTGGCATTCAGTCCCAAGTTATGCTAGTGCCTGTGTCTGCCCTTCCTTGGGGGTGGAGGGTTGTGGGAGAGGAGGGCGGGAAAGAGGTCTGGGGAATGGCTGGATATGCTTGGGGATATCGCAGTTTCCTCCCCAATGGGGTGTTTGGTCAGGTGGAGACCCTGACTGTCCCAGTCACAACCTTTTTTGCATTGGTATATATGTAGCCCAGTGCAATTGGACGGGGCCCAGCTGCTAGGCCTGAGGGGGATCCAGTGCCTGACTAGGGGAAGCATTAAAATCCCCCCCCCCCCCATCGCATCCTGGGTGTGAAGGGGGCTCCTGCCCCATCCACTGCAGTGATTTCACTAGCTATGAATCCACTTATGGTGAAACGGTGCCCTTCGTGTCCAGGTCTGGAAATATTGGGTATCGGATTTGGGTCCACAATTTGCAGGCCCAGTAATTCCCGACCTGGAGATATTGGGAACCTCATAATGGAGATTGGCAGACTTCCCTCAAGGGTTACTACTCTGGGTGGAAATCTGCCCTTCAGAATCAGGATAGAAAAGTATAGGAACCCTACTGAGAAGTGCTGATACTCTTCATTGTTGATATGACAGCTGTAAAGGGAAGTGTTATTATACTACAAGTATAATAACCCTGTTGAGAAGTGTCTGCATTGTTCATTTCACTAATAGCTCTGAAACACTGAGATGTTGTAATTTTGGTAATGTAACAGAAAATAATATGTCAGCCAGGTTAAGATGTTAAGGGAACAAATGCAATTTGTTTTTTGAACATAGACTGTCTACAATGCATGACCGCTGTTCTATGATTTCCAATTGTGACAGAAGTGTATATTTGAGAACTCCAACAAACAAGCTTTTAGGACAGGTATAAGTGAACAGTCGTAATATATCGGTTTCTCTCAGAGAAGTTCAGATATTATCCCTTAACAGAATAGCAACTCTGCTGAGAAAGACTTACTCTATCTTTAACAAGTGTGTCAGCTCTGCTAGGAAGTGTTGACACAATCCCATTGATAAGAAAGAAATAAGCATATGCTTTTGATACAAAGCGGGGATTTTGCTTATTTCATTTGTAATGTGCTAATCCTAATTTAAGATTGGAAATTATTGCTGAAATGTACCACATGCAAGATGTTTAATTGTATTATTGTTTTCTTCTGATCTTAGCATATTTTATCCCTGATGAAAGGCCTCTAGGGCCTGAAATGCATCGGTATCGGGGGAGCATGGGACTGCAAACCCATCTGTTAATGATGGAATTTAAGGAATGAAGTGGTTACATACCTAGAAGTTTGTCATACTGGGGAAAGGAAATACGAATAAAATGAATGATTTATGAAAATCAGACCTTTTTGGTTATTAAGATGGATGAAAGGAAACTACAATAACATTGATTAAGGAAGTGGAGACTCCTCGCAGTGCCTAAAGTAGTGCTTAAGGGGATGCGTGTAGTTTTCTAAACGTGCATATGGTGTTTGACTTTGCATCACCCATGAGTGGAGGGTGATACCCTTGAACGCACTGACCAGTGGAATTTTTATTAACTAATTACAAATTAGATACTGTGATGAGTGTGCAGTGCAACATCTCTGCTGTGATGGGCTGTTAATTAATATTATGACATTCTCGCAGAGTAATCTTTTATTTAAAATATGACATCCCAATTGAAACAGACATAGAGTTTCCCAAAAAAGATTTCACCTAGACAGTCTGTTATATATGTCTTCATTACATAATAGCTCCATCCTCTATGCACCCTCTTTGTGTACCTCGTGCCTTCCCCATGCTTTCTAGTGCTTAAAGGTCGGGACTGTAGTCTTACCCCCATTGAGTAGTACGGATTGGGGAGCTTGAATGGAGTCAAGTTAGAGTTTTGAATTCAAAATTCGAAATTAATTTATTAGGTCCACTTAAGCTGAGAGAGAGTTTTGCTCGAACTCACTCTGTTTACATCGATACATTGTCAATAGTTGACATTAAAAAGTATTTGAACTGAAATGGAAGAGAAGTCCGCAAGCATTGGATGCAGCATGGGAGCTGCTGGTGGCAGCACAAATCCTGGGAATAGGGACGGGAGGGTATGTCTAAAAGCCGTACTTAATGTGCCCGTGATGCAGTATGGCCCTGTGCCCACACTCCGGCACCTCTCGCCGCAGCAACAATCAGAAATTCCCATTGCACAACCATCACCTCCCTGGAAGGGTATGCACCTTGGGAGCATTGAGTCTATGTCTACCTTCCAGCAGTTCACACCACCAGCACAACACCAGCAGCATCAGCATTCATCAACACAAACTCTCCAACACAACAATCATCACTGCTGCATTCTGGGATAAGGAACAGCTTTATTGTCACCAGCCCAATACAGGGATTGTAATGCAGCAAGACCATGAGATCCCTGAGGGCTGTATCCTCTCTCACAGCCTGTGAAAGCCTTATAAGCCCAGCACGAAAGCAAAGAAGCTCTTTACATTGGCTACTTCTTCCTTCAGGACAGGTTATATTTTTCCTTCCTGCTTTGTGCAGTTGAGTCAGTCAAGCGAGATGGTATTCAATAATGTTAGGGGAGAGGAGGTGGCCTAACAGCTAGGGTGGTCGAGCTCAAATCTGGGAAACTTGAGTTTGAGTCTCGGCAATGATGCTCAACATCCTGTGATTCTGGGCAAATCACTTAATCTCCTTGTGCCTAACAAAAATGAATGTTCGCTTGTGTAACGCAACTGGTGCTTATGTAAAGCACTCTTATACCTGATACCTTCGGGTCAAGTTCGCACTATATAAAACTCTGAAAAAAACTGTGTTACAAGTGAAGCCCTCAAATGTTACAAGACTGGCCTAATGCAGACTTCTGGAAAATGGCACTCTTTGCAGGATCAACTCTCAACTTTTTGCCTTCCTCCTCCACTTTTTCTGACCTCGTTTTTGTTGGTTTTAGGACTCTGTCCACTTTACCACTACCCACCAGTGCTAAAGTACATGTGCTTTCTCCTTAAACATGTTAACATTGGCTCATACCCAATTGGCATATTTAATTTACTTGCAAGTACCTAGTAAAGTGCACTACATGTGCCCAGGGCCTGCAAATCAAATGCTACTAGTGGGCCTGCAGCACTGATTGTGCCACCCACTTAAGTAGCCCTTTAACCACGTCTCAGGCCTGCCATTGCAGAGCCTGTGTGTGCAGTTTACAGTGCCATGTCAACCTAAAAAATAAATATTTTCCCAGGTGCAAACCTTCCTTTCTTATACATATAAGTCACCCCTAACAAAGGCCCTGGACAACCCAGAAGGTAGGATGCAATGTATTTAAAAGGCAGGAAATATACTTTTCAATTTTACATGTCCTGGTAGTGAAAAACTCCCAAAGTCTTTTTTTTCACTACTGCAAGGCCTATCTCTCCCGTAGGATAGCATTGGGATTACCTTATTACATTTTATATTTGTAATTTCCAATTGGGAAGAGATATGACCCCCAAGGCTGGTGTCTCTGGAATCCTAATTTAAAATCCTGACATAGTGAAGTCGGATTCTAAATTACAATTCTGAAAATGCCACTTTTATAAAGTTGCCTTTTTCTTACTTTAGCCATTTGGTGCCTGCTGCCTGTCTCTGATAATTATGGGGTGGGAGACATCTGGGCATTGTGTATTCCTCCTAGACAGCCACACACAATGGGAGCTTAGGTGTAACTTGATGGTCTATCCTGAGAGGGTGGGAGAGAGGATCTGGATCAAGCCTCACCTACAGCTGGATAGGCTGCGTCCTGTCCCCACTCAAAGGGCTGCCTGCCCCACTGTTGTGAGTATGGAGTCAGGGCAAGAAAGGAGGAGTTCTGTGCACTTCAAAGACTTGTCTTTGAAGTCTCCCCCACTTCAAAGGCACAACTGGGTATAAGTACTGGACCTCTGACACCATGACTTGAGTACACTTCTGGACCTGTGACCACTCTGCCAGGACGAAGAACTGCTGCGCTGCTAAAGGACTGCCACTCTGCCAGCCTGCTGTTTGCTGGACTCCTGTCTTGCTGTGTTGCCCTGCTGCTCTCTCTGCCTGGGTGAGAAGGACTGGACCTGCATCACTTGAACCCAGAGTGACTCTAAGGGCTAGATGACTGGCCTCCTGATTTGAAGTCTCAGGGAAATAAAAGTCTTCCAATCATACTGCTCCTACACCTGACTCTGACATCTATGAGTCATCCCTGCCAAATGGTGCCACCCCAGTCCTGGACCCTTGGAAGTGGCCTTAAGGTGTTTGCTCCAGTGTATCCAACTCATCCGCTGCTGCGAGAGTAGAATCGACGCATCACCACTTTTGCGGTAACTGGACCGGCACATTGGCCTATGAACAATCACATTGCCTTCGGACCCGCCACTTCGGAACTAATGCATCACTGCCAATGTGTGGAGAAGATCGACTCATCACCCCTATTGTGTGGGGAACACCGACGCATCACTCGCCTGCATCTCACATTTTTGTTGAAGCAACCAGGATTAAGGTACTTTGCTTTAGCGGGCCTCACTGGTTCCCTGTATCCGGCCCATGCTCTATCGTGGTCAGCCTGAACTCTTGACTTTGTCCCGGTTTAGCGCGACCAGATATCCAACTAAGCGCTTTTTGCTTCTAAGCGCTATTCTACAGTTTATTCTTTTAAAATTCATATCTCAAGTTCTACTTATTGATTTGTTGTCATTTTGTTCTTGTTTTATGTATTAAATTAAGTTCTATTTTTCTAACCTGATGTTGCATCCTTTCATGTGGTGTTTTCACTGTTTTACTGTTTGAAGTGTTGCACAAGTACTATACACATTGCCTCTAAGTTAAGCCTGACTACTCTGTTCCAAGCTATCAGAGAGTAAGCACAGGGTAATTTAGGGTTTGGCTGTTTCTTAACCTGACCAGGATTGCGGTTGCTGCTTAACTAGCGCTCATACACCAGTCAACCTTCAATCCAAATTGTGTTTGTGCCATGCCGTACAGTGATTGTTGTACACTACTATTTCATACCTAAAACCAATTTGTTTCTTTTTCAATACTGCGTGATTGATCTTTTTGCTTTTTCGAAATTCACTCTCATCCTGCCTGACTCTCTGTGACCATACCTGCAGGGATGGAATTTGAGCTCAGTAAACTGGAGAATTACACAGTGGGCTGAGCTCATGGAGTTCTGTAAGAAATGAAAAGTTCCAGCCAAGACAGGCACCAGCATGTTGGAGCTTCAGAACATTCTGAGGGCCTTTGGGGAGGTCCGCCTGTCAATGGCAGCAACAGAGGACCAGGACGAGGTGGATGAGCAAGGAGAGGACCTGGAAGCAAGTCCTGAGATGCAGCACACAGGGGAAGGGGATATCTTGCTTCCAGAATTAGAGAAGCCTCTCAGAGTGGAAAGCAGTGTGTCTTCCATAGCTCTGTCCCCAGAGGAGCTGGTGGACAGGAAACCTGATAGGGAGTTTAGGCTGCAAATGGCCAAACTTGACATGCAGGAGAGAAAAATCCTGTTAGCTCATGAAATGAGTTTTAAGGAGCTGGACCTAAAGACCAAACAGCTGTCAGAGGCTAGCATGAATGGTAGCAGAGAAACTACAGTGTCCAGTGCTGAAGGAAGCGTCCACATACCTAGAGACTTGATGCGTGCCTTTATGGAGGGAATGACA
Source organism: Calotriton arnoldi (assembly GCA_963921515.1). NCBI lineage: Eukaryota > Metazoa > Chordata > Amphibia > Caudata > Salamandridae > Calotriton > Calotriton arnoldi. Next base: position 164,159 of record CAWUFW010009052.1, on the reverse strand, counting down.
TAGACAGGTGGCTTCAGGCATATGAGGTAACTTTAGAGGTACACAGGATCCCTGAGCAGGATTGGGGAGCTGGACTTTGTAGGCATATTTATGGTGATGGTAGGAACGCCTTAATGGTCCTAGAGAAGGGGGACAGACTGAGGTATCCCACCACGAAAGAGACCCTTGACAATATATATGTAATTCACCCAAGAAGAGTGCATGGTTGAGATTCAGGGACAGTCAGAAACTGTCTCACCAGTCTTGGGAGGATTTTGTGGGTTAATTTTGCAAGGCACTGGAAGGTTGGGTGAATGGTAGTGAGGTAAACACCTATGAGGGAGTGTACAATTTGGTAGCTAGAGAACACATGTTCAGTCACTGTTTTTCAGAGCTATGCCAACACCTAGGGGCCGATTCCGATTCGGGCCGGAAAACGTACCGACACGGACGCAGCACAGAAAACAGCACAAACACAGCGTGAACGAATCTGAGAGGCTCGCACGAGACAACTGGAGGGTCCGACTCGGTCAGAAGAACGTCTCCTACATGCACAAAAAGAACCAAGGAAAAAAAACACTAAAAAGGCCAAACAAGCAATCACAAAGCAAATAAATACTGGGTGGGGAAACAGGGAACAAAGACACACCCACAACTCCACCCATATAAAGGACACAAATCCCTACCATGATCCTTTGCAAATTCAAATTACCTGCCAGCACTCAACACCAACAGACAGCAACCACACACACACTCACAGCTCATCCATCACACAAGCCACACACCAGCAGCACCACAACAAATAGCACCCTCACATACACCCAGCAAATCACACACTCACACACCCTCACTTGCACACCAACACACACATCACACACCAGCACCACCCAACACCATGCCCCCAAAGAAGAATCACAAGTTCCTAGATAGTGAATTGGAAGTCCTGGTAGATGAGATCCTCAGGGTAGAGCCACAGCTGTTTGGTACATTGGTCCAACAGACACCCATGTCGCAGAAAACCAAGATGTGGGAGAGGATCGTCGACAGGGTGAACGCACAATCACCATGTTTGCGCACAAAGGTAGACATCCAGAACAGGTGGTATGACGTGCGCAGGAGGGTCAAGGAGCTGTTGAAGAAGGACTACATCGTGAGCCAACACACCGGCAGTGGCCCTCCTGCCAAACCAGTATACCTCAGGCCCTGGGAGGAGAAGGTGCGGGCCATCCTACCACCAGTGAACGTCTATGGACTAGAAAACATCCCAGAGCCTGGTGAGTACACAACAAATGTACACAATATTGTGCCACAATACACACACATCACTGTCAAGGGAGAGTCAAACCATGCACCCTTAGCAAATACACACCAACCAAAACAGATCATCCCAAAATGTGTATGTCAGCCAGATAAACACAATACATGCCAGCTCATAGTGAAATGTAACTGTGTCATGACATGTACAAACCTAACAACAAATAGAGCTAGGCAGTGGCACAAATCTAACCAACAAACACAGTCAGACATGTAGCCACCACCACAACACCACCTCACAGGGAAGCTCACTGAAAGGAAGGAATACTGTGTATGCTGGGCAAGTCAGTGTAGCCAATAGCATCATGGGAGTCGTAGTCACAGAAATTGCCCACCCTCACAATGCGCACATCAACACCACCATGAACCATGCCCACATCACAGGGAGTGGAAAACAACTGACAAGATGGCTGACACTGGCTACTGCTGTGGGGAGCACAAGGCCCTGCTGGCAACTGTGCACCAACCAACAGCAGGACACCACTGACTGACATCCTGAAAGACAACTTGCACTCCCTGCAATGGAAGCACGTTCCATGGTGGGATATCTGGCTGGGTGGGAAGGAGGACTCACAGCACTGACCATAGTCACCAGCAGCTCCACCCACACACGCCCCTAACACAAACTACACACAACTCACCTGGGAGAAAGCATTGCCTCACACACCAATCAAATATCCCACAAAGAACCACAACCCTGGGTCATTCAGTGTGAAGCACAGGGAAACACATGGGACTTGTAGCAAAACAAACCCCAGGATAACACTGTCAGCCATCTTGTCAGCACAGGCACACAACCCCACATGGAAGCAGAGTCAAAAGGAAGGAAGCATGGGCATGCTGGGAAGGGGGGTGGAGGCAATAGCATGATGGGAGTGGTAGTCACAGCTCAACATCCCCCCCCACATGACCCAGCAAGCTCACACTGAAGCATGCACACCTCACAGAGAGTGGAAAGCCCCATCAAAGATGTCTGACACTGGTGCTCTGTTGTGGGGAGCACAAGGCCATGCTGGGAACTGGCCAACAACCAACAGCAGGACACCACTGTCAGCCATCTTGCCATTGCTGTCACACCCACACACAGTGAAGTACACTCAAAAGGAAGGAAGTATGGGCATGCTGGGAAGGGGTGGAGGCAATAGCATGATGGGAGTGGTAGTCACAGCTCAACATCCCCCCACATGACCCAGCAAGCTCACACTGAAGCATGCACACCTCACAGAGAGTGGAAAGCCCCATCAAAGATGTCTGACACTGGTGCTCTGTTGTGGGGAGCACAAGGCCATGCTGGGAACTGACCAACAACCAACAGCAGGACACCACTGTCAGCCATCTTGCCATTGCTGTCACACCCACACACAGTGAAGTACACTCAAAAGGAAGGAAGTATGGGCATGCTGGGAAGGGGGTGGAGGCAATAGCATGATGGGAGTGGTAGTCACAGATATTGCTCACCCTCACAATGCGCACATCAACACTACCATGAACCATGCCCACATCACAGGGAGTGGAAAACAACTGACAAGATGGCTGACACTGGCTACTGCTGTGGGGAGCACAAGGCCCTGCTGGGAACTGTGCACCAACCAACAGCAGGACACCACTGACTGACATCTTGCCATTGCTGTCACACTCACACACAGTGAAGTCCACCCAAAAGCAAGTAAGTATGGGCATGCTGGGAAGTGGGGTGGAGGCAATAGCATGATGGGAGTGGTAGTCACAGATATTGGTCACCCCCACAACTGTCCCATCAACACCACCCTGAACCATGCGCACATCACAGGGAGTGGAAAACAAGTGACAAGATGGCTGACACTGGCTACTGCTGTGGGGAGCACAAGGCCCTGCTGGCAACTGTGCACCAACCAACAGCAGGACACCACTGACTGACATCCTGAAAGACAACTTGCACTCCCTGCAATGGAAGCACGTTCCATGGTGGGATATCTGGCTGGGTGGGAAGGAGGACTCACAGCCCTGACCATAGTTACCAGCAGCGTTTCTCACACACACCCCTAACACAAACTCCACAAAACTCACCTGGGAGAATGCATTGCCTCACACTCCAATCAAATATCCCACAAAGAACCACAACCCTGGGTCATGCTGAGTGAAGCACAGGGACACACATGGGACTTGTAGCAAAACTAACCCCAGGATAACACTGTCAGCCATCTTGTCAGCACAGGCACACAACCCCACAGGGAAGCAGAGTCAAAGGGAAGGAAGCATGGGCATGCTGGGAAGGGGGTGGAGGCAATAGCATGATGGGAGTGGTAGTCACAGATATTGGTCACCCCCACAACTGTCCCATCAACACCACCCTGAACCATGCACACATCACAGGGAGTGGAAAACAACTCACAAGATGGCTGACACTGGCTACTGCTGTGGGGAGCACAAGGCCCTGCTGGCAACTGTGCACCTACCAACAGCAGGACACCACTGACTGACATCCTGAAAGACAACTTGCACTCCCTGCAATGGAAGCACGCTCCATGATGGAATATCTGGCTGGGTGGGAAGGAGGGCCGGATGTCAACCAAATACAACCAATGCAGACCATGTACACACCCCAACATTCACATAGAAATGCCCAAATAATGCAGGACAATGTGCTACACCAATATCAACCCCTGACTGTGACAACTTAGGACAATGCAATGTACAGGCCCGCATCCAGAGGCACAGTCACAACTGTCAGGTGTGTCAACCATTGATCCCTGCAGAAACATAACATACATTGTGTGTGTCTCCCAAAAACAGGTGATGATGGGGACACAGCAGCAGACGCTGAGGAGTCCCCGTCCCAGGCTCAAGAGGATACGGAGCTCACTGGTGTGGAACAGCCTCTGCCCTCCTCGGATGAAGAAGACCCACCTGGCACCTCCGGAGCAAGTCATCATGCAGCACCAGCAGGACCACCAGCTGCACCCCTGCACCCACCCCTCCAACGACTGTCAACACACATACCACCCCTGCCGACATGGACAGACCAAGGAGCACCACCACCACCAGCACAGGGACCCTGGACCAACGTGGGGCCATGGACACCAACACCACCAACAACCCCCAAGGGGGCCCAGGGTCACCTGTGCGTGCCACCTCAGGTACTGCACGTGTCGCCAGGGGTGGTGGGAGGGGTGGGAGACATAGGTCGCTGCTCGCAGAGGGGTCTGGACTGCATGATGACCCACAACTGGCACGCATAGCCGATGCGTACCAGTCCAGCACCGGAGAGCTCAGCCAGGTAGTGGGGCTCCTCAGGGACATTAAACAGCAGCAGGCTGCCCATCATGCCCGCTTGGACTCACACATGTCCCGCGTGGAGTCGAAGTGGGACACACTGCAAGAGATGACGGCGGTGCATAGGGACATATTACAATGCCTCCGCCAGATGAGCAGCAACCAGTCAACACCTCCCTGTGTGCCCACAACATCTACTGCTGAAACAACTGCAACTGCCACAGGGAGGCAGGATGACTCTGGCGGAGAGTCCCCTGCACCGCAGCAGCCTGCACTTGAGGGTCCCCACCAAAGAAGAGGGGTCGTCCGAGGAGGGGCAACTGAGAGGCCGATGGCCATGTGCAACCCCAGGAAGCCAACACCTGTTCTGGATAATCACCTTTGTGTGCAAACTGTTCACCCTGTTGACTGCAACACAACCCCCACATGACATGGGGAGTACAAATGGACCAATGTCTCAGATGACTGTGGACTTGATACAGGACATTTCTGCTACCAGGACTTCTAATTCATCTAGGAACTTAGGATTGCAATCAAAATGTACAGCACTCACCATCCTGTGCACTATTCGCACACATGTATGACAATAAACACACTAATACACCATACCTGCCTCTGTCGTGATTCCAACGTGGTTACTGTCATGGAGATGATGACCAGCGAAATTACACTGTGCATGCTAACTGCTACAGCAAGTACAACACAGGCATGTGAGTCATGGCAACGTGACACATATGAGGGAGACTCACCACCACGGCTACACAACAAATACACACCTAGGCCATCTGACTCATTGCCTACACTGATGTTGCCAGGAAATACGGTGCAATGCACAGACACAACACCTATTCCCAGTCTTAGTCAACTAGCCCACTGGAGCAGTAAGCAAATGTCAGTCAAATGTGTGACCACAGACAACGCACATCACAAAGTGAAGCACAGGTTTATTACACATTTGCAACATGTTGTAACCACTACAGATGCAAGGTAATCCCACCTGGCAGCGGGCACACAGTCAACAAGTGTAGAAGGAAGGAAGTCCATGGGTGTGGCGCACATCACCTGTAGGGACACAACAGCTACCACCCTGGAAGTCGAATCACAGTGTCGGGGATCACAGTTGACCAAACCACTCTGAAAGTACCCTATGAAGGACAGAAATGACACACAGTCAAAAGCACTGAAGAACAGGACAGAACTGCAATACTCATGCCCACTACATGTCACAAGATACCCACCCAGAACCAAGTAAGCATGTCAACACTGTTGGGGAGTACAGACTACCTGTAAGGACACATCGCTACACGCATACAGTCATGTAGCACATGGACACACTCAAACAGCACCAGAGCACCACCAACACATATCATGCAAACTCACATCAGTTACATGGCATCTCTGGATACTTACATTCAGCTGAAGAAGTTGGTGATGAGCTGTGTGCGGACATCACCATCATCATCATCATCATTATCACTGGCATCGTGGTCCAGGCCAGGATCCTCCACAGGTGGCGGACGTTGGTCATCGTCATCCAGGATGAGAGGCAACTCCTTCCGCACTGCCAGGTTGTGTAGCATGCAGCAGACGATGACAATCTTGCACACCTTTGCCGGGGCATATGGGAGGGACCCTCCTGTCTTGTCCAGGCAGCGGAGCGGCTCTTCAGGAGACCAAATGTCCGCTCAATCACTCTCCTCGTCCGACCATGTGCCTCATTGTAGCGCATCTGGGCTGGTGTCACAGGGTTCCTGAGGGCGTCAGCAACCACGGCATGTTGGGATATCCGGAGTCACCTACATACAGACAATTGCACATTAGCTGAGTTGGAAAAGAGGGTGGAACACTACATTGCAGAACACACACAATGATACAAAGTCAGTACACACCAACAAGCCAGGCACGCTGGTTCCGCATCTGTGACATCATCCTCGGGATGCGACTACTACTCATCACGTAGGCATCGTGTGCAGAACCGGGGAAACGGGCACACACGTGTGAGATGGTCATATCTGCAAGACAGACCACCAGTGCATTGACCGAGTGGTAGTGCCTGCGGTTCCTGTATGCCTGCTCCTGGGCCTGTGGTGGTACCAAAGCCACATGTGTCCCATCAATGGAGCCAATGACATGCGGCATCCTCCCCAGGGCATAGAAGTCACTCTTCACGTCAGTGAGTTGTTGGAGTCTAGGGAAATAGATGTACTGGTTCAGGTATATCAACATAGCCTCCAATACATCGCGGAGCACACAGCTGAACATGGTCTGTGACATCCCACCAGCAGTCGCCACAGTGTGTTGAAAGGTACCGGTGGCAAAGAAGTGTAGGGCTGCCATCACCTTCACCTTGGGGGTCAGCGCTGTAGGGTACGGCCGGCCAGGTTGCAGGTGTTGTGCCAAGCGCACTGCCAAATCATCAATCAGCTGCCTGGTGAAGCGGTACCGTCGGATGCTGTCACGTTCCACCATTGTTGCCAGGTCAGGGAATGGTCTATGGACAGCTGGTGCCCTACAGTGCATAGGTGAAGAGAGAAAGATTGTCACTCACCCCACATATGTGGCATTGTACACACTCAATATCACACGATACATCATTATGAGGCACAAGTACATGATGTGTGCAGTTCCGTAAGGACATGTATGGCACATACATGGCCAACATCCAACATCACAGTTCAACAAGTGGCATCAATAAATCCCAGGTTGTGCCATTGGGTATCATGAGGACGTGTCACATTTCCCATCTCCTGCTGCCACGTTACAAACACACCCCACAGTGACATGTGAGGACGGATGTGCCCCAGGCATCACAGCTCAACGACAGGTAGATTCCCAGGGACCCTGTATTGCCACATGGACACTGGCATGACATGGCGTATCATGTATACACGACAGCAAAACAACCATGACTCCCACAGGTAGTGGTCCCTGTTGCCTCGGCAAGACAGACATGGACGTCTGTGACACAGACACGCACAACATCAAAGTCCATGCACAAACAACGTGGATGTGGAGACTGTCTCCCATTGTGCACATGAAATCCGAGACATTGTAAACACAACATGCACACAGACTGTGGAGGACCATCACTATTGTGCCAATGGGTCACCCTGGGTTAAACATACCGTCCCACATGGGACTCAGGGGGCATGTGACATGACATACACATACACCACCGTGAAATGTGACAATGCCACATGCTCAGATATGAACAGTTGCACATCACAGTGGTCATGTACACGAAACACCAAGGATACTGTCCCCATGAACACGTGCACAGCCTGGGGGTGGCTGCCCCAAGTGACACCCACAGAACAACATGTTCACCCCCATACACGGAATAGGTAATGCAGCCTTACATGCCTTAGGATACAGTTTGGACAGGCTGTGGTGTTGTAGGTGTGCCCCTCACTCCCTGGGAAGTATATGTGGCTGGCATATGTTCACCTGTGACAGGCATGGTGACATATGCCAGTGACATGTACAGGGACGCGTTGGACAGCAATGGACCGATCGGTGCGCACACATTGGCCATTGCATTCAATGTGTGCGGGTACGCGTTGTATCCTAGGTATGCGTTGAACAGCAATGGACCGATCGGTGTGCCCGGCCGGCCCATTGCATTCAATGTGTGCGGGTATGCGTTGTATCCTAGGTACGCGTTGAACAGCAATGGACCGATCGGTGTGCCCGGCCGGCCCATTGCATTCAATGTGTCGGGTACGCATTGTATCCTAGGTACGCGTTGAACAGCAATGGACCGATCGGTGTGCCCGGCCGGCCCATTGCATTCAATGTGTGCGGGTACGCGTTGTATCCTAGGTGCAGCGTTGAACAGCAATGGACCGATCGGTGTGCCCGGCCGGCCCATTGCATTCAATGGGTGCGGAGTACGCGTTGTATCCTAGGTACGCGTTGAACAGCAATGGACCGATCGGTGTGCCCGGCCGGCCCATTGCATTCAATGTGTGCGGGTACGCGTTGTATCCTAGGTACGCGTTGAACAGCAATGGACCGATCGGTGTGCCCGGCCGGCCCATTGCATTCAATGTGTGCGGGTACGCGTTGTATCCTAGGTACGCGTTGAACAGCAATGGACTGATCGGTGTGCCCGGCCGGCCCATTGCATTCAATGTGTGCGGGTACGCGTTGTATCCTGGGTACGCGTTGAACAGCAATGGACCGATCGGTGTGCCCGGCCGGCCCATTGCATTCAATGTGTGCGGGTACGCATTGTATCCTGGGTACGCGTTGAACAGCAATGGACCGATCGGCGCGCACCCATTGGCTATGGCCTGGCCTGGCAACGGACGCGTTTTCAAATCTTGAACGAGTCTGATGCTGGAAATTCAGTTGGTCACTGTTAGACCTGGCATCCTTGGCGTGGGTCTCCCTTCCATTTTTTATGATGCCTCCTATGTTACCGAACCGTTTTGCTGGCGTTAGATGCTTTGGGCACTGTGCCACTGCTATTCAGTGCCACAGTGCGAGTGCTCCCTATGATAAATTGTGTTATGTATTAGTGACTCCATGATTGGATGATTGGTTTACTTGTCAGTCCCTAGTACAGTGCACTGAGTGTGCCCAGGGCTTGTAAATCCAATGCCGCTGGTGGGCTTGCAGCACTGGTTGTGCCACCCACAGAAGCGGCTTGTAAAATGTGCCTCAGGCCTGCCATTGCAGAGCCTGTGTGCAGCCTAGGGCTGCCATGTCGACTTGGTGAGTACACCCACTTACCAGTCCCTAAACCTTCCCTTTACTGCATGTTGGTCACCCCTAAAGTAGGCCCTAGGGCAGGGTGCATTGTAAGTACAAGGTAGGATATGCCCTGGTGTGTGTGGCATGTCCTAATAGTGAATTACAGCCATTTTCGTTTTTCACTATTGCAAGGCTACCTGCTCCCCATAGGCCAGAATGGGCAGACTGACTATTACACCTTATAGTCAGAACTGACCCAGGGAACATGGTAGAAAAACGAATTTAGTAGGCCTGAACTCAGAATGCTAAAATACATCTTTTAGTGAAGTTGGTTTTAACATTCTGTGTTTGAAAATACCCCTTTTAGAAAGTGGGTATTTTCTTGCCTAAACTTCCAAGCCTGCCTCTGCTAGGTTGTGTATTCCTTGTCTGGAGATTGAGTGACAGGGGCTGGGGGTGGCTACAGGAGACAGGATGAGTCAGCACAGGGCTGAATAGAAAGATCTGCATCCAGAGTGGAGGGAGGAGTTGCACCTGGGTCTGAATAGGGCTGTGCCTGCCTTCCACAATGCTGGCTCCACCTCCTGCCGGGCGGCTGAGCACCCTGCCCCACATTCTGAAAGGAAAGAAGGAGACAGAAAAACAAGGTGCTCCAGGACTGACCAGAACTGGTTTTGGGCTGGGCAGAGGCCTCTCTGCCTTCAGAGAACAAAGGAAAACTGTGTATAAAAAGGGGACCCAGACCCCTAGGAAATTAGATCACTTTGGGAAAACAAGAAGAAACCTTTGCTGAGGAGCGGAACCAAGAAGGAACTGAGGAGAAGACTATCCCTAAGCTAGAGGGATCTGCCTACAGTGGTTGCCTGACTGCCAAAGGAAGGAGAAAGGACTTTGTGTGCACTTTTATTCAACTTGTAAAGTATCTCCAAAGGCTTGAGAAAAGAGCTTGCCTCCTGCTGAAGTCTCAGGGACAACAGACTTCAACCACCAGCTCCCCAAGAATCCTTTGGAAGTGCCTGCTGCTGTTTTGGGCCTTCTGAAGGGACTGCGTGTCGCAAGGAGCTGGAAGCGCGACTCAAGAGGAAGAAGCGTGTCGCCGTCGCTGCTGCTGCCGTCGCAACTCCGAAGGAGGGTGTCGCCGCTGTAGCTGTCGTATTGCACCGCATCGAGAGAAGCGTCCCGCAACGAAGAGGAAGCGTGTCGCCGTCGCTGCTGCTGCCGTCGCAACTCCGAAGGAGGGTGTCGCCGCTGTAGCTGTCGTATTGCACCGCATCGAGAGAAGCGTCTCGCATCGAAGAGGAAGCGTGTCGCCGTCGCTGCTGCTGCCGTCGCAACTCCGAAGGAGGGTGTCGCCGCTGTAGCTGTCGCATTGCACCGCATCAAGAGAAGCGCCTCGCATCCACGGAGAAGCGTGCCGCCGTCGGAGCTGCTGCCGTCGCATCACGAAACAAGGGTGTCGCCGCTGCAGTTGTCGCATCGAGCGGAAGCGTCTCGCAACGTCGGAGAAGAGGGTCGCCGCCAAAGCCGCTGTCGTCGCATCGCTGAACAAGGGTGTCGCCGCTGTAGCTGACGCATCGAGTCGAGACTTCTCGCAACCTCGGAGAAGCGTGCCGCATCAGGAAGAACTTGACGTCTTTATTTCTTTGCACCAGAACTTTGTCGCATTTCCATCGCTGCAACATTGCTTGTTGTGGAAGCGTCCCGCATCGTAAGGTACATTGACTTAAAGTGTCGCATCTTAAGAACTGAACTGAACTAAGCTAAAACTACCATTTTAAGTACAGTATTGTGGATTTTTGTCGTTTATGGTCTTGTGTTAAAACTATATAAAGAATACTTATTTTTGATATAAACCTTGTGTGGTGTCCATCTGTAGTGTGTCACTAGATTACTGTATGTGTTCACAAATGCTTTACACACTGCCTCTGAGATAAGCCTGTCTGCTCGTGCCAAGCTACCAAGGGGGTGAGCAGGGGTTATTTTAGGAGTGTACCCCTTTACCCTGACTAGAGGCGAGGGTCCCTATTTGTCACAAGTACCTACCTGTGCCAACTAGAGACCCCCAATTCTAACATTGGTGGTCAGCGGTGGGGATTCTGGACTTGCATTTGTGACTCATGTACAGTGATTGGTGAACACTACTAGTGAGTGCAGACCAAAACGCGACCACATACTGTTGGTAGATTTGTTTTTCTAGGACGTTCCATTTTTGCCAAGTTTAACCATCATGGAAGACACAGCATCCATAGCATCTGTTGGTTCTGAGTGGGAAGAGGAGAAACTGGAATGCTACAAAGTGAGGCAGCTGAAGCACTTCTGCAAAAAATTTAATGTTGCAATTACCGGGCTCACCAGGAGGGAGGAGTTCTACAAGGCGCTAAGGGCCTGGGTAGAAGCAAGGAAAACCCCTGAGATTGAGGAAGGGGAGAATAATGCAGATGTGCAGCTGGAAGGGCCAGTGGGTCCAGGGGAAAGGAAAGCACCTTCCCTAATAGGTAGCAGTGTTTCTGCCAAAGGCCTGTCCCCAGGAGAGCTGGAGGACAGGGAGAGAAATAGGATGCATGAGTTAGAGCTGGCCAAAATGAATGGGCAATTGGAAATTAAGAAACTGGCCCTAGAAGAAAAGAAAATGCAGCTTGAGCATGATAGAGGTTTGAGGGAGTTGGATTTGAAAGCTAGGAGCTTAGAAATTACTCCCTCTGGTGGCAGCACACCGTCAATGCCTGTGGAATCTAGAGTATATATTCCTAAAGATGTGGTCAGGGAATTTTTAAAAATGATGACATTGGGCAGTGGTTCAAGGCCTATGAGGTAGCCATGTCTTCCCACCGGGTCCCTGAGAAGGATTGGGGAGCGGGGTTGTGGGGACGGTTCCTTAGTGAGGGCGGGACACACTGCTAGATCTGCCTTCTGATGTCCATAATTCATATCGCCACATGAAGGATGCTTTAATGTCTAGGTATGGTTTAACTCCTGAATTGTATAGGCAGAGGTTCAGGGGTTGCACAAAGATAGAGAACAGTACCTGGGTTGAATATGTCACTTTTTTCTGCAGAGCATTGGATGGTTGGGTGAAGGGTAGCAAAGTTGATGATTTTCAGGGGCTCCTTGATTTGATTGCATGGGAGCACTTGTCAAGTAACTGTTTTCCAGAGCTACGCCAGCACCTGATAGATAGCAAGCTGACTATCCCTAGGAAGCTTGCTGAAGAGGCAGACCGCTGGGTCAGTACCAGGGTCCACAAGGGTCACGTGGGAGACTCAGCCAAGGGTGGGCAGGGTCCCCAGCAGAAGAGTGGGGGGACAAGGGTAAACAGAGGGAGTTCCAAAGAAGGCCCCAAAGTAGTCCCCAAGGGAACCAAGGGAAAGGTTCCCAGCCTCCCCCAGAAACCCACAGGGGCCCCGACAGGTCCACCTGTTCAAAGGGGACCCCTGAGATGCTACAAATGTGGGGACCTGGGTCACATAGCGAGTGATCCCAAGTGCCGCCAGTTTGGAAAAACCGCACCCCCTGGTGCAGCCCCCGGCAGATGGCTAGTGTAGCCCTGGGGGAGGAGATGGATGCCCCAGAGGGGTGGGGCCCCGCACAGATGTCCCTTGTCTCATTAGGAGACTGTGAGATGGTCCCCAAGACCCAGCTGCCTGATAACACTAAAAAATACAGGCAGTGGGTGACCATCAATGGCCATAGGGTGGAGGCTCTTAGAGATACAGGAGCCAGTGTGACAGCTGTCAAGTGTCACCTGGTGTCTCAAGAGCAGGTTGTCCCCCATGCATTCTATCCAGTTGTTGCCGCTGACAACACAGAGAGTCACTGCAAAGTGGCTCAGGTTCCCTTTGAGTGGGGGGGTCTCTGGTACTCTTCAGGTAGCTGTGAGGCCCGCCATGCCTGTTGACTGTTTGTTAGGGAACGACTTGGAGAGCTCACCTTGGGCGAAGGTGGAGCGAAGTGCTCATCTAGAGATGTTGGGTTTGCCTGACTGGGCGTGTGTGACCACCCGGTCCATGGCAGCAAGTAAAGGTGCTCAAGAGGACCTGGAGCCTGAGAGGGAGGCCCAGGTACCTGCCGTCACGAGAAGAGGCAGGGGCGCGGGAAACCGGCCCCCGAAGTTCCCACGGTCCAGGAGGAGGCAGACCCTGAGGGGGATGCCCTGGAGCCTACAGGGGAACAGGTAGCTGAACTGGGGGACCTGCCTGAGCTGACCCATTGGCAGCAAGAAGGAGGACCCTCCAGGGAAGAATTCTGCAAGGAGCAGAAAGAATGCCCTTCTCTGGTGGGTCTGCGGCAACAGGCTGCAGACCAGGCAACAGGTGATCAGTCTGGGTCACATTGGGTCTATTGGGAGAATGACCTCCTGTATACTGAGCCTAAGGTTGCTGAGCCTGGGTCAGCCCGTGTGCTGGTGGTACCCCAGTGCTTCAGAGCCTTCCTACTGGGGCTGGCTCATGATGTTCCATTGGCAGGACATTTGGGGCAGGACAAGACCTTTGAGAGGCTTGTCACCCACTTTTATTGGCCCCAAATGCGCAGGAGTTCAGACACTCACTGCAGGACATGTCAGACTTGCCAGGCAAGTGGAAAGAGTGGGAGGAAGCGCAAGGCTCCTCTCCAGCCATTCCCTGTAGTCAGCACCCCCTTTGAACGGGTGGGTATTGACATTGTGGGGCCACTGGACCCCAAGACAGCCATGGGCAACAGGTTCATCCTGGTCTTGGTGGACCATGCCACCCGGTACCCGGAAGCCATACCTCTGAGGACAGTGACGGCCCCCGTGGTGGGACGAGCACTGATGGGAATTTTCTCCCGAGTGGGATTCCCTAGCGAGGTAGTGTCTGACCGGGGGACCAACTTCATTTCCAAGTATATGAAGTCCCTGTGGCAGGAGTGTGGGGTAACCTACAAGTTTACCACTCCTTACCACCCCCAAGGAAATGGATTGGTTGAAAGGTTCAACCGAACCCTCAAAGGCATGATTATGGGTCTTGAGGAACCTATGAGGCGTAAGTGGGACGTCCTCTTACCATGCCTGCTCTTTGCTTACCGTGAGGTGCCACAGAAATCTCTAGGGTTCAGTCCCTTTGAGCTTCTCTATGGGCACCCAGTAAGAGGACCTCTAAGTTTGGTCAAAGAAGGCTGGGAGCAATCTCCCAGGAAACCTCCCCAGGATGTATACAGTTACATGCTGGCCTTTAGGAACCAAACTAGGCGTTTCAGGCAACTCGCTGAGGCGAATCTGGAAGCCAGCCAGGAGGAGATGAAGCGGTGGTACGACCAGAATGCCACTCTGGTAGAGCTTCAGCCTGGTCAGAAAGTGTGGGTCATGGCCCCAGTGGAGCCCTGCGCGCTCCAGGATAAGTGGACCGGACCCTTTGAGGTTGTCGAGCGCAAAAGTCCGGTTACCTACTTGGTGGACTTGCGGTCTCCCAGGAACCCCTTGAGGGTCCTGCATGTCAACCGCCTGAAGCCCCACTTGGAGAGGTCCCAAGTGGGCATGCTCTTAGCGACAGATGCTGGGATGGAGGAGGAGACTGAGCCTCTTCCTGACCTCCTGTCAGCAACAGAGCAAGATGGGTCAGTGGATGGTGTCAACCTCTCTTCCACCCTGACCCCTGAGCAACAGAATGACTGCCGCCAGTTGCTGGGACAGTTTTCTGATCTGTTCTCCCTGGTTCCCGGTGTCACAGATTGGTGCATCCATGATGTGGACACTGGGGACAGTATGCCTGTGAAGCACAAATCTTACAGGGTGACTGACAGGGTGAGAGCTTGCATCAAGGAGGAGGTCTCCAAAATGCTTGCGTTAGGGGTGATTGAGTCCTCTAACAGTCCTTGGGCCAGCCCAGTGGTCTTGGTCCCAAAGGCTGCCGCACCGGGTGCCACACCAGAACTCCGGTTCTGTGTGGACTACCGAGGACTCAATTCAGTCACCAGGACTGACGCGCACCCCATCCCCAGAGCTGATGAGCTCATAGATCGGCTAGGGGCTGCACGGTACCTCAGCACGTTTGACTTAACGTCTGGGTACTGGCAGATCGCCTTGACTGATGGGGCAAGAGAGAGGTCAGCATTCTCCACACCAGATGGGCACTACCAGTTCCGGGTGATGCCCTTTGGGATGAAGAATGCCCCTGCCACCTTCCAGAGGTTGGTCAACCAGGTGTTGGCTGGACTGGACTCGTTCAGTGCCGCCTACCTGGATGACATCGCGGTGTTCAGCGCCAGTTGGGAAGAACACCTGCGCCACCTCTGGGAAGTGTTGATGGCGCTGCGGAGGGCAGGCCTCACGATCAAGGCGAGTAAGTGCCAGATCGGGCAGGGTTCCGTGGTGTACTTGGGACACCAAGTGGGGAGCGGCCAGGTGGCGCCCCTACAACCCAAAATTGAAACCATCCTGAATTGGGAACCCCCAAAACCCAGACAGAGGTGAGGGCCTTCTTAGGACTCACGGGTTACTACAGGAGGTTTGTCAAGGGGTATGGCAGCATTGTTGCGCCCCTGACAGAGCTGACTTCCAAGAAGCAGCCCAGGAAAGTGATTTGGACTGACACCTGTCAGAAGGCTTTTGAGGCCCTGAAAACTGCCATGTGCACGGCGCCCGTGCTCCTGGCCCCCAACTTCTCCAAAGAGTTCGTAGTACAAACAGACGCTTCAGAGCATGGTGTGGGGGCTGTTCTGTCACAGATGAATGAGGAGGGCCTAGATCAACCCGTAGCCTTCATCAGTAGGAGGTTACTACCACGGGAACAGAGGTGGAGTGCTATTGAGCGTGAGGCCTTTGCTGTGGTCTGGGCACTGAAGAAGCTGAGACCATACCTGTTTGGGACTCACTTCCGGGTTCAGACAGACCACAGGCCCCTCAGATGGTTGATGCAGATGAGGGGTGAGAATCCAAAGCTGTTGAGGTGGTCCATTTCCCTACAGGGGATGGATTTCACGGTGGAACACCGCCCTGGTACAGAACACGCCAATGCTGATGGTCTGTCCAGATTTTTCCGCCTTAGTGAAGAGAGCTCCCCTGAGGTAGGGTAGTTCTCCCCACATTTCAGCTGGAGGGGACACGTGTTAGACCTGGCATCCTTGGCGTGGGTCTCCCTTCCATTTTTTATGATGCCTCCTATGTTACCGAACCGTTTTGCTGGCGTTAGATGCTTTGGGCACTGTGCCACTGCTATTCAGTGCCACAGTGCGAGTGCTCCCTATGATAAATTGTGTTATGTATTAGTGACTCCATGATTGGATGATTGGTTTACTTGTCAGTCCCTAGTACAGTGCACTGAGTGTGCCCAGGGCTTGTAAATCCAATGCCGCTGGTGGGCTTGCAGCACTGGTTGTGCCACCCACAGAAGCGGCTTGTAAAATGTGCCTCAGGCCTGCCATTGCAGAGCCTGTGTGCAGCCTAGGGCTGCCATGTCGACTTGGTGAGTACACCCACTTACCAGTCCCTAAACCTTCCCTTTACTGCATGTTGGTCACCCCTAAAGTAGGCCCTAGGGCAGGGTGCATTGTAAGTACAAGGTAGGATATGCCCTGGTGTGTGTGGCATGTCCTAATAGTGAATTACAGCCATTTTCGTTTTTCACTATTGCAAGGCTACCTGCTCCCCATAGGCCAGAATGGGCAGACTGACTATTACACCTTATAGTCAGAACTGACCCAGGGAACATGGTAGAAAAACGAATTTAGTAGGCCTGAACTCAGAATGCTAAAATACATCTTTTAGTGAAGTTGGTTTTAACATTCTGTGTTTGAAAATACCCCTTTTAGAAAGTGGGTATTTTCTTGCCTAAACTTCCAAGCCTGCCTCTGCTAGGTTGTGTATTCCTTGTCTGGAGATTGAGTGACAGGGGCTGGGGGTGGCTACAGGAGACAGGATGAGTCAGCACAGGGCTGAATAGAAAGATCTGCATCCAGAGTGGAGGGAGGAGTTGCACCTGGGTCTGAATAGGGCTGTGCCTGCCTTCCACAATGCTGGCTCCACCTCCTGCCGGGCGGCTGAGCACCCTGCCCCACATTCTGAAAGGAAAGAAGGAGACAGAAAAACAAGGTGCTCCAGGACTGACCAGAACTGGTTTTGGGCTGGGCAGAGGCCTCTCTGCCTTCAGAGAACAAAGGAAAACTGTGTATAAAAGGGGACCCAGACCCCTAGGAAATTAGATCACTTTGGGAAAACAAGAAGAAACCTTTGCTGAGGAGCGGAACCAAGAAGGAACTGAGGAGAAGACTATCCCTAAGCTAGAGGGATCTGCCTACAGTGGTTGCCTGACTGCCAAAGGAAGGAGAAAGGACTTTGTGTGCACTTTTATTCAACTTGTAAAGTATCTCCAAGGGCTTGAGAAAAGAGCTTGCCTCCTGCTGAAGTCTCAGGGACAACAGACTTCAACCACCAGCTCCCCAAGAATCCTTTGGAAGTGCCTGCTGCTGTTTTGGGCCTTCTGAAGGGACTGCGTGTCGCAAGGAGCTGGAAGCGCGACTCAAGAGGAAGAAGCGTGTCGCCGTCGCTGCTGCTGCCGTCGCAACTCCGAAGGAGGGTGTCGCCGCTGTAGCTGTCGTATTGCACCGCATCGAGAGAAGCGTCCCGCAACGAAGAGGAAGCGTGTCGCCGTCGCTGCTGCTGCCGTCGCAACTCCGAAGGAGGGTGTCGCCGCTGTAGCTGTCGTATTGCACCGCATCGAGAGAAGCGTCCGCAACGAAGAGGAAGCGTGTCGCCGTCGCTGCTGCTGCCGTCGCAACTCCGAAGGAGGGTGTCGCCGCTGTAGCTGTCGCATTGCACCGCATCAAGAGAAGCGCCTCGCATCCACGGAGAAGCGTGCCGCCGTCGGAGCTGCTGCCGTCGCATCACGAAACAAGGGTGTCGCCGCTGCAGTTGTCGCATCGAGCGGAAGCGTCTCGCAACGTCGGAGAAGAGGGTCGCCGCCAAAGCCGCTGTCGTCGCATCGCTGAACAAGGGTGTCGCCGCTGTAGCTGACGCATCGAGTCGAGACTTCTCGCAACCTCGGAGAAGCGTGCCGCATCAGGAAGAACTTGACGTCTTTATTTCTTTGCACCAGAACTTTGTCGCATTTCCATCGCTGCAACATTGCTTGTTGTGGAAGCGTCCCGCATCGTAAGGTACATTGACTTAAAGTGTCGCATCTTAAGAACTGAACTGAACTAAGCTAAAACTACCATTTTAAGTACAGTATTGTGGATTTTTGTCGTTTATGGTCTTGTGTTAAAACTATATAAAGAATACTTATTTTTGATATAAACCTTGTGTGGTGTCCATCTGTAGTGTGTCACTAGATTACTGTATGTGTTCACAAATGCTTTACACACTGCCTCTGAGATAAGCCTGTCTGCTCGTGCCAAGCTACCAAGGGGGTGAGCAGGGGTTATTTTAGGAGTGTACCCCTTTACCCTGACTAGAGGCGAGGGTCCCTATTTGTCACAAGTACCTACCTGTGCCAACTAGAGACCCCCAATTCTAACAGTCACCCACAACAATGTTGCAAATTCATGGGTGTCATGAAGTTGAACTTTTGAAGGATGCTGTGGGCGTGTGTAAGTGGTGCAATTCCATGGATTGGCCAGATTCAGAAGATGCTAACTACTTGGACCTATCACTTTGGACACATGGGACAGTAACTGCCTCTGCAGCACACATATAATGCTGGCTGTTCCCCTGAGAGCTCACTTGCCTGCACTACATGCTCCAGGACGACATCTGCCACCACCACTGCTGCTGTATCTGCACCCTCTGGACCCTGCAATGGCACGTACTGTGGAGAGAGCCCCAGCCTTCAGCACTGAGGAGAGCCAGGCCCTGCTGGACAGCCTCCTTCCACAGTACAGCAAGCTGTATGGGAAAGCAGGGGAGCAGGTGAGTGTTCTGTCCACTGCCTTCCTAAATGTGCATGTTGTCTGACTAGCAAGGCTAACAGTCTGCACGCCACTGGCTAGCAGGCTCACTGAGTAGTTGTCACCCCCATAGTGTGTAGTTACATGCACTGGACAGGTATAGTGCAGTGACAGTGCATTTAAACAAGGTTTTACTTCCCAGGCAATGATACCATGTAGTAACTGCTGGCATACTGTCCATGGCCATCGTTGCACTGCCTGTGTACATCATGTGCCCCTGTGATTGAGGCATGTATACACAACTGTGTAATGCACGGATATGTTGCATGTGTAGTAATAGCATTCTCACTTTGTCATCCTCACAGGTTGATGCCCACCAGAAGCAGAAGATATGGCTGACCATCGTCCGGGCAGTGAGATCCGTGGGGGACTACAAGCGCCGGATCCGCAACTGCCAGAAGAGGTGGCAGGACCTTCGGGGCTGGACCCGGAGGATCGCACAGGTCCAGCTGAAGCTGTCGCCTCCTCGCAGGAGGGGCGGACACTGGACCCTGACCCCCCACATGCTCAGGATCCTGGCGGTGGTCTTCCCTGATCTGGATGGGCATCTGAAGGCCAGGGAGCAGCACGGAGGGGGTGAGTCCATGACTGCATTGTGAACTTTGTCTGCCATGCTATGTGCCCTCCTCTGGCCTGGTTAAACTTCCACAGAACATCAGTCATGTGGTCCAGGACCCATGTCCCTCCATTGTGTACTGCCCACTCCTCATCTGATACCCAGGTGTGGCCTTTGCAGTCAGGGAATTGTGTCACTTGGGTACTGTGTCCTTGCAGTTTGCTTGACTCAAGGTGGGGGCCACATCTGTTCCCGTAACTGTGGTGGGCATCATGGGTGGGTCCATTGCTTACACAATGCCTGTGTTCTGACATGTAATCTGCGTGTTACTTTGATATGTGGTCCAATTGCTGAGCTGATCCATCACATGTGCCTGGGGTAACTGGCACACACCCAAGCTGCGGGTGGGAACAATGTTTGGGCCCCAGGAGTGTGTATATAATGTGTGTCACACATACTTAGCCAGCTGCCTACTGTCCAGGGTTCATCCCTCATTCATGTGGGGCAGGACAGTCATGCCTACTCCAGGCCATGCAATGCACTCTGTACTCCCACTCCCGTGTATCAGCTGACACGTTGTGCTCAGTGATATGTCCCCTCAGGTGTCAGCCTCTGTGTCAGTGTGCTGTGGCTTCGATGTCAGGACTGCTGGGGTGTTTATCGGTTGGGGCTCAGCATGCCACCGGAGATGTGACCATAGGAGACGATACTTGTGTGACACATAGGTGTTTGAACACCTGACCGTGCAGACTGGGGTATGCGAATGTGAAGTCCATGCAGCTGTTTCCCATTCACAGCAGATTGTGAGGTGCTCAGGTTCAGAGGCTTGTGTTACAGGTCACCCATATGTCCAATCAGTATGACCTGGACAGATAAGGGTTCAGATGATGTGGTGTGTGGGGGATGTACATGTGCACTTGTTCAGCTCCAGGACTTGCATTCCCCATGACCTACTATTGTGACACAGTGCAGACTGTTGTTGTGTGGCTGCCCTGCCCATGTGACTGGAGACAGTGATGTATGACTTAGCAGGCATGCCTGTGCCATGACATGTGACTTCCTATGAGTGATCCTGCAGGGGAGTGACATGTGCTACATGCACACCATAGTGGCAATGGCTATCAGCACATGGGTGCATCATGGTGTCTGTCGCTGGTATGCATCACATGCATTTCATATATCTGACTCTGGGCATCACTTTCATCCGGACACCTGTACTGACTCAGTGGCAAGAGTTGTGATGTGTGCATGTTCACATGCTTCACCGTGTTCTCTGCACCGTCCAACTACTGTGTAGGTGGTGCATGTGTCCACACTGGGGTATTGCCAGCCAACGGATGCCAGACAGATGGGTGCAAGGCCAGGTGGGATGTGAGTGCCATGGTTGACGATCAGACTGACAATTGGCTTCTCCTATTCTGTTTGGGCACTTTTAGCAATGTTCAACTAAGGATGCCAGGCCTTGCTCTGTATCGTGCTGTACTTACTGTGGTGTGTGCGATCGGTGCAGGTGACTGATGTCTGTCTGTTTCCCTATTGTTTGCAGATACATCCACGGCCACAGGAGGGGACAGCTCCACGGACCAGGAGGAGCCGCAGGGCCAGACTGGGTCAGCAGCCGAGGAGTGGTCGGAGGGACCCAGTGGCACGGAGGGCGAGGGGAGCCACACCGAGGAGTCCTCAGCACCATCCACCTCAGCTGAGGACCACAGCAGCTCGGAGGATGACTCCCTTATGGAGGCGGGTGTCAGCAGCCACCACACCCCAGCTAGTGTTGCTGTCCCCGCCACCACCACCGCCCTCCCATCGGCTCCCATTCCCGAGGTCCGTGGAGGCTCCCATGTTCGGGAGCGTGTCTCCTCCGGGCCAGGCACCGCACCCCCTGCCCCTGTGTCCCCTGCTACCCTGAGTGAGGAGTCTGTGTACCTCCTTTGCCAGCTCCATGTAGGGCAGACAGCGATGCTGAGTGTCCTCCATGCACACACCACTCTGTTGACTCAGCTGGTGTCGTTCATGGAGGGCATCTCATCGGGCATGTCTGCCCTACAGAGGGGCAATAGGTCCATGGACTCCTCCCTGACGGCAGCAGTGTCCCTCCTCCAACAGTCCCTCACCCCTCCTGTCTCTGCCCCATCCACACTCCCCAGCACCTTACCTGTCCCAAGCACACACACACCGGCACAGGCACACACCAGCACAGACACGAGCAGCACACACACACACACGCCACAGACAAGACGCACACGCACGCACAGTCAGGGGACTGAAACCACACTCACAGGGGATGGGGCCTAGTCACACACACACGCATCCACGAGCACTGCGCAGTCCACAGTTGCCTCTCCCTCCAAAGCCCCCTCCGTTGCCTCACCTGCAACCCCAAAGACCCAGTGGCTCTTCCTCAGTGACCTCGGCCTCTTCCCCTCCGATCCAGCTGATAAAGCATTCAGGGGGAAGAGGAAGCCCACCCACACGGAGCGCAGTGCCCCTCGCCACCGGACACTCTCCCCCAGGCGCAGACCGACTGACGCCCCCATCCGCAAGCCCCCCCGGACCCGGAAGAGCAAGACCCCGCCGCCGCCCTTCAGCTCAGGTACCAAGTCTCCTTCCTCCATCCCTCAGGCCCCCACTCCACAGGTGCCCCCACCACACCCTGCCCCAGGTTCCCCCACCCACAGATACACCATCCCCAAAAGGATCAGGCCTTCTCCCCTGCCACTTGCTCTTCCGGCCCCACACCCCCGCTGTGCTTGTCTGTGCCACTGGTGTGGAGACGGTGTCCTCCCCTCTGTCCTGCCCACCTTACCTGATCCCCATTCTCCTCCCCTGGAGGTAGGCACTGCAGTGGAGTCCACTACCACCCTGTCTGACTTGGGCACAGCAGTGGGGAACCTGTCCACTCCATCTGCACGGTCCCCTGCAGTCTTGCCGGCACCCACACCATCAGAGTCATGCCCCCACTTGTGCCGGCACACACCATGTCAGACACCTCCACTGCAGTTGTCAGTGGCTCTCCAGCACCCACCACCCCTTCCCTGCCTCCTTCTGGTGAGCCATGATCCTGTCCCTGCGGTGCCTGGCCTGCCCCCCGTATGCCCCT
This sequence comes from Calotriton arnoldi, assembly GCA_963921515.1. Taxonomy (NCBI): domain Eukaryota; kingdom Metazoa; phylum Chordata; class Amphibia; order Caudata; family Salamandridae; genus Calotriton; species Calotriton arnoldi. The sequence goes on along the minus strand of CAWUFW010009052.1, from coordinate 141,363 downwards.
CCGAGGGGATTGTCCCTGGTTTTCATCAGTGCAGGCATGCGTAGGGTGACATCTGCCACTGTCACCCTGTTTTGACTTTCATGTTGGACTGGCCATTGGCCTTTGTTAATTTTTGCTGGACATCAACTGTTAGACCCACATATGCTGAATAAAGCACCTTTCTGTTCTCTAGTGCTTTTGCTTCTGATGTACATGTTGTTGATGATGCTAACCATGCCCTTGCTGCAGTGATGGTGATATTTGGTCTCATGATAATGAAGTGTTACTGTGCAGGAACACATGTGGTCCAGGGGAATGTGTCCTATCCTGTGGTGTATCCATGTCATCCTTAGCAGCATCTGAGGGTGTCATGTGTTCAATATTTGGCAATGGGATTTCCTACTTACATTAGCAATTTCACATCTGTGGCTTCCACCCCTGCACATCTGTTGTGCCTGCCATTGTTCAATTAGTCTACTTCCCTGACCGTGTGGCCATCTCCACTGGACATGCAGGTTTGGGCATCAATGGGGAAGGACTCATCTGTGTTGTCAGTGCAACATTGCTATACGAGTGTGTTGGATCTGTGCTGATGATTTCGTTGGCACTCCCATGACCAGGCTGATGTGACGGGAGCCTTCATTTGGTGCTAATTGTTGACTGTGTGACCAAGTGCTCAGCTGACATGATGGAGCGCTACTAAGGCAACATATGGCACAGCTTTCCTCACACAGGAGTGGAGTCCCCTCATGGCAGTGTGTACTCCTGTGACATTGCCTGCGCCCAAGGTGTGTGTTGTATGAGCATGTCTGTGTGTTCACTTCCGTTTTGCTGTGCATGCTGGGATCCCTAGTGTTGTTCCTGTTTGTGATGCTTGCTGAGTTGACCTATGTTCCCCCAAGTCTTCTCCTGGATTCTCTGTGATGTGGGTGCATGGCACATTACTGGTCATCAGGGTGTCACCCATAGGTGTGTTTGCTGTCAGGGCTGAGTTTGTGTGCAGACGCAGATGGGTCACAGTCAGGATTCCCCTTGGCACTTGTTGTTTACACCTGTCATGTGATTTCCAGTTTGTGTTATCTTTCAGTGATTGTGACACGTTGTGTGTGTGACTGCTGGCACTCCTCAGGGTCCGGGCTGCAATGTTGGTAGTTGTCTATGTGTGTTCTTTGTGGGTGACCTTGGCTTCTTCATTGGTGTGGGACTGTGGCTGGGATCCCATTGGTTGGTGTGGTATTGCCGTCATGTCCATGTACAGCGTAGTGTGCAGTGTGTCAGACATTCAGGAGTCTTGTTGAGTGGCCATGTGTGATGTGTTTCTGCACCTTGGTTCCCACCCACCACCCTGGGATTGTCATGGGTGCATGTGCAATGTCACCAGTGCATGTGTGCTTCACTGCTGCACATTGTTGGAGGTCGAGGTGTGTGGTGTTGAGTGTGTGCAGATGAGAGTTGTTGCCCGTCTAGACCCCTGCCTCCATGTTGGCCTTGGCTTACTGGCCGTGCTGATTGATTTGTGCTTGTGTAGGTGTGATGGTAGTTTGTTGCTCAGGACACATGACTGTGGTTCACAGTGTGAACGACATTTAGCTTTGTCATCACAGTGGGATTGAAATGCAGCCCAGGGTCACCACATTGTGGGGGCCCTGGGGGTAGTGCTGTGGTGTGTCTGTGTCTTGCTGTGTCAGTTGCTGTTCCTACATGCTTGTGTGACATGTGTGATTTGTGCTCCCTCTCATCTGACAATGCCTGATTGCCCACATAGGGGATTTGGATCCATGAGTTACCTTTGTGTGGCACTGTATGCACATCTGTGTAATTGGTATTCAGGCCTCCTCATGTGTTGTGTGGTTGCCTGGGGACACTGGCACCCCCCTCACCTGTTGTGTTTGATGTGCAGTGTGGGTCTGCCTGTTTGTGTTTGTGCATCTGCGCCACTGCATTGGCATATCTTTGGTGTGCCATTGGCTGTATGTTGTTTGGTGGGTTTCCCCTGCTGTCCCTGGGACTCCTAGGTCATCGGTCAGCACAATGATCATGGTTTGTGTGTCCCATTGCTGCCATGGTATGGTATCTGTTCACCTCACATCTACAGTCTCCACAGGGTATCTGCATTTGTGTGCCCATTGGTGCAAATATGTGGGTCTGCATTCTGATGGTCACTTCTGTCATTGTGTCATTGATGAATGTTGACAGTGTCAGCCCCATGGGTGATGTTTGTCTGCACATGGCCAAAGGTATGTCTTATTTGCACTGCAGTATTTGCCTCCCCCAATCTATGTTGCAATGGGACACATGCACTACTTTGCCACTGATGTGTTTTATGTTCTGTGACCAGGAATCATCCATGCAGTTTGGCAGTTGCAGCTTTTTCTTTGTCAACACTTGCATTTTGGTCACTGTGATGATGGGGTTTGGACCCCATTGCCACAATGTTCAAAATGTGCTTCAGCTATGGACCCCACACTTACCTTTTGGTCACTGTGATGATGAGGGAGGTTTAGACCCCATTGCCACAATGTTCATACTGTGCTTCAGCTATGGACCCCACACTTACATTTTGGTCACTGTGATGATGGGCGTTTAGACCCCATTGCCACAATGTTCGAAATGTGCTTCAGCTATGGGCCCCCACACTTACATTTTGCTCACTGTGATGATGGGGTTTTGATCCCCATTGCCACAATGGTCATGGCCTGCTTGCATTGTGGGGGCCACACACATATATGTGTGGCACATGTGATAGGGGTCACATTGTATGTTCAAAGTCATGTTCAGTGTTGTAGGCATTTGACACAGTCTACACACACTTGTCATGGTGTTGGGGGATGTCTTTTTCTTGCATTCCCTAGGTTGTAGTGTGCTGGTTGTGTCATGCATTGTCCATCCTATGAGTGGGGGTGGTGTTGGTGGTAGGCATCCAGCCCCCATGGGTAGAGGTGGTAGTAGTGGTAGGCATCTGGCACCCCTGGGTAAGGGTGGTAGTAGTGACAGGCATCCAGCCCCCATGGGTAGTGGTGGTAGTAGTGGTAGGCATCTGGCACCCCCTGGGTAAGGGTGGTAGTAGTGACAGGCATCCAGCCCCCATGGGTAGAGGTGGTAGTAGTGGTAGGCATCTGGCACCCCTGGGTAAGGGTGGTAGTAGTGACAGGCATCCAGCCCCCATGGGTAGAGGTGGTAGTAGTGGTAGGCATCTGGCACCCCCTGGGTAGAGGTGGTAGTAGTGGTAGGCATCTGGCACCCCCTGGGTAAGGGTGGTAGTGGTGGTTGGCATCCAGCCCCCATGGGTAGAGGTGGTAGTAGTGACAGGCATCCAGCCCCCATGGGTAGAGGTGGTAGTAGTGGTAGGCATCTGGCACCCCTGGGTAAGGGTGGTAGTAGTGGTAGGCATCTGGCACCCCTGGGTAAGGGTGGTAGTAGTGACAGGCATCCAGCCCCCATGGGTAGAGGTGGTAGTAGTGGTAGGCATCTGGCACCCCCTGGGTAGAGGTGGTAGTAGTGGTAGGCATCTGGCACCCCTGGGTAAGGGTGGTAGTAGTGGTAGGCATCTGGCACCCCCTGGGTAGAGGTGGTAGTAGTGGTAGGCATCTGGCACCCCTGGGTAGGGGTGGTAGTAGTGGTAGGCATCCAGCCCCCATGGGTAGAGGTGGTAGTAGTGGTAGGCATCCAGCCCCCATGGGTAGAGGTGGTAGTAGTGACAGGCATCCAGCCCCCATGGGTAGGGGTGGTAGTAGTGACAGGCATCCAGCCCCCATGAGTAGGAGGTGGTGAGGCATCCAGCCCCCATGGGTAGGGGTTTTAGTAGTGACAGGCATCCAGCCCCCATGAGTAGAGGTGGTAGTAGTGGTAGGCATCCAGCCCCCATGGGTAGAGGTGGTAGTAGTGACAGGCATCCAGCCCCCATGGGTAGGGGTGGTAGTAGTGACAGGCATCCAGCCCCCATGAGTAGAGGTGGTAGTAGTGGTAGGCATCCAGCCCCCATGGGTAGAGGTGGTAGTAGTGACAGGCATCCAGCCCCCATGGGTAGAGGTGGTAGTAGTGGTAGGCATCTGGAACCCCCTGGGTAGGGGTGGTAGTGGTGGTTGGCATCCAGCCCCCATGGGTAGGGGTGGTAGTAGTGACAGGCATCCAGCCCCCATGGGTAGAGGTGGTAGTAGTGATTGGCATCCAGCCCCCTTGGGTAGAGGTGGTAGTAGTGGTAGGCATCCAGCCCCCATGGGTAGAGGTGGTAGTAGTGACAGGCATCCAGCCCCCATGGGTAGAGGTGGTAGTAGTGGTAGGCATCTGGCACCCCCTGGGTAAGGGTGGTAGTGGTGGTAGGCATCCAGCCCCCCATGGGTAGAGGTGGTAGTAGTGACAGGCATCCAGCCCACCCTGGGTAGGAGTGGTAGGCATACAGGCCCCTATGTGTATGTGTGGCATTGGTGAGGGCCATCCCGCCCCTATGGTGCTGCTGTTGCTGGTGTAGGTATTTCTGCATCCCTCTGTGTGTGATGTGTCGGGTACGTGTAGTTTGTTTTTGTTGTTGGTGTCTGACTTACCTTCTGCGCCGTACGCGTCCGTGCCTGTTCCGGTAATAGAGGTAGAATATTGGTAGGATCGGCACGAAGGGATTCATGGTTGGTTCATCTCGTTCGTCTTTCTCTTTGCTTCGCCTCGTCCTCGTCGCTGGCGTGTTCATCTCGTAGCCGTGGATCGTGTTGTGGCGCGAATCGGAGCTTATGTGCGCCTCGACCGGATGCTTTGACGTGCCGTGCGTAGCGACGGGTTCGGCGCGTACGGTAATCGCATCGTACTTGTCCGGCCGGACGGGGCTGCATTTTTGCTTCCGTGCGGCTCGATTCTGCGATTCCGGATCCGCCTCGGTCTGAGTTCAGGTCCTGTATTGGGTGAGTACGACTGGGTCGGGATTTGGGCAGTTGTGCGCATCGTACTTGCTCGTTCGGACGTATGTGCGGATCGGTCGGGAAACAGGCATTCGCCTGGATTTTTTCCCGACCGAATGGTATTAGGTGCGCCTCCGACCGGGATCGGAATCGACCCCCTAGTTGATTGCAGGCTCACTGATCTCAGGGAGCTTGCAAAGGAGGCAGACCTCTGGGTGAGTACCAGAGTGTCTGAGAAGGCATTAGGGAGTGATCCTAAGGAGGTGGGCCCAGGTGCTCCCCAATCTGAGTAAAGGGGAGGTAAGCAATAACCCAGACAGGTGCCAATATGTTGAGGAGGGAAAGGGCTCCCATATCCCTTCTAAGTATAAGAGGGGAGGTTTTGGTGGGCGGAGGCCCAAGGTGCCCTATTTCTGCCCCAGAGCTTGGATTGTGCCCAAAGGGGGCACAGGCAGAGGGACCTGGTCTGTACCATGAGACCATCCACTGATGGGAGCTTCAAAGTGTCAGGAGAGCTGGATGGGACGGCTGCCACTGGCACCCCACCAGTTCTTTTTTCTGGGAATACTACTCCATGGCGGAGGGTACAGAGGCCTGGGGGGGCAGGAGGTGGAAACCGTCTGCAGTGGGAGGACCAGTGGGTCAAGGGTTACCAGCTCTGAGAAAAGAACACCGCAAGACTGACCATTGTGAGGCCACTTCTGACCTGGGGGGCTCCATGCGCTGTAACAGGGACAGAGGACTGGAGATTTGCACCAGGAAGACTCTTGCAGGACACAGATAGGGTATGTCACCCTTGAGGGCGGTCGTGGTTCCCCCGGGAAGTCCTGGCTCACCAGGCACATAATCAGCCTAAGGGTACAGGTCCAGGGTTGAAGGACCAGTTTCAGGATACCACCCCAGAACTGGTGGGAGGTAGAGTGGAAGTAGGGTGCAAAGCCCCTGGGGCTGCTGACACAACAGAGGTCAAAGAAACCTCAGGTGTCCATAGGGAACTCCTTGCCAGCCCCAAGGCTGGAAGAGAGGTCTACCCAATGGCCCCATTTAGGACCTCCACCTGGCGGTGGATGGACTGGGGCCTGGCCCCTAACACTGACAGCTGTTAGTGGCCTCTTTTGGTTGCTGTTCTTATGGACAGAGTTTTCCTTTGGTTGGAGACAGAATTCTAATCCAAGGGGTGGAATGGGCCACATCACTTTAGCGGCCATGGTGCTTCTGTCTGCCTACGGGGATGCATCTGTCAGCAAGTTAAGGTTAGGTGCTGCACAAATCGGATCCACAGGTGAGGAGAAGGGTTCCCAATGGGTCAGTTCAGTGGCTCTATAGAGTATAGACAGAGGGATCCAACTGAGCTCAGAGAGGTCTGGGACTGACAAGTGCTCCTGCAGTAAAAGGCCATTGTCAAAGTTCTATTGCCCTAAGCAGGGCAGTCCATCAAGGTATAGATTAGCCTACCCTGGCTTTAGGCTGGAGGGGCGTTGTGTTGAAAAATGGCCCTCTCTGCAGGGTCACCCCCAAACATTTTGCCTTCCTCCTCCATTTCTTCAGACCTCGATTTTGTTGGCTTTAGAACTATGTGACTTTACCACTGCTAAACACTGCTAAAGTGTGTGTGCTCTCTCCTTGATGGATCATCCTGGGAAGATGGGAGGGAGGAGCTGGACCCAGCCTCACTTACACCTGACTAGGCTGTGTCCTGTCCCCACACAGAGGGCTGCATACCCCCCTGTAGTGAGCCTGGAGCCAGGGCAAGAAGGGAGGACCTCTGTGCACTTCAACGACCTGTATCTGAACTCTCCCCCACTTCAAAGACACAACTCGGTATAAGTACTGGACCTCTCATACAATGACTTGAGTACACTTCTGGACTTGTGACCCATCTACCAGGATGAAAAACTGCTATGCTGCTAAAGGACTCCCACTCTGCCGGACTACTGTTTGGTGGACTCCTGCCTTTGCTGTGTTGCCCTGCTGCTCTCTCTCCATGGGTGAGAAGGACTGGACATGCATCACTTGAACCCAGAGTGACTCCAAGGGCAAGCTGACTGACCTCCTGATCTGAAGCCTGAGGGGCATTAAAGACTTCCAACCATCCTGCTCCTACACCTGGACTCTGCCATTGGAGAGTCTGCCCGGCCAAGTAGTGCCACTCCAGTCCTGGAAACTTGGAAGTGGGCCTAAGGTGTTTACTCCAGCGGAAGTGATGCATCCTCTGCTGCAAGAGTAGAATCGACACATCATCGCTGTTGCTGGAACAGGACTGGCACATCGCCCTGGGAACCAGTGCATTGCCTTCAGAACCGCCGCTTCAAAACCAACACATTGTCGCCACTGCATGAAGAAGATTGTGGCATCACCTGTACTGCGTGGAGAAACCCTGTGCATCTCCTTTGAAACTGCTGCATCTCAGAACTGGCACATCACCTTCAAAACAGATGCATCACCGCTGCTGCATGCAGAAAATCGATGCATCACCCCATACTGCCAGGGAACACCGACGCATCGCTTAGCTGCCCCCCCATCATCATCTACACAACCAGGATTAATGTACTTTTGTTTACCGGGCCTCACTAGTTCCCTGTATCCAGCCCATGCTCCATTGCAGTTGACCTGAACTCTTGATTTTGTCTGGGTCTGCCGCAACCAGATATCCCAAGTAAGCGCTTATTGCTTCTAAGCGCTATTTTACTGTTTATTCTTTAGAAATTCATATCTCAAGTTCTACTTATTGGAGTTTTGTCATGTTGGTCTTGTTTTATTTGTTAAGTTAAGTTCTATTGTTCTAACCTGGTGAAGAATCTTTTTGTGTGATGTTTTCACTGTTTTACTGTTTATACTTTACACATTGCCTCTAAGTTAAACCTGACTGCTCTGTTCCAAGCTACCAGTGGGTGACCATGGTTTAATTTAGGGTTTGCCTGCTTCTTACAACGACTGGGATTGTGGATGCTGCTTGACTGGGACTTATAGCCAAGTAAACCTACAACCCAATTTCTAACATAGACCAACGCAATTTGTACACAAGTGAACAACAGATATTAAATAGACATGGACATCTATTTAGCATGTAGGCATCAAAATAAAATTCAAGGACCCTTTTGGAAACTTCCTCAATATTTTATCAGTTAAATTTCGTACACATGCAGTTTACTTCAGTGAATGCTCACTGCAACTTAAACTTCAGCATGGCCACTGAAGTGGATATTTATGCATGTATTACGGAGCACCATAAATGAACGCTAGTGCACAGACTTACCTAAACTCGCTGCATCATTATACTCAGTGCAGAACAAGAAGCGGAGCAACATGTGTCCAGGGAAAGTCCAGTTTGAGGTGAGTGTATCCTCCCCAGCAGATGCCCAGCTCCTGGCAGTTAACCATAGATAACATCAGTAGGTAGGGGGGCATAGTGCGCCATGCACATGCTGGAGATATAATGACCATTGTGGATCCCCAGCCCTTCAGCTGAAAGGCCACAGAGAGCTAAGCAAGATGGTAGTCAGATCAGGAGCCAAATTGTGGGACCTGTGAACAGCAGCCAGAGCATGCCTGATGAGGGCTTCAGGTTCCTGCTGCTCACCTTGAGTGTCGCTGCCATGACAGCCTTGTTGACCCACTGTATTCCACCCTCTGTCCTGCCTGGGAGAAAACCATTTTCGCTCTGGCTACAGTGTTCCTGGCCCTTCACCCACTGCAGTCCCTGTGCTGCTCTGTAAACATCAGGTGGCCTATAGCGGTTTAAGTGTTTGTGTTGGCATCCTACTAGGCTGATGATCTACTGCATCCAACTGATGAGAACCCGCCTGGTCCTTAGTGATTGTTATGATGAAGTTGGCATGCCACTGCCCCTTGACTTTTTTTGTCCCAGTGACCTGCTCATAAGGATAGGGATGAGTATTAGGGGTTTGTGTGCCAGGATGATTGGTGGCATGCTGTGGCCTTTCTGCAGCTGATCAAAACCAAGATCTAAGCAGCAGGGTTATGTGCACTACTGTCTCATGCAGACCCGGCAATGCCAGGGAATAGAGCGTGGCAGCAGCGGGAGTTGTTTCCTCTGAAATTCGCAACATTGCAATTCATGGAAACTCCACCACGTGTATGTATTGCAATGGAAGCGCTCTTTAGACGTTCTAACAGAACTATTGGTCAATCAAATGCTGAGCTGCCAGAAAGAGGCTCAGCAACAGAGGGGCTCACCCAAAGCTTGCCTAGATATACTCTTTTTACTCTTTTTCATTACATAAGTGCTGCAAACGGTAAAGCAGTCACTAACCAGACCAAAAAAGTGAAGAAACTTAACATATTGCTTATCGAAAAAAATTGATGGAATACCTCAAATGAATGGATGGATAATTTAAAATAAATGTATCGTCTGTTACAAAAAAAACCTCGCTAAGGTAGATTCAAGGTTGCCCAAAAAGTTCAGGGCCATTGCTTGTAAATCGCCCAACTTTTGAAACATAAGAAATTAGACAAGTTTGCAGATTTTTTAATAGAAAAACGAAACGATGGTTCAGGTACTGTTGTGAATCTATTGAACAGCGAACCTCACATGTCTAAATAATGTTTGATAATCCATTTTTAATTGTTATATTATAGAGAGAGGCCATCGAAAATAGATCGTCCAGGAACAAGTTCGTAAAGGTTGGACCAGGAAATAAAGACCGGAATTTCTCAGAATGTAAACGGAAATGGTGTGGGGAAATAACCCTTTGAAGGGTGAGCGAGCATGTGAGAGTCAAGGTGAGACAAAAACAAAAATATTGCACACAGCAAGAAGGTATTCGGAAACTCTGCTTCCATAAAACAGACATACATTCTTATTTGTACGAAAGCTTCACTGGAAAATATGTATATATAATAACAGCCAGACTATTTACACAATGCTTTTGTCTCTTCTCCATGTTTCTTAGGACAAACACATTATCCTCTTCTTATTCTCTTTTAAAAATGATGTATCCATGAAATTTGGTTCCATCCATCAATGCTGCAGGAGCCAAGAAAAACGTTGTCGTGTCCTTGTTAAATGTGAATAATATAGGTCCTGCTGTTATTGGAAATTGTTTGAAGAGCTTTTCTGCCTGACACTTTTGTTTCTATTTGTGATTTTGTTTTATTTGAGAACTTTTTCTTACCTTGTTATTTACTTGTTATTTAGTTGCTTGCTGGCCAGACAGCGGGTATTTTATTTCTTCCAGATTTGTTTATCATGACATCAGCAGGCTGCTGATGGCTTGGAAAAAATTAACTATCTGAAAAGTTTGAGAGTTTCCCTGAAAAGCAGTTTTAATAAAAAATTCTCTCTTTGTTTGGTGATGGCTGTTCACTTGAGGTAGGATAGAAATCTGTGTGTATGAAAACGGAATATTTAACGTCAACCACACAATGTTTTTTTTAATGGGCAAACAATACAAGGGAGACGTTTGTTGGATATCTGACACTGGCAGTTCTATGCTAAGATAATTAATTATATGCACTGGGTAAGGCAACACCAAGCCTAGGGAGCCGTATTGCCATTTAATCATCAGAGATTGCTAAGGGAGGGGCTCCAGTTTCATTTTTCATAGCCTGAGTTCATTTACGCAAATACGAGAAAATCCCTGAAATCCGATGTTTTCTGACCTCGCCAGAAAGGAACATCAAACTTCAGCTGTGAAGCCCAGGACTGAACACAGTATGCCAGAGGTGGTCTCTAGGGCACAGCTCTCCGGATGAGGTGTTCAGTACGAAACACAATATGCTTGCTTCAGACATAGTAGGCCAGTTAGGAACTCCAGACTCGAGACCCAGCAGAAATAATATAGGCGAGGCATCAAGACCCGGACACAATATTTCAGATTGAGGTTCTGGCACCTGGCATAATATCTTAGATCAATGGAAACGATGCTCCAGATGAGGGCTCCAGATTGGCATCTATAAAAGTAGTAGCAATACACCAGGGGAAAATTGAATTCTAAAAACAGTAATTTAGAAAAAAAAACACTTCCTCAGAGTACATAGGACTGCAACAGAGCATAGTCCCCATTGGTGCAACAGGTGCAGTGGCACTGGGGCCCAGAGGCCAGAGGAGCCCACTGAACCCTGATTATTGCTGAATTTTATAATTCAAACAGCAGCCAGGGACATTTCCTTCTGTGCACTAGGGCCAATGGCACGCTGGCTATGTCACTGAACTGCTAATGAGTCCTTACAAATAATGTTTCCACACTGTAGAGTTATAGCACAACCTCCATTTTCTCCTATTTTTTATCTCCTCTCTGCTCCCTAACATTCATTTTGCTCCTACTGTGGCATAGTTGTGTTATTTACACACTGTCCAGTTATCCAATAAGTGAACTCAAAGATGCTCAAATAAATTAAGATGTGCACTGCTTCTGCCTTTACCTTTCTATCTCTGCCATGTGTGTGAATGGCCAGGCGCCCCTGCAAATAGCGGAGGGGCACCATAAGTCACTCCACAGGCAGGAGCCAAGTTGGGTTGTCCATTGTATGTTTCACCACAAAGGAGGGTCGTGACGGCATCAGAAGGTGTGCGGGATGGGAGCATTTAAGGCTTTGAGAGGCAAGGGATTTTGCCTCTTTTCTCTCGACAGAGCACCAGCATACCAGATCACACAGGTCCCGGAGTTTTACATGCTCCGGGGCACATTTTCAAAGGTGAGCATGGTAGATTGAGTGCCGCGATGGGGGTACAGCCATTAGCGTAGCCACATGGTCAAGTCATTACTGAGGATGGTGGGGGAGCGGGTCAGGCAGCGGCAAGTAAAGAATCCATAGCGTCTAGAGTCTACTACCCTTGGGACTCAGGTGCTGGAAATGAGTCAGAGGTTGTATTGCTGCTCACATCACAGAGCTAGATGGTTCCGTAGTATGCACCCTCACCTCTACTCGGTAACCTCCTGGTAAGATAGGGCTTGGTTCAGTGCATGAACAGGCTATAAGGGAGAGATTTGGTTGCAGTGATGCAAACAATAAAGCAAAAATAGATGTTTACGATGCATTTGAAAAGTGCACTGAACTTTTATATCCTTGTTTTTCTTTTTACTTCTATAACTGCAATAACGGGGAGGCACACCTCGCTAAGATGGCGGCAACCTGGTCGCAGGCAGACGGACCGGCATATCCGGAGGGGGTATGGCTAGCTGCGTCAGCGGCACAAGGGGGGTTTGGGGGGCAGCCGAACCCGCTGAGGTCTGCCCCCCGGGCAGATTGGGATGTGGAGGGGCTGGCCAATAAGTGGCCATTTTGAGGTTTGGGCTATTTTTGGGGAATAGCCCAATTGTAGCCCAACGTATTAAATTCGGGCTCGGCGCGCTCCCAGCCACCATTTTAGGTTTGGTGACATGGTGGCTGGGAGCGGTGTGGTAGCTAGCGTGTTTTGGCCCTCCCCCCCACCCTAAAAAATAGCGCTATGGGATTTTCTTTCATTTGGTCTTTAGTGGCTTATTTTGGGGCTAGGTTTGTTGAGACAGGTGGATAGGGTTATGCTATTGTAGAATTGTCGCTTGGAACAGGTGCAAGCGGGGTTGTTAAAAGTTGGCCAGGATTGGCAGAAGTTTTTGGTTAAGTCTTGGAAGTTTGTGAGCAGGGGCAGGGAAAGGGTAGGCAGGTAGGCTAAGTTTAGAGTAGATGTTTGGTAGTTACAGTTGCAGAAAGGCAGGTAGGGGTTTGGGTTTCATTGGAGGGCAGGATTTGTAACTGTAATAATGTGTAATGTGGTTGATATGTAATGTTATTATGTTATCGGCAGGGTGGGGGATTTGATGTGGGGATCATAGGGGCTGGGGGGGAAACAGGGGATCAGTTATTTGATGTATAGTGAGGTTTTAGTTTTGTAAGGCAGTTGCCAGTGTTTATATTGCGATATGCACCTGTTTCAATAAAGCGGCCTTTTACACACACACACAAATTTGGTCTCGGTTTGGCTTGACCCCCCTCCCTCCCAACGCACGGCGAGAGCTTTTGGAAGACCGTTGCGGTGTCAGTATGCATGAGTGAAAGGCTCCCGGGTCACAAATTGTTTTTGCGTTTGTATATGAAATACATATTGGCATTATTTTAGCAGGAAATGTACTTGCATGCCCCTTTTACACACAAAGTTACATTTCACGGCAACATGGTGCAAGAAATACAAGCGTCGCATACAACAACTGCCCGCATTCTAGACGTTTGCATTGTTCCCGGGCGCTCACGCAAATATTTTCTGCAATCAGTGCATTATGTGTTTATACTACCATTTGTCAGTTGTGCATGTTGTCTATGTTCTTTTTTTTTTGCTTCTTCCTTGTGATCAAGGAGAAGGAACCGGAATAGAGGCTTAGCTTCTCTAGATGAGGACCATTATATGACATTAAATTACTGTACCTTTTCTAGCATTTTATTACCTTGCTTCGATGCTATTACCCATTATTCTTATTCAGTTTCTGCTGCAGTCTAAAACAAATGCTAACAAAAGAACAGATTTTTCTGTTTCTCACCAGCCAGAATACCTGGCCATGCTTTTTTTATAGTGGATGCAACTCCCAAAACTTTATTCAAAATACTTAAAAACAAAAAAAGTATGGCACTTGGTTGAATTTTAAATGTGTGGAGATGCTTTTTTTATAGAGATCTTGGGAAATCCCAACTTCGAAAATAGACCACAATCCATGGTCTAGAGAGAGCTGGTCCTCAGCACCCTGGGCGGAAAAAAAGTTGGCGCTCTCTCTACTACTCTATTAGTGAAGAAAAAGAGGCAATTAATTGTTTTTAAGGCTGAGTGGTATATTTGTTGGGTGCACGAGCACCCAAACCTGAACGCACTCTGCCCCGACCTACAGAGAAGGCGCTGAGCACAAGGAGGAGGAGGGGAGCCCAGGATATGGTATAGCCTCCAGCAGATCGTTGATCTCTGGTGCAGACAGATCTCTGCCTGGGACTCTCCAGGTCTCGCTTAACCCCTTCGCTGCTAGGCCTTTTCCCCTCCTGTGCTAAGCCTTTTTTGGGCTATTTGGGGTAGTTCGCGCTTAGGCCCCTGTAACTTTTTGACCACATAAGGTATCCATGCCAAATTTGCGTCCTTTTTTTCCAACATCATGGGGATTCTAAAGGTACCCAGGGTTTGTGGATTCCCCTGGAGGAGACCCAGAAATTAGCCAAAATACAGCTAAATTTTGTTTTTTTGGGGGAAAATGTGAAAAAAGGGCTACAGATGAAAGCATCTGGTTTTTTCCCTGCAAATGGCATCAAACAAGGGGTTATGGTGCTGAAATCACCATCTTCCCAGCTTTCAGGGACAAGCAGACTTTTGTCAGAAAACCAAAATTTTGTACACAGTGTTGGCATTTTTCTGGGACATAGCCTATTTTTGCTATTTTTTGTGCTTTCAACCTCCTTCCAGTTAATGGTAGAAATGGGTATGAAAGCAATAATGGATCTTGGAAAGCCATACATTTCTGAAAAGTAGACACAATTCTGAATTCAGCAAGGGGTCATTTGTGTAGATCCTTGAAGTTTTCTTTATAGAAACAAACAGTTAAATATAGGAAAAATTGAAAATTAGTTGAAAAAAACATCCATTTGTGTCAACGTTTTCACCTGTAACTTCTTCTAATTATGACAGCTATTTGAAAGCAATACACCATTACATCCGCTGGACCTTTCTGGTTGTGGTGATATATAGGACTTGTAGGTTCACCAAGAACCCGCCGAACCCAGAGCCAATAACTGAGCAGCATCTTGCAATGGTTTTTTATTATGTCCCGGGTATATAGCAATTATTCTGGGAAAATTTATACATGGAAAAATCGGTATGAAAGACACCTATGTATTTCTGAAATGGGAACAAAATATAGAGTTTAGAAACAGTAGATATTTGCACATTTCCGAAATTGGGAGTACCCATACTAGCATGAGAATTATAGGACATTTTTCAAAATGACTTCATTTTTACACATTGTCTTTCATTTGGAAGGCAGAAATGCATCGAAAGTCAATAGATATTAACAGTTGCTCTACAATTTTGTGTTACCCTAAGTCTCCCGATAAAAATGGTACCTCACTTGTGTGGGTAGGCCTAGTGCCCGCGATAGGAAACGGCCCAAAACGCTATGTGGACACACCACATTTTCACAGTGAAAAATGACCCTTTTTTTGCAAAGTGCCTAGCTGTAGTTTTTGAACCCTAGCTCTGCCGGCACCTAGGGAAACCTAGCAAAACTATAAATTTTTAAAAACTAGACACCCAGGGGAATCCAGGATGGGGTGACTTGACTGGCTTTCACCTGGTTCTGTTACCCAGAATCCCTTGCAAACCTAAATAATTGTCAAAAAAAACACATTTTCCTCACTTTTCTGTGGTGGAAAGTTCTGGAATCTGCGTGGATCCACAAAATTCCACCCACCCCGTGTTCCCCAAAGTCTTTCGAGAAAAACGGTACCCCACTTGTGTGGGTAGGCCTAGTGCCCGCGACAGAAAACGGCCCAAAACGCAATGTGGACACACCACATTTTCACAGTGAAAAATGACCCTTTTTTTGCAAAGTGCCTAGCTATAGTTTTTTAACCCTAGCTCTGCCGGCACCTAGGGAAACCTAGCAAACCTATACATTTTTAAAAACTAGACACACAGGGGAATCCAGGATGGGGTGACTTGACTGGCTCTCACCAGGTTCTGGTACCCAGAATCCCTTGCAAACCTAATAAATTGTCAAAAAAACCACATTTTCCTCACTTTTCTGTGGTGGAAAGTTCTGGAATCTGCGTGGATCCACAAAATTTCACCCACCCCGCGTTCCCCAAAGTCTTCCAAAAAAAATGGTACCTCACTTGTGTGGGTAGGACTAGTGCCCGCGACAGGAAACAGCGCAAAACGCAACGTGGACACACCACATTTTCACAGTGAAAAATGACCCTTTTTTGCAAAGTGCCTAGCTGTAGTTTTTGAACCCTAGCTCTGCCGGCACCTAGGTAAACCTAGCAAACCTATACATTTTTGAAAACTAGACACCCAGGGGAATCCAGGATGGGGTGACTTGACTGGCTCTCACCAGGTTCTGGTACCCAGAATCCCTTGCACACCTAAAGAATTCTCAAAAAAACACATTTTCCTCACTTTTCTGTGGTGGAAAGTTCTGGAATCTGTGTGGATCCACAAAATTCTACCCACCCCGCGTTCCCCAAAGTCTTCAGAGAAAAATGGTACCTCACTTGTGTGGGTAGGCCTAGTGCCCGCGACAGGAAACAGCGCAAAACGCAACATGGACACACCACATTTTCACAGTGAAAAATGACCCTTTTTTTGCAAAGTGCCTAGCTGTAGTTTTTTAACCCTAGCTCTGCCGGCACCTAGGAAAACCTAGCAAACCTATACATTTTTGAAAACTAGACACCCAGGGGAATCCAGGATGGGGTGACTTGACTGGCTCTCATCAGGTTCTGGTTCCCAGAATCCCTTGCAAACCTAAACAATTGTGAAAACAAACACATTTTCCTCACTTTTCTGTGGTGGAAAGTTCTGGAATCTGCGTGGATCCACAAAATTCCACCCACCCCGCGTTCCCCAAAGTCTTTCGAGAAAAATGGTACCTCACTTGTGTGGGTAGGCCTAGTGCCCGCGACAGGAAACAGCGCAAAACACAACGTGGACACACCACATTTTCACAGTGAAAAAGTGACCCTTTTTTTGCAAAGTGCCTAGCTGTAGTTTTTGAACCCTAGCTCTGCCGGCACCTAGGGAAACCTAGCAAACCTATACATTTTTAAAAACTAGACACACAGGGGAATCCAGGATGGGGTGACTTGACTGGCTCTCACCAGGTTCTGGTACCCAGAATCCCTTGCAAACCTAATAAATTGTCAAAAAAAACACATTTTCCTCACTTTTCTGTGGTGGAAAGTTCTGGAATCTGCGTGGATCCACAAAATTTCACCCACCCCGCGTTCCCCAAAGTCTTCCAAAAAAAATGGTACCTCACTTGTGTGGGTAGGACTAGTGCCCGCGACAGCAAACAGCGCAAAACGCAACGTGGACACACCACATTTTCACAGTGAAAAATGACCCTTTTTTTGCAAAGTGCCTAGCTGTAGTTTCTGAACCCTAGCTCTGCCGGCACCTAGGTAAACCTAGCAAACCTATACATTTTTGAAAACTAGACACCCAGGGGAATCCAGGATGGGGTGACTTGACTGGCTCTCACCAGGTTCTGGTACCCAGAATCCCTTGCACACCTAAAACATTGTCCAAAAAAACACATTTTCCTCACTTTTCTGTGGTGGAAAGTTCTGGAATCTGCGTGGATCCACAAAATTCTACCCACCCCGCGTTCCCCAAAGTCTTCAGAGAAAAATGGTACCTCACTTGTGTGGGTAGGCCTAGTGCCCGCGACAGGAAACAGCGCAAAACGCAACATGGACACACCACATTTTCACAGTGAAAAATGACCCTTTTTTTGCAAAGTGCCTAGCTGTAGTTTTTGAACCCTAGCTCTGCCGGCACCTAGGAAAACCTAGCAAACCTATACATTTTTGAAAACTAGACACCCAGGGGTATCCAGGATGGGGTGACTTGACTGGCTCTCACCAGGTTCTGGTTCCCAGAATCCCTTGCAAACCTAAACAATTGTGAAAACAAACACATTTTCCTCACTTTTCTGTGGTGGAAAGTTCTGGAATCTGCGTGGATCCACAAAATTCCACCCACCCCGAGTTCCCCTAAGTCTTCCAAGAAAAATGGTACCTCACTTGTGTGGGTAGGCCTAGTGCCCGCGACAGGAAACAGCGCAAAACGCAACGTGGACACACCACATTTTCACAGTGAAAAAGTGACCCTTTTTTTTCAAAGTGCCTAGCTGTAGTTTTTGAACCCTAGCTCTGCCGGCACCTAGGGAAACCTAGCAAACCTATACATTTTTAAAAACTAGACACACAGGGGAATCCAGGATGGGGTGACTTGACTGGCTCTCACCAGGTTCTGGTACCCAGAATCCCTTGCAAACCTAATAAATTGTCAAAAAAACCACATTTTCCTCACTTTTCTGTGGTGGAAAGTTCTGGAATCTGCATGGATCCACAAAATTCCACCCACCCCGCGTTCCCCAAAGTCTTCCAAGAAAAATGGTACCTCACTTGTGTGGGTAGGCCTAGTGCCCGCGACAGGAAACAGCGCAAAACGCAACGTGCACACACCACATTTTCACAGTGAAAAAGTGACCCTTTTTTTGCAAAGTGCCTAGCTGTAGTTTTTGAACCCTAACTCTGCCGGCATCTAGGGAAACCTAGCAAACCTATACATTTTTGAAAACTAGACATCCAGGGGAATCCAGGATGGGGTGACTTGACTGGCTCTCACCAGGTTCTGGTACCCAGAATCCCTTGCAAACCTAAAAAATTGTCTTAAAAACCACATTTTCCTCACTTTTCTGTGGTAGAAAGTTCTGGAATCTGCGTGGATCCACAAAATTCCACCCACCCCGCATTCCCGAAAGTCTTCCGAGAAAAATGGTACCTCACTTGTGTGGGTAGGCCTAGTGCCTGCGACAGGAAACAGCGCAAAACGCAACGTGGACACACCACATTTTCACAGTGAAAAATGACCCTTTTTTTTACAAAGTGCCTAGCTGTAGTTTTTGAACCCTAGCTCTGCCGGCACCTAGGGAAACCTAGCAAACCTATACATTTTTGAAAACTAGACACCCAGGGGAATCCAGGATGGGGTGACTTGACTGGCTCTCACCAGGTTCTGGTACCCAGAATCCCTTACAAACCTAACAAATTGTCAAAAAACCCACATTTTCCTCAATTTTCTGTGGTGGAAAGTTCTGGAATCTGCGTGGATCCACAAAATTCCACCCACCCCGCGTTCCCCAAAGTCTTCCGAGAAAAATGGTACCTCACTTGTGTGGGTAGGCCTCGTGCCCGCGATAGGAAACAGTGCAAAATGCAACGTGGACACACCACATTTTCACAGTAAAAAATGTCCCTTTTTTTGCAAAGTGCCTAGCTGTAGTTTTTGAACCCTAGCTCTGCCGGCACCTAGGGAAACCTACCAAACCCACACATTTCTGAAAAGTAGACACCCGGGGGATTCCAGTGAGGTATCTCTTGCGTGGATCCCCCAACGTTTTCTTACCCAGAATCCCCTGCAAACCTGAAATTTTGCTGAAAAAAATCACTTTTTTCACACATTTGTGTGTGGGAAAGTTGTGGCATCACCGGGCTGACACAAATTTCCTACCACCCAGCGTTCCCCCAGGTCTCCCGATAAAAATGGTGCCTCACTCTGGTGGGAGGCCCAAGTACCCGCGACAGGCAAGGGCCCCAAAATGTATTGAGGCGACATCAAAATTGCCTATCACAAAACGACCTGGTTTTGCATGGGGGGTCCCATGACTTTTTGGCCCGGGGCTCAGCGGCCACCTAGGGAAGCCTACCAAACCCACACATTTCTGAAAACTAGACACCCGGGGGATTCCAGGAAGGTATGGCTTGCGTGGATCCCCTAACGTTTTCTTACCCAGAATTCCCTGCAAACCTGAAATTGTGCTGAAAAAAATCACTTTTTTCACACATTTGTGTGTGGGAAAGTTGTGGCATCACCGGGCTGACACAAATTTCCTACCACCCAGCGTTCGCCCAGGTCTCCCGATAAAAATGGTGCCTCACTCGGGTGGGAGGCCCAAGTACCCACGACAGGCAAGGGCCCAAAACGTATTGAGGCGACATCAAAATTGCCTATCACAAAACGACCTGGTTTTGCAAGGGGGGTCCCATGACTTTTTGGCCCGGGGCTCGGCGGCCACCTAGGTAAACCTACCAAACCCACACATTTCTGAAAACTAGTCACCCGGGGGATTCCAGGGAGGTATGGCTTGCATGGATCCCCCAACGTTTTCTTACCCAGAATCCCCTGCAAACCTGAAATTTTGCTGAACAAATCACTTTTTTCACACATTTGTGTGTGGGAAAGTTGTGGCATCACCGGGCTGACACAAATTTCCTACCACCCAGCGTTCCCCCAGGTCTCCCGATAAAAATGGTGCCTCACTCGGGTGGGTGGCCCAAGTACCCGCGCCAGGCAAGGGCCCAAAACGTATTGAGGCGACATCAAAATTGCCTATCACAAAACGACCTGGTCCCATGACTTTTTGGCCCGGGGCTTAGCGGCCACCTAGGGAAACCTACCAAACCCACACATTTCTGAAAACTAGACACCCGGGGGATTCCAGGAAGGTATGGCTTGCGTGGATCCCCTAACGTTTTCTTACCCAGAATTCCCTGCAAACCTGAAATTGTGCTGAAAAAAATCACTTTTTTCACACATTTGTGTGTGGGAAAGTTGTGGCATCACCGGGCTGACACAAATTTCCTACCACCCAGCGTTCGCCCAGGTCTCCCGATAAAAATGGTGCCTCACTCGGGTGGGAGGCCCAAGTACCCACGACAGGCAAGGGCCCAAAACGTATTGAGGCGACATCAAAATTGCCTATCACAAAACGACCTGGTTTTGCAAGGGGGTCCCATGACTTTTGGCCCGGGGCTCGGCGGCCACCTAGGTAAACCTACCAAACCCACACATTTCTGAAAACTAGACACCCGGGGATTCCAGGGAGGTATGGCTTGCATGGATCCGCCAACGTTTTCTTACCCAGAATCCCCTGCAAACCTGAAATTTTGCTGAACAAATCACTTTTTTCACACATTTGTGTGTGGGAAAGTTGTGGCATCACTGGGCTGACACAAATTTCCTACCAGCCAGCGTTCCCCCTGGTCTCCTGATAAAAATGGTGCCTCACTCGGGTGGGTGGCCCAAGTACCCGCGCCAGGCAAGGGCCGAAAACGTATTGAGGCGACATCAAAATTGCCTATCACAAAACGACCTGGTTTTGAAAGGGGGGTCCCATGACTTTTTGGCCCGGGGCTCAGCGGCCACCTAGGGAAACATACCAAACCCACACATTTCTGAAAAGTAGACACCCGGGGGATTCCAGGGAGGTATGGCTTGCGTGGATCCCCCAACGTTTTCTTACCCAGAATCCCCTGCAAACCTGAAATTTTGCTGAAAAAATCACCTTTTTTCACACATTTGTGTGTGGGAAAGTTGTGGCATCACCGGGCTGACACAAAGGTTTTGGGCCCTTGCCTGTCGCGGGTACTTGACCCACCCACACAAGTGAGGTACCATTTTTCTCGGAAGACTTTGGGGAATGCGGGGTGAGTGGAATTTTGTGGATCCACACAGATTCCAGAACTTTCCACCACAGAAATGTGAGGAAAATGTGTTTTTTTATACACATTTTGTGGTTTGCAAGGGATTTTGGGTAACAGAACCTGGTGAGAGCCAGTCAAGTCACCCCATCCTGGATTCCCCTGGGTGTCTAGTTTTCAAAAATGTACAGGTTTGCTATGTTTCCCTATGTGCCGGCTGCGCTAGGGCCCAAAATCCACAGGTAGGCATATTGCTAAAAACAAATCCGTGCCTAGTCGGCTTTCTGCAGCCCTGGGGGGGGGGATATCGGGGGGTGGGGTTGCCCTGATTTGCCCCCAAGGGGGGCAGAAACACTGTGGCTATTTTTTGGGGGTAGGGGCATTGGTATGCCCATTCTGGGCAGCCCCCACCCCCACACATAAAAAAGCCAGCGTAATCGTTGGCGTCTAGTGGGCTTTTGCCCCCGGGGGGCAGATTGGGGACTACTGCCCCATCTTCCCCACAGGGGGGGCAGAAAGGCTGTACTTGTTGTGGGTGGGAGGTGGGGGCATTGGCATGCCCGTTTTGGGCAGCCCCCACCCTAATTAAAATTTGCCCAAAAAAATCCCTGGCGTCTAGTGGGCTTTTTGCCCCCCCGGGGGGGCAGATTGGGGGCTACTGACCCATCTGCCCCCCAGGGGGGGCAGGAAGGCTGTAATTTTGCGGGGGTGGGGCATGCCCGTTTTGGGCAGCCCCCACCCTAATTCAAATTTGCCCCCAAAAAATCCCTGGCGTCTAGTGGGCTTTTTGCCCCCTCGGGGGGGTAGTTTGGGGGCTACTGCCCCCATCTTCCCCCCAGGGGGGGCAGAAAGGCTGTAATTGTTGCGGGTGGGGGGTGGGGGCATGGGCATGCCCATTTTGGACAGCCCCCACCCTAATTCAAATTTGCCCCAAAAAAATCCCTGGCGTCTAGTGGGCTTTTTGCCCCCCCCCCCGGGGGGGCAGATTGGGGGCTACTGCCCCATCTGCCCCCCAGGGGGGGCAGGAAGGCTGGTATGTTTGCAGGGGAGGGGGTGGGGGCATGAGCATGCCCGTTTTGGGAGCACCCACCCTAATTCAAATTTGCCCCAAACAAATCCCTGGCGTCTAGTGGGCTTTTTGCCCCCATTTGCCCCCCAGGGGAGGCAGAAAGTCCACTAGACGCCAGGGAGTTTTTTGGGCAAATTTTAATTAGGGTGGGGGCTGCCCAAAATGGGCATGCCAATGCCCCCACCCTAATTAAAATTTGCCCATAAAATCCCTGGTGTCTACTGGGCTTTTTGCCCCCCCGGGGGGGCAGATTTGGGGCTAATGCCCCCAACTGCCCCCCAGGGGGGGCAGAAAGGCTGTCATTTTTGCGGGGGTGGGTGGGGGCATGCCCATATTGGGAAGCCCCCACCACAAATTATAATTACAAAAAAAATCCCTGGCGTATAGTGGGCTTTTTGCCCCCCCAGGGGGGGCAGAAAGGCTGTAGATTTTGCCGGGTGGGGGCATGGACATGCCCTTTATGGGCAGCCCCCACCCTAATAAATTATGCGGCAAAAAAAATATCCCTGGGGTCTAGTGGGCTTTTTGCCCACCCCGGGGGGGGGCAGATTGGGGGCTACTGCCCCCATCTGGCCCCCAGGGGGGGCAAAAAGACTAAATCACACCCAAAAAAATTGGGGGGAGCAAAAGCCCTTGCCCAAGGGGCCGCTCCCCCCTCCCTGGTGTCTAGTGGGTGGATCCCTGCTTGGGGATCGCCCTCCTGGGGCAATCCCCAAGCAGGGATCCACTTGGAAGGGGTACCATTGGAAAGGGGAGATTCTCCCCTTTCCAATGATACCCCTCCCATCTTTCTACGTGCCCGGGGGGCTGAGATTGCCCCCTGAGCACATAGAAAGTGAAACTGAAATGAGCCTAAAGGCTCATTTCAGTTTCGGTTTCTGTGCAATGAGGACAGCGCGACGTGTGCGCTGATCCTCATGGCACAGAAACCAGGGAGGGGGCCTCGGGAGCTGGGGAAGCTCTTCCCCAGCTCCCAAGGTCACAGGGGTGAAATAGAAATCCCTCTGCTGTCTGCAGCAGAGGGATTTCGTGCCCCTGGCCTCATTACGGAATGGTTCCGTCATGAGCACAGGGGCACCGATGCTCATGACGGAACCATTCCGTCATGAGCATCGAACGGGTTAAAGCTTGTGAAGGATTCTGAGAATAAAGTGAAATTGAACATAACAGAAATCTCTTGCGAGCCTACTCTTGGGTAGGATATCTTGTTCCCTATTGTCCTTCTTTCAATCTACAATTCTCTGTCTCAGCCTTTCCCTAGTATTTAAAATACTAGTATGTGTTACAGAGTAAAATATTTCCTGGTCTCTAACTCTACCATCGCGTTGACGTACTGCCTGTCAATAAGGTCACAAATATTCATCTTGTCTGTATTTTCCTGTAGGGTTCCTGGCAGTTCAATGTTTAGTGTAAAGGTCTGTGTGTAGCCATGTTACTATTTCCAGTCGGCAGGTATTATCTGTTTCTGTAGGAAAACCCTGCAAACATCTGCCTCAGATGGGGTGGTTGCTGCTAGGCACTCTCAACATCAGGATAATTTAAGAGCAGCTTGTGTCTTGCATTACATTTCAGTTGAAAGAGACAATTGACAACTTTATCCTTATGTGCCCTCGTGGCTGGGATGTTCCATTCCCTTTCACGGTAGGGTACTGTTTAGTTTATACTCTTTGTGTACAAACAATGGATGCCATCTCAGAGAGAGGAAAAAGGGAACAACAAGTCATACAGTTGATACTGAACAGCCATAAAGAGACTGATCACCAGCCTTGCCCTGCCAAACTCATGCAGTGTGCAAATAATCAGTGATTGATAAAAAGGTACCATGAGCAAGTGACAGTTGTATATCAAAACATTGTTTACAGTAATAACATCTGACATGGAGGGTGTTCTGAATCCTGTTCACGAAGATATCATCCCTTTGTGTGTATGTATCTACTATGAACTACTATGGGCAATATTTTATGTAGATCATATTTAGAGTGTGGTATATGTCAGATGGTATATGTCAGATGATTTTGTAGATAGTTCAGCAAGCCATCATTATTTCTCGCAGGCCCTGGCACTCTGGTAATAATCAGATCAGCTGTTGGTTGCTGTTATTTAGAGTACGTTCAGTACAAACCCTCTCGCCAGTGGCAATGATGACTATTTTCACAACAGTAAGAAGATGTGGATAGGGCAACGAGCCATAATTGTTTCTCACAGGACCTGGCGCATGAGTGATAATCCCCTTATGGAAACCGTTTGACACTTTTGTTGAATTCGGTTATCTGGAAGCCATTACGTTTGTTCAGCTCTGGGCACATCTACCTTGTATCACTTACACATCCATGTTTACATCTATGGTGCTGGGTGTTAGCAAAGGGAGTGGATAGATTCTGGTATGGAGAAAGAGTCTCTCATGGTGTTCTCATGATTCTATGAATGTGCTGACGTCTACAGAGCCTGTGCGAGATTCACTGAAGGCTGCTGTTATTAATGCTGGCAGGGCACAGGCAGTCACATATTAGTGGCCTCTGACTAGTCTGTTCCCTCACCATACAGCAGGACCATTGGAATTATGAGGCAGGAGAAGACCAAATTATGCAGCAGGGATGACTAAATTATGCATGCAGAAAAGCCAAAGTATGCAGCCAATGCACTCCCAGGAGTACAATAGGAAGCATGTGTAAGAGGGAGTTTATTGCATCGCTTGCATAATTTAATGTTTCATGGGCCATGGAGGGCAATATCCAGTTTGCTGACACTCATCTATGTAACGGGCCTGGTGGTGTATCGTTTTCCTTTTGTTTTATGGTCAAGAAAATAGGATGCCCCCTGCCCCGATGTTGGACACCGACAGTTTGCGAAACAGTCAGTGTCTGTTTGGGAATGAATATATGGCATTCTTCAGTGGCAGCTGTGAAAACGTTCTGCGCAACCCCACAATGGACAACATCTGAAAGCGAGCACATTAGTAGGGCTACTTACCAAAGGCCTGAAATATATTAGGATATCAGGTTATGGTTAGCTGCCCGGTGAAGGCTTTTAAGCTGGTTAAGAAGTTCGGCTAGTCACCAGGGACGGTTACAAACTTTTCTACTGTTCCTGGCCCGGATAACACCAACACAACCTTTGCATTCTGTAAAGGGATTGGCACTTAGGTTTGGTGAGAAATAATGTGCTTAAAAGGCAGAATGCGAGTCTGCAGACCAACATAAAATATAATGTCACATAGCAGACAAAAGTGAATGACTAAGCTAATCCACCTAGTCTTGAACACAATAACAATTTATGTCCTGGCATAATTTAGGTTAGTCAAGTGGTCCAGCCTGTTAAGAGTGGTTTGTGGTGTAGACGGTAGTGCGGTACAATCTACATGCTTTATCACAGGTGCTTGATATTTATGCAACATACATTGCATTGTCGTAATAGGGTCAGCCATTTATAGCCCTGGGGGACCGCTGACCATGAATCTTACTGAGAAAGGACAAAACACCATCTCACATAAAGAGTAGCCTTGTAAAGTTCAGGTCAGTTTGTGGGCTATCAAACCTTTGGTGAACACAGCGGGCATGGGACTCTTCATAGCCAGAGCATGTGTTTCATTGACTCCAGGCACAATTAATATTTCTGTTCAGCTACTTTACAAGTGGTAGCCTGCAACACAGGGCAGGTCACCAAGTTCGGGTAATGAGTCTATTTAGGTGATACAATAAGGGGTACTTCTCACCCCAGCTACCGTTGGTGCTTGCTGAACAGAAAGTTTAGAGCAGGGGCCTGCAAGCGATACCAGAGGGCAGCATTGGGTGTCCGGATTACTCGCCTTGTAGAGGCGTGTAGTTACTCCTATTGGTTACTTTAAAAAGCTCTGTTGTGTTAAGACATTTTTGTGCAACTCTTTATGAGGCCACCATGCTCTCATGCATTAACTCCACCTATTGACATTACGGTAATATTAAGCTAGAGCCGAGTTTGCCTAGAAACGAGGAGGCGGAGGTTTCATCATCCTTTCAGAATACTAGCCCACAATTGTCCGCTAGAAGGAAGTGGCCCTAGCTAAGGAGAAGGGAGAAAGTATGCAGCAGCATCTGAAAGGTAGGCTATGCCCCACAGAGTGTCTCTGGGATAATGGGTAGAACCAAATTTCCCTTGCATGATCAGTTGCTTTCCTTTGGCTCCAAAGGCCCATTGAATGACTTTACGGGTAATTGGAAGGGATCCTTGTATATGGTGGTCATAGGATGTACAGAAACAAATCTTCAGGTTGTTGTTTAGTAATTGGAGCACCCAAAGCGCAAAACATTTATGGACGTCTCTTTATAGATGGGGGGTGGGGTAGGAATTTACTGAGACACTACAGGAATGTGGTGAGCTAACCCCTGGAATGAAAACTCAGATCGGTTGGAGATCATACCTGGGTCAGTATGGCCAAGTGGTTTCATGCCACAAAATGCGATATCATTCAGTAAAAAGGTGAAATCCGCGATACAGAGACAATTTTTCAAACTAAGTGTCAACTTGTAGGCTCAGCTATTGGTACCATCAGGCAAAAAATTGACTCTAGGTTCAAGAAGGCAGAGCAATCTGCCAGTGGCGAGCTCCATACATGGGATATGGAGTCCTACGTAAGCAATGAAGATGTCAAAGGGGCACAGAAGGGAACATCCATTAATGGACCAAGGTGGTTGAGTGAGGGCATGTTAGCCTCCTCGTTGGGAGGAAACTGAGATTTGATGGAATATTTACATTGCCAGATTGAACCAACGCATGAATTTAGAGTGCCATGATGATACATATTAGGATTGTGGTATTGCCAACAGTTTGAAGGTGCTGATGTAGTCAGCCAGTGAACATGTACCCAATGGGGAAAACTGGGGTTGAGGTATATCTTGGAGCACCCATAGACTGGTGTCTTGGGGAGAGAGAGCTGTCCCATAGTGATGGAGTGCATTTGTCTTCTGGGGGCTGCAAGTTCTTCATTCATCATTCACACAATCACAGGGGCCATTGCTGAAGCCCTTTAGTGGTGGAAGGGCGAGATCACCAGTGACCTCTTCGCCCTGTGGCGGAATTTCTAGTAGCAGAAAAAATGGGCTACCCAAAACCTTTGACTGATTTACTGAACTGACCCCTTGGAGGGGTATTGATTTGTGTGGGCATTGGGCAGGCAGGAGGGTGGACAGACCTGCTGGTGGTTCTGGACCTTTTTGCCTTATCCTGGGATGCCTGCAGTTGAACATTTTTGGGGAATTTGCCTAGTGACAGGTAGCCCGGCAGGGACAGATCTCTATGTGGTGCCCTGATGTATGTTTTGGTACGGGACTGCAGGTATTGCCCATCCCTCTGTGAGATGGAGGGGAAGTTGCCACTAAGGTATGCTTGCCATTAATCTCCCGGATGACCTTGGTTGAGGGTATAGGCGATGGAAAAGGGGCCTTCCAGCACTATGCATTCTGCATGGTTGCGCTGTCTTGGAAAGTGGAGACAATTGTTTTATTGCTTGTGCAATACTTGAGCTGTTTTGCTGATTTTACCTTCCGTGTTGTCATAGCAATAATGTCTGCTTAACTATGGTTATCATTTCTCACTGACACTATGTGAATAGAAAGCTACACCTTGGTTGAACCACCATAATCACAGTTGGCTCTCTCCTTGGGAGTCATTTCAGCAGGGGCAGCGACTTCCATGTTGGGAGCGCACTAAGAGAAGCTTGTCCTGCTGCTGCCTGTGCTGTGACTGTTTTGCGTATATAAGAGATGTTTGTACTGATGCTGGACATGCCGTAGCTATTTTGTGCATGAAGGCAGCTTGGCTGATATCACCATCACTGATACTGTAACTGTAATGTGTGTTAATGATACATGATTTGCTTCTCTCCATGCTTTTCCTGTACCATGCATTATTGAAGCAGACAAAATATTTCTACTACATGAAAGTTAAAAATAAGCATTTACCATGCCAATTGTTTCAAGTTAGGAACTATAGTGGGTTTGTTATTTGCCCGAGTTAGGCCCATGTAACATAGCTGCACATTTTCTTACATTGTCCTCTTTTTGCACATTAACATTACTGCTGTGGCCTTTTGCACATATTCGTGTGTGTGGCAATGTTGAATTAGTTTCCCTGAAACTACTTCTGTTTACACATCTGGCTTTGCATAACATTATCACGATGCCTCGAACACCAAGTACAAGGCCTTTACGCATAATGTACAAATGTCGTTCTATCTTCATCCACGGGGCGGCAGGGCTATCCACATATCCATAACATTGCTAATGTATACGTACATCGCAAGGATGCTTTTCATTATAAATAATAAGCATCTCAGAGGATTAGCAGAGGAGGCACTTCAGCTGACACCAAGGGTCCATGCATACTGAGGCTTCACCATGCAGTAGCCTGACATCTCTTTGAGGGGTGTCTAATTCGTGACCAGGACGGGGTCCTACATTCTCTGCCAGAAGGTAATGGGGTTGGATCATCCCATGGGGGGATTCTTGGCTCCACACCTACACTCACTCTAGCACATGAAATCAGTCTATGCACCTCACACAGGGGCAGATTTACAAGGAAAGTGAATCAGTGCGTTCCGCAAGCCATTTGGCTGTGCCGCACTGAGTCACTTTCAAAGCACAGGGATGCAACATATTTACAACAATATGTCGCATCTCTGTGCTTCCCCCTGCGCTGGGGCACAAACTGCTGCCATGAGCCGCACAGGCCCCCTTGCACTATGGTGCAAGGATGCCTGCGTCATGGGGAGATTGTTTATGTGCAGGAAGGGGTCCTTTCCTGCACATAAACAATCAGAAATGGCGTTTTTCAACTTCTATGTGTGCTGCATTAGCACACATAGAACTTGCAAAATGTATTGTTTCACAGATTGTTTATGTGCAGTAAGGGACACCTTCCTGTACATAAACAATCACCAGAGGTGATTTTCTCTTTCTATGTGTGCTGCAGAATACGGCACGCATAGAAAGAGGGAAAAAACAAGGAGAAATTAATACATTTCTCCTTGTTGCGCCTCCCTCCGCCTCCACTGGGGAGGCGTATCATTCAGACTCATTTCCAGATTTACGATTTATCGTAAATATGGAAATGTGTCTGGTTCCATAGGTGTTGCGTGGGAACACCCACAGCAACACCCATGGAACGCCCCTTTCACGCAAAGTGCTGCGTGCAAAGGGGCCATATTTACAAGGACAGGGAAAGTAATGCAGGGTGGCTTTTCCTGTCCTTGTAAATATGGGGCAGTAAAATGAGCCGCCGGTGCGTCACAAAAAGTGTTGCACCGATGGCGCAAGGAACTTGTAAATCTGCCCCTCAAAGTTTATGTTGTCTGAAAATGTGCAGGTCCTACGGGTTAGTGGGAACTGCACGACATGGGGCCGCCAACATTGGATGGGTTCTAATTTAGTTCATTCGTGCTTTCTCAGAGACTCCTACTCAACTCCAAACTGGAAACGTCCGTGGTGGTAGGGAAATCTGCCTCAGTTGAATAGGTACACCCTATGTATTGGCTGTAGGTTATTCGAAATTGTAGGATAAAAACTTCCCACATTGTGCCTGCCCTATCTCTACAAATTCATCTACTAATTTCCCTTTTCTTCGAAACAATATTTGTAAACAGAGAAAACATTGAAGAAGGTGAAGGGGAATTAAACATAGCAGAAAACTGCAGACATGTGGTTACTCTAAAATTACTACAGTGCGGTCTCCCGGCTACGGGTGCAGATGTTATCTTTGTGGTTGAGGCGCACGAAGCATTCAGGACAGAGGTATTCTATTCCTGGGTTAAATTCCCAGCTGCAAATGCCCGTTCACAAATGTTTCATACCTACATTGAAGATGAAACATCAGAGGAATACACTCCATATGTAGACGTAGAAATTCCTCTCTCTTACCAAGAGTATATAAATTAGTTTAAAAGCACCCTCCCACACACTACAGAAAATGTGAGACTCGGTCCACTGAGCAAAAAAAGAGTGCCATGGCTGGTCTTAGCTGCACCACATCCTAACACTGCTAATTTAACTGAAGCAGAAATGCGTACACTATACAGATATTTAGTAAAACTTTATAGAAATCTTACACATTTCATAATGGGAACATTCACAGTTAACCCTGCGTGGACTGCTCAAGCTGTACAACGTCAATTTGCTACCACGGGTATCAGCACACAAACACTGAATGCCGTTATGGGAAAGATTCCCACCAGTTGGGAGAAAATTCCATTCTGGATAGCATAAAAACGAGCAAGCTTGAAGCAGTATTTCCCCATATGGGCCCGCAGGAAAAACACAGAATACTAACTATTTGCCTGTGAATGGGGATGGCTCCCCCGTTGGAAGACTGTGCAACTTGGGGTACAGTCTTTGCTGCCATTTACGCCAGGACGCATGGTATCCTTTCACTGGCTTTCTCGCCTGAGGTACTGAAACAAGTATGGAATGATTTACGGGGCAGCACCTTCCCTGGACTTGGAAATTAAACTGAAGGGCCATTTTGCCACAGTGCCAGCCATTATGTTAAGTAACATAAAGGGGGAGGCAGCAGCATTAGCTACACACCAACGCCTGAGGGAGTTCACTCCTGCACAGAAAGAGCAGGAATTGCCTAAAATTATTGAAGAAACCTATGCTACGCTAGGTAGAGATAATTTGGGAGCCAGACCTGGGAAACCGTAAGTTAAGAGTAATTCTGAAAAGAATAACTCTAAACAAGCACCAGATTCTTCCAAGAAGAAATGGGACAATAAACAAAAAATAAAAATAAAACACAATCACGGGGGTCTCCTCAACAGGAAACCACTGAAAAGAAATATAATTTTAGAAACTGTGATAACATTAGAAAGCCTGACAGGTATCAGGATACTGATACACATTCCTCTTGTTTCTTTCAGGAGTCAACCGATACACATTCAGGGAGAAGTGGACAGTCAAAGCGCAGATTGGAAGACCAAGTGAAGCCGAAGAAGGAATCACAGCGCTCATCATTAAAAAAGAAGACAAACAAAATAATACTAAACCTCAATTCAAAAAGAAGGTAGCTGGGATTAAAATAAGGCATGCCCAGGATCCTGAGGACTCTGCTTCTGAAAGGGGAATGTGCAGTGACGATGCAGGACAGCGCGGCAGAAGTCATGATAGCTCATCAGAACCCGATGGATTATCTGGTGGCAGTAGCACCGAGTAAGCATATCACGGTGGAAAAACCTGATACTAGGATGAGTGTTCCCTATCGTCTATATGAAATGTCACTGCAATTGGAAGGGGACATACCCAGAAATATCAAAGCTCTGTTTTGGGAGAACTTGACATTTGGTTACGACATTCTTTTGGCTGAAAAAGACTGGCCACCTGAGTTTGTAATGGAATGCCCAAACGGAGAAACAGTAATTTTACCTGCTTTCTCTGACCTTGTGCCAGAATAGGTTAAACATTCCTATGCCTACGAATTGTTGGCGCTAGCTCCTGCATTATACCGAAGCATGTTGGGTGGGATGATGATACATTACAAACACAAGCATTTTTGAAGTATGAACAAAAACATCCTCTGCCAAATGAAATAATGCTTCTGGATCGATAGGATTACATTATCTACTATGATGGGTCTGCCCAGCATGCTGTAGGGACAAGACACCAATATTCCATGGCATGTACAACAGTAAAAGGGCTCATGCATGATGGAAAGTTTCATCCTGAAAAAACACACGCACAGTTCCTAGGGGACTGTTCAGCACAGATGGCAGAACTCAAAGCGCTGATACTGGCACTACAAAATATGGATCATGAACTACCCACAGAAAGAATGCTTGCCACAGGCTCATGGTATCCACGCATTTAGTCATCAACGTATTGGCGTTCATGTTGCCCGGAATTCCATGACTGATGAAGACAGTAAGCCAACAGTTCGTCTACTGCCGTTGCTGCAATCACTCGTTCTAGTACGAGATTTGACCGAGATATCATGGTGGCTGTCAATGCTGCTCGCAGTGACACACACCTGCCCAAAGGCTTTCCACTCAAGTACTCCTACAAATTAGAGGCACGAAACATACCGTATGCTCAGATTGCAGGAGTGGGGGACAGAGTCATAACTAACACTGATCGCAGATTGGGGTGAATACTAGCTGCACATGAGGGTCTGGGTTCAGCACATACAGGGATTACTGCTACAGTTTCATTACTGAAACAGCGCTATTGGTGGGCAGGTCTTACTAAACAGACCAAGGACTTTGGCCTCAAATGTGACATTTGCCGCAGATGAAGGGCTCCACCATAGCATGTCTACCACACACACGTCTTTTGATTTTTAACAAGCCTTTGACATGTGTTTATTTGGATAACTGTGGTCCTTTACAATCTGATGGGGCTTATAGGTACATCTTGGTGGCAGTAGATTCATGCTCCAGATTCCTGTGGGTATGGCCACAACGGTTGGCTGATGCCCGAACTATTATCAAGGATTTGTGAGTCTTCATTGGGACATACGCAATTGGCACACTACATTCCGACAAGGGTACTGCGTTTAGCTCTTGGGCTTACAAACAAACCATGGAAAGTTTGGGTGTGACCTTGTGGTACTCCCCCCCTATTATTCTGAGGGAAATCAGTAGTTGAGAGCAAAAACCAGTACTTAAAGCAATCCTTAACAGCAAGGGTACTAGGTTCAGGTCGCAGTTGGGTCCAACACCTATTTGGGGTCCAGAGGGCACTCAATAACATGCCAAGAAAATCCCTGGGTGGTTGTACTCCATATGAAATCCTGTTTGGAGTGAGAATGTGGATCCCAGACCTCGATAATGTCAGCACAGTCGCAGCAGACACACCGTTTGAATGAACGTTTAGCTGTTTTACAGGAACTAAATGAATTTCGGGACACTAACGCACCTTCACTGCAGAAGTGAAAGCTGTGCCCGGAAGACCTACCTAGGTCCCGAAGATTGGGGATCTAGTCAGGGAGACAATTGTAGACAACAATAGAATTTCGGCCATCTTACAGAGAGCCAGTATCTGTTCTGGCTGTAGAAGGTACCAGAACATACTTCTTCCGCCTACTGCCGGTCGACAAGAAAAAAGGTTTGTCTCAACTGATCTGATCAAACTACACTATATGGTCAATTCTCAACAGTAGGCCTCAGGGGCTCCTGGGTAGCTATCACATTCCTCTCACTACCGTTCAGTACGTTCAGATGGAAGCTTTAATAACTAAAGAAGATTCCCTTCTTAAACGAGAAACAGTAAACAATAATGATTTCTCCTTCCTGTTGAAACAACTACAACTGTACAGTCAACTAGTACAGAGACACAAATTTCAATTCGAAAAATTGACGACATCTACGTGAACATGCCACAGAGTCATCTCCCAGTTTTTCAAGAGCTGCTGAACTGGCAAAAATAGACCGGACAGCGTCTGGCTACTTCGTGAATTATGACGACTTCTCATCGGAGTCAACTGATCCTGAAACACCATTGCCACTGCCTCTCCCTTACAAGCTACAAGTGCGGGCTCTCTATTCTTGGCTGAAAAAGACATACTTTGTTACTCCTTGGTTACACCTTTGGATTACTATTGGGTTACTGTTCCTGGTCCTATGGATTGGTTTGGTGACTGTCTTTTTCCTGCTTCTGAACGGACATTATCTCCCAGAATGCTCTGCAGTTCAATGTGTGAACTTGGTATTGAAACCACATGCTTCATCGCACCGTGAACAAAGGGAGCTGCCACTGGTGAACATTAGAGCAGTTCCAATTCCTGAAGGAATAGTGTTGGGCAGGGTATCATATGATGTGTATGGTCCTACTGAACTTTTACAAATACAATATTTGTTCAAAGTTTCTTTAAATTATATCATCACCTCTAGTACTTTCTCTGATGATTGGGACATTGATACAGAACATAATATGCTAGAAGATCTAGAGCAGTCAACTGTGTTTTTTTCTGATGAATTGTATGATGGTGCATCAATTTATGGTGATATGTTCTGTTATCAACATTATGGTCACAATTCTTACACAAAGCAAGTATCCCATGTGCTGTTTTCAATTTCACCCAATGGGAACACTGCCCGACATCACCAAAAGGTGGTTCAAAAACATTTGCACAGAAGTTTGCTTATTTTTCTGGTTTTGACACATCAGACATGGCCTCTTATTATTTCAGGCTTGCACCTGCAACTGCAAAGAAAAATATGCTAACAAACACCAAGCTGATTTACTCTGCTTCCTTTCTTTCCCAGCTGTCTATACAGGGTTTCGACTTTTAGAAAGACACAATAGATACCAAACCTGTTTGGGCGACAAAAGATTGGCAGGTTCAGGAACTAGGGCCATGTTTAGAGCATGCCTAATTCCACATCAAATAATTTTCTTGAATAAAACAGTACAACAAACTTCATGTCTTGGGCTAGCCAAGATAATGGATTTGAACACACCTTGTATTCCCGCATTTCACGTTTTAAGAACTGGCAACATTTCACACAATAAAGTAAGGATACACTAGATGGCATGATAGGCAATGGCTCTTACAATTCATCAGACCCCAATTGGAAGGGGAGGCTAGTTTGGCCTTTGGATATTAATGGGTTTCAATCTAGATTCCTGGGCAATGCCAAAGGGTTTAAAATAAATAGGCCTGACCAGTGATATGTACAATCAGAACACTCAGGTGATGACATCATATATTATTATTAATAGGATTTGTATGGAGCAACGAATCATCCCCAAGGGGATCTCTCTGCGCCTGGGTAGCAGACTACAGATTGAAAGTGATCATTGAAACATCCAGGTTTTCAGCTGTTTCTTAAACTGTGCTAGATTGGTATTGGGAAGTTGTGCTTTGATTGGCTAAAAACCTCAAAACTTTCTGAGGTGCAACAACACTTGTCCCGTCTTTCTTATGACATCGATCTCAGGGATTTTTATTAGGTCCCCGGAACCAATGTCAAAAGCGCTTCTTGTATGCAATATACAACGAGCTGTGGAAAGTTTCTCAACAGGAAGCTGCTGAGAGACTGTGTGAGATTGATAGGGTTAATTTAGGAAAGGCTTTGGCTGTGGTTGACGATGGTATGACCACATTATCCTCCAGGATATATTCACTGTACAACATAGTATCTTCTGCAATTGATATATTAGAACAGGATATGTCTATTTTACAGCATGGACAATTACAACTACAGCCCATTGTGTTAATAAGCTGAACACTTCAAACATTACTTTCTGGCCACGTGCCGTGGTGTTATATCAACAGCACTAGTCTGTTTTTAACATATGACCTAACTGAAAAACAGATATTGATGGCATGAAGAGATGCAAAGTATATCATGTTGCAAATTGAAAAATTAGATCAATTACCTTTCACCGTGGCTCAGACACCATCCACAGACTGGATAATCCATGGTTAAATTACCCTACCGGTCACGGCTTTTGCTACTGCTAACCAGTGCTAAAGGTCATGTGCTTCTCCTCTAAACATGGTGACATTGGTGTATACATGATTGGCATGTTTACTTTACTTGTAAGTCCCTTGTAAAGTGGTATACCATATACCCAGGGCCTGTAATCTAAATGCTAATAGTGGGCCTGCAGCACTGGTTGTGCCACCCACACAAGTAGCCTTTCAAAGGCCATTGCAAGGCCTGTGTGTGTAGTTTACTGCCACTTCGACTTGGCATTTAAAACCACTTGCCAAGCCTTAAACTCCCCTTTCGTTACACATAAGTCACCCCTAAGGTAGGCCGTAGGTAGCGCTAAGGGCAGGATGGTATGTAACTAAAAGGTAGGACACGTACTTTTAAGTTTTATTGCCCTGATAGTGACAAACAGCTAAATGTGTTTTTCATTACTGTGAGGCCTACCCCTCTCATAGGCTAGCATTTGGAATTTCTTACAACACTGTTGAGCTGTAATTCCATTTTTTTTAATAAATATTTTTATTTTGAAGAGTTTAGCAAAGCTCAACATTAAAAAAAATAGACTTTATACATAATCAATGTAAATATACAGATTGCATAATTACATACAGCTAAAAACGGAATGAGGTAAAACATTACTTTCTCAATTAGCAATAGAGAAAGAAAATCCCCACTTCTATGCTCCATCATTATTGCACACATGCCCAAATGATCTTTCCGGGAATAATAATTTTATATGATATTTAAGCTCTCTACCCCGTGAAAGACATCATAGAAGTTCCTATATTGATTTATACTTTGGATAAGAACTTGACCTTAAGGCGTATCTTTTTTCAAGTTCCTGAACTCTGCACATTTTATTTATCCATTGTTGAAAAGTTGGAATACTTTCACTCCACCAATTCTGCAGTATCGGAGACCTGGCTACTACAGCAATCATGAATAAAATTGTTTCTCCTGCAAAGGACTGGGTGTTGTATTAGGGGAATATCCTAAAGTGGTGGTGTGGATATCTATTACTGCCCCATGCCCTAAATTGTAAGTGCAGTATTTCTCTATATCTACCCAGAATTGTTTTATTTTTTAGCACTCCCAGATAATATGGGACCAATTCCCTCCGTTTCCCATTGAGCATCGAAAACATGTATCGGGTATCTAAGGATATATTTCATGCAAAAACGCTGGGGTTCGATATAGCAGCCATTTGGCATAAAATTGCATTCCCCTAAAATTGGTCCCTTTCAGTAGTGAAGCGTTAAACTTGTTAATCTTATTCCATACCCCCCTTGAGAGGGGAAGATTCTCTTTGGTTAACCACTTATCCCGTGCCTTCTCAAACGTTTTGTCATTGCTGTTCTCTCTAAAAATAGATATCCAACCACTGATCAACCTACACGAAGTAGATTGAATCAGAGCATCAGTAAGATCCAATTTTGCTACAAGCAGGATGGGGTCTACATCTTTTAGAAAATTTCTAATCTGAATAAAGGATCTTTGCAATGTGTCTTTGAATGTATCTTTGAAATACCTAATACTCGCTCCAGTTTTTCCAGGAATCTGAAAAAATGAAATCAAACACCATTGAATATCCATTTCTGTATAACGTTTATCTCTAACACATGTTTATCCCCTACATATATATCCGCTAATCGAGTCAAACCATTGATTGAGGATATATTAAGATGTCTGTTCATTTGTGCCTCTTGTTTAAGTAACCATTGTAATACCTTATATCGTATTTTCTTAGGATTTTTTACCTGTCTTAAAAAATCTAATATTTTATATTCTTTAAAAAAAGTCTAATAAAAAAATTATCTATGCGGGATGACCCAGAGCGGCTAGTAATTCTATGAATGTTATGTGCAAAATTTGCATAATAGTATTCCCTTACATTGGGGAGCCCTATACCTCCTTCCATGATTGGTCTATATAAAGTGTCTAGTGCCAGTCTGGGTGCTTTATTAGCCCAGATAAAGGTCGAAAACAGGCCCTCTAATTCTTTAAAGAATTTAATCTGTAATGCATAAGGGTTTGCAGAAAACAAAACGTTACAAAGAGTAAGGATGGACATACGGATTGAAGCAACGTGCCCCGTTAGTGATATTGACAGTTGGGTCCATTTAGTAAATAGTGACTTAATTTTGTGTATTAATGCTACATAGTTCAATATATATGTCATTTACGTTCACAGAAATATAAATTCCTAAATATCATTTTGGTCTCATATTAATAGAGAGTGAAATTCGGACAATAAAGTGTCTAGTGCACAATTGTATAATAACATTTTGGCCTCTGACTTATTTATTTTGTAGCCACCTAATTCTTGAAATTCTTGGAAGATCGCAACCATTTTCTCCTGAATGTCTCTCTCAGGTTTGAAGAAGAAGGCTATATCATCTGCGCATAGTTTTATATTAGACATCCCGTTTATTGGCGCTGTTTTGGATGAATATGTTCTTATAGCTATTGCCAGCGGTTCTATGAGTAAGGCAAAAAGTGTTGGTGATAAGGGACATCCCTGTTGTGTGCCTATGTTTACTTTACATGAACCGATATTTCTAGAGTTAATGATGACCTGCGCTGTGGCACCCTTATATAGACGGGTTAATATATCAATAAAGTTTTTCAGAAACCAAAATGCTTCAAGGATAATAAAAAGAGTTTCCGAAGATACCAAGTCAAAAGCCTTTTCGACATCTAGAAACATTACCTGGGCAGGTATTTTATTTTGTGTTATGTAATCTCATGTTTCTAAAAGGTTTGTATTGGAAAAAGGCTGCCAACCTGCCATAAACCCGCACTCGTCTGGGTGTATAATTGATCCAATAATATTATTCATCCGATTTGTTAAAAGTTTAGTAAAAATCTTATAATTTACATTTAAGAGACTAATTGGCCTGTAGGAGTTAATATCTTCCTTATTCTTATCTTCCTTTAAAAAGCTAACTACTACTGCTGTGCATAAAGATGGCGGGGGCTCACCTCCCTCCAGTATGTGGTTTGCGAGTTTTAAGATCTCTGTATTTAGGATTGATGCAAATGTTTTGTATTGCTCTGCTGGGATACCATCTTCCCCTTCTGATTTACCATTATATAAAGATTTCACCACTCTATCTATTTCCTCGATAGAAAATGTAATAAACCATTTTTGAGATTGGCCATTTGTGAGCTGGGGAATCAGGAGTTTATCTAAGAACTGCTTAAGACAAGTAATATTTACTTGCTGCTGTGAATTATAAATTGTCTCATAGTGTTGTCAAAAGGCCTGCTGAATATCTATTGGTTCTATTAGGTAGGTCCTAGTATCTGCATTTACTAAGGATGTAATCTTATTTCTGGTTTGTCGTTCTCAGGACTGCCAAGCCAATAACCTGCCCGTATATTCGCTTTCTTCATATACCTTTTGAAGGTACGCAGAATTTGAAATGTATCCTTCTACGTGGTAATATTCCTGCATGCGTGCTTTTGCCTGGTTGAATGATTATTTACAGCGGTTTTAATTTGCATAAGTGCTATGCTTGCTTGATGTAGTTTGTCCTCCAGTTCCTTCCTTTATAATGATGCTATTTTTCGTAGCTGTATCACTTTGGTCGTAATATATTCCCGAATTGT
This sequence comes from Calotriton arnoldi, assembly GCA_963921515.1. Taxonomy (NCBI): domain Eukaryota; kingdom Metazoa; phylum Chordata; class Amphibia; order Caudata; family Salamandridae; genus Calotriton; species Calotriton arnoldi. Next base: position 102,233 of record CAWUFW010009052.1, on the reverse strand, counting down.
TGCCTTAAAGGCCTCCCAGATATTTTCTATTCGAGCAGTGCTCCTATTAGTCCTAAAATAGCATGAAATCTCTTCCTCAACATCTGTGCACCATTCATCATCCTCTAGATTAACTTTCTTAAAAAACCATCTACAAACTGTTCTTTCTAACTTAATTCCTGTTGCTTCATTTTGACCAAGGCATGATCTGAGAAGGCATTCTCTATATGCTCGTATTTTACCAGCTTCAAGCTATTTGTGGAGAGAAAATAATCTAGTCTTGAGGCGGAATTATATTTAGTGGAAAAACATAAAAATGTGTGTTTTTCGGATATTGACTTCACCATAGATTAACTAGTTCTAACTTTCTCTTGCATTGGGCTAATGCTTTGGCCATTCGCGGCTTATTTTGCTTTCATGTGGCAGATGTTGTGGCTAGCTCTGGGTCTTGCAAAAGGTTGAAATCTCCACACATGATTATCTGACCCTGAATGTTAATTATTGCCTGTTTCATTTCTATAAGGGGGCGAGGATTGTCTAATATTGGTGCACATATCGTGGCTACAGTAAGCCTAGTTTTATTTAACATGCCGATAATAAGAGCCCATCTACCTTTTGAATCAGTCTGTGTGAATGTTACCTGAAAGGGTAAGTGTCTTCCAATATATATCCCGGCACCTCTGTGGGCGGAACTAGAATTTGACAGGCAGTGGAAGCCGGCCCATTGTCTAAAGATTTTACTTATGCCGTTTTTTTTTGTATTCATGAAATGTGTTTGCTGTAGAAACATAATATTCGGCTGTGCCCTCCCACCCACAAATCTATTGCCTGAGCCTTATGTTTATTGTTAAGACCATTTACATTTAGTGATATTACCTTCAAAACTTCTTTATACATACTACTCTCTGACAGTTCCGCATATTTGCGATATTTCAAGAAGAGCCAAAAAAGTGACTTGTGCTCCAAGCGGCCTATATTTTGAAACAATTTATGATATGTCATCAAAATAGAAAGTGGCATGCGCATTAAAATTATCTGTTACAGCAAAACCTTGCCTCCTATTTTTACCATATAAGAAGCATCATACATTGTTAAAGAGAGAAGTGATCTGTGATTTACAATACAATATGGCCTAGCACATCCTCTTTTACCATAAAAAAAGAGCAGCATGCATTGCCAGAACATAAAGTGACGTGTGCATTGAGATAATTTCACACTGATGCCCAATTGCATCCAATAAAGTGTTATGTGCCTCAAGCTGCCTATTGATCTAATTCTACCTGACCAAAGTGCGTTGTGCGGTGACATATATATTGTGTGAAGAAAAAAAAAGGAAGAGTGGGCCATATGTCTCAAGTTGCCTTGTCCCTTGCCTTACCTTGCCTCTTGTTTGTTCTCCATCCTTTTGATCTCTTTTTATACCATAGATGGAGTGATTCTCAGCCCGAGCAATCTGGATTTGTTTAAGCTCAGCCAATTTTCCAAAATTGAGCGATGTGTACATGTACATGAACTCTCCATTTTTCCCTCATGCTGCACCCCCATAACCCTGAATTACCCGTGCCCCCCTGAAGAGGGATTTCCCATGCTTCCCTCCTCATCCCCAACCTCACCCAGGATACCATTGTGTTGCACCCCTTGTGCGGCAGACACCACCCACGCACTCTGCTGTTAGAGCGACCTCGACCCGCCCTGCCCCCAGAACCGGCTCCGCCTGCAAACTGAGAGGAGATTATGCTGCGAGGAGGCTCGTGAGCCTGTCGAGCCCGTTAAGCCTGTGAGAGCAGAATGAGAATCCGAGTGTATTGAGTGTATCGAGTGTATCGAGTGCATCAAGAAAGACTGCAGAGGTATCGACAGCAGGCAGGGGCCGCAGCGAAGGAACCGGCCACTGAGAGAGTGCGGCCGATGTTGCTGCTTTCAAATTAGCTCCAGCCAGGGTTTCCGTGGAGGAGACAGTGAGGAAGGAACGATCAATATTTTTGGCTGCTTCTGTCTGGAACAAGGTGAGCATGTGCCGCTGGGAGGAGTCGGGCGGGGCAGGCTCATTTCCAGTTAGGCAGGTCTGTGCTGGTCATACTCCCAGTGAGGAAAGCACCTGTGATCTCCCGGGGCAGCACTCGCAAGTCTTCAGAATGAAGAAAACTGCAATTAAAGACACTCCCAGCCAGAATGGCCAAAAGAACACTCGTTTGAGCACTGCATTGCCACACTATGCGCACACAGCAATGCAGGGCAGATAGAGCCAAACCTGGCATGCAAAATCAGTCTTCCCCATCCCCAGCCCCCAAAATGAAATGTAAGGTTCAGAGGAACGCACAACAAAGGATGGAAATGACAGCAAAGGCCCTATTGGAAGCAAAGAAACATACAAATACGGATATGGAAACCAAAGGTCAAGCAGGGGGTGGAAGGAAACTGGAATTGGTCAGTACTGGAGAGACCTCACAACTACAGACGTCAGACACATCTCTAAATCCAGAATTTTTAAATATCTCACAGGACAACACTGATCTTGCAGATCACAGTACCTCAGCTCACACCAAACAATATCCCTTGTTCCAAAAAAGTGTAAAACTCAACAAGAATTTCAGGTGGTAGCGCAGACACAGCCCCTGGTTCAGCCCCAGGCCCAAGCTCAAGCCCAAACCCAAGCCCAGGCCCAGCCAGCTGCCGGTGTCAGACAAACTAGTCCACCTCCCAGTGCGCCTGAAAATACAACTAGTTCGTCATCCATTTCCCCTAGGCTTGCAGCCACTACAGGGTCATATCCGCCTTCCTCAGGGATAGCAGTGAATACAATGGGTAAAGTGGATACAAAGATTGCCACTTTGCCTGACTGCTGTTCTGAAGGAACTGCTTTCTGCTTTGCTGAGCTGCCCTGCTGCCTGCTGATCTCTGCCCTGCTGAGGACAAGGACTGGACCCATCTCACTTTAACCCAGAGTGACTCCAAGGTCTTACTGGCTTGTCCCCTGTTCTGCAGTCTCAGGGCCATCAACGACTTCCTGCAACTCTACAACAGCACCTAGACTCTGCTGTATGTGTGTGCTGCCCTGCCAAGTGTAGCCAACCCAGTCCTGAGCCCTTGAAAGGTGATTTCTGCAGTCCACAACCACCAGAATAGACATAGTGATGATTTTGCATTGATTGGACCCAACACATTGCCCCTTGACACAAGAGCCAATCGACGACATCACATCAACAGACTGCGTTGTTTACACCGACGAACAGCGCGGTTCGATTGCAAATCATCATGCCATAATGGCGTTGGTCAAAATTTGCTGGCAGGTCATTAAAATTGGCAAGAGCTAAAATCTGGAACCTTTCCAAAGAAATACAACTCAAAACCTTTCCTAGCTTTAAGCTGAAATTAAAACAGAGCATGCTAAAGCAGCCAAAATAAGCCACTTGATAACTTTAGGTGCCCCTCTTTCAAAGCCTTCTTTAGAAATTACTTTTCACTTACAGACCCGCCAAATAATGATTCTATCATCCTGTGCTTTTCTTGCCTACCCCTTGAACTAGAAATTAAAACTTCATATACTTTAGGTCGTCTTTAATGTGTTTTTGTTAATCATACATTTTGTGTAGTCTTTTTTGTTTGATGCTCCTGGAAGCTGAGCTGCTGCCTTTGGTTTGTACAGTTCAATATAATGAACTATAAAATATTAATTGAAAAGTTCCACAATGCAAGCCTTACAAAACTGCATAAGCACAATTACCCTAGTAATATCCCCAAGTAAATCTCCACACAAAGAAGGAGTATTACAAGAATTCCCAATAGTAGACACTAAATCAATAACATTATTATTGACTCATTAACCTCTTCAATTGGAAGACTGCCAACACACCACAAGTTCCAAATGTTTATAAAATGTTCCATAGTTTATAAGGATATTTTAAACCCAAAAAATCTGACCCCATCTTTGTCCAGCATTACAACATCCTCCACATTTAGCGATTATTAATGCAACATATCTTACCACATATTATCCTGCCCTACACTCTTTGTCGTGTAGTTCCTATAAGACCTATATAGGATCTGCGCGTTTAGACAACATACACTGCGGGACTGGTGTCCAGACTGATTCCAGACACCCCCACCGGGTATGTTGGCCTGTGTACCAGCTAGCTCGCAATGCCACTATAACCTCCTCTTACCAAGGAGAGAATAGTTCTTGGCAACTATCGAACATGACAACCCTGATCCCTCAGGACCGTGGAAACAGTAACTTACTTTTCGCTCAGTCACTCGTGCTCACTTGTTCTCAGAGAGATACACAGAATAAAGGGTTGGGACATTTTCAATAAGTATTTATTGAACAGTCGTTATTCTAGCGTAAAATAAGTGCACTGAAATCACCAGTAGACAGTAGCATAAATAAATGAGTAGAAGCACTAAGAAAGTAAACAGATGGTAGGTTTCTACCATTTTGTTAAAATCATAAATACAGGCAAGTATATAGAATACATGGCAATAAAATGCGTACTCCTACGATGCACCCTAACTAGATGTACCTAAGTGTACCTAGCATGTGAGTAGGTGTAAAGCCAAGAATCCCTCTAGGATAAAGCCAACCCCATTACCTGATGTGAGACTGCGGGACCCTGTTCTGGTCTCGAGCTGAACACCCTGCAAGGGATGTCAGACCACTGCGAGCTGGAGTATCTGCATGCAGGAACCTCAGCGTCTTGCGTCAGTGTCTGCCGGGAAGTCCTGATCTCCTCTCACTATCTCAGCAAGATGTGGTGTTTATATAACCTAAGGTCTCCCCAGGGGTTCTACCTTGCTATGTCAGTGTTGGACTTAGGATGACGTCTGGAATGAACTTTATACACAGTTATTATGCTGGAGATGATGGTCCTGCTGTGATTCCAAGAAACTAAGAATCCTCATGCATAATTTGTGAGGCCAGTGTCCAGGGAAAAACCCTACGTACTTGTGTGTAGTATTGTAACTGGGTAAAAGGTCAGTACTTCAAATCCGTTATGTATGTAGTATAGGAGAGAATGTAGGTGAAGGGTTATGATGTTACCTAGATCTATATCGGGGTACCTATATGAAATGTAACACCCACTCCTCATCCGACTGGACGACATTACTAAGATCTAGCGTACTACCAAGGTGTCTAGAGGTTTGTACGCAACAAATAATAAAAACATTTTTAAGAGAAGTTAAAAAGCGTTAAAAAACCCTTTAAAAGTGTTCTACAAAAAAATCATTCAAGTAGTGGCTCTAAGGTGTCCGTTTATATAGTCCGAACAACTACAAGCATTTGAAAGCCATGCAGGTCAAAAGGTTTCAATTTGGAATTTCGAAAAAAGTTAAAAGCCAAATCTTCCCAGCGTGCGACATGCCAAATGTTTATGTGTCCTTGCTAGTAGACGCAACATTGCTGCTGTCTGCATACGCAGTTGACGATCCCTGTAACACCTCACAAAGAATGTCAATTGAGCACAGATGATCTTCCGTACTGCCTGCAGCAGGTGCCGGGGCAGCCTGTGCTACATCCAAGGCCTGAGTGTTGGAGGAGCCGATGTTCATACCAACAGGAGCAGAAACTACCTGTGGTGGCTCTAAGAATGCTGCCAACAACATGGGAATGCGCTGAGGACACTGCAGAACATGGGCCGTTATCGGGTCCAGTAAAGCATCAACGTATGGTGGCACAACCGATGGAAGTGTCAGACAGAGGTCCAACACGCATTCTTCTCCCCAGAACAGGCATCGGAGAACAGGTAGGACACAGTCCATCCATACTGGTCTAAATGACAGGAACCAAGAGGCGCTCAGTTCCCGTAGGCGAGGTGTGCCCAGATGTTGTACCATGCGATCACGGTATTTGCGCTCCAGGAGAGCTGTTGCTATCTCCTTGGTGGCTGGGCCGTCCATTGCGTAGCAGAAAGGTAACAATCAGGATTCCTGCTATTAGAAACAGGATCAGCGGAAGCCCTCAAAAAATGCTTCCAAAGACGGAGTGTATGAAGTTCGGTATAACTCCGAGGACCGTCTGAAAGGTGCTTAAATGTCCAGAACCTATGGTCTTAAATAGGTCTACAATACCCGTCGTATCAGACATGTTAAAGATACGACTTACCATTTCTGTGAAATGGAAGGGGCAGTTTGTACGTATAAGTGCCTGTATCTCAGCCGAGGACCTTGCGATCTGGAGATCAAAAGTCTCCCGGGCGGAGGTTAAGGGCACGGTTTGTTGTAAAAGCATGGCTTTCATTCTGCTCAGAGTATCAAACCGTATAAAGGAAACATTTAGCAAAGGCCATAACGGTGCCTCCCTGACTGTATGTGTTGGTGGAAACAATACCTGCATACAGCAAGTAACCCTGGAGCTCACAGTGACTAGATATGCGATGCCCAGAAGCATCCCACAACAACCTTGATCATTCAGCATCAAGTGACTCCCACTCAAGAGAAGCCTGAAAACCGGATTAATCACAGCTGCTGGGGTACCCCTCAAATGACAGGACAAGTTCGCCACAGACCCATTACAAGCCCCGTGTAGCATAATATCCTGGCATATGAGAGATCCACTTAAAGCGTTCTTGCAGTTAGTTCCGCTTAGAAACACTTCCATATCCCCACTCCTGCATCGAAATCTGTATGGTAAATCCCAGGATTCCCTGATGAATTCCTTACCCATCTTTTCATATCTGCCTGCCTGTTGTTGTTCTAGTCAATATTGAAACTGGAAAGTTGCGACCGGTAATGTTATATGGCCGTGGACTAACCATTCTGTGGACGGTGACTCAGCCACAGTAAAGGGTAACCTATCCAGTATCTCAATACGCAGCATTGTATATTTTGCTCCCCTCTGTGCCATTTTCATCTGTTTTTCTGTTAGATTGTATGCAGAAAATAATGACGTAATGTTGATAAAATGCCAAGGCACATAACCAGCGCGCAATGACTGCAGCGTCCAGCTTAACAAAATAATAGAACGTAACTGCGACTGTCCTTGTTGCAATATGGACAAATCCTGTTCTATTACATCGATAGCAGAAGATACAATGTTGGCCAGTGAATATATCCTGGATGTTAATGTAGTCATACCATTGTCAACTACGGCTAACGCCTTTTCTAGGTTAACTCTATCTATTTCTCTTAATCTCTCTGCAGCTTCTTGTTGGGAGATTTTCCAGATTTTGTTATAGACAGCATACAAAAAATGCTTCTGACGTGGTTTTCTGGGACCTAACAAGAAATCCCGTAGGTCCACATCCTCTGTGAGTAAGGACAAGTGTTGTTTTACCTGGGGTAGTGTTGAGGTCTTTAGCCAATCAAGGCACAACTTCCCAACAATGTATGATGTCACTACCCTCGGATGTTCTCGTTGTACATAACGTGGGTCTGGCCTATGGATACTAAACCCTTCGGTGGTACCCCTGAATCTTTCCTGACATTTGTTCGTGGCTGTGGGCCAAACCAACCATCCCTTCCAATTGGGGTCTGATCTATTGTATTGCAATATGTTATCCAACCTAGCCCCTCTTTCTGATGTAAAATTCCCCTCAGTGTTGAAAGGTGTTGGAATTTGAGGCGTGTTCAAGTCCTTATTCTTGGCTATTCCACGACAGGAAGTCTGTTGCACAGTGTCATTCAGAAAAATCATCTGCTGTGGAATGAGGCATGCTCTAAATAGTGCTTCTGTTCCCTGGACTTGCCAGTCCCTAGAACCCCAGATTGATTTCAAGTCTACAGTGTTCATCCATAAGTCAAAACCCTGTTCAGACAGCTGGGAAATAAAGGAAGCAGAGTAAATCTGTTTGGTGTTTGTTAACATATTTTTCTGTGCAGATATGGGTGTAACCTTATAATAGTACGAGGTCGGGTCAGAAGTGTTAAACCCTGAAAAATATGAGAATTTCTGTGCAAATGTTTTTGAACTACCTTTCGGTGGTATAGGGCAATGTTCCCACTGGTGGAATGTGAAAACATTTCTAGGTTTTCTAGATTTATGCAAGAAATGATGACCATAATGTTGGTAACAATACATTTTGTCAAAATCTGATGTGTCCTCTAACATTTCAGTATAAAGAAAATGTGGCAGATCGTTCCAAATCAGACAATAAGTTATTAACAGTTTCAAAATCCAATCATCAGAAAATGTACTGGAGGTAATGATATTGTTCAATTAAATTTTAAATAAATGTGGAATTTTTAAAAGCTCGGTCGGTCCAAATATATCATAATTCACTTTGTCCCATACTATACCATCCGGTATAGGAACTGCTGAAATGTTCACGAAGGACAAGTCTCTTTGTTCACGATGAGATGAAACATGAGGTTTTAAAATTAAGTTTACTTTTGACGTTGCAGAGCTCTGTTGAAGATAAGTACCATTGATGAGCAAGTGGAAAGTTATTACTAATCCTAACCAGAAAAGAAAAAATTAAATACCGGTGATTATCCAAAGTTCTAGCCAAGGTGATACTAAATAAGTTTTCCTAAGAAAGTTAAAAAAGTCTTTGATCCGTTGTTTGCGAGAAATTTGGGCTGGCGTCGTTTCAGGTTCACTTGGATCCAATGAAAAAGTATGGAAGTCGATGAAATAGCCAGATGCAGTTCGATCTATTTTTGGTAGCTCAGCAGGTTATGTTGAACTTGTAGATTGCTCTTGAAGAGGCATGTTGACCTAGACATCTTTATTACGTTGAATTGAAATTTGTCTTTCATTTTGATTTTGAGAGTTAGTGTCAAGGGGAACTAGTTCCATTGCACTGTTATTGATTCCATTGCTTTGTAAAGGTGACTCTTCAAATGTTATGAGTCTTTCAGTTTGAACTTCCTGTATTGTAGCGAGAGGAGGACGTCGGCTACTCAGGAGTCCACGAGGCCTACTATTTAGTATTGGCAACATAGTGTGGTTTGATCAGATCGATTGAGACAAATCTCTTTTCTTTTCCAGCAAGAGGCGGTAGAAGTAAAGTTCTTGATCCTTCAATGGCCAGGACAGGTACAGGCTTTCGATAGGATGGCCCGAATTATTTCTTGTCCACAATCTTTTCTCTGAACAGATCCCCAACTTTAGGAATCCAGGCAGGTCTTGCCATGGCTGACGTGACTTCCCCAGTGGTGGTTTTCTTTGTCTCGACGTTACTTAAGGAGGCTCTGGATTCATTCAGATCCTGTAAAACAGCCAAACGTTTATTGATGTCAAACGGTTTTTCATCCACCACTGTGCCTTCACAATCGAGATCAGGTACCCACATTCTTGTCCCAAACAGGACGTCATAAGGAGTGGCACCCCCTAGAGAGCTTCTTGGCTGGTTATTAAGGGCTCGCTAGACCCATATAGATGATTGACCCAACTACCACCCGAGCCTAATACCCTACCTGTTAAAGATTGCTTTAAGTCCCGGTTTTTCCTCTCCACAACCGAATTTCCCTCTGGATGGTACGAAGAGGAGTACCGCAATGCTACACTCATACTTCCCATGGCTTCCTTGTAAGCCCTAGAGCTGAACACGGGGCCACGGTCAGAATGTAATATGCCAACTGCGTATGTCCCTATGAAGACTCGCAAATCTTTTATAACAGTCCGGGTGTCAGCCAAGCGCTGGGGCCATACCCATAAGAATCTTGAACAGGAATCCACTGCCACCATGATATACTTGTAAGCCCCGTCAGATTGTAAGGGGCCGCAGGGGTCCAGGTAAATGCACATGAGCGGTCTGTCTGATATTAACAATGGTGTCTGCGCTGGGTGAGCTACGGTGGACCCTTTTATCTGTTGACAGATATCGCACTTTAAAACGAAGTCTTTGGTCTGCTTTGTTAACCCTGGCCACCAATAGTGTTGTTTCAGTAAAGAAACTGTCGCTGCAACTCCTGTGTGCGCAGAACCCAGACCCTCGTGTGCTGCCAAGATTAAACCTAACCTGCGATCCATGTTTGGTATTACTCTATCCCCCACTCCAGGAATCTGAGCAAATGGAACGTTGTTTGCATTGATGCAGCGTTTACCCAGAAATTATCACCAACCCAGGGTCCGGGTCACTCCGGTGGGGCCCATAACACCGAAGTACACACACCCTGTCACACACACCCCCCAGACCCTTGCTAATAATCCTACAATGGGTTGCATGAATTATTTCCTATCACGGGATACCTTTAAGCACAGATTTTTACACCAACATTTGTTTTCATCACCTAATTTTACTAACTAATCTATGCATCAATGTACCCCGCCAATTAGGTCGATGGACCAATTAGTTGAGCAAGTTGATGGTGATTGTCAAGACCAGCTTAACCTCACTACAACAATACATTGATTTGCATAATTAATTGACTCTAAAAGAATCACAAACACCTGAAATCATTTAAAAGATTTTATATAATTAATTTGCATAAAGAAAATTATCATTTATTCTCTCACTATTAATTCTCACTGAGCATTGCCATTTATTCAGGAAATAAATCAAGAAACTGTTTAATAAAAGTCATGAAGAGAAAATGTAAGTTTGCATTCATTTCATTATTCTTAAAAATGGTTAAAAATCAATTCTTGGTCATGTAACTGATAGAGGGTTCTCAAAATGAAAGATCAGTGAACCATAATTAAAAACATGCATTTAATTCTAAAGATTTCCTACACTAAAACCTTCCTAACCAACACTAAACCCCAACTTTCTTAATAACCCTGGCCTCCTAGACGCATCTCTCACCCAGGCTAGTGTCCCGCAACGATCTCGAACCTACAGGGGTCATCAGTGCGCATTCTGGCATGGTTTCAAGCTCCCAGCATCTCTGCAAACAGCTTCTCTGACAGACAGCATCTCTCCAACCAGCTTCTCTCTAAAAACCCCCAATTTTGGTCTGATATTTATACTGTGTTTGCTGGCTCTCTACCCACAAATGTTTCAACTCTTGCCGTTTCCCTTGCTCTGATTGGTCATGAAAATGCATTTCTTAGCTCTCAGGATGTCCGTGAATGACAATGTATTTCTCTGCTTCCAGGATGTCCGTGAATAACTTTGTATTTCTCTGCTCCCAGGATGTCCGTGAATAACTTTGTTTGACAAGCTGATAGATACAAATTCAATTGTCCCATAGTTCATTAGCAGGCATTCAAATGTTCATTGGCAGGGATTCAACTGTTTATTTTCAGCTGTTTCCACGTGGTCATTCTTTGGCAGGTATTCGACTGTTCTCGTGCTATCATTCTGGCTCTCAGCCACTCGCCGGCATTCATACAAATGGCCTCGAACATAGTCAGCTGGAGTTGCAAAGTTCAGTGGAGCACAAAGCATGCGCGAGGTTCTTCCAGCCAGATGATGCAAGCATTCTCTACTGCGCAGAACCGGGAAAACGAAGCCATCTTGAAACTAGCCACCAGCCAAAACTACGATAAACACAAAGAAAATGTGAATACACAGAAAATAAGTGTTTTCTGTCCCCCTCCCACCAGTACTAATATTTATCCCCTAAAACTGTTATCTAGCGGAAAAGCATCACACTGCAAGCCATTAAAATAAAGCAAAAGCAGCATGTAATGCACAATGTACACTACAGCATAGACATGCACTATTACACTACTTAAATGCGCAAAATAAATAAAACATGCGTTTTACACCATTAATTAATATGTTAATCAAACCTGTTAATGCAGAGCATTTCCCACATGTAATGTGTGTGTTTGGTTAATACACAGCAATCAAAATTAATATATTACTTTGTTATGGGGTGATTGGTCTGAACGGGGTACGCACAAAATCTTCTGTACTTCGCTCCATCAGCATCTAACTTGTAGGAGTACTTGAGTGGAAAACCTTTAGGCAGTGCTTTGCTGTTATTGCGCGAAGCAATCACAGCTACCATTGTGCTACCGTCTACCCTCGTTTTTGAATGGGTGATTGCAGGTACGGACGTAGTGCGTACTGCCCCCTTCGCAGCTTCATCAGCCAATGAATTCCCTTCAACGTGAATGCCATCACGTTGATGACTCAGTGCGTGTATCACGTGAGCCCTTGGTAGTTCGTTCTTCAACTCTGCTACCTGTTCCCATAGTTTCCTATGTTTGATTGGGCCACCTTTTGAATCTCTGAACCCATTTTGTCCCCAATAGTGGAGGTATTCGTTGTATGACTGGACACAGTAAAAGGAATCACACACTATCAGTGTGGGGAATTCTGGATCCGTATTTATCAGTGCCAGTAGTAGTGCTTTTAATTCTGCCAACTGAGCCGTGCAGTCTCCGAGAGACTGCTTTTTTGTACATCTTAAACAGAACTTGCCGTCCTGCATCTTACCTTTCACAATAGCGCATGCTGCACTGTATTGTTGCTTATTCCCTATGGCCGGTTGAGCAGATCCGTCAGTATAACTAATGTATTCATACCGATCTAGAGGCATTATTTCATTTGGTAGAGGATATTCTTGTTCATATTGCAGGAATGCTTGTGTTTTTAGATTAGGGTCATATCTGAATTCTACATCTGTTGCAGTGAGAGAATTAGCCCATTGTATCCATCTTGGATGTAACGCTTTTGCATTTGGGACGCTTGCCTTTGTGGCAGCCTCTAAGGCCGGTACCGGGGTCACGACAATTATTCGTTTCCCCTGAGCCAGTGCTCTTTCTCTCACTACAGTAGTCTGTACTGCTGTCAGAATTATTTCTGTTGGTGCAAAACGCATTTCAGCGCCAGTGTACAAATGCGTTTATATGCAATTGGTACTGTTTCACCTTCATTAAAGGTTAAGTAAGTGTACCCTGATTGACCTGCGACTACGTGGATCACCAGGTTGCGTACGTTTACGCGTGTCTGTAAGTGTTTTGATGATATCATATCAGCTTGTAGGGAACAAAGTATATTTGTGTGTTCCTGTGTCCATTGTCTAACTGAAAAGTCAGGTCTTATTAGGTCGTAGAAAGGTTTTACTCTCTCTGCGTAATCCAAAATGTATGTTCTGCCAAAATTCAAAAATCCCAGTATGGACTGTACATTTTTAAGGATTTTGGAGGTTGTAGCAGTGCGCACTTTTCTAAAAAGTGGGCTGCCAGGCTTTGCCTTCACTTGAAAGCTCATATCTCAAAAATAGGACATTGAGGTAGGCTATTTTCGATTTTTTTAAATTAAATTTGTAGCCCTCAGAGGCGAAACCCAAAATTCTGGTGCTCACCCTGGTCAAGTGTTCCTCTAAGTCATCATCCGTTAGATAAATATCTACATAGGATAATGCTTCCTCATCCAAATTCTGTAGTAACTCGGTTACCCTCCTTGAGAATAACCCCGGGCTATTCTTATACCCTTGGGCGAGTCGGCAAAATTGGCGCTGTGACCCTAGCGCTGAGAAGGCTGTCAAATATCTGCTTTCAGGCGCTATGTTTTGGCAGAAAAATCCATTTGAGATATCTAATGTTGTTTTGTATTTTTTCCGCACAATGTTATTCATTAATGCGCACTATGTGCATTCTGGACTGCAAATATTTTCGTACATGAGTTCAGGTGTCTATAGTCTAAAACTAGGCGATATGAATTGTCCAGTTTCATTACGGGAAACAAAGGATTATTCATTGATGAGGTGCATGGTTCAATTACACCTTGGTATTCAAATTGATCTAAGATCTCCCTGACCTGTTTTTTAGCTTCCTGTTTTATGGGATACTGTCTTTGTGGAGTTGGGTTTGTTTTTATTGGAATTACGTGGTGGGGTGACTCTTCATCCCACCCTACGTGGTTGCGGTATAATGCTGGAGCAAGGGCTACCGCCCACTCCTGCGCATATGTATGTCTTAGGTGTGCGGGGACTAGGTCGGAGAAAGCTGTTAAAATCACAGTTTCCCCCTTTGGGCATTCCATAACAATAGTAGGCAGCCAATCTCTTTCTGCTAATAGGATGTCGTATCCAGAAGTCAGGTTCTCCCAAAAGAGACCCTTAACTTGTCTGGGCTTGTCCCCCTCCATTTGGAGTGTTATTTCATGTAACTTGTGTGAGACACTCACCCTAGCATCAGGTGTTTCCACCGTGATACACTCACTAAACTCCGCTGTCACCAGAAATTCCATCAGGTTCCGGCGAGCTATCGTTACTTCTGCTGCGCTGTCTAGCATCGTCAGAGCCCATTCCCCGTTCAGTAGTTGAGTCCTCAGAATTCTGGGCATGTCTAACTTTGAGACCTGCTACCTTCTTCTTTTTAAATTGAGGTTTTGCTTTGGGATTTTCTTCTTTCTTTGAAGCGTAGTCCGAAGTGCGTTGCCTGTCTCTTGGCTTTGTACGCTTTTCTTGTCTCTGTTCTGACCGTCCTTCCCTCTCCGGGGTTTTTTAATGAACCCTGAAAGGAACGAGAGGAACGTGTATCAGTATCCTGATACCTGTCAGGTTTTTTAATGTTATCTCTATTCCTAAGATTATATCTCCTTTCTGGGGGCTCCTGTTGAGGAGACCTTCCCCTGGAGTGAGATCAGTTCTTTTGCTCTTTATTATTGTCCCATTTATTTTTTTGAAGAAACCGGTGTTTGCTTTGCCTGTTCTTTATCTGTACCTCCCAATAGTTGAGGTTTTACAGGTCTAGCTCCCAGAATGTCTCTACCTAATTCTACATAAGCAGTTTCAATTATTTTAGGTAGCTCTGTCTCCTGTTGTGATGGAGGGAAATCTCTCAGACATTGGCGTATTGCCACTGATGCTGCTTCTCCTTTAATATTTGCTAATATTATTGCAGATACCTGGGCAAAGTTATTTAACAACTTCATCCCTAAGTTTAGAGCAGGTTCTGCTCCATACTCGTTCTGTATTTGTCTTAATACATCTGGTGTTACCGCTAAAGAAGGGATACCATGAGTCCTGGTATATATTGCAGCGAAAACTGTACCCCAAGAAGTTCAATCTTCTATAGAGGGAGCTATCCCCATTGGCAAGCAAATTGTCAGTTTTCTATGCTTTTCCTTAGGACCAGTGTGTGGAAACACTGCCTCCAGCTGTGTTATTTTTTGTGCTATCCAGAAGGGCATTTGTTCACGTTTAGTGGGCATTTTACCTATCACTGCGTGCAGTGTTTGTGGTGTAATTTTGGTTGTATTATTTTGGACTGGTCCTGGTTGTGTAGCCGGTGTTGGCTGAAGTGTGAGTGTTCTCATCACAAACTGTGTCATGTTTCTGTAAAGTCTTATTAATTCTTTATGCTGTACGAGTAAGTCTCCTCCTGGCATTGTGTCAATGTCAGGATGTGGTGTGTAGGCTGCTAAAACTGGCCAAGTTGCTCTTCTGAGCGGGCCGAGTCTTACTCTATTTCTTGTATGGGGGAGGGCGCCTTTAAACCAGTAAATATGTTTGTGGTAAGTGAGTGGAATTTCAATGTCCTCATATGGACTATATTCGTTCGGTATGTCATCTTCAACATAGTAGTGAAATGTTTTCGTCAAAGCATTTGCCTGGGGTAATCTAATCCATGAATAGAATACCTCTGTTGTATATGATTCGTGTCTCTCAATCATAAAGGTCACTTGCCCACCCCTAATTGTAACACCTTATGCTACTAGTTTTAGGGTGACAGCATTTCTAACATTTTCTGCAATGTGTATTGCATCTGCATCATCTTCCTCTGTGGTGAAGTTTAGTGCATTCCCTTCATCTACGTCTCCCTGCTCAGTCATTATTTTTAGAAAGGAGAGCGCTTCAAGGGAACTGAGATAAGGTGTTACGCACAATTAGGAACACTGTATCCTTCAAGCTTGATTAAAGCAACAGCCAATACATAGGAATTTTCTTACTCAGCTGCAGCGGATTTTGTTCACTCCCACTCCAGACGTCTCTGGGGAAATGTGAGTAGGGGTCTCTGAGAATAGCACGACTGAACTACTCAGATTTGACTGTTAAATAAGTGCCAATACCAACGTTGGCGGCGCCATGTCGTGTAGGTCCTATAAGACCTATATAGGATCTGCGCGTTTAGACAACATACACTGCGGGACTGGTGTCCAGACTGATTCCAGACACCCCCACCGGGTATGTTGGCCTGTGTACCAGCTAGCTCGCAATGCCACTATAACCTCCTCTTACCAAGGAGAGAATAGTTCTTGGCAACTATCGAACATGACAACCCTGATCCCTCAGGACCGTGGAAACAGTAACTTACTTTTCGCTCAGTCACTCGTGCTCACTTGTTCTCAGAGAGATACACAGAATACAGGGTTGGGACGTTTTCAATAAGTATTTATTGAACAGTCGTTATTCTAGCGTAAAATAAGTGCACTGAAATCACCAGTAGACAGTAGCATAAATAAATGAGTAGAAGCACTAAGAAAGTAAACAGATGGTAGGTTTCTACCATTTTGCTAAAATCATAAATACAGGCAAGTATATAGAATACATGGCAATAAAATGCGTACTCCTACGATGCACCCTAACTAGATGTACCTAAGTGTACCTAGCATGTGAGTAGGTGTAAAGCCAAGAATCCCTCTAGGATAAAGCCAACCCCTTTACCTGATGTGAGACTGCGGGACCCCGTTCTGGTCCCGAGCTGAACACCCCGCAAGGGATGTCAGACCACTGCGAGCTGGAGTATCTGCATACAGGAACTTCAGCGTCTTGCGTCAGTGTGTCTGCCGGGAAGTCCTAATCTCCTCTCACTATCTCAGCAAGATGTGGTGTTTATATACCCTAAGGTATCCCCAGGGGTTCTACCTTGCTGTGTCAGTGTCAGACTTAGGATGACGTCGGGAATGAACTTTATACACAGTTATTATACAGGAGATGATGGTCCTGCGGTGATTCCAAGAAACTAAGAATCCTCATGCATAATTTATCAGGCCAGTGTCCAGGGAAAAACCCTACGTACTTGTGTGTAGTATTGTACTGGGTAAAAGGTCAGTCCTTCAAATCCGTTATGCATGTAGTATAGGAGAGAATGTAGGTGAAGGGTTATGATGTTACCTAGACCTATATCGGGGTACCTATATGAAATATAACATCTTGACACCCATCAACTTCTACCATTGGTTAATCATGAGAATATTAAATCACCTAAACATCAAGGGAGCATTCTCATTTGCTTCCTGCAAGTTTTCTAGCATTCACCCACAACCAACTCTCACCCAATACTCACCGCACCCGAACCAACAGCACCCAAAACTCACACAACACTCCACAGTTGCAAGCATGCTTTTCAACACCCTCTCACTCATCAAACATGCCACAGAGAACTGGGACCTGCTGCACGACAAAGCCCCGGACCTACTTTTCCTCACGGAAACCTGGATGATACCTGCATCAGCATCTTACATCGCCTCAGCCATCCCTCTCAGTTACAAGATCACCAGGCAAGGCAGACTTCACGAGCCCCAAGATGGAATTACCATCATCCACAAGAACATCATCAACGGTACCACCTCCATGGACACGACTTCCTCCAACATAGAACACCTGTCATTCAAGCTCCACGTCACACCCAACTTCTTTGTAAGAGGCACTCTCATCTACAGACCACTGTAACCACCAACAACTTTACCGACACCATCACACACTTCATATCATCACTTACCCTCAATGCTAGCATTTACATCCTACTCGGAGACCTGAACTTCCATCTAGAAGACCATGCCGAACCCAACTCAAAATTACTCATCGAAGACCTTGGAAGCCTGGGCTCACCCAACTAGTAAAGGGATCTACCCATGTCGCTGGACACTGTCAGGATTGAGCAACCAATCTCCAGGTCACGCAGTTCTAAAGCCTCTTTCAGAATAAAACGAGGGTATGTCTTTTTACACGCTCCAATAAGTTGGAGTCAACTTGTGGCAAGGTGTTTTCCCGATTCTTAAAGGTTTCTAGTTTTCCAACCTTCACAGCGGTATTTCAAGATGGAGGGTATTGCTGTGAGGTTGGCGTTCTAGTGTTTTCCCTGCATCAGGGGAGCTGGCGGTTATCGTGCGCGAGTACCAGGTGTGCTTCGCACTTCAACCGTCTTTTCGGAGGGTTGACAGGGTATTTCTGTAGCGCTTCTGTGTAAAAGAGAAATACCGATTCTGCAAGGAAAATTATTTCGCTCGCATTGTTCCGGACTGATTCATTTTTTCTGCTAGAGGTCTGTAATTTGATTTTCTGAATCCGCGAGGATATTTTCGCTCGCAAAGCTCCTGACAGAGTCTGCATCGCTCCCTGAGCTCTGTATTCTTCACTTTTGATTGTTCCAGTTATTAGTGAGTCTTCCTGCTGAGCCAATAGTTTTTTCTTATACTACTAGTTCTTTCATTTTTACTTCTGTCGATTTGTCTTCGAGTTGCTTTCTTCCTAAGGCAAATCCTTGAACAATTAGAGGACGTTCCTGAAGTTAGTTTTCTGAAGTAAGAGCTAGCATTAGGAATATCAACGTACTCATATCAAGCAAAAATCCTTATGACAGAAACTACATGAGTAAGCGTGCGCAGAGACTGTTTGTATATATTGCGCAATACATTGTTTCCTTCATCTACAAGATTAATAAACTCAACTACAAGTAGCACAGAACTGTGAAAACATTTATCTCCAGAACAAGTCAGTCAAGTCTTCTAGTAACTATAAATATATATATATATTTGTACTTACCTACGTAATTCTACAAAGGACCTTCAAGCGTCAACTGGATCTCCTGAAATACATAAGGACATATAGAATTAGGTAGCAGTAATGCAGTCCACGTTGAACATATAATATATATATATTAAATCTGCATGTTTTTGGAGCAAGTATTTACCAGTCAGATTACTTCAAAAGAGAGAAGCGAATTCCAGTGTTAATACAGGTACCATACATTAAAAAGAAAGTTAGAGTAGTAAGAATTGTTAGTAACCTGAGCTGTAGTAATATTTTGCTTGTGATTACAGGTGCAGAGAACCAGTCTGTGAGGGCACCGCAGTGGCAGTCTCTCTTTCTTCCCATTCCCCTTTCCCCCTCGTTTCTGTGGTCAGAGTTGTTCTGGTACTAGAGACGTTGGGGAGCTGGGAAAAGTTCACCATAGACAGTGACGTTCAGCCATACCGCTCCTGTGGACATTGAGCTCTGGTACGTGATTCTGACAGATTGAAGTGCCGACAAGCGTCCGCCTGGGCAGGATGGCTGAAGGTTTTGACGTTAAGGCTTTGGCGTCTATTTTAGAGGGATTACAAAAACAATTGAGTGAGACCAGGGAGGAGTTGAGAAAGTCTAGTCAGGAAACTGGTTATCTTCGTCAGAGAATAGATGACCTACTGCTAGTTCAAACCCTAGTCTTAGGGAACCCAAGTCTCAGGCCTTCTCACCCTCTCCTTCATCAGCAGAATTGACTACTCAGGTAATCCATGCTATGTCGCCTACCATTCCATTAGCCCCTCCAGAAAGGTTTCAGGGGGACCCACACAGGGCTCAGATTTTCCTTACGCAGTGTTCTCTGCACTTTTTATGTAAGCCCATTTTATTCAAGGAGGATCAATCCAGGGTGGCTTTCATACTGTCTTACCTGAGTGGAGATGCTGCAGCGTGGTCCATGCCTCTTGTAAATTCAAACGATTCAATACTTTATAATTTTGAAGAGTTCAAGTCGGAGTTTCTTCGAATTTTTGACCGCAGAACCATCTCTCAGATCACAGACAATGAATTGTTGGATTTGAAGCAAGGGAATCGAGAGCTGGTAGCATATTTGGCGCAATTTAACAAACTAATAGTGGAAACTAATTGGCCGGAGGCCAAGAGAGCGGCAATTTTTTACAGAGGGTTAAAGGATGAATTGAAAGATGGTTTGGCACAGATTCCGAAAAGACCAACGGAAGTTTCGGAATTAATTGATCTGGTCCTGCAAATTGATCAACGCCAAAGTGAAAGAAGAAATGAACGTCGGAAGGAAGTTCGTCATGTACTGCCCCGTTTAGATAGAATCAAGACTGAAAATTCAAAATCTTGTGAAGTTGGGACGAGTGAGGAACCAATGCAAATTGGTACCGTACGTGGACCGCTGACTAAAGAAGAGGGAGAGAAGAGAAGGAGTGGCAAGTTGTGTATGTATTGTGGTGGCTCAGGTCATTTCGTGAAAGAGTGTCCTAAGAAACCAAAGAACAATGCGTGGGTAAAAGACAGGCCCCACCAGTAGATGGAGTTGCTCTGGTGGAGCTGCTGAAGAGACAACTCCAAACACTCAACTTTTGGTGAATACTTTGCAGTCGTCTGCCCCTCATTTAATAATTTCCAGTCAGATTAAGTTTCGAGATGTGGATGTGGATGAAGTTTCGGTTATGATCGATTCTGGTGCGACTGGAAATTTTTGCGACATAAAATTTGCTAAAACCCTTGGGATTCAATTTGTCAAGAAAGAAAAGCCGAAACCAGTTAGAGCGGTAGATGGCACAAATCTCTCTTCTGGTCCCATTACTTGTGACACGGAGGAGATTACTTTGATTGGGCCTGGTAAACACCAAAGTTTTTTTTAATTTAGCCTCATTGACGCTTCCCAATTTCAGTTGATTTTGGGACTGCCCTGGCTTACCGAACACAGCCCAAAGATAGATTGGGCAAAAAGAACCATTGACTTGAACTCAGAATATTGCCTGGAACATTGCTTTCACTCTGGAACAAATGATTTACAGCCATCTCCATTGTCCTGTTTGGCAGAGCAGCCGCGTATGATTTGTGCAGTGGAGGTCCAAAGTATTCCAGAAGAGTACAGTGACTTGAGTTCTGTTTTCAATGAAAAGGAGGCACAGAAATTGCCCCCACACCGGGAGTACGATTGTAGGATTGAACTTGAACCAGGTGCATCTTTGCCTTGCAGCCGTATCTACGCTTTGTCGGAGGCTGAGAATAAGCATTTAAAAGAATATTTGGATCAATATCTAGACAATGGATTCATTCGACCTTCACAGTCCCCAGTCTCCTCTCCATTATTCTTTATTCCGAAGAAAGATGGAAAGTTGAGAACTTGTATTGATTATCGGGCTTTGAATCAAGTCACCAAGAAGAACCGTTACCCGTTGCCTTTGATATCTGAACTCTTGGACCAGGTCAAAGAAGCCCAAATCTATACAAAATTAGATCTAAGGGGGGGCCTATCATTTAGTACGCATGGCTGAGGGTGACGAGTGGAAGACAGCGTTTCGGACTCGTTTTGGATTATTCGAGTACCAGGTCATGCCCTTTGGCTTGTGTAATGCCCCGGCAGCATTCCAGCATTTTGTAAATGACATTTTACGCAAATTCTTGGATCGTTTCGCTGTCGTTTACATCGATGACATACTTATTTTTTCTGCAAACTTGGAAGAGCATGTCCGGCATGTACGAGCTATTCTGGAACGGCTACTTGAGAACCAACTGTATGTTAAGTTGGAAAAGTGTGTGTTTCATTCAAACAGAGTGGAGTTTTGGGGATTTATTCCATCCCCGGAGGGTGTGTCTATGGACGACTCTAAGGTGAGAGCAATAAAAGAATGGCCCGCTCCACGATCAGTCAAGGAAATACAGAGTTTTCTGGGTTTTGCCAATTTTTATCGGCGATTCATTCCAAATTTTTCTGAGAACGTTAGTCCCATCACTCGATTGCTAAAGAAGAAATAAAAGTTTGTTTGGAGTTCAGAAACTGAAGGGGCGTTCCAGTTACTCAAGGAAACCTTCACCACTGCGCCAGTTCTGTTGCATCCAAATTTGGGAGAACCATTTTTTGTAGAAGCCGATGCTTCCAACTTGGCTATTGGAGGAATATTGTCGCAAAGGCATCTGGAAACCGGCCAACTCCACCCAGTCGCTTATCGTTCTCATAAATTAACTGCTGCCGAAGTCAATTACTCAATAGCAGACAAGGAACTGTTAGCTGTAAAACATGCGTTTCAAGAATGGAGACATTATTTACTGGGTGCGAGACACGTCATCACAGTCTTTACTGACCACCGAAATTTGCAATTTCTTAAGTCTGCGAGAACACTTACCCCAAGACAGCTTCGGTGGTCACTCTTTTTTGCTGATTATGACTTTGTCTTGACTTACAAGCCAGGTTCAGTGAACGGGAAGGCAGATGCTCTTTCCCGTTTGAACACTGGAGAAGAAAAAGAAACTCTGAAACAAGGTCATATAATTCCAGAAGACAGAATTGTGGGATCAACGGTGTATGCGGATTTGGAAGACAAGATCCGAGAGAGCCTTCCGGAAATGGAGAAATTGGATTGGGTCCAGAAAGGGCCGGAGAGAGAGATCAAAGATGGCAAGCTCATCTATCAAGGGAAACCATATGTGCCAAATGATGAATTAAGGAAGGAGGTCATCCAGTTGTTTCATGACGATCCATTGGATGGTCACAAAGGAGTTAAAAAGACTTTGGAACTTTTAAAACGATCATTTAGGTGGCCTGGCATGGAAGCTCAGGTGAGACAGTATGTTACATCTTGTGAGCCATGTGTTAAAGGGAAGGTAATTCAGCAGGCCCCACAAGGTCTACTCATGCCCATACCAGTAGCCACATATCCCTGTCATACAGTCTCCATGGATTTCATTGTTGATCTACCTTCTAGTCAGGGTTATTCAACAATTTGGGTGGTGGTTGACCATTTTACTAAAATGAGTCATTTCATTCCTTTAGAGGCTCTTCCAAATGCTCCGCAGTTGGCCAATCTTTTCATGCAACATATTGTAAAATTTCATGGAATTCCAAAGATTGTGATTTCCGATCGGGGGCCGCAGTTTGCGTCTCATTTTTGGAGATCCTTCTTAAAAGGTTTGGGAGTCGATTCTCGTTTGTCCACCAGTTTCCATCCTGAGACTGATGGACAAACTGAGAGAGTGAATCAGGATCTTGAGCAGTATTTGCGTATGTATCTAATGGATCAGGAGGGAGATTGGCCAGCTCTGCTATGGACAGCCGAATTTGCCTATAACAATTCAGTGCATGCTTCCACAGGATATTCTCCATTTTATTTAAATTCTGGCAGACACCCCAACATGTTAGTGGGCAAGGTAGACAGTGATGTCCCGACTGCTGAAAAAGTCATTCATGATTTTCAGAAGGCCTATCAAGTAGCTTCCCAAAATCTGGCTAAGGCTAAAGATTCTTATAAGAAACAGGCAGACAAGGGCAGAAGATCAAATCCCGTTTTTGAGCCGGGAGATCAGGTTTGGATCTCTACTCAAAATATGAGGTTGAGAGGCAATTGGAAGTTTCAACCTCAATTTGTAGGTCCTTATCCAGTTGATAAGATGATTAATCCCGTCAGCGTAAAGGTCAAACTGCCTCGTAAGTTTAGAGTACATCCAGTTTTTCATGTCTCCCTGATCAAAAGAAGTCCTCCTGATCTTAGGAAGAGTTTACCACCAGCTCCAGTCCAAGTGCAAACTGAAGAAGAATTCGAAGTTAAAAGAACTATTGATTCTAGGGTCAGGAGAGGGAGATTATTTTATCTGATAGATTGGAAAGGTTTTGGTCCTGAAGAAAGATCCTGGGAGCCCAGTACTAATGTTCATGCCCCTAGGCTAGTTAAGGAATTCCATAAGACGCATCCACAAAAGCCTAAAGAGGGAGGAGAAGGGGCTTTGGTGGGGGGTACTGTCAGGATTGAGCAACCAATCTCCAGGTCACGCAGTTCTAAACCCTCTTTCAGAATAAAACAAGGGTATGTCTTTTTACACGCTCCAATAAGTTGGAGTCAACTTGTGGCAAGGTGTTTTCCCGATTCCTAAAGGTTTCTAGTTTTCCAACCTTCACAGCGGTATTTCAAGATGGAGGGTATTGCTGTGAGGTTGGCGTTCTAGTGTTTTCCCTGCATCAGTGGAGCTAGCGGTTATCGTGCGCGAGTACCAGGTGTGCTTCGCACTTCAACCGTCTTTTCGGAGGGTTGACAGGGTATTTCTGTAGCGCTTCTGTGTAAAAGAGAAATACCGATTCTGCGAGGAAAATTATTTCGCTCGCATTGTTCCGGACTGATTCATTTTTTCTGCTAGAGGTCTGTAATTTGATTTTCTGAATCCGCGAGGATATTTTCGCTCGCAAAGCTCCTGACAGAGTCTGAATCGCTCCCTGAGGTCTGTAATCTTCACTTTTGATTGTTCCAGTTATTAGTGAGTCTTCCTGCTGAGCCAATAGTTTTTTCTTATACTACTAGTTCTTTCATTTTTACTTCTGTCGATTTGTCTTCGAGTTGCTTTCTTCCTAAGGCAATTCCTTGAACAATTAGAGGACGTTCCTGAAGTTAGTTTTCTGAAGTAAGAGCTGGCATTAGGAATATCAACTTACTCATATCAAGCAAAAAACCTTATGACAGAAACTACATGAGTAGGCGTGCGCAGAGACTGTATATATTGCGCAATACATTGTTTCCTTCATCTACAAGATTAATAGACTCAACTACAAGTAGCACAGAACTGTGAAAACATTTATCTCCAGAACAAGTCAGTCAAGTCTTCTAGTAACTATAAATATATATATATTCACTGAAAAAACCATAGGTTTCAGGCACGTTATAGTTAGAAATTAGCATTTAAAAAACCTTTGAAATTCACTGAAAAAACCATAGGTTTCAGACACGTTATAGTTAGAAATTAGCATTTAAAAAACCTTTGAAATTCACTGAAAAAACCATAGGTTTTAGGGACAGTTATAGTTAGTTGGACATTGCACTCGTACAAAACCCGTGAAATTCCCCTGTTATAGTTAGTTCAGCTAACTATAACTCGCGCCCCGCAATGCACTGCTGATGACGTCACATATTACATCACTCATGACATGGTCAGTGACATCACTGATGACATCACTGATGACATCTCAAATGACATCACTGATGACATCACTCATGACATCATCCAGTGACTGTGTGTTTCTGTAAAGTTTAAATATGTTTAATATATATAGGGAAAGGCGTATTGAAGAATGAGTGGGTGTATAAGTGTCTGAATGGATGATTTAGTACGTGAGTGACTGACTCTACAAGTGAGTGATTAAACGTATCTTACTGAATGCATGGGTTAGTGACTAAACTGTGTGAATGTCTGTATCCGTCTGTTTGTTGGTGTGTAAGTGGATGCATGGATTTGCGAATAGCTACATGAGTGTCTATATGGGTTATTGATTGGTTCTCTGAGTATCTGTATGGCTGCCTGAGTGTTTGTGTGGGTGGGGTGTGTGTGACTCTATACATAGATGTGTGAGTGGGTGATTCACTGGGTGCATGATTTCAAGAGTGCATCTGTGATGGACTGCTTGGGTGGGTGAGTGTGTGTATGGGTGTGTTAGTGAGTGAATGTATATCTCAGTGGTACATGTGCAAGTAACTACATATGTAAAAGGCAGTATATATGTGTGTTAGAGTATTTAAATGGCTATAAGTGAGAGTGTGTTATTGTGAGAGTGGCTGTATGGATGCGTGTGTGCTTGTATCAGTTATTGTATAAGAGCGTAAGAATGTGCTAGTATTTGTATGAGTAAGTTAGCTGGTGTGTGTATAACTGTATAGGTGAGTAAATGGGTGTGTGATTAATTTTTTGCATGACTGACTAGGTGTGTGAGTACCTCTATGGATGAGTGGCGGTGTGTGAGTGTTTATATAGGTGTATGAGTGCATATGATAGTCCTGTACTGAGTGACTGTAAGTATGAGTGACTGTACAGGTGAGTGAGTGGATGTGTGTGTAGACCTAAGAATCAGTGAGTGGGTATGTAGTTTTTGGTGTTGGAGTGTCTATGGTTTTGAGAATGGCAGTCTGTAATTTAGAGTGGGTGTATCAAAAGTTATATTAGGGTGTGAGAAGATGCATGAAATTATCACATGGATGATGTCATCAGTGATGTCATTTGAGATGTCATCAGTGATGTCATCAGTGATGTCACTGACCATGTCATGAGTGATGTAATATGTGACGTCATCAGCAGTGCATTGCGGGGCGCGAGTTATAGTTAGCTGAACTAACTATAACAGGGGAATTTCACGGGTTTTGTACGAGTGCAATGTCCAACTAACTATAACTGTCCCTAAAACCTATGGTTTTTTCAGTGAATTTCAAAGGTTTTTTAAATGCTAATTTCTAACTATAACGTGTCTGAAACCTATGGTTTTTTCAGTGAATTTCAAAGGTTTTTTAAATGCTAATTTCTAACTATAACGTGCCTGAAACCTATGGTTTTTTCAGTGAATTTCAAAGGTTTTTTAAATGCTAATTTCTAACTATAACGTGCCTGAAACCTATGGTTTTTTCAGTGAATTTCAAAGGTTTTTTAAATGCTAATTTCTAACTATAACGTGCCTGAAACCTATGATTTTTAAGTGAATTTCAAAGGTTTTTTAAATGCTAGTTTCTAACTATGCCAACAGAGGTAGGACATGTGAAGAAAGAAGAAAAAACGCACAGAAAGAAGCAAAAGATGTGCAGAAAGAACCAACAGAGGAGCAGAAAGAGGCCTTGTTGCAAAATCATCCTGTGCCCACAACTTTTTCAGACGGGTACTGGTGGTAACTGACTCTGACTAACCAGAGCCAGTGCGCGTTTGCACAGTGGTGAAGGGAGTGGGGCCTGAGGTGACATGTGTGCAAACGCGCCTCAGGGCGCGTTTTAAGTTGCGGGATTAAGTCCCCTTGAATCCTGAGGGTCCCTGGGGCCCAACTAGCCCCCCAGATACCTACAGTTAGGACCACAGAGCTGAGTTGCAGAGAGGCGTTCCGAGGCCACGCACCTTTTTTCAACTCTCTGCAACGCAACTCTGTTGTGCTTACTGAAGGTACCTGGTGGGCTAGTTGGCCCCCAGGATTCAAAGGGAATTAACTCCCCAACTTAAAACGCACCACAGGGCGTGTTTGCGCACATGTCACCTGAGGCCCCGCCCCCTCCCTTCACCACTGTGCAAACGCGCCCCGTGGCGCGTTTTAAGTTGGGGGATTAGGTCACCTTGAATCCTGAGAGTCCCTGGGGCCCAACCAGCCCACCAGGTACTTCCAGTAAGCACCACAGGCCTGCGTTGCAACGCCTGTAACAAATTGTGCAGTTGTGTTTAGGTAGTGAAGAGGGTCGTGCTGGGGGTAGTGTTTTAGGGTTTAGGGTAGTGCAGTGGTGTTTGTGTAGTGTAGGGGGTCATCCTGGGGTTAGATTTAGGGTTTAGGGTAGTGCAGTGGTGTTTGTGTAGTGTAGGGGGTCATGCTGGGGGTAGATTTAGGGTTTAGGGTAGTGCAGTGGTGTTTGTGTAGTGTAGGGGGTCATGCTGGGGGTAGATTTAGGGTTTAGGGTAGTGCAGTGGTGTTTGTGTAGTGTAGGGAGTCGTCCTGGGGGAGTGTTTTAGGGTTTAGGGTAGTACAGTGGTGTTTGGGTAGTGTAGGGGGTCGTGCTGGGGTTAGTGTTTTAGGGTTTAGGGTAGTGCAGTGGTGTTTGGGTAGTGTAGGGGGTCGTGCTGGGGGAGTGTTTTAGGGTTTAGGGCAGTGCAGTCGTGTTAGGGTAGTGTAGGGGATCGTGCTGCGGGGAGTATTTTAGGGTTTAGGGTAGTGCAGTGGTGTTCGGGTAGTGTAGGGGGTCATGCTGGGGGTAGTGTTCTAGGGTTTAGGGCAGTGCAGTGGTGTTCGGGCAGTGTAGGGGGTCGTGCTGGGGGTGGTGTTTTAGGGTTTAGGGTAGTGCAGTGGTGTTCGGGCAGTGTAGGGGGTCGTGCTGGGGGTGGTGTTTCAGGGTTTAGGGCAGTGCAGTGGTGTTCAGGCAGTGTAGGGGGTCGTGCAGGGGGTGGTGTTTCAGGGTTTAGGGCAGTGCAGTGGTGTTCGGGCAGTGTAGGGGGTCGTGGAGGGGTTGGGGTTTTAGGGTTTAGGGAAGTGGTGTTCGGGCAGTGTAGGGGGTCATGCTGGGGGTGGTGTTTCAGGGTTTGGGGCAGTGCAGTGGTGTTCAAGCAGTAAAGGGGGTCATGCTGGGGGTGGTGTTTCAGGGTTTAGGGCAGTGCAGTGGTGTTCGGGCAGTGTAGGGGGTGGTGCAGGGGTGGTGTTTCAGGGTTTAGGGCAGTGCAGTGGTGTTCGGGCAGTGTAGGGGGTCGTGCAGGGGGTGGTGTTTCAGGGTTTAGGGCAGTGCAGTGGTGTTCGGGCAGTGTAGGGGGCGTTGCAGGGGGTGGTGTTTCAGGGTTTAGGGCAGTACAGTGGTGTTCGGGCATTGTAGGGGTGGTGCTGGGGCTGGTGTTTCAGGGTTTAGGGCAGTGCAGTGGTGTTCGGGCAGTGTAGGGGGTGGTGCTGGGGCTGGTGTTTCAGGGTTTAGGGCAGTGCAGTGGTGTTCGGGCAGTGTAGGGGGTCGTGCTGGGGCTGGTGTTTCAGGGTTTAGGGCAGTGCAGTGGTGTTCTGGCAGTGTAGGGGGTCTTGCTGGGGCTGGTGTTTCAGAGTCTAGGGCAATGCAGTGGTGTTCGGGCAGTGTAGGGGGTCTTGCTGGGGCTGGTGTTTCAGGGTTTAGGGCAGTGCAGTGGTGTTCGGGCAGTGTAGGGGGTCGTGCTGGGGCTGGTGTTTCAAGGTTTAGGGCAGTGCAGTGGTGTTCGGGCAGTGTAGGGGTCGTGCTGGGGCTGGTGTTTCAGGGTTTAGGGCAGAGCAATGGTGCTCAGGCAGTGTAGGGGGTTGTGCTGGGGGTGATGTTTCAGGGTTTAGGGCAGTGCAGTGGTGTTCGGGCAGTGTAGGGGTCGTGAAGGGGTGGTGTTTCAGGGTTTAGGGCAGTGCAGTGGTGTTCGGGCAGTGTAGGGGGTCGTGCTGGGGGTAGTGTTTTAGGGTTTAGGGTAGTGCAGTGGTGCTTGTGTAGTGTAGGGGTCGTGCTGGGGGTAGTGTTTTAGGGTTTAGGGTAGTGCAGTGGTGTTTGTGTAGTGTAGGGGTCATGTTTTAGGGTAGTGCAGTGGTGTTTGGGTAGTGTAGGGGGTCATGCTGGGGGTAGTGTTTTAGGATTTAGGTTAGTGCAGTGGTGTTTGGGTAGTGTAGAGGGTCGTGCTGGGGGTAGTGTTTTAGGGTTTAGGGTAGTGCAGTGGTGTTTGTGTAGTGTAGGGGGTCGTGCTGGGGGTAGTGTTTTAGGGTTTAGGGTAGTGCAGTGGTGCTTGTGTAGTGTAGGGGGTCGTGCTGGGGGTAGTGTTTTAGGGTTTAGGGTAGTGCAGTGGTGTTTGTGTAGTGTAGGGGGTCATGTTTTAGGGTAGTGCAGTGGTGTTTGGGTAGTGTAGGGGGTCATGCTGGGGGTAGTGTTTTAGGATTTAGGTTAGTGCAGTGGTGTTTGGGTAGTGTAGGGGGTCGTGCTGGGGGTAGTGTTTTAGGGTTTAGGGTAGTGCAGTGGTGTTTGTGTAGTGTAGGGGGTCGTGCTGGGGATAGTGTTTTAGGGTTTAGGGTAGTGCAGTGGTGCTTGTGTAGTGTAGGGGGTCGTGCTGGGGGTAGTGTTTTAGGGTTTAGGGTAGTGCAGTGGTGTTTGTGTAGTGTAGGGGGTCATGTTTTAGGGTAGTGCAGTGGTGTTTGGGTAGTGTAGGGGGTCGTGCTGGTGGTAGTGTTTTAGGATTTAGGTTAGTGCAGTGGTGTTTGGGTAGTGTAGGGGTCGTGCTGGGGGTAGTGTTTTAGGGTTTAGGATAGTGCAGTGGTGCTTGTGTAGTGTAGGGGGTCGTGCTGGGGGTAGTGTTTTAGGGTTTAAGGTAGTGCAGTGGTGTTTTTGTAGTGTAGGGGGTCATGTTTTAAGATGCAATGCTCCAATACCTGACCAGTCTGCACTACATAAAACTGCAAAAAAAAAAAAAAAAAAGTGTTTTGCACACTTTTGTCATTGGGCTATATGTGGGCTACATCTGGGTAATATTTGTGCTACATTTGGGCTCTTTTTTCACTGGTGGCCATCTTGGAAGACTTCTTTGTTATAAAGTTTCCTAATTTCTTCATTTACTGCAGTCTCCTCAGTAGGAAATGCTTTCAGTTTTTTACTTTGATTCCATCAAGAAGGCATTCAGATGTGTCTCACATCTGCCATAAATTCAGAATGTTAGCACTCTAGTTGCTCATTAGATCACTGGAGTAAAGCTACTGCTCACCAGGGAGTTAACTGGTAGTCTGCTGCTGGTATTGAAAGTGATTGTTTCAGTCTGCATGTCAGAATTTTCTAATGAAATAGAAGAGGATTTGAGATCTCACTTAAAACATGCCCTAATTTTTCTTTCTGCAGCACTAACCATAATTTCTATTTAAAAAAGAACCCCTCATTTTGTTCCTTTTTAAATTAAATGTTTTAAGTGTTACCGGTTTATTCCAATCAAGATGGCTTCAGGTGTGCCATACTTTTGTCATAAGTAAGGCTGTTAGCGCTCTAGTTGTTCTTTAGAACACTCTGGGAAGCTGCAGTAGAACACAAAGGCATCAACTGGCAGGCTGCTCCTGTTGAAATATAACAGGAAGATATTTGAGATCACACTTGAAATATGTCCTAATTTTTCTTTCTACAGCACTAACCATAATTTCTATGACAAAATGAACCCCATCATTTTGTTCCTTTTTAAATTAAATGTTTTAAGTGTTACCAGTTTATTCCAATCAAGATGGCTTCAGGTGTGCCATACTTTTGTCATAAGTAAGGCTGTTAGCACTCTAGTTGTTCTTTAGAACACTCTGGGAAGCTGCAGTAGAACACAAAGGCATCAACTGGCAGGCTGCTCCTGTTGAAATATAACAGGAAGATATTTGAGATCACACTTGAAACATGTCCTAATTTTTCTTTCTACAGCACTAACCATAATTTCTATGACAAAATGAACCCCATCATTTTGTTCCTTTTTAAATTAAATGTTTTAAGTGTTACCAGTTTATTCCAATCAAGATGGCTTCAGGTGTGCCATACTTTTGTCATAAGTAAGGCTGTTAGCACTCTAGTTGTTCTTTAGAACACTCTGGGAAGCTGCAGTAGAACACAAAGGAATCAACTGACAGTCTCTGCCCTTGTTGGATGTACATGTTTTACTGAGAATGTCAGACTTCATTCTCACATGAGTGAGAAAGATAATGTGAATTTACAGAAAATATGCTCTCATTTTAGCTTCTGGAGCACCTTCCAAACCTCCATGGGACAAGCATGAGAAAATAGTGTTCTCTCAAACATGATTCATGATATCCCAGCAGAAGGTTTTTCACATGGTAAAATCACCTTGGAATACACCACAATTCCTAAAATTAGTATGGTACCGTCAACAAATAAATTCTAATGTAACTAAAGCCTGTTATCACCCTTTATAGTTCTCCTTTTGGTGACCCTCAAAATCTTCTATTCACTACAATGCATTTCAATGAGGTACTATCATTTATATTGGTCCCAAGATGGCTGCCAGAAATTCCAGGATGAAGTGCTGACAGCCAATCAGATCTCACGATGACATGTGTGGTTAGGCTCCGCCCAGATATATATGTGACTTTACTTTTGATTTTCTCAGGAACTACTGAACGGATTTACACCATTTAAGCAAAAGGCACGACACTGAACCAAGGGCTACCTCTTTGCCAAATTTGGTGTAATTCCGTTCAGCAGTTCGGGCTGTAGCTGCGACTAAAGGTTCCTATGGAAAAATGAATGGGGAAAACACGTTTTGGGACCCCCTTTTTCTCGGCCCCCGCTTGACGTATCACCCCGAGACTTTCAGGATAGGAGCGGACCGGAGCGCCCCAACAAGTTGGAAACTTTCGCGAAGATTCGTTAACCGGCGCCAACGTTATTTCAAATAGAATGTCGCGGATTTCCTATGGATAATAGGTTTTAACTATAACTATCTACTGGCGACCGCCAGTAGATAATATATTTGTACTTACCTACGTAATTCTACAAAGGACCTTCAAGCGTCAACTGGATCTCCTGAAATACATAAGGACATATAGAATTAGTTAGCAGTAATGCAGTCCACGTTGAACATATAATATATATATATATTAAATCTGTATGTTTTTGGAGCAAGTATTTACCAGTCAGACTACTTCAAAAGAGAGAAGCGAATTCCACTGTTAATACAGGTACCATACATTAAAAAGAAAGTTAGAGTAGTAAGAATTGTTAGTAACCTGATCTGTAGTAATATTTTGCTTGTGATTACAGGTGCAGAGAACCAGTCCAGGGATAACATCCTGTGAGGGCACCGCAGTGGCAGTCTCTCTTTCTTCCCATTCCCCTTTCCCCATCGTTTCTGTGGTCAGAGTTGTTCTGGTACTAGAGACGTTGGGGAGCTGGGAAAAGTTCACCATAGACAGTGACGTTCAGCCATACCGCTCCTGTGGACATTGAGCTCTGGTACGTGATTCTGACAGACACCTCTTGTACCCTATTTTGACCCCCTTCGACAACATCAGAGTCATTGAGACCACACCAGTATCCTGGACAGTCCCACACCATCATCAGCATCCCTGTCACAGACCAATTCACATGCATCACCGCCAGAGCAGCCTGCCAAAACTGGACCAGCATCACTGACAAGGATTGGAACACAACTCTTAACACCCACCGACCCGAACAAAGCAACAGCCTCCCCAAAGCCATCAAGAAATTCAACAATTAGATCACCTCCTGTACCATCTCCCTTGACGCCCTAAAATACAGCACAACAACAAGATCTGTACGCCAGGTCTGTTGGTGCACAGAGAAACTTAGAATGATGAATCATCATTGCAAACAACTGGAGCGCAAATGGGGAATGAGCCTAGACAACACAGCCTGGAGCACATTCAAATCTGTCCTAAGACACTACTACCAAATGGTTCGGACCACCAAATGCACTGCTCTGGCTGACTGCATCGATGCCAGCACCAACAGAAGCAAAGAAATATTCACCATTGTCAAGGATTTCACATCACTAGCAACCGCCTCCAACTCCATCACCCCCTTGCAGCACCTCTGCAACAATCTCTACCCATTTTCCAGCAACAGAATCACCACCATTTACAGCAACTTCTACCTGCAACTGGACCCGAAAGATATCACTAAATACCTCCCATCTTATTCAAGGAACCAAAGCTAGCCACATGACCCGTCATCACCCCAGAAAAAAAACGCTGCCACAATTAATTCAATCCACTCAAGAGCCCCGTCAGACCCCTGTCCCCACCATGTCTGCTTCAGAGTACTGCAACCCATCAGCACCATGCTCACAACCATTCTGAAAGTCTCCACCTCTTCTGTAACTTTCCCAGATGCTAGGAAACATAGAACTGTCCTCCCATTGCTTTAGAGAGGCCCTCTGCAGACTCTTTAATGTGCGCCAACTACAGAACAATCTCCCTGCTACCATTCCTGGCTAAGGTCTTAGAAGAAATCATCAACAGACACTGCATTGAATGCCTCAACAACCGCCAGCTCCTCAACACCAATCAGTCGGGTTTCAGACCCAACCACAGCAAGAAACTCCCCTCATCGCTGCCACAGATGACATGCACATGATTCTGGATAGAGGAGATATGGCGGCCCTCATTGCCCTTGTCCTCTCCAGAGCATTTGGTATGGTCTCCCGCTCCATCCTTATCCAACAAATACACAACATTGATACTCAGACATGCACTCCAATGGGGCTTCTCCTTCCTGACTGGACGGACACAGTCAGTCAGCCTGGCACCAAACACGTCAGACAACCTTGACATTATCTGTGGAAATCTGCAAGGGTTCTTCCTGAGGCTGACCCTCTTCAATGCATACATGATCGCTCTACCCAACATCATTCGCTCTCTTGGCATCAACGTCCTCTCCTAGGCCAATGACACCCAGTACCCAGATTACATTAATTGCGTGCATGATTGAAAGCACCCACTAAATGAAGACCAAGGCCCAGATTTATCAAGGACTTGCATTGCCCTTGCGTCACGCAAGTCCATAAGTCAGATTTACTAAGCCACGCAGAGCCACCTTGCATGGCTCTGTGTGGCTTACTAAATCTGGAGTAACATAAGGCAGCGCAAGTCGCTGCCTTGAGTTACTGTGTGTTGGGAAGGTGTTCCAGGGGTGGAGCGCATGTGTTCTCATGCATCCACCTATGGTGTTTGGTGCATTCCCAGATTTACTAAGACTGGTAAACCTGAGAATGTGTCAAAATAGTGCACCTTCCCAACAGAGGCATAACAAAGAGAAATATGTTTATTTCTCCTCATTATTTTTTCTTTCTATGTGTGCTGCATTCTGCAACACAAAATCAACAGCATCAACAGCAAACTTGACCGCCCAAGTCAATGCCATAACCACCTCATGCTGCTTCCATACCCTGAAGATGCTAAGGAAGGTTTTAAAGTGGCTCTCAATCTGGACTGGGAACACTGTCAAGCACACTCTGGTCACAAGCAAGCTGGACTACTTGAACACCCTCTATTCTGGGTTTGTCAAAAAACTCACCAGAAGGCTGCAGACCATTCAGAACTTGGAGGCCAGAGTCACTATCGTCTTCCCATGCCACACTTACATCATACCACACCTGAAGGAGATCCACTGGCTACCCAGAAACAAACAAGCACAATTCAAACTCCTCTCCCACACTTTTAAGGCACTACATAACACTGACCCAGCATACCTCAAAAATCACATCTGATTTCAAAAACCTTTTCAGACACATCCACTCATCTGGACTCCTATTTGCACAGATCTGGCAGTCAAGCCTTCTCCTACATCGTTCCGAAAGAGTGGAACAACCTGCCTCTTCGCATAAGAATCTCCTCCTCACTTCCCCACTAGGCCCTAGATTTTTCTAGGCTCACAACTGCTCAGTACTAGGATAACCTTAGTGGTGATAATAAGCTCTACAAATCTGCATAACACAACATGACATTGTACAGTAAATTTGTCCCTAACCATGTCCTGTTGCCTCATGATGCTCTAACGTTCTAAAAAATAAACTACTAACAAAACTACCTTCAGAAAAAAAATATCTGTCCCCAGTCCACAACTGATTGCCAAGGGGTTGCCTCCTCCAAATATCTGTGCTATAAAAATCTGATTATTAAAACAATGATCTGCTGTGCTAATCAGCAAGTTGTAGCCCCTATTAATTAAAACACACATCAAAGACCAATTACACACTTTGTTGTCCCTTCTCATGTCCCCGGTGAAGCTGGCTGAAAGTTGCTATAATATATGTAACCCATATGTTTGTCAGGGCGCCTACTGACAACAAAAAATGGTCCTATTTGTCAGCACAGCCATTGTCCATGTATGTTGTCCTACTGTACAGGTTGTTCATAATCACTGCATGTCTTCTCCTGAAAGATTCCTACACAATTGTCATTTAAACTACATGTCATTTTATACTTACCCACTTTGAGAAAGTCTGTAATGGTCGAAACACGTCAGTGGTGCCTGGTGGGAAGTGAATTGGGATCACCTGTGAATAAATTAGAAGGAACTCCTGGGAGTGTGGCACATTTTCTTTGTATGGTTATAAATGAGGGTTTTGTGGTCTATCCCTAAAAGCCGGCACCAACAGTCAGAGCGTGCCACTCTGTGACCACTTTTTTGTGAGGCTATATAGCTATATATATATAACATATATATTATATATATATATATGTATTTAAGTGTATATATAAATATATGTATATCTATATAGATATATATATCTATATACATGTATCTATCTATATATATATATATATTTATATCTATATATATAGCGAGAGATAGATAGATAGATAGATAGATAGATAGATAGATAGATAGATAGATAGATAGATAGATAGATATTCACAGGACTTGGCATCGGGAGCTCCTGAAAGGGAAGTCCAGTCTTTGCAATTGAGGTTCTCAAGAAAAGCACTGCAATTTCATCAAAAATATTGTAAGCCACGGTCAATCATATAATAAGAGTGATAATTAAAAATAACTACAGAAAATACTGATGTCTTACTCCATCTGGAAATCCTGCCAAAGGCAATGAGCAACATGGATTGGCGGCCCACTGTGGGTCTGGCACAGGGTGTAACTAAAGACCAGACCCTGCAGCCAACCCATGTTGTGCACATCCCAAAAATGTGCACGTCCAAATGCATTAGTATATTGCAATTCTTAATAACAACAGTAGTACCTTTAGCATGGAAATCAACATTGTAATGCAGCGTTTATTGTTTTTAAAAAATGTATAGAGTTCACAAGCTTTCTTTGAGCTTGCAACCCCACTGGTACATGCAGAGTTTGTACATTAGGCTGAGAAGCTTGTGGGCTCATGGGTGGTGACTGGTGCAAATATGTCTATTTCAGGTTAAGATTATAGCAAACTCATGCATAGTTTGGAATATCGTGAGCTCACAGGTCCCAAAGTGTTCATAATGTTATTGGCATAGAGGTGTTGTTGTACTGTTCAGACTTTGCAGGCTTCAACTTGTAGGCCTGTGAGTTTATGTCATTGAAATGCAATATATAAACTACTTTAAAAAACTGCATTATCGTGGCATCAAAGACAACACCATATTCGTATACAGGATAGAGTGCACACATGCAGGTTGATATGGAAACAGCAGAAGCCCTGGAGAGAGTGCAATTGTGCATTAGAAGTTACATGGTGAACTGTGAAGTCTAGTCCAATGCTCTCCTTAAGGATGTGTACTCAGGCACAGCCCATATGACGTAGATAGCCCAGGAAGCTGTAGGTGCTGCTTTTGTGCAGGTGTTGTTACTGAATGTTAGAAGTCAGTTAATGACCATCTGCATTGAATGGTAGACAAAGAAGCTGGCGGAATTAGTGAAAAGGAAAGGACACAAAGGAAGAGAATGTTGAATTAAAGTTAATGTCATTAACGTTGCAAATCGTACCGAGGACAGTGACAAGAAGAGGATGGTGAGCCAAACAAAGGGATGAGGAAAGGTAAGAACAGGGCAGTGGGAGAGCTGGGAGTATCAGGTTAATGTGCCCATTGCATCCAGCTAAGGCATTAGAAACAAGATTGTTCCAATAGTGTATCGAATGTAAAAGGTATCTATAATCAACCGGAATGTCATCCGACAATCCAAAAATCCTATCCTAAGTTTTCAACAGCACGAGAGGCTCTGACTGTACCACGAATACCTTAATTCTGATAGGTTTATGAACCTATGTAGATTTTGTCATTAATGGTTAATGTATGGCCTAGCGTATTGACCTGTGTGCTAGTCACTCAGCTTATAAAAATTTCAAATTCCTCACTGTACCTCTCTCTGGCGTGTCCATAGAGGCAGTTAGAATTTTTCACCATGAGTTCCTTACCATATTTCTGATCCAGTGTTCATCCCCCTAGGACCAATTAATGATAAACATTCCTTTTCAGTTAGCCCAACTTCCCCAGCTAACCTCTTAGGCAGAAATATTCACTACAAATTAAACTGCACTGATTTTTGTATCCCAGATGATGTGTTCCTAAATATACCCTGACAGCAAGAAAACAATGTTCTATCGCTAATGTGTGAGTTATCAAATTGCCAAATTAATGAAGAGAAAACTGCCATTTCTCCTGATTGAACAGAATTGCTTTCACAGGTACCGCCAACACTGTGGTCCACAGGAGCCAATCATATAGGGTTCATATCATAAACAAAACCAGTAAAGAAAAAGGTTGGTATGCAAAAGAAGCTACCCAGCATTCTCCACTACCCCTTAAAACCCAAGGCAGAGAAAGGAATATGTTCTGTAATAGGGGATCTGATTTAAGCAAAATGTTTTAGTGTCTATTGTCAGTAGATGTAATACCCAGATTCTGTTGATATGGAAGGTCAATAAGGCCAATGTTTACACATTTTTCTAAGATCTTAAGGCGATTAATAATGTGGCTACCTCAAGCTTCTTTGTGGTCTTCAATCCTGCATCCGCAGTTCTGCAAATGGCCAACGGTTCACCGTGGTTGATCTCTGTTCTGCTTTCTTTTCCATCTCCACTCATGAACAGCGTCAGTATCACATTTCATTCATATTCCAGGGACCATAACTTTCATGGACCCATCTTTCACAAGGAAATACAGAGTCCCCTTTAATCTTTTCTCTAGCGCTAAAGAAAGATCTGGACAGGCTAGTCTTCCCCTGGGTTCCACTTTATGTCAATATGTGATGATTTACTTTTTGCACCTGTTAACCTAGATCACTGCCAGGTGGACTGCATCTACCACCTCCTCTGAATTGGCTAATAAAGGGCTTAGGGCTTTAATGGAGAAATTGTTGTGCTGCCTTCCCAGTGTATGGCATCTTGGTCATGAAATTTCTGCATAGCCTGTCGTCTGATTGAGTTGAAGCAATTTGTAAGTTTCCCTGTCCAGCAAATGTCGCACTGGTACGTACCTTTGCGGGCATGACTGGTCACTGCAGACAATGAGTCATGGGTTATGCTGAATTGGAAAAGCCCTTGCAAGATTACATCAGAAAAAATATCATTTCCAGTGGTCAAGTAAAGCTGAAGATTCCTTTGTAAAAATTAAACATGTATTAAAATTAATGCCCGCGCTAGGGCTCCATGATTATGCCTAACCTTTAACTTTGTACTGCATGAACATAACGGACTTGCAATTGGAGTTTAGGTTAGAGACATGGAGTCAGAAAAAGCCCATTTCCTAATACTTTTCAACCCTACACCCAGTTGCGGCTGAACTCCCATCATGTTTAAGGTCTGTAGTAGGTGCTGCAAATCTTGTTGAAGTGTCTGAAAATATTAAGTTGAGTTCTCCTCTGACTGATGCTGTGCCTCATCCTGTGGTTGCGTACCTCCTCACTATGAATACTCAGCACCCCCGTCAACCCTGAATATCCTGATATGAAATTCTACTGTTGTCTTCTTCTGAAATCACCCTGATCTGTTCTCCAACACTGAAACCTGGCCTTTTAATGCCCATCACTGAGGTGAGGGAACCCTTGATTGTATCCTCATAAGTGCTCATGTGGCCAACCCTGTGTTTATTTAACAGATGTGCCTACTCCTAACTGTAAATTCATATATTTTATTTACAGACCATGTTTCAGACATAATGATGGGTCCTAGTTGCTGTATATGCTGTATGTATAATATATAAATTGTGGAAAGTCTTCATTTGCCAAAAGTGTGATATGCTAAAGTTGCAGAACTTGTTGCTCTCAGTAGAGTCTGATTCCTAGCTAAACAAAAGAGTGTGACTGCGTACACAAGCTCAAAATATGCATTTGGAGGGATATACAATTTTGGGCTCCTCTTAATGCTGAGGTGGTTCGTAACATCTACCAGAATTTCCATAAAAAATGGCCAGTATTATCAAAACTTCTAAATGCACTATAATTACCCAATGAGGTGATGTGGCAAAGTGTGCCATGCACCAGGATCCTCACGATGACATCTCAAGCGGTAACAACTTAAGCAATACAGCTGCCAAAACTGCTGCATTGTTTAAAACAGCTGATGTTGCTATGTATATTGTGAGATCTGATTTATTTTGCATGCCTTCCTCGAAAATTGTTTCTCAATTGCAAAAATGTCAAGAGACCCTGAGGGGGTGCGAAGAGACAGCATTTGGTGTGTGACCACATCAAAATGTCTACTTGTCGACCTCACCAGGTTGGATCATGGAGCAGCCCATATCAGTAAGGATGGCATGATATGTGCCACAGCATCCCTTTGAAATGCGCCGGTCATGGCCCAGATGTTTTGTCAGTCCTTTGCCATATGTCTTTCTCATAATGATGGAAGGGTGTTAAGACAACCTAGCTGCCCTCCTCCCTCTTGCATGTTTTAGGATGGGTGGAAGCGTACTCCTGTGCCCCTACAGAAGTCATCACAGTACCTAAGCGATTTTTCAGAGATTTTATCCTTTGGATTTTGAGTGGCAATGGACACACTGTTGGGTATATTTACAAGGAAAGTGGCAACGCGTGTCATTAATCCAAGAAGGCTAATGGCACGCTCCATCACTTGAGGAACTGACGGCTGCACCATATTTACGAGA
Organism: Calotriton arnoldi; assembly: GCA_963921515.1. Taxonomy (NCBI): domain Eukaryota; kingdom Metazoa; phylum Chordata; class Amphibia; order Caudata; family Salamandridae; genus Calotriton; species Calotriton arnoldi. The sequence continues at coordinate 62,485 of CAWUFW010009052.1, read as the reverse complement.
ATATGGTGCAGCTCTGCATTTCCCCCTGCCCTGGCGCTAAATTTAGTGCAAGGGTGCCTGCGTTGAGGGGAGTGATTGTTTATGTGCAGAAAGGTGTCCCTTCCTGCACATAAACAATCTGAAATGGCGATTTGAAACTTCTATGTGTGCTGCTGAATGCAGCACACATAGAAGTTGCAAAACGTCATTTTTTTAAAATGATTGTTTATGTGCAGGAAGGGAAACCTTCCTGCACATAAACAATCAAAGGCGCTTTGCTGTTTCCATGTGTGCTGCACAATGCAGCACACATGGAAACAGCAAAAACGAGGAGACATAAAAAAATTCTCGTCGTTTTGCCAGGGTAAGACCAGGATTTCCCTGGTCTTAATTTTGTCGCTGCCCCACATTTACACCACTCTTGTAAATATGGTGTAGCGTCAAAATCAATGGGTGTTGCGATGGAACGCCCACAGCAACACCCATTGCCCTCTCCTTTCACACGAAGTATAGCGTGAAAGGGGGCCTTATTTACAAGGCAGCGTTAAGCCACGTTAAGTGGCTTAACGCTGCCTTGTAAATAAGGTGAAGCCCGTATCGCCCCCACAACATCTTTAAAAGTGATGTTGTGGTGGCGATAGGGGCTTGCAAATATGCCCCTGTATGCCAGCAGTAGTACAGGACGTTTGCAAGGCTCTAGGGATAGACCAGCATTTCCATAACACCTAGAGACAGAGGAAAAGGTAGAGAGGAACAATGACACCCTTAAGAACAAGATATAATTCTCAGAAACACAATTGGAATGGCCTGAATCCCTGCCACTAGCACTATGGACCTTCAGAGAGATTCCCCCACAAAAAACAAAATTGAGTCCTGAAATAGTCACGGGCTAGCCCATGGTGCGGCTCTTAAATCATTCAGTCTCAGCTGCAAAGTTTGATTTACAACTGAATGATGATGCATGAGATAGTTTTGCAGGACTTCAGAAAGTTAAACAATGTATCTACATTTTCCATTGTCACATTGAAGCTAACTTACCTGAGTGTTCGACCGAAGCCTGCTGCTCCCTCCAGTCTGTCATTTGGGTGTACATACGCATGCACAAGGGGAAACCTCATTGAAGCCTTGATAGTGTGGACCCTACCAGGTTCTGATCATCACCAGCACAGCCATTAAGTGTTGTGGTCTGGTGACGTGGATCCATTCACCTCACTGCCACAAAGCTGTTCCTCCTAGAGACCACATACTTCCTGTTTCTGCTTCTGGACCTGTGCTTGGCCCTGGATCTGGATCCCCAGTAGAGAACACCTCTGTGGCTATCCTGACGCCTTCCCGTTAGGTAGGCCCTCCATGGCCACCCTCTTTGACTGCTCCCTCATCATCACATACGGCTGCCCTTCAGCCTCTCATTGTTACCAACCCACAACCCACAAAACTGTTGATTGTCCTGATGATGATCCCACATTGATAGTGGATCGAAACGTCATCGACTGAATCACCCTGACCCGCATGTCTATGTTTAATTGGTTCCTTGGGTGCAATAGTAATGTTGGAATATTAAGTGTGACACTGTTATTTTATGTAATCTCTTTTGTCACAAATGTGTAGCCTGTGTTAAAAAAGCCCTGTTGTTGCCATACCCACAAATAAGGGGATTGTTACCCCTCAAACTTGTTTTTATCTTCTGTTTGAATACATTACTGATTGAGTACTACTCTTACTGGGCATTCATTGCATACCCAGAGTATGATTTTTTTATGCAGCACTTAGGGAACGCTGTGCTTTATAACCGCTGACTACCCTAGGTCCTTAGGCATCTGAGGGTTTCCCTTGTTTTATTTGAAAATCAAAAACGGGTTCAGCAAAACAGAGAGGGTGGAGGTGAAATGTTTGGGGGAGTACCATAGCAAACACAACAAAATGATGGACGGAGTGCTGAAACATTTCAACCACTCAACCCCAGTCACAGATCTGGGTTTAATCCATCGTTATTTTGCTCACTATGGCACCCCAGTTTGAACCCAGCCATTTGCAAATTAGTCTTGATTCTGTTCCTCCAGGAAACAGTCCAGTCCGAACTGTCAGACTAGGTCTTCCCTGGACCTGAAAGAAGCATCATGGGTCCGGTTTTGGGGTATTACCCCTCATCAGCCAGGCTAGCTTGAATCCAGTGACACAGCAAGCAAGGTACCCACATCTGGGCATACCCTTGGCCACTTAGGGCAAACATAGCAAACACAAGATGATGGACGGAGTGCTGAAACTTTTCAACCACTCACCCCCAATCACAGATACCATGCCAAGGATGTGAGGTCTAACAGCCAGCATATCCCCTACTTCTCATCAGGGCCTTGAAATGTTTCACAATCCTTTTGGCCAGAGTAAGCCATACATGGCTTATGTTGCACAGGACTAAGCTGTGAGAACTTCTCTATTCTTTTCATTGAAAAGAGCAGGCGGAAGGGCGTTGCTCCACTGCTTCAGCTGCAAGCTGAATGCAAAAATAAAATGATAATAACGTTCGTTATTATCATTTTGTTTTTGGTATTCAGCTTGTAGCTGAAGCCAGGTGGGAAAGGCCAGGCTGGGCTCCCCGCGCATCACAGGGGTAGGAGTGGTGGCAGCATCTAAAGTGTGCATGACGCTTTGGCCGGCCGTCTAAGGCTGTATTACAGCCTGTGTGGAGAACATGCACAGCCTGTCAGCCCCTGTCTGAGCGCCGAACCACAGCCCTCAGACCAATCACAATGCTGCTAAGGCAGCGTTGTGATTGACCATGGGATTCTGGGAGGCTGTGTGCTTCCTGCCGTGCATAGAGGAGGACGGAGAAAGAAGAGGCAGCAGTCTGCGGTAAGAAGGTAAGTCCTTTTTTTTATTATTCCCCCCTCCCTCCCTCCTTCCGTCCCCCAGGCCCCCGCCTCACCACCCCTGGTTGGTATCAGCTGCTACTGGAAAAGAGTGAATGTGCCCTTGGGATAGAGAGCATTCCCTTTGAATCATCCCTAATGAATTCAGTCTTCCCACTAGATTATTATTTCATAAGCATCAAAAGGAAGGGAGCTGTGCTTATTTTAATTGCGGATCTTGAGCCTATTCATGGTTACCCTTAGACTGGACTATGACCTTTTGACATGGATAAGTCATTCCCTCAACAAGGCACTTTGATGATCACCTTTACAGTGGAGGCAGGGTAGGCGGCCTACTTCAACTACAACTAGATTCTTTTCTGCCTTAATCCCTATGTATGGTATAACAATTGCTTTAGACGAAGCAAGACAAAATGCAGAAATCATGGAAGAGATTTCTAACTCAGCTGCATTGGCTTTAGGATTAGTGGTAGATCAGTTAGATGCACATGACACTAGGCTGATTCAAAATAGGATTACATTTTAGCAGAAAAACAGGGGGTCATACTAGTGTAGGTTGCACCCATCTTCTAAACATCTCCCTCAATATAAATAAGCAAATAGACATAAGGGATAGCGTCAATAAACTACACAAGCTTCAGAAATGACTAGATTTGGATCTCAGTGGCATCTGAACATGGCTGGTTGGAATCTTTGAGCACAGGATAAAGAAAATATTTGAAATAATCAATGATATCTTTTTAATTGTGGTTGTTTCATAGGGGCTAATAAAATTAATAATGTGCATCATCATACGCACTTCTGCAAATAAAGGCGCTGCCAACATATTTCCTCTTGCTACCTTTCATAATGAATAGGACAGCGATAATTGAGTTGAAAAAGCACTGGTTTTGAGACTATTTGCAATTGAATAATTGTGAAGACTTCTGTTTCCCAGCACAAAAATAGGGGGGGGGCACCATAACCACGCACTCCTGTTGCCTTAAATATTAATGCTTCCTTGCACATGTTTGTTTGATATATTGCGTAATCAAATATGGGTATAATTTTTATGCAACCTGAGGTGGTCATTAGTCTTAACATGCATGTTAAGTTTCATGGTTCCTGTAAGCCTAGAAGCCATTTTATTTGCGGAAGTACATCTGCGCATCTCGTAGTAGTAAAGCATAGCCTCACTTTCAATGCTGGGAAAGACAAGCACGATTTTAAGAAAAAATGTGAATTCAGCAGTATATTTATTTATCTGTATTTTACTTTCAAGGGCTCGTCACATTCTGTCTGTGAGAAGATTGTGGCTCCTGCTTATTAGACAGATTAAAGTAACAGTTTCTGTCACATGTTTATGCTCCATTGACTTGTATTGAGAGAGAAATGAATAGGAACTGTTCAGAAATGCATGCATTTTAGCATTACATGCGCCAGCTAATTTTATGAGAGAGAGCTCTGGGAGGTTGAAAAGACAACTGTCACCTTACTATTTGCTTTGTCATTTTAAATGTTTTGCTTTAAATGCGTTAGACTTTAAGGTCTCCCAATGTGTTGCAGCTTATTTTTGAGCAGCTAAAGGGAATTTGGAGTTTCTTTTATTCTTAAAATCTTATGGAACAAAACCTTGACATTCACTTAAAAAGACAGTAGGACTATAGATATGGTTAGAAAGTAAAACTGAAAACCCCCTGGAATTGGCAGGGTATTCTTTGCTCTGCAATCCATAACTACTTTAAAAGCCAGGTAAACTTTAACTCGCATGCTAAGTGCTAGTCACATCCAGGCTAAATGGCTGAAAGCAAAGTTTAGATCCATAAACTGATGCTCGTGACAACTGTAAATATCTATTCAAATTACATATTAAATTTTTTGTACAACTAAGGGGCATATTATCAAGCGGCAGCGATAATTATCGCTGGCCGCTGTTAGCGTGAGGAATCCTATCGCCGGCTATCGCTGGAAATTATCGCCATGCTAGCGCTGTATTAACAACGCTTAGCGCAAAGGCGATAATTTTCCAGTGATAGCGATGTTTTTCATGGAACATCGCTGGTTTTCCAGCGATGTCCCATGGAAAACGGCGATATACTTGGTGATAGGGCCTGTGGTCTTAGCCACACAATCCACCCCCATGTTAGGTATGCCTTAGTCAGGAATTTAGCAGACGTTAAATTCCTGCGTTAAGGCATACTTAACGCAATTTAAAATATCGCTAACCCACGTTGCTAATATGGCGATACCTGGGTTAGCGATATTTCCCCATGTTGTTTTCACAGGCACGCCTCCTTTGCATCTCATTAGCGATGCGATGGGAGGCGTGCAGAAAACGGACGCTAAGTCAGGAATCACGCGCTAGCGTGTCCTTGTTAATTCGGCGATAAAATTATCGCCGCTTTTCGTCCGAAAACGGACGCTAAAGCGGCGATAATTCATTAACGCCGCCTTGATAATATGCCCCTAATTTCTCTAAAAATACTAAAGAGATTTACAACTAATCAAGAAAAGGCTCACCACTGAGTAATGTTCTGGTTTATTGCCAAGATTGGTGCATTTCCATTCAGTGTGTTTTGCAGTGGTGGAGAGTGCATTTTCCTAGCGGATTTTAAATGGAAAATGACAATTGTTTGATTTTCCTTTTCTTTTTCACCTGAACAAACCTGCACAACATTTGGCATGCCAAAATCTTGTCAATATCGCCATTACATTGGACAATTTTGTGAAGATTTTTGAAATGTTTCAGCTCAGAAAAAGTAAAAAAGTTAGCATTTCCCACTTTGACCTGTAGCAGATTGCATGCTGGGTTAAAAGAGTCAACCGAAAAATCGCCTTGAAAAATCCAGCGATTCTCTGAGGTGATGGATCTGTGAATTCTGTGGGAGGGAGCTATACCTTTTTATAGTCGAACTCTCTCACTCTTTTAAACTCTACATGACCCTCCAAGTTCAGCCTAGTTGTTCAAAAGTGCCATCTTTAGCCACAAATGGCAGATCCTGATTTGAGTACTCAGGATCTATGAACATTTAAACTAGTAGCTCAAACCCACGAGTGTTAAAAACACGGCTATGACAACTTGTCCCTTGTGAGAGTAGGGTTAACATCCATGCAGTGATAATTTTATGGATATTCCTAAATTTTCCCAAGGGGTTTCACCCCAAAAATACCCCACTCTGTAAATACTAATATTGTTGGTTCTGAAATTTGCTAGGTGCATGCAGATTTGCTTTCTGAAGTTTGGGCTAGGAAAATGTGAGATATTCTCTATGTTGGTGCCTCTGGAAAAACTGACCTCCAAACTTTCTTGGAGTCTAAGTTAAGAGATTTTTCCACCTTGTAAAACTATTTCGAGCTGTAGAAATCAAATACAAGGTGACAAATGTTGCAGTGAACATTTAACACACTTGCATAAGAATACGGTATTTGGGGTATGTTTGGAAAGCTATGATTTGCCTTGATTTCCATGCATAGCCCTACAGATTTTTGTGAATCCCCTAAATTGTCTGTGAACATTGCAGGAAGAGAGTTTGAATTCAGAATTTTCAGATTTTTTTATGAATCTTTGTACACAGTACCATGACTGGTGCACCTCATTCACTTTTTATCAGCAATTACAAAGGCAAGATGCATTTCTTTCCTTTGTTTTTGATACAGTGGTGCATGTTAACACGCCAAGAAACATCAAGCTATTTACTGGTGTATTAAACTTGAATGTGACATGAATTGTGTGCCCTTTACAGAACATTGCTATACTACGAGGCGTAAGGATTTTTGTTTATAGAAATACAGATCAACAAAGCTTACAGTTGTAATATCCCACCACACATCTAAGTAGTCCATATATTGCAAATTGATTTGAAAAAAAAAAACATAGCGATATGTTCCATTTCCAATCATATATTCATTTTGGCTTAAGTCTTCACAGACAGCACACAGTGAAAAATAATTGCCTTTTGCAATTATTTTGAGTCAGAACCTGTGGGAGAATGAGTCAAGTGAAGAAAGGCACATGAAGCTTATAATATGCATATTGTATACTAGAAAACCCTCCTCAAAAAAGCCCAAGTCGCAAAACGCACTTCAAAGTTGAAGAATGTAATTTACAATAATGTCAGCATCTTTTCACTGTATAATATAAGGCTCAGCATCTTTAAATTATTTAAGAGGCCCTCTGGGAGTCAGTTATGCTTATAACGTCAGATTTACTAAGAGAAGTGGAAAGAGCAAAGCAAAGTGTTGAATAAGGACTTCCTGTGCAATTTTCACACTGTAATTTTTTACGGTGTATAATTGAAACTGGAGCACAATCTTGCATATTTTGACAGAAATTGAGCCAGTATGTCTTGTTTGTACGTTCAACTTTTCATAGAGAATGTTTTTTGTGGACTACATGAAGCCTCTTGAGCAATGCAGCAACTGTGTTCATAAGCACAATCGAGAGGTCCTTTAATTCTAAAGTAACGTGTAAACTACTTGAGAAAGTGACTCGTGGCTTTTTTTTTCGGGTCTATTTCTTACATGACATGCTACAAAAAAAAAACCATACATTATTTTGATTTTTTAAAACGCCTGTGATCTTGCAGTGTTCAAATGCATCCTCTCAAACACCGAACAAGCAGGAACGGTAATAGAACTTCCATAAGTTTAAGTGAAAATAACATGAAAAAAGCATTGCAGCCTTTTCAGAGCTTAAGCAGCACTACCATTAAAAAAGCAACTAAAGGAAAGATTTCTGAAAAAAAATGCTTCGAAACATTCAAAAAGTGTATCAATTTATAATAAAATGAGTCCCGTATTGGAGTTTAAAATTCAGATGGGAAACCGTACAAGAGGTGAATGGGTCACACACAGCCAATCTCGAGGCTGTGTATAAAGCATTAGAGCTTGTACATTCATACCGATCTTCGGTGCTTTCAGTACAGTTACTATAAAGAGTTGTTACACTAACACAAGGCAATGACTCCTGTGCTGTAACGCTGCGTCAAGAACCTACCAATGTAACAGGTGAACTACGAAAAAGAAGGATTAATCTAGTGTCACTGACTGCACTTGCGTTTTAGCAGTATCAACTCTCTTTCTGGAGGATGTTAACATCTGTTAATGCCCAACAGCAACCTATACGTAACAAGAGTCTATGCTCCCATCCCCCAGTGCCATCCAGCGCAAGAAAACAATAACGAGAAGCCGGTGGTCCTGTCTGCTTTGGTCCTGTTTGGCACTCTCACTGTCCATAGAATGAACCCACACAACAGAAGTTTAGTACCAGGAAATGTCTGTTTCCTACCTGTCTTGTGAGAAGTGGGATATCTATGTTGTAATCCAAGCTGACTATGTCAAGGATGGGTTGTGGGAGAAGAACTTGTAAATATTTCCTCTCTGTGCAAAAAGTATTTAACAAAAAAAGGAAAAGGCACACATGCAGTTGCGTCTGGAGTCACACATGCAGGAATTCATCAATGTTCACCAGTGCTCCCAATTAAGAATATAAATTTCTTGAAAATGCATAGTGACCGCTTGCACTTAAAATGATGGCTCATATTCTAGGTTTAAAATAATGACACAATCTCGCAGTTTCCATCACATGAGGACAGAAAAGGGAGAAATACAGGAAATGGTAAAACTGACAGAAGCAACATGTTTCCTGCAGGGCTACATCAAATCCTTATTAATGTTGCAGATAAATATGTGAGGAATTGTTATAACTGACACTATAGCAGTCAGTTTCCTTCTGCCTACAGGAAGGCATAGGTCTTCATGTTGCATTGCAAGTTGGCTATGTAGAAAAGTAGCTAGGAAGGTAGCTTAAAACTTACCTGTCTTTGAGAAGATCATTTCCACAAAAGAGCCAGATGGTGCTAGAAATTAAAAAAATTGTGATTGAATTCACAAGTGAATAATTAAGACATGAGTAATTTGCTCCGTGCATGACCACAATTTGTTCAAGGTGCAATTGTACTCCCACGCTTTGTGTTTGTAAATCTGATCCTACATTGCGATCTATATTTGCCTTCACTAGTGAATTTAGAGAATAGGGTGTCTCATTTAGAGGTTGCCAGATGTAAGATAACTAAACCCCAGCCACTAACTTTGCAGTTCCTCTACCCTGTTTAGAGGCTGGAGAGCTTGAGAGACTTCTTTGGTGGAGCCTCAGTTCTGCCATCAAAAACCCTTGACCCATGAATCAGTCCCCCAGTGGACCACTTGGTCAGAGTGACAGGTACCCTGCCCAATTTAAGGTGGAGCAACAACAACCGAATGTCATTGTACTCTGGAAGCTAACAATGACTTCCTTTAGGTCTTACTCTCAATGTCTGCGTTGTCTTGTTCCCAGTGTGCATGCATATCACTTGAGTCCCAGTCCATACTCCAATTGCCTGGCGTTCCCATCCGCCATGCCTCCCTGTGTCTTCTGTACCAATGGGATTTATTCACAAAAAATTGAAGTAAAATGGGGAAAATGGGGAAAGTAGGCTTGTTAAAGCTCTTCACACATATGTTGCTGGAGACATGTTGACAATGATACAGATGATGGAAGATATGCTACTCACAGCTGACAATCGCAAATCGATTGTATCAGTAATGATACATAATGGTTTAAGAAAAAACTCAAATATATTTTACAGACCCCCAGAATACCAAAGGCAATAAATTAGGGATGGGAGACATTGAGAAGCCTAGTAGGTCCCAGCTCCATTTAAAAAAAAAAAAAACTCTGGGCAGCATTCATTGTGTAAATGTAAAAGGTAGACATTAAAGTGCAACTCAGGGCCATGGGCATCTGGCACTGCTTGACAGCTGTCCACCTCACCCACACAAAGACTCTTGCCATCCCAAGCAAACCTGAGCAAGACATGTACTTTAATAAAAGTGCTGCCAGGTCTTGTCTAGTTTCAGTGTTTTGGCACAACTCCCCTTCTGAAATGTCCTCATTGCCCTTCATGACAAGTATTGGTGTTCCACAGAAGGATGTGGCCTGAATCTGCCAATTCCTACTTGTTCAATGCCCCACAAAGTTTCAGGGTTCCCCTCAAGAAGGAAGCGGCAAATGGAGATCAAGCTCTCTGATAGAATACATGTAGGAAAATGTGCGTACAAGCACAGCCAAGCCTTTTTAATCATGTGTTATGTAGTTGTAAGAGCATTGTAAAACTCTACCTAATACCCATAGGCCCAAATTTCCCATTTTTTAATGGTGCATGCATAAATAAAATTCCCTACACCAAAAAAAACGTTTGTGTGACTAGATAACAGCCAGGTGAGTGCACAGGAGTATACTTTATATGGTTTGGTGGTGTACTTTTGAAAAACAGCTTATTTTTGAGGATGTTCATGGAAGTACAATATGTTACATTAAAGAAAAAGTGGGACATGTGCAAGAAAGACGGAAGAAGTGAGTGAGTGTTTGCAAGTCCTCAGAGTTAATACTAAAGAAAGAGAATAGGAGGAATCCTGCTGGAATTGGTGAGTGGACAGTGGCTTAAATATTACTGATTTGAAAGAACTGGCTAGATACTTTAACTCACTTAGGGCCCGGTTTAGAGTTTGGAGGAGAGGGTACTCCTTCTCCGCCTGAATGAAGGTCTGCCTGCCTCATTTAGAGTTGGGCAGACCTTCATTATGTCGACGGTAGAGACTACTCTGTCTCCCCACCCACATAATCTCCGACAACCTGACAGAGTAAGGGCCATCGTAGGTTTGGCCATGTGTCCACCCATTCCATTTAGAGTGGGCAAACACCTTCCCAGCATACACTGTCTGTCACTGCCAGGTAAAGTCTGTCAGTAAGAAGCAGTGAAAACCACAAAATGCCCCCCTTTCCATGGGACAAAACTCCCATGGTGAGGAGGGCATTGTTTTTTTATTTCCCAATGTAAAACAACAAGAGCAACCCCTCAGAACCAAGAAAATGGGGTCTACAAACCAAAAAAAGTTACCCAAGGCAAACCCAATAAATAGTTTATATAAACCATGTGCTAACTGTGCAAAAAGAATTAGAAAACTAAACATTTATATAATTTATTGAAAGATAACAAGAATATTCAGAACACAGTTGAAAACAAGACAGTAAAACAGGGAAGAATACATCAAATACATATATTCAAACATGTATATGACTCTTTCTTATGACAAATTGTGTGGTTTTAAGAGCGTTCTTTTAAAAATTCCAGGCATAATAACAAGAAATGAGTCCTTGGAATTCATCAACATGTTTCAGTGGATCCACATATGATTCCTACCACCTTCTTCACGACATAGATATGTGATTATAATTATCCTCGTTCCCCACAATTATGAGTGGGATCTAAAATCAATTGTGTTAAAATATGCCTAAAAACAAAAATAAATAAAAACATTGCACAACATATACCAGACAAAATCAAACAATTATAACAAAAGACTCACAAAATATTAACAGAAATGTATACAATAATTTTTGTACAGAAAGCACCAAAGGTGTAGCTTAAAACCTCAGAAACAGCCTACGATCATGAATCAAGAATGCAATTTAGATCAAGGGGCCAGGGTAAGCAGTTTATAGATCTAAAAAGGAACACTGCCTTATGGTATAAAGTCATAAAAGGAAGCATCCCAGCAGGACTCACGATGGCCACCTTTCTCGTACCCCATCCCACAGGTTTCTAAAACCAATAAAACGGCAATCTTCATCCAACAAAGTATAATGTGCTCAAATGTTGTAAAACATGCATTGTCACTATCTGATAATGCATGAATATTAAAAGCAGATGACTTCAAATTAATATTGCTGCTGCTGTAGCGTTTACCGGGCCCCAAATACTTACTTTACAACCAAACAACGATCTGTACCACTTAATAATTTCCACTCTATTGGTCCTCAGATGGACCTTGCTGGGTGCTGAGAGGGGCTGCATATAAAGCGTTTCTACAGTCATCATGAGGACCAGGAACTGGACAACTGAAATCAAACTCATGTAAATTACTCTTAAGAACATGCTGTAAGGATAAAGGATTAATACTGCAGGACCAAATTTTCTGATGAAACGTAGGTGAGCCAAAATCATACACACGAAGAATTCAGATAAAGCAATGCAAAATGGTAGCATTAGTATTTGATGTCCTGTAACTTCTTTAATCCGATCCCCTTTAGTCATTTAGTAAGATTTAATTTGAGAATGCTCATTCCCCTTGAGTGGGAAAACCATGATAACTAAGTCAATTTAGTTAATATATTTAGTTTTTCAAATCTTTTAGAGGAATAAGTGCATCATCAGAAATAAGACATTGAACAAAGAATGAATCAGTACCCAAAGCTCACAAGTTCAGGAAAGGATGTACATTTGCCAGTTCTGGTAGTCTCAGAAGGAAGAGACAACTAAGCGCACGTAGCCTTTGCGCTAATATTAGGAAAGGAAGTCAGGTGAGTGCATCAAAGTTCTGCAAATCTCTCCAATCAGTTTGTAATTAGCCTGCATGCAGAACTGCAGCCGACTGTCATCACCATTAACTGCATAAGCGCACGAGAGTTTCTGTCCATCAGTGCTCAAAAGCAACAAACTCTCTAAATCTTTCTCATCAGGCAATATTATATTCTTAGCATTTCCGGGGATGACACCTACTAGTGTCACCTCATCTGATCAGACCACTCAGTTCATCGGTCAGTTCATGTTGGAATGTGGATCAGGCAACATAAAGAAGACACAAAATGCAGATGAAATAGGTGGAACTATTACGCAGTTCTTAAGCCATTCTCCATGTGAAACATTAAATAATGCCCTTTAGCTAGCGCATGTAGAAGAGTTTGAAAGGGCAGTTTCCCAGGCAAGTGTCCTGTAAATGGTAACATAATTGTAGCAAAATCCTTATACAATACATGAGAACTCAAAAGGGAAAAATAACTTGTTCCATACAGATTGTTACATCAAGAGATTCTCTCACGTTCAGTAGGCTTAACGAAGAAGAAAACTCCATGAATACAGTTTGGCCAATGTTAACTTAGGCTAATATTACACAGTGACGTATAGAATTATAAGCATATATTTATACAGGAACATGAAAAAGTTGAGTTTCTAGTGTAATTTCTGGTGCACTTAGGAACATTATTTTAATCAAAATTAATTCAAGTAGAAATAGGGTACTACTATATTTGTAAGTACCAACATGTAAATGCACTTTAAAGTGTATATTACATTTTCAGTTTCAAGCAATTATTATTTGCACATAAATGAAGAACATTTTCTGAAAGTTTCATAAATGCATCTTTAAGTACAATGTGTAGCACCTGTTTGTCATTTGACCTCTTGTCAATTTTTGTGCATACGTTATCATATACAAAGGTTAAAATTATAAAATTCACTATCAAATCAAGATTAACTATACTATTTCATACATCTCATAAGTTATTCTTCTATATTTAAATGAAATATAAAGCGATTAGAAGTAAATTCAATAACGTGAGGACTTCATCATGTACTTGTTTTTTAACACGTTAATAAAATAAGATTTTTTTCTTTAGTAAACCACAACCTATGTTACTTATACGAACGATATCATCTAAACTACTCTTTTTCTGCATGCTTTTACGATGCAGTAACTAAAATTCTTTGCTGTTATCCTCTTTTCTATAACATATAATTGAAGCACGTTTATTTATTTTCTCTCAAAAGGTGTCATGTCCCGTTTTTGCTCGTCTTTAAAATGTAAATGTAATTTCCGCTCTATCACTGCTTTCATTTTCATATATATTACTGTACCTTATAATTTAACATAAAAAACTCCAATAAATATGAGAGAATCACTAGGAGACTGAGGCCTTTACGGAATCTATATTGTTCCCTGAAGAATAATATAATGCTGTTCAGCATCTAGACATCACAATGAAACCCATAAAGAATGATATAGCCCTCTGCTTATTACGAAAAGCTCACCTTCTTTTAAGTAATTATATACTCTAAATTCTAACAAGTCCTGTCATGCCAACCATAGTGCCAGGATACCAACACCTGTAAAATATATATAGGTCCACCTATAAGTTTTGTGAAAATCGCAAACCAATATAGCTTTCAAAAGGGTGAGTACGCACCAAATTTATAACAACTTTTTATGTTTGGCTTTCTGTGTGCCAGATGGAGCACTCCTTTATGATTATTACCATGAGACACGTGGCCCCCTTTTGTATACGACCTGCGATAGAAATATGTAAATGAGTAACTAAGAAAGTGAGGAAAAGTAGGGCCTCTATCTCTACAATCATTCCCCATGCCAGCCATCCCTAACTACCACCCTTTTCACCTGTGGTGTGCATTCAATTGCATTCCTCAAAATCAATATGAGTCAATTCTCTAAGAAGCCACCTAAACACAAGGCACATTTTAAATATCCAGAGCCTGCAAAGAACTGAAATCACTTGGTGCAAAAGTTGTGCAAAGAACTGAAATCACTTGATGCAAATGTTGTACACAAAAATCTGGTTTGAAAGGCTCGGAAAAAAGGCAGAATATACCCAGTTGCATGTTAGAAGAAGAAAAACAATAACGGTGCACCCAGCCATCAGGTTACGAACACATTACTGTATCACCAAAACCTATGCTATAATGGAGAAGATAAAGTAGAATGTATAACTCCCAAAATAAATAAGAAATGGCTCCATACCGGCAAGAGGTCCAGAAACAGACCTCAACTCATGTTACATTGAGATATCTTTGAATCAAATATGGCCGCCATCTTGTACAACCTAAACGCCCTATTCACTAGAGACAGGAAGCAACCTCTACTGAAGCCAAAAGACATGGAAACCCACTTAAAACCACACCATACTGATTATTGTAATTAAATGATTTCAAATATTATTACTTATTTGGGCCTTTCCCTAGAAACAGCCTGCCAGCCAACAATAAATATTGGTAATGGTGCAAGTAACTGACAACTTTGCCCCTGCCTAGCCATTGGTGCGTCCCATTCTCCCCTGCAATTTTGACATAATCTACTTAGTTTTTTTTTGGGGGGGGGAAATAAAACAAAAAACATTGTACGTTTGCTGTGCTGCTCTGTCACATTGTCGAAGACGCCCATGAAACTTACAATGCATTAACTGGAACTACCTTGACAGCAGTTCTTGCCAATGCTAGAGATTTCCGCTTAGACACCGGACATCTCAAAATTTGGCAGGTGGGAACTCCATTGGGGTGACTTATTTCTTTGCACTGTCTGAAGGAGTAAAACCCTGATTGCCTTAAAACAAAATTAGGCCCTTAGTTCTCCTGCTACTGGTATGCCCTTGAGTAATTGCATACTGTGGGGCACTTTTTGTATTTCTTTTGTTAGTAATATGTCTGCAAATCCTTGTGCCCTTGTGTACCAGGATGTGTATCTGTAATTATCTGTTCCCTTTAATGGGCCACCTGGTCAAATGATACTTTGTCATTTCTATCATCTCTAAACTATCCTTTCAATTTCATCTGGAAACTGTATGACTTATCTGCTGTAAGTTGGCAATTAATTTTTCAGATCTACATTTGTGAACTCAAACTATCTTAAATGTAATTGTCGACTTGAACCCTCGGAACTTTAACATTTTAATGATAACTTTTTAAACTCTAGCATGAACTTTACATTTTCACATTCAAACTGATCAAATATGTTTTTTCTTTTCTCAGGAGAAACTAGTGAAACCAACACGATGAAATTTGGCATCCAGTGTTTGTACCTCCCCACCCTATGTTTTTGTTTATCTACCCCCAATCTGTCTCCTTGTGTATGTGTAATTGTTTCCATGAACTACTGTCTGTCTCCTCAGCCCTGTTTCTGTATCTCTGTGCTTGACTGTCTATGTCTGCCTGCCCTGTCCTTGCAGGATTAAGTAGAGTTGTGAGTTTTCACTTTTGCAAATATTGTGAGGCTGTATAATAGGTTAGAAATGTAAGATAACTGGTTATAAGTTGGGGAGGATGGGAGTGCTTCCTAAGTAATAAGTCCAAAATCTTGTCAAGTACAACACACAGGTTCACTAAAAAAACCTGGCTCAACTTCTGGTAGCTTTGGCATAGAATAGACAGGCTTCATTTAAGCAGAAATATGGAAAGTATTTAGCAGTACCAATTAAAAAATGCACAACACAATAACATTCCCACAGCCAATTTCTAAAAATAGAGATCCAATAATGGGAACCAGGGATATGAACTTTTAAAATTTTAGGGCAATAAACATCAAGAAAAAGAAAAGTACAAATTAGAAGTCTCTGTTGATGGTTCACAATTTTGGTAGAAAAGCTCTGAGTGGGAAAATTCAAAATTCGTGTCTACTGGAGTCCTCTCATCAATCGGATACTTTTCGCACTTTGCCCTGCCAGGATTTCTACCTTTGGACCGATTTATTCTTATGGAGCTCAAAATACTACAACGGGCAAGTCTGAAGGTATATCTGATGAAAACCTCTTTAAATCAACACTTTTTCTGTGATGTCCTGCTGATGTTCTGGGGGTTTTAGTTCAAACATTTCAAACTTTCTGAAGCAGTTCCTCATTTTCTCTTCTAAGGCTCCCATGAACTGAAGGACAGCAATTAGGGCCAGGACTCACTGCAGCAGAGGCTATCAGCAGGGCACAGTCCAGGTGCAGTTGTTGCAGGTCAACTGGACTGTTATGTTCCTGCAGCTACACAGGAGGCCCCTCAACTGTCCCTTGGTGTCCACTTCTCAGTCCTGGGCACAAGTGGTAGCAGGTCCAGCCCCTCAGGTCTCCACACAGGTCACAGATATCAGGTCCAGTCATCTTCTGTTCTTCCTCAGGTCCAGTTGTCAAAAAATGTGGGTGGCCACACAAAAAGAAGGATTTTCTCACAAGGGATATTTGATTTATTTGCAAAGTTGTAAAATATATAACAAATTAATTTCGTTCTCAGCATCAGAACTTTTTCTGGCTGGCACAACTCATTTGACCCATGTTCATGTTTCTTTTCAATCTGACTGCTTCCCACTGTGTTGCTTTGTCACCTTTTCCAAATTCCTGTCCATCTCTTCCAGTCTCTTTTGAATTTGTCAGAGAGCACAAAAACTCATTTTTATCATTTCTGATCACCATCCTAATCTCTCTTTTACATTGAAACCAATTGTGCTACTCCAGACCTTCCACTTCTTAATCTATTTCAATTCTAAGCTCTAACTAATAGCAACACTGAGAATATGAGATTTCTCTGCCCTGTTGACTCTCACATCCTGTTCCAAGGGCTTTTGTCATTTTGAACTTTTCCGCTTTTACTCAACTTTTTTATTAGCTTAAACCTGTCTCTATAGTATTGGTTGGCAGTTACATCGATAAATAATTATACCCTGGGGTTTGTTATTTATCAGACGTAACATTTATTGCTAATTATGGGTTTCCCTTTGAAAATGGAGCATGGAAATGCAGATTTGTGAGCATTTCTCTTCATGTGCTGAACTTTTTCAACTGTTTATTAGCAGCAGGTTTGACCTTCTGATGCATATCAGATTATAATTCTGGAAGGCCAAAAAACTCCGACCCACTTGTAATTCCGACTTGTAATTCTCACCCCCATGCTAAACCATGTTTTCACAGGTGTCACACTTTAGCATGCCACTTGTAGCCAAGGCCATAGCCTCGTCAGAGTACGCAAAATGGCTGTCCAGGTCCCACCAGGTCCTGCCTTTCCAAATGCACGTAGCTCATTCTTAGGCCTCATTAATACCATAAACCCCGACATTTCATGCAAACTATATGGGGTGCCACCCGATCCTCCCACAAATTCCACTTTCATGTGACAGACCTGACACAGAATGATCCCTCTGCATCATGTCACCAAAAGCATAAATTATCACAGAAAATAAAAAAAACATTTTGAGCGCTCCCACCGAGCCATACACCTCCAAGTAATCCCCATTATGTAAGTGAGATGCACAAATATCTCCTTCAAAAACAAATATACTATGTGCTCCACACACACCATCAATATCTTTCACACACCTCCCAAAAACTCAGACAAGAGAGAAGGCTATTCCGACTACAAATAAAAACACACAAACACACACACACACACACACGCACGCACACACACCTCAGCTACAGATCATCAGATCCACATTCTTCATGTGGCCAACTGCATAAAGTGTCCTTTCAAAAAAGAAAATATTAGATGCTGACTCTGTCAGAGATTTCCCAGCAGTTCTTCCTTTTTGTAACTAACACTTTAAAATCCCAGCACTTCAACTGTAGAAACGAATCCTTCAAAAATAGGCACAATTACGTGCCTCACTACCCTGTCATTGCCTTTCCACCTGCTTCAGACCAATAATTGAAATAAAGGCCCCATCCCTTTATCGCAGCAAAACACGTCTACCCATCCTACAAACACAACGTATTGCAAATAAAACGGAATAGTCATATTTTGGCAACAAAACAGGGAGGAGATACTGCTAAACCAAGGATGGCTTTCTGATTCTTCCAATCTTGAGGGTGTACGGATCAACAATGTACAGGCACTGAGTAGCGTTGGAATAAGAAGCGGTGCTCTACTCTCTGTAAACAGTTTCCTCGTCTATAACTTCTGTTTGGATTGGTTCTCTTTATGGTCCTTTTGGACTGATGAAAACCTGCATGTAATATTCGAATGTTATCCTCTGTTCTTAATTCACATGTATATTAATCCCTCCCATATTTCAAATGCAAAAATAGTTAAAGGTTTTAACGAAGGTTGCAGCACACCGGGTACTTACCTAAGCACAATGTACGGCGACCCCTTATATGCCCAAGTAAATGATAGCTAATGTAGTTCCTCGACCCCTGCATTCATGTGCCGACAGGTCGCCACTGAACAAAGAGCTAATGCTTTAAAATGGATGACTATTTCTCACATCAGCTTACATTACAGGTTGAAGCGCTTTGAGGAATATTAGTGGTATTCATTTGCATAAGACTGCAATAGGCTGCATTTGGCCAGAGTCACGCATCTTAAGCAAATGGATTTTCACAAAGGTATTGTCATCTGCAGTAGATATTTATAATTGGAAGACATGCACGGTGCCATCTTAATTCACGATTCCAAACGTCTACTATTGCAGAGAGAGGATTGTTACTTTAACTAATACACGTGCATTAACACCTTTTTTTGAAAAATCCACTAGACTATGGACCTGACCGCCAGACTCGTGGTGGTGCAGGAGTGGCGGTCCCCCGTATTAGCGCACAATGCAATATGCTGTGCAGGGACTGGTGCAGTCCCGCTCAGCATATTTTGAGTTCTTGCACCACCAGCCTTTTCATGGCAGAGCCCCGTCATGAAAAAGGTGGCGGTGCAAGAACAAAGGGGGCCCTACAGGGCTCCATGTCCCCCACGCCATGGTAATACATTCAGGGAGGCACAACATGTGCCCCCTGTCTGT
Source organism: Calotriton arnoldi (assembly GCA_963921515.1). Classification (NCBI taxonomy): domain Eukaryota; kingdom Metazoa; phylum Chordata; class Amphibia; order Caudata; family Salamandridae; genus Calotriton; species Calotriton arnoldi. The sequence continues at coordinate 43,289 of CAWUFW010009052.1, read as the reverse complement.
ATTCCCCCCAGTTCCAGCACAGCATGGACGTCATAGTCCATGCTGTGCTGGGACTTTTTGGCCATTCCCATTGCGGTGTCTGTTTTCAAGGCACCGCCGTGGGAAAAGCCAAAGAAACGCTGACTGTATTATGAGTTGCACATTTGCAAATCGTAATACGCTCGGCGGTGCTTGCATGGCTTTGGCGCAGCGGAGGTCGGCATTGCACCGTCGCCGCTGCGCCAAAGTCGGAATCCGGCACTATATACTTTCCCTGAGGTGTTTTTAGAATCTTCCATAGAGGTATGACTATTCTTTTGCTCGATTGTATAAAATTACCAAACAAAATGTCGGAACGTGGAGCTGCGCCGAATTCGGCAGCGCCGCGCTCCAACATTTTCAAATGCAGGGATGCCCCGTATTTACTACAATACAGCACAAACCTGTGTTTTCTCTAGCACTGGCGCTAAAATTAGCTACCTGGCGCCAATGCAGGCACCTTTGCACCATAGTGCAAGGGTGCCTTCGATGCAGGGAGTGATTGTTTATGTGCAGGAATGAGTCCCTTCCTGCACATAAACAATCGTTATTTGTTACTTCTATGTGTGCTGGCAGCACACATAGAAGTAGCAAATCGTCATTATCTAATGATTGTGTATCTGCAGGAAGGGACACCAGAATGCAGCAGACAGAAAAAGCAAAAATAAAGAGAAATAAAAGCATTTTTCCTCGTGCACCATTCTAACTCCTGCTCTTGCATGGCGTTAGTTTTTGGCGCTGCCACAGATTTAAACCTTTTTGTAAATCTGGGTCAGCGCCAAAAAGCAATGGGTATTGCGGTGGAACAGCCACAGCAACACCCATTGCACGCCCCTTTCACACAGATACCTGCGTGAAAGGGTAGCATATTTACAAAGCAGCGCTGGGCATACCGCCATTGGAGCGTCAAAAAAAGTGATGCTGTGGTGGTGCGAGGGGCTTGTTCATATGCCCCAGAGTTTTGTCAGCAATTTGCCAAATTGCCCCAGAGTGAGTCGGGTTGACGCAATGTATCATGCAGATTAAAGTAAAGCATTGGGACTCAGATTTACTAATGCACTGCGCCTGGTTTGCATCACAAAAGTGGCGCAAAGTCAATGCAAAGTGTTGGGATGGAATTTCCTATCAAACACAAATCTGGATTTGCATTTGAACATTTCCCAAAATAATGCAAAGTTGCGTTTTGGGCTACTATACGCTACTTTGATTCTAGGAGGAGTGCCGTGGTTGGTACATGAGGGCTCCCATGCAACCACTCATCGGTTTTGATGGAGATCCATATCTACTAACATTGGTAGACAGGGATTTGCACCAAAAGCCTTGCACCTCCTCAAGGCAGGCATGACCATGAGAAATGTTTTAATATCTCCTTATTTTTTCAGCTTTGCATGTACAGTACATTTAAAATCCTATCCATTAGAGATTGCACACACCCTTGCATGATGGTGCAACGGTGTGTGTGTGTGTATTGGTGTATCGCGGCTATAGGAAATTCATCTTTTCTGTGTGGTCACTTTAGATGCTTTGCCTTTTGCAAGGCCCATATTTTTTGCTGGCTTGAGAACTCTGTGCACTTTATCCATACTAATCAGTAGTAAAGTGCACGTGCTCCCCCTTTAAATATGGTTGAATTGGCATACTCCTCGTTGGTATACTTAGCTTACCTTTAAGTCCCTAGTATATGGCACAAGGTGTACCCAGGGCTTGGGAGTGAAATGTCTCTAGTGGACTGCAGTACCTATTATGCCATTCACTACAGTGGCAGAGCAAACATGGCTTCAGGCCAAACCTGTGCTGCCTGACAGTAGCAGTGACCTGTTGAAATAAACCCTATTGACAGGTATAATCCTCCCCTTTAAATACTAATGTCACTCCTGTGTAGGTCTTGTACCTACAAGGCGGTTGCATGGTATTTAAAAGTAAGATATGTTTAAATGTAATGTTAATATGTCCTTACAGTGACTAGCTCCCAAAAGCAATTTTTACTGTGGCAGGCCTAGCTGTCCTATCTAGAAAACCAGATTACAGATCAAATTCCTAGTACTGTATCTTGAGAATGGGACTAGCTACAAAAATAACTCAACAACTATTTTTAATGATTATTAGAACATTGGAATGTGGAGCACTCCATTGAATACAATGGAGTGCTCCGAGCTTCTACGGGCCGGTAAAAGCCCGCAAAGCAACATTCCATTGTTGTTTTACAGATTTAAACCCCCTCGAACTCCGAGAGGCCTTTGTTTTATTTGTTAGAACATTCTGCCCTCTAGTGGCAGAATGTTCTAATAGCCTTATAGCCCTTCGTAGCTGAGCTATACCGGCTATTAAAGTCCCGCTCCCTAGTTAAAGGCCCTCGCCTTCGGCTCGGGCCCGGGTCAGGGATGACACCTTTTAGTTCAGCAGAAGGGTGCCGGCTGTAAGCACCCTTTTTGACATTATGGTGTCAAATCATGCTTGAGTGTCAAATCCTGCATAATAGGTCTGGTGGTTCACACATAACACTGAGGCAGCACTTGAAAGTTTGAGAACACGATGGCAAGACAACTCTTGTGTATCCCCTGTCTGGTTGCTGAAAAATCCTTCTTTTGTCCTACCAGATGTCTGTCTCTGGGTTTGTTGTGTAAAGAGTGGCTGCCTTAAAGTGGATTTTAGTTTTAGATATGGGGGAAGCTAGGATTACCACAGTAGACTTCCTACACATTTTCCATATCCCGCAGAGCCCACATTCCCTGTGACTGAAGACTTTCACCACCTTGAAAATGCCCAAAGTGGGTAGAGTTGACCCCAGGAACTTGTACCTCATTGGTTAGGGTATGTGTCCAAGAGTCATTCCCTCTCACTAGCTAGTGGCAGACATAAATTTTGCACCTCCAGGCACCCACTTCAGAACACTTAATTGACCTGCAGAAGATCAGAAGAGAACTGAACTAGCTGTTTGTAACTTAGTAGATGCCCTGAGGGACAGGATCTGCTCTCTCTAGTACCTAGGATAAATACGTGGACTCTTAGGCTGACCTCCTGTGAGTGTGCAGGCAAGCAACAAGCTATACAAGGTCTTTCTTGCAACTGCCCTGCTGACCAGTGGCAACCGAACCTGGACTGGGCACTGCTGTTGTCCTCTGCTGCCTGAAACACTGTGAGTCTCTACCTGTCTATCCCTGCAGTCTTGGGGTTTGGAAGGGTACGTCTGTGGTGGATGGGGATTTAAAGAACTAAGTCAGAAGGTAAAATCTTTGACTATGACAATACTGGTTGGTGTATCTGATGCACACTCTATTGTGACCACCCTTAAATTATGCCTAGGTCCTGGTCTGCAAAGACCATTGACTATCATTGGACTTATGTGCTTCTTGGAGCTATTCCTACGTATAAATTTAAAATATCACACCTCTACTTCTTTTTGATTTTTGTGATTTTGGTGTAATTTCTTTTTCTCAAATATTTTTATTGACAGCTTTTTCTGTTGCAAAACACTTTACATTAGTGGTACTCTCACATCACAATTTCGGTTCTACTAAGTCAATAACAAAGGGTTGACAGGTGTGCTCATCTCAACCACATAGTACCAGATCAGAGCGTCATTATCAATGACCCCGCACAGGGTTGCATCAGTATGCAGGGGAAGCATGCCATAGGAACAGTGAATAATAAACCATGAACAAGCAAACATTACGAGATCTCTACAATATCCTAGCAGTCATCCTCGATGTGAGGGTATTTCTGCTGCTACCCTACCACGTCCGGTAGTCCCTGCCACTATGTGAGAGTCGTGCATAATAGATTAAATTTAATGATGAAGGTGGGGGAGAGCCCCACTTCGTGTGTACAACCCAGGAGGTGGCAGCAGGTGAATGTGTCTTGTGAATATGCACTTCCTGACATCCACACGTAGCCCTTAATCGAGGGGGTGTTGCCCAGGGCAGTGTTGCGGAGCCAGTTTGTATGTAGTGACATGTCATCTATTGCAGAGCGACCACAACAGTGCCCATCATTCTAGTCCTGAACAGTGTGAAATACACAATTACCATTCGCGGGGACGCTGATTGGTTTTAGCCTCCACCGTAAGTTGGAAATTTCCCAGCATTCGCCTCCTGTTCAGGAGTCGCCTCTCATGCAAAGCAGCCTGAGAACATGTGTTTCTGCCCTGGTCCATGTCAGCAAGCTACTGAGCCACTGTTGCGTTTCCGGTGGTTCAGGCGATTTCCATGCCATAGCGATACTGCGTTTAAATAAAACAAAAGCCACCTCTATGAAACAGTGTGTGCTTTATCTCCCTTCGTTCTAGGGCGCAGTTCCAGGAGGCACGATTCGGGTGTGGGTATAAGGGTGTGCTTTGACATCTTGGCTACCATCACAGTCATCCCAGTCCAGGAGGGATGTAACAACGGGCACTCCCAGATCCTGTGAAAGAAATCCGCCTTCCGGAGTTTGCACCGAGGGCATTCCAAGGAGAGTGTCAGGAACATGCGTTGGATGCAGTGTGGAGAGAGAGATAAGTGTAGTGTGTGAAGTTGAAATGTGTGTAGCGAAACCTAGGATTACAAGATACTCTCTTCATTATCTGGAGGGCGCAGGACAAAGCCCTATCAGTCAGTGGTTGATGGAGTACTGCATCTCATCGGGCATGCGCCCTCACTGCGTGATCAGCTGGAGGAATGTGAAGTGCTGTGTACAAGGCCATGATGGCATGACGGGTGCTTTTGGCCAACAGAGGGCATGTGGCGATGAGGAAATGGGAGGTTCGGAGTCGTCCGACTTCCATGTCTCCTGGGATAACATCCTGGAGTATTCGATGCGTTAGGAACTGTCCAGTATGCAAGCCGTGTGACTCCAACAGATCTTGAAAGGGTACAAGCACAGCCTAGTTATAAAGGTCACCTACCAGCGTGAGCTCCGCATCTCGCCAGGGAGTTGAGCCATCCTGCGTATCATCGCCAAGTCCCAGATGATAATTGCCGGGGAGTATGGAAGCGTGGCGTTGTTTCAGTGTACGTACCTGCACCAAAAGGTGCACGCCACCGCCATTTCTCAAAACTCACATCGTGCCTAGGGTACAGAATTGGCTAGCCAGGTGCAAGTACTCACATCCTTCAGCGGTGCACGTACCAAGATGGTTTCGGGGTGGCTTGAGTTGCATCATTACAGCATCGGTCATTGTAGCAGTGCTGTGCCATAATATAGCTCATAATGGGGTGCCCCAGAACGCCCTCCACAAGTGGGCGTTGTATTGCTTTCAAGGCAACCGGACGACATCTGGAGCCCCAAATCAATTTAAGCAGTTGTCCTTTCAGTTCACAAAAGAAGTACTGGAGAGCACAATTGGGAGGGCCACGAAGAAGTACAGCAGTTGCGGAAGGACCAAAATTTTGGAAATTGCTACCCTGCCAGGAGGGGATAGAGGGAGCGAGCACCAGAAAGGTAGGGACCAACGCATGGAGCAGGCAGTCTTGTCTATATTTCCCGCCTTGAGGTCTTTTTCAGTGTGATAAACTTGTATACCTAGATATTTAAAGGTGCCATAGAACCGCCGTAGGCGGGTCCCATGAGGGTCCACCTGATTCACCAGTTGTCTGCACCCCAGAGGGAACACACAGGACTTATCCCAGTTCACATGCAACCTGGAAATCTCACTAAAAGTGTCCAATATTTGCATGAGTCCCGGGAGTGACACATCCACATCTTGAAGGAAAATTAAAGCGTAGAGTGATATAATGTGGTGCACATTCTGTTCCTGTATGCCCGACTCCTTTGCCCACCGGTGAATCTGACAGGCCAGGGGCTCCATGGCCAATGAAAACAGGAGAGGGGACAGCTGTCACCCCTGTTTTGTCTCCCTGCAAATATTCTCCCTGTCCGATATAACCTGTCCTGTCTTTACTCTCGCAATGGGTTGCCGTATAGGGTACGAACCCATCCCAGGAAATTTGGCCCAAATCCCATCTTGGGGAGGACCAACAGAAGATAGTCCCAACCCAGGGTGTCAAACGCCTTTTCTACATCCAGTGACACCACCATTTCACTGAGTGCTTCGGGCGGTGTGCTATGCATGAGGCGCAATAACATGCGGATGTTGATGAAAGTGCTGTGTCCTGGTTTGAAACCATATTTGTTGGTGTGAACGAACTGGTGAGTGAGAGGCACAAGGTGGTTCACCAGCACCCTGCCTAGGATATTGCAGTCCAGATTGAGAAATGACAGGGGGCAACAGGATAATATATCCTGTGGGTCTCTGCTGGGTTTAGGTTAGACTACGATCAGGGATTCGCGTAGAGAGTCCGGTAGACGCCTGTGCTCTCCAGCCTCCACAAAGACATCCAGGAGGCGCTGTGAAGTCTGTCCCACAAAAGAGGCATAGTATTCAATCGGCAAGCCGTCAGTGCCAGGGGTTTTCGTGATCTGGGCCACGGCCGTGCAGATCTCCTCTAGTTGCAATGGCTCATCCAACTCAGCCCTCTGTAAGGCGTTCAGCTGTGCTAGCCGTGCTAGCCGGAGGGGACCAAAGAAATCACAGGCACGGGACAGGGATAATGGGGCAGGGGCTGCGTATAAGCCCCGATAGGACTCTCGGATAGCTGCGCTTATTGCTATGTGGTGTGCAGCCTGTCATCAGGTGTGCGTATCGCTCCTATGGGGACGCGTTGCTGATCCTCCCATACCAGCCAGGCAAGCAACCGCCCTGAGCGGTCACCCTGAGCATGCTGCAAGGCCACACATCATCTGTAGTCATATTTGCTGAGTGTGCCTTCAGTTTCATTGTGTCGCTTCCAAAGATTGAGAAGCGGCTCAGTGGTGGCTGCCTGAGCGGTCACCTAGTACTCAAGGGAACGGAGGTAGCGATCTCTATCTGAGAGGTCTGCCAGCAATCTCTTGCATATTCCCCAGGTAGCCGCCAAGCACCGGCCCGCACTACCACCTTATGGGAATCCCACTCGACCCCTCGAGTCGCAGTGCTACCATTGTTGAGAGCGAAATATTAGTCTCGGCATTGGGCTAGGTCCGTGCGGAAAGGGGGGACAGATAAGGCCTCCTCCTGGAGCCGCCAGGTGGGTATCAATGGGCATTTGTACGGGGGGACAGGGAGCCTGATTATGAGGTCCAGAAGCCTGTGCTCCTATATAGAATTCAAATTACAAAAAGGTGCTAATGTTCCTGGAAAGGATAGAGTGGGAGGCATAGTCTCTCAGAAAGTGGAGAGTGCCTGGGTCAGAGTACTGAATAGGGGCAGTCAGTGAGACTGTTTATGGTGCCCTCACACATCCCCTAGGGGATGTCATGCTTCATCATAGGGCGGTGCACCTCGTCGGGCCGGCGCTGCAATGCCCTATGGGTCACCTGAAGGGTCACTTTGGCGGAGATCTTTTAAGAGGCTGCCGTATGATGAGTGCGGGTGAGGTGGTATGTAACGTGAAGTCGTGAGGTGTGAAAAGAAAGATTTAAAACTGGTAAGCGAGATCCTGCACTATACTTTAATGAGGGGATTGCCCTTCCAGGGATAAAAACCTATGGCAGGTGGGTGCTACATTAGGGTTTGAAAGGAACCCTGGTAGTCAGGGTGCTGAGACTGGATAGGGGAAGTCTCCTACTGTCTAAGGGGAGGGACATAACTATGCTCACTCCTTCAAAAAAAGAGACAACATGTTTCATGCCTAAACTGGTTATAGGGATCCGTGGCACTTCATCAGGAGAAAAAACATAGATAAGGTGGACAAACTACCCCACACTGTGTTGGTGCCCCTGGGTGCTACATACTGTGTGTGTATCATTCCGGGTCCGGCCTGTAGGGAGGGAAAAACAAGGTAAAAGAAAAGATTCAAAATCTGGTAGAGCAGGCAGAGATCCACCTGTGATGTCACCTAGTCCTGGACACATGTAGTGGAACCCCAACCATATAGAAAATGGTGCAAAGAGAGCATATAAAAATGCAAAAAAAATTGCGTATGTGGATCAGAAAGCATAAAAGACACAGGGGAGTACCGCTGTAGAGTGCCCACAAGGTGAGCTGCCACAGTGATGTCCGCAGGACACGTTGTCGCTGTGACTCTGGTACCCACGGTCACCAATTTGAATGTTGGCTCAGAAGATCTGTTTTGTGTCCCACAGCCTGAATATGAACCTATTAATTTATTAAAGGTGTTTGCATAGTGCAGACCTAGCTGCAATGGCAATGTAATTGATCCACAGTTTTCTGGGCTCACTTGCTTACCATTGGTCCTCCGATGGACCTTTTTGTCCTTCTGAGAGGTGATGGGAGGTAGTATTATCAGTCAATCAAATTTCAATTAACAGTGCAACCGATTTGGCTATGCAATGTGGACCTGGAATCAGTAGCCAAGTTCAAAAGGTTTATTACAAGTTAATAAACAAATTCAAATAAATGACTCTCAGCACAATGCTATAAAGATATAAAATGACAACAGGTATTTCCAGACGCCGAAAGAATTAAGGCAAATTAATATCAGACAGACAAGCAGTTTGTAATTGCTATGCAGAACAACATTCAAATTTGATGGTCAGAGAATAATCTAAGGTTCTCTCTCCTATACATCAGTTATTTAGAATTCAGAGTCCAGAGGATGGTTTACGGAGAAATGGTTTACAGAGAAATGGTTCTAGCAATCAGGGAACCTCCATAGAGGAAGTCAGGTCAAGGCAAAATAAATCAAAAATACGAAAGCGTTAGCACCTCTGAAGCTCGGTCAAGAGTCCTTAATGGGCCAAGTGTAAGTGTCAGCCTAAACCACAATTAAGCAAAAATCAGAAAAAGCATTGGGGCATAAGACTACTCTAAGTTCATTTTGCTAGTAATGTCTCAAGGAAGGAGGGAATCAAGGAAAGGTGTCTGTAGAAATCTGATCAGCATCGGGGCAAGTCAGAAAGGGATCTGCGAGGAATCTGTGCAGTCAGAAAAGGGGTCTGGTCTCCAGTCCAAGGGGAACGGTATATTAAAACGTGAAGTCCATCCGGTCACATCGCCTTGATCACACCATCAGGGGTCTACTAAAATCCATGAATTGTCACATTGTAGTCTGCAAAAATTCCAGCTTTTCCCACACTGGACATAAAAATGACATCTTTCTCCCAAACACATGTAGGTTGCAACTTTTGGACAAAGGTTCATTCAGTTAGCACTCTGTTTCTCCATGTATCTTTCATCAAGGTCCTTTTCTTAGGCTACTATTCCCCCTATCTCTAGTACATTAATAATCTATTCTAAACTAACAAGGCCTGTGAATACCTGCAAGAAATGTCAAGTAACAGAAAAATGAAATCAGCATTATGCAGCATTGTGAAATACAGGCTGCTCATGTTAAGTTTTGCATTAAATTCAATAGTGCACATTTATTATGTGTGTGCACATTTAAACACAAATGAAAAAATGTTTCTAATGCATTAAGTTTCATACTACATGCAATATTCAATAAATCATTACAAAAGTCAATAATAACAATGATTGAGATCTACATTTAAATCAAATATATGGAATATTAATTCACACATTATATGAATTAATTATCATTTATAGCAAGATCACATTCTGCATATGTATGAAAGTGTTTAATCATAGTGTCAATTTATTCATGTGAAATATCTTACGCATTTAGAAAGTCACATTTCATCTCTATAGTGAATACATTTACTACTAAATGAAGATAATTCTTTATTAATCACTCTTGATTAAGGCAAGACATTTTTGTAAGCATGTTTCTCTAACTCAACAGTGAAGGCACTTTTTAATATATGACATTAATTCGTTAAACCATACATGAGTCATGTTCTAAATGTACTTTCATACCATGTGATTCTCAAGTGTCTGCAAAATTTGTGACATGTAAAGGATGGGAAATCTTTACACTGCACCATTCCCTCTCTGATAGTGAATGAAGCCATCACATCAATCTCTTATTAGATGGACAAATCACAGTTTGGTTGTTTTCATCATCCTTCTTCTGGAATCCTCCAGAAATGTCATGTCATCATAGTATCTGTTCTGTTTATCCTCTAATTCCATATCTGCTCTCTTTCTCTTCACTCCCTTCTTTGCTTGTACACATCGGTACACCTTAATAGTTACAATCAGTATTAATCCACAAAGAGCAATTATCACTATGGGTTTAAGATTTAAGGATGCTTCCAACAATTGCACTCCCTAGGTTTCCAAACCATCTGCCTTTAGCAGAAAATCCATTCCCTATTGCTTCCCAAGCACTTGTTGCTGCCAACCCTTTCAAATCTTTCTTCAGGTCAGTAATGTTGCTAATGTATTTATTCAGGTCTTTACTCTAGTCTGGAATGTAAGTACAACATTTTTGAACTTTAAACATCCAGCAGACTCTGTCCTCTTTTGCGAGAAGGACGTCTAAAGCAAGTCGATTCTGCAAAACCATGGCTGTAATGGCAACCATTTCTGTATCTATAACTAAGAAAACTCCAGCCAGCTGTACTAGTAGATAGTTTATCAACTACAGTAGAAATCTTTCAAATCTTGTGTGAGTTGAGTATCACTCCTACAGATGCAATCAAAGCACCAAAAATGTATCCTACAATTTCACTAGCACCTCTTTTTGTTCTCCCATGTTGTTTCTTTGTTGAATCATCAATTTGTCTCACATGATAAATGTTTGGAAAAACTATCCCCAGGTAACATGTTCCATACATCTCTTGGGTAACCTGTAAAATGCACTTTTCCCACAAATGTAATAAACTCCAGGAAAAACAAGATCCTCTCCATCCAAATATAATCCCCAATTTCCTGGAATTTCAAATGTATGATTACTTTCACTAGTCCCTAAAGAGTTTGTATCAGTTGTGGATTTTCTAATGTGAAAGCATAATTTCCCACTATGTTAGTAATCTAAAGCTAATGCTGCCATATATCCCAATATTCTGTGTTCACTCTCTTCTTCAGCCCAGGGTGGTACATTTGAATGATTCACTTCAGCCAGAATGTCTCTTCCTCTATGTTCTACTGAATATATAAATGTATTTTCTACATCAGTTAGCATACAAGTTAAGTTGTGTCTATGTGTGTAAGCTGTGTCCAGTGTCATGGTAGGTCTAAAGAAATGTTCCATTATCTCAGTATTCTTAGCATCAGACTGTCTATTCGAGTACTTCAGTACAGGGACCCTTGAAAGAACCAAGTCATAATTCAAGTAATAGTACTGAAAATGACCTTTTCCGTAGAATAAGCTCATCAATAAACTACAGGTGACTCTATACGTCCAAGAGATATAGTAGAATAAACATTCAGTGAGTAATCTCCTCTAGAAGTATCTACATGAAAGTCTTTCTCATTCATTGCGGGTAAGCTATTGTCATTAGGAAAGAGCACTTATGGAGCAAGTGTAGTCTTAGGCTCTTCTACCTGTAAGTGATGGGGTAATTTCAAAATTATAAGCAAAACAAATAGCACTATTGTTGCAACAGCAAACTCTCCTGCACATATGCATTTGTGTCTAAGAGATTTTGAGTCAGGCTCCAGGAGTTCTTTAGTGACAGATCGTCAGCTAGAAAAGTTGCAGCACAGCATTTTCAGGTAGGTTCCACTTGTGTGAACAGCAAAGTAAAGTTCAAATATTGTTTCAAATCTTGTTAAAGTTGTCTCTAGTAAACGTGCAGTTCAAACTCGCTGATGATCACTTCCAGAATAAATTTACTGTTCAGTGGCAATGCGATTCCAAAACTCAGTTTATCCGCAAAGTTCAGTTTAAGGAGTCTCAGCTGGATGCAAACTGTTATGTCAAAAGGTGTTAAATGCTCTCTCCCAATCATTGAGTGTTAGGTAAGTCCATTCAGGTGAAGAGTACCTTTGACAGGGTACCCTAGCTCTTTTTGATCTCCTTACTGTTGGCCCTTCTTCATCACTGTCACTTTGGCCAACTCCCTCAGTATCTTCAGGGGTAGAGCATGGTACATGCACTTCAGACAGTCAGCGTCTTCCTCTCTCTTGTCTCCTTGGCCACATGTCTCCGGGTACAACTCGCATTGCAACTGCACTAGGCCTTTCAACAGGGTCTGAATTTGGCACAGTCAACACCACTGGATGAGATCCTTCTTTACTGACTTGAACTGTTGACTCTCTCAGCCCCCTCAGGCCAAACCAGTGCTTTCCCAGCAGCTTGCTCATCCCCAACAGTTTGACTAACCTGCTCCCTCTGTCTCACCATAACCACCGGCACATCAGGAACAGATGCTATTATATCATCAAGGGGACATGGGACTCTGCGAGTGTGGGCAGCATGCACCCAGTTAGGGAGATCACCACACTTTACAGCTGTCGTGGTGACCGGAATCACCTGGTATAGCCCACGTTACCTTGGCTCAAGCACGACTTGCACACGTGCTTCTTCACCATTACCCAGTCACCAGGACTGAGGTCATGGCACTGATCCTGTTGAGGCGGGGCAGTAGCCTCTCCAACCTGGTGTGACACAGAACATACCACATCTGCCAGTCCTTTGCAGTAATCAAGAATCATGTCATCTGTAATGTTCAAAAACGCATTTGTAGGCACAGCAGGCAGTCTCATGGCCCTTCCCATGATGATCTCATGGGGCGACAATCCTGTCCTCCTATCTGGAGTACTGCGTAGACTCATCAGTGCAAGCGGCAAAGCATCAGGCCATTTCAGAGATGTCACAGCACACACTTTAGCCAACCTGGATTTCAAAGTGCCATTTACTTGCTCCACAATGGCAGAAGCCTCTGGTCGATAACTGCAGTGGAGACTCTGTTCAACCTGTAGTGCTGTACACAACAAATTCAGGACCTCATTGTTAAAATAAGTTCCTCGGTTCGACTCCATAAAGTCCAGAAAATGAAACGTTATATCAACTCCCTCAACAACAACTTTGCTACTGAGAGACCGTCATTTCTCCTAGTTGGGTAAGCTTCAACACACCCGGAAAAGATGCAAACAATCACTAGGAAATATCGAAACCCATTGCACACTGGCATCTCAAAGAAATCAAATTGCATCCTGTTAAAGGGACCTCCTGCTCTCCCTATATGACTCATTGTTACTGCTGTTCTTCTGCTACTGCTACTATTGGCACACAACAGACCTGTGACACAAACACTCAGCCATCAATCTGCATCTGGGGTTAAACCACGTTTGCCTAATGAAGAGCACCATGGCGTCCATGCCCACATGTGCAGGTCCATGATAATGTCTCACCATTGGAGGCAACAAGCTATCTGGCAGTACAGTTCTTCCATCTACTGAAACCCAAATATCATCTTCAGCTCTTTCAACTCAACCTGCTCTGACCCAAACTTGCTGTTCTGTTTCTGGCACTTCTTCCTGTAATCTCTTGACGTCCTCCCAAGTATCACCTGTAGACAACAGCAGATTGCAATTTGTCACATCTGAATTTTCAATGATGTATTCCTTATTAAAGGTGCATGAATTCAGCACACAGTACCGTGTTGACTCATCAGCATATCTGTTATCCACAGTCACATAGTCAATCAATCAATCGTGGGTTGGTAAAACTCAACTACTCACCCGTGAGGGTCTCAAGGTGCTGGAGGGAAGTGGGGAGCAGATTTGTCTAAGTGCTGGGGGCATTCGAAGAGCCAGGTCTTGAGGTCCTTCCTGAACTGGGGTAGAGTGGGAGATAGTCTGAGGTGGAGGGGTAGGGTGTTCCAGGTCTTGGCAGCAAGGAAGGGGAAGGACTTTCCTCCGGTTCTGGTCTTGCGGATCTATAGGAGCGTGGCCAGGGCGAACTGGGCGGAGCGGAGGTGTCTTTTGGGAGCGTAGAAGGAGAGGCGGCTGTTCAGTTATGCTGGTCAGGCATTGTGGATGGCCTTGTAAGTGTAGGTGAGGAGTTTGAAGGTTATTCTTCTGTCTGCCGGGAGCCAGTGGAGTTTGTGGAGGTGTTGAGTGATGTAGTTGTGCTGGATGAGGTCGAGGACCAGTGTGGCTGCGGCGTTCTGGACATTCTGGAGCTTGCAGAGGTTTTTCTGGGTAACGTCGGCATAGAGTGCGTTGCCATAGTTGAGTCTGCTACTGATGAGCACGTAAGTGACTGTCTTTGTGGATTCGGTGGGAATCCATCAGAGGGTCTTTCATAGCATGCGGAGGGTATTGTAACAGGCCGAGGATAATAGGTCGATCTGGCTGTCCATAGTGAGCGATGCGTCTAGTATGATGCCGAGGTTTCATGCGTGGTCTGTCGGGGTGGGGGGAGTTCCTAGCGCAGAGGGCCACCAGGTGTCATTCCATGCGGAGGGGGTGGATCCGAGGATGAAATCTTCTGTCTTGTCTGAGTTGAGCTTAAGGCAGCTGTTCTTCATCCAGGTGGCAACAGCCTTCATCTTTTCTTGGAAGTTGTGCCTGGTGACGTTGGATTCGTTGGTGAGGTAGAAGATCAGCTTTGTGTTCTGAAAGACAGAATTCCCCAGTAAGAGCAATCAATTCTGCACTTGTGATGAAAATACACCTTGAAGCCAGAAAGCTTCAACCATATTTGAGACAGTACAGAACGCATAGGCAGCTCTCAGGTTTCCTTCATGATCTCATGGGCAAGAGCCATCAACAACCAGCACGTAATCTGATTCGGGTAGTGGCACATCTTGTATGTCAGGTCTTGGCTTGGTGCATAACTCAGTAACATCAAGACAATCATGTTCAACTTCTCCCTCGACAACCTCAATTCCAGGAAGGGGAAATAATGTGGCAGGGTTCAAAACAGTACACATTCTCAATGTAAGGTTCTCAGCTCCAAGAATGATTTGCTCATACCTTATAAGCCGATGGTTGGTGAGGTGCTGTGTTCAAGTACAAGTTAACAGCACTTCAACAGAGCAGGGGACAAAAACAGTTAGGGGAGGACCCATAACAATGCTTTCACTATTGCTTGATGCTAACACGTGTTGGGGCAACTGTTTTAAGACAGCCAGGCAAAGCCGCCACTACGGGGTCAAGTGTGGCAGAAAAATTGGCCACTGGTCTGCAAGTATTGCTGTGCATCTAGATTTGCACTGAAAGAGTTATAATCAGGCATTCCCAGTGCCGGGCCGTGGCGGAGACATTCTCTCAGCTCTGAGAAGGCACGCATGCAACTGTCATCCCTTGGTACTGGATCTGACACATCCTGGTGTGCAGCCTCTGTAAAGGCTAGGCCATCAGGGAAAAGATGGAGATCCACTGTCGACCGTAGCCCACCACTCCCAAGAACATTATGATTTCTCCCTGTGCTGTTGGTGGATTCATTTTCAGAATCACCGAGATTCTCTCCTGCGACACCCTTCTTGCACTTTTCTTAGTGTGATATCCTAGATACAGGACTTCTTTCTTACAGAACTGCAATCTGGTTTGGGAATTTACGTATTTGACACCACCAGTAGGTCGTCAATATATTGGACTAGGACTGAGTGATAGGGAATCACTAAGGACTTTAGATTCTTTCGGAGTATCTGCTTAAAGATAGATGGACTCTTCGTATACCCTGTGGGACTCAGCACCATGCCAAAACACTGCTGCTGAGATGGAAAGCGAAAAGGAACTGGTTATCCTTGTGCAATAGTATAGAGAAGAAGGCTTGGCATAAATCAATGAGAGAGAACAACTCGGCTTCACATGGAATCTGAAACAAAATCACAGATGGATTCGGTACCGCAGGACAACAAGGAACACCAATTGAATTAACTTTTCACAGGTCTTGGATGATGTGATACTTGACGTTGGGTTTCTGCAAACCCATGATGGGCAAGTTAAGTGGACCCCCCATAATCTCTTTCAGTATGCCTTACTCAGTCATTGAGCCAATCACAGGAGTAATCCCTGCAAACGTTTCAGGGGTCAAATTATATTGTGGGATTCTCAGGTACTCAGCATTTAGCTTCACTGTAATGCGGACTGGTTCAACAAATTTGATATGTCCGATGTCTTTACCTGAAAAGTCCTAGACTCAAGGTAACAATGTATCTCTCAATTCTGGGTGGTAAATCATCTTTTGTCAGCATAGGGAACCTTTCATTTTCTGATTTTCATCTGACAATTTTGAAGGCAACATCCTCAACATGCGTTCAGATTTCAATGCCATTTGGGGTACAGTAAATGGAACAATTCAGCTTGCACAAGAGATCTTCTCCAAGCAGATTTACAGGACTTGAATCACACACCACAAATCAGTGATTGCCTTCAAAGGACCCTATCTTGACAGGTACCGCTGCTAAAACTGGGCTAGTTATTTGTTTATTTTCGACTCCTACAACTTGTATTCTTTCTCACAAAAGGGGAAGGTTGGGAACCTCTGCAGTAGAGCGGGTAGCACCAGTGTCGACAAGGAATGAAACAGAATTTCCATTTACATCCACATATGGACCACTCTGGTCTACCTCTAAGGCATTGCCAAGTACGCACTCCTCCTCCCCTCTCACACCCCATTATTGCGACAGGTCTGAGCTTAGTTCATCATCGGTCTGAATCAGGGAGTACTATTGAGATGTACGCTGATCCACAAAGGGATTAGTGTTTCTATTGGGAATTTGAATTGCATTGTATCTCTGGACATTTACATTTTGCTGTGGCATCTGGCTTGTGAGACCTTCATCAATTGGGCTTGGGGCACATTGGGATTTTGAATTCTCTGACTCTGCACCTGCTGTGTCTTAACCATGTGTTTTCCCTGTGTTTGCACAAATCCACCTATATGAACCTGATTTCCATTAACCATGTTACCAGTATTGAACCGACACGCTCTCTTCTAATGTCCTAACCTGCCGCAAACGTGGCAGGGATTGGCTTTCTTCAAAGTCTGCACATCAACACCTGTGCTTGGATCAATTGGAACACCACATACTCTACCTTGCGGATGGAACCCTTGCTGCTGAAATCCTTGCTGTTAAAACCTGTTACCACCTTGCATCACTGGAGCTCCCTGCTCATACACTCCCTGCATGAGACCAATATCCCCAACAAACTGTGGATTCTGACTTCTCTGTGCAGCTTTCATCTGAGCTATCATCAACTTTTCTTTCAACTTCTAGTGTTTCATCTCTAATTCATCATCGCAACACTTTGCGTATCATAGAATTTCATCAACGGGCTTACTCTACCAACAAATCAAATGCTGTTGAATCATGGAACTAACTCCGGGCTTCAATCCATGCATAAACCTGTAAACAAAATATCCCATATCTTTCACCTCAATAGTCTCTGTCTCACTAACTGTTTGATTGCCTATAGCATCTCTCAAAGTCAGCATGTATTGACTCTTTGGATTTTTTGAATCATTCTGTCAATCTTGACCCAATCGATCTCATTAGGAGAGATTTTTGCCTTCAGATATGTAATCACCTGGTTATACTTTTTCATTACTAATGGTGACAGCGCAGGTGATTGAGGATATCTCAGCTTTTGGGAAATCATTTGTGAATGAAGTGAGATCAACATAAACATACCCATCACCAGGCACTTCTCTCATGGAAAGAATTTGTACATCCTCCTCTTCCTCCTCTGTTACAGATGGAGGCATTTGCACCCTAACTTTCTTGGGTTCCTTTTTGTTTAACCATCTTCCTTCCCATTTATCTAATTTATTCAATTTTGTAATGTAGCCAATTAACTTCTTAATCTGTACTCTCCTTCCTGGCAGATTCATGTTTACAAGATCTTTGTCAGTAAAGCATAACCTTAACTAGGCTCCCACCGTTGGATGAAGAGCAAAGGAGATATCTGGAAAAAGAGATAACAGAAGAGGAGGTCAGTATCCAGTGCAGAAAGATGGCTAGGGGAAAAGCAGCAGGACCAGATGGCCTTCCGGTGGAAGTATACCTCTGCATATTAGAATATGTGGTATCTGCCCTAACCTCTATGTGTAATAGGTTATATAGCAGGGGAGAAAGTATCCCTAGTTCCTGGTCAGAAGCTACCATTACGCTAATTTTAAAACCCAGTAAAGATCCGCTAAAGGTTGACTCGTATAGACCTATATCCCTTTTAAACGCGGATTATAAGATCTATTCGGGAATCATGGCATCAAGAGTAGCTAAGGTGATAAAAGGGGTTGTGCATCCGGATCAGAGGGTTTTATTCCTGGGAGGCAACTTAATGAGCTAACTTTCCAGATGATAGGAACAGTGAATATGGCGGAAGCGAGAAAAATCCCCCTGACGGTAGTGGCAGTAGATGCTGCCAAAGCATTCGATCAAGTGAATTGGCAGTATCTCTGGGAGGTTTTAACTCGTTTTAATTTCCCAATAAATATGGTGGAGGCAGTGAAAAACTTGTATCAAAATCCAAGAGCTAAAGTGCTCATCAATGGAGATTTAACAAATTGGTTTAGCATAACTAGAGGGACAAGGCAAGGATGTCCCCTGTCTCCGCTCTTATTTAACTTATATATAGAGCCTTTCGCTAATTTAGTCAGGGCAGACACTGCAATCCTTCCTTTTAATTTTAATGGGTTTGAAGTAAAACTGGGGTTATACGCAGATGATTTGATTATATACACTGTTAATCCCCAGGAGGCGATACCCATTTTAATGAGAAGGGCGGAAGAATTTGGCTCAATCTCTGGATATAAGGTAAACGTAGATAAAACAGAGATTATGCAATGGAATCAGAGAATAAATATTCCAGGAGTCAGAACCCAAATGCGATACCTGGGTGTGATAATCACACAGAAGTTAAAGGATATCACGAGGGCGAATTGGAAGAAAGTGAGCCAGGAGATATCGAGTTTATTGCTAAAATGGGTGAATTTACCATTAAACATCTATGGCAGGGTAAATCTCATAAAAATGGTTATACTCCCGAAAGCCACTTTTCTTTTTAATTCTATCCCTCTAACTTTTAGGAAAGAGGATATAGCCAAGATACAGGGAAAAATTGGGAGTTTTATATGGGTGTCAAAGGGCCCCAGGATAGCATGGAGGAAGTTGAGGAAGAAACTAGGGGCTGGGGGGTTGGCATTACCGGACCTGCTTGCTTATTGCTATGCCTTCCATTTCAAAAACTTTCGTATGTTAGCAAATAAGCCCGATAGGTCATCTTTGGGCTCATTATTTTCTGCAATGCTTGGGGATGTTAGTCAGGGCCAGCACTATTTTCTTTTTAAGTATGGAGACCCGAAGTTTTTTAAAAGGTCAGATTGAAGGTTTTAAGCACCGCATTAAGAACATGGATGTATGTTCGGAAAAAACTGCGATTTACATATTATTCTGCACGGGCACCGATCTGGGAATCTCCAGGTACCCCCGAATGCTTGAAAGATCAACTGAGCCAACCACTAAAAGCAGGGGGCATATTTTATTGGGCAGATCGTATGAAGGATAACAGATTAGTGAGTTGGGAAATACTCAGCAACTTGACCAGGGGGAAACTGACAAGGTTTAAATACTATCAATTAGGCTCCTGGTGGGTAACTCAAGAATGGACGCAGGAGGAGGAAGATCCGAAGTTAGATCAGCTCACAAGAACAGATGATTGGAAGAAGGAAATTTCCTTTTGGTACTGGTCCTTCGTAGAAGCAGAGGACACGTTTGGCACTGATATTAGAAATCTATGGGGCGAAGAATTTAGGGAGGAGGAAGCTAAGACTCTGTGGACGGACTCTTTCGATATGCTACGAGTAGTTGTAAAACCTACCTCATTAAAGCGTAATCATTTGTTTACTGTTCACAGAGTTTACTAGTCCCCGTGGAAGTTGTCGAAGGTCACTGGTAATCAGTATTGTTGCCCAAGATGTAAGCATGAAGAAGCAGATGATTTGCACATGTTTCTGGAATGCCCAAAAATCACGCAATATTGGTTGGACGTATGTAATTTTTTAGGAGAGGTTCGGGGGAAAAAGATGAAGGTAAGCCCGCATTTAATATTTTTTGGGCTCATGCAAGAAGAAGGGATGGAGAAGGAGGTGGGTTCTATGTTTACCTTCTATGTGGTAATATTGTCAAGACGTGAAATATGTATGAAGTGGAAATCTGAAAATCCACCGACCTTTGCCGAGTGTTTAAAGAGTGTTATATTAACAAGTGAATCAGATATGGCCTGTGATGTAGGAAGTAGAGATAAGATCTGGACTTTACTGTTGGAATGGAGAGAAAGGACAAGCGGGTCCAATGATTAAGCTAAATAGTGCTGGCGGCTCTGGTGTCTCCAGAAATCATCTACAGGGGCGCACAGATAGAAGCGGAGATGGGACCAGTAACAGCATTTCTCTTAAGGAGTACTCCTTCTCCTCTCTGATGGCCTTTACACCGAATATAGAGAGATAGGAAGAGAGACTCAGTATAAGAGTTGGCAAAATGAGGAAAAAAAAGAAAAAAAAAGCATAACCTGTAATTTTTCAGCAAATGTTTGGACCTCTGTACGTCGACTCCATGTCTCTGGGCTAATTCAGTCAGTCTCAAGTGATACTGTCCTGCATATCTGTAATTTATTCAGATAGGAACATTAATTCATCATCCTGGAAAGCATTCAGATGTGACATGTCAAGAGACCTATTGATCATGTCTTCTAATTCTACCTTTAATCGTGCCACATACATTGATCTTTCTCTCTCAGTAACTTGTGCATTTGTTTCACTCATTCCAGGATTTCCACTACTGACTGGGGTATCTGTACCTTTTTACCAGTCATCAAGTGCTCGAGTAGTAAGTTACCGGTTGCTCTGTGGGGTATGAAAAATTATTTCTCCGCTATAAGTACCACTACTTGGACCAGGCGGTGAGTTCAAAAGGAACATGTCAGAAGTTGGTGTTCCCATAAGCACCTCTGTCCTAGGGATACTGTAATTCATCATCAGTGGGGCATTTGTGTTGGATATGAAAAATGGTGATAGTCTCTGAGGGAATCTCCTGCTCAGGTCAAATCCTGATTGATTTTACGTATGATCTGCACTTGCAGCACATGGGATATTCCCTTGTGTCGGAACTCTAGGAGTCTGAGAAATGGGCAGTGCTGTCCGGTCCACTGAATGGTTATTATTGTTAGCCATGGCACTGATTCCAGTAGGAATAGTCAAAGTATGGCTAATATTTCCTGCTACTCCAAGCTTATACAAAGGAACTACATGACCAACCATGACAGGAACGGCCAATGCATCTGGAGGATTTTGAGTTTGTGGAGTCAAAGGGGCTGTCATTCCTGACGGTTCCCCATAGGATCAGGATTCATATTTAGTGGTGCCGTAGGCACATCAAAAATTCCAGTCATGGGCACATTACTCGCTCTACCAATCGGAGTGTCATTGTACGGAGGTGGTAGATGCAACAGTAACTCAGTTGAGAAGTCATCATTTATGTTGCTATCACTGTCCTCAGCTGCATTCTCTGTGTCATCTGTCTCATTATTCTTTTTCTTCTCCTTTTGTTTGCCTTTCTCCTCTTCTTTGGTTAGTGCAGGATGTACTTTAGCTCCCTCCATTAATTCAGTTCTCCAGGCTTTCTGTTCTGCATTCCATCTAGCATCCGCACAAGTGCTTATGGCTTTCTTGACTCTCCCTTGATATCTGTTTCTCTGTCTCCAATGAGCCACATGTTCCCAGGAATTAAGTTCTTCAAATTGTGTATGACAAGGAGGTGGCTTCCCTTCATAGAGCGTCCTCTTCAAATTCTCAATACTTCTCAAAATAAATGTCCCATAATGAGGAATTTGCAATGCACCATCTTTCGCAATATTCTATGCCATTGTTTGAGCCAAAGACTTGTGTGGAGGCCCTCTTCTACTGCCATAATCGGACCTGGTGTGCCTTCATGTGGTGTCTCTATTCCCTTTCTAACAGGCACAGTCACATCTCCCCTTATCTTGCTCTGTAATGCTCTAAAGAATGTTATTTTTCAACCAATAATATGCAATATTCACAAATTACTTTCTGTTGAAACCAAGAATTTATTTTTCACCCTCAATTCTTCGTCGGCGATCACAACCAATGCAAGCGTGGCTGTCTATGGCATATTCAACTAATACCCGCGTGGCACTACACCAAGCAACCCATACCAGGGTGGCACACTGTGACATAAATCTCACTCCTGGCAGCAGCTCACACTCCTTTACAATTTCTCTCGAGCACGTTCTCTAAGCAATTCCTATGAACCAATGCAAGCTATTCCCAGAACTGACTTTGTCAGCATCTCTAAAGAAATAAAGATTATGCACCCACACAAAAGAAAATTCATAACTATTCTAACATTCACTTTAAGTGAAATCTCGACTAGCGGGATCTCACTCGGGTTGATACAGTTATTCCCTGTGTACTGAGATCAACTATTCCAACCACATCTCACAATCACACACAGTAAAGTCCCTATCTCAATAATGATGTCGACGACGCCTCACGACGAGCACCACAACACAGAAGACAACTACACCCAGTGTCTTCTACACTGAGACTTACCACTTGGGTATATATCCCGGGATCTTAGGCTTTGACGGTCCCGATAACCACTTCAACTTCTCTGCATCAAGTGGCACACTCACACACCAACTTCAATCAGCTCCACATAACACCATACGGCCATTTCAAAATTCCTCAATATAACCATAAGCAATAGCAACGAACAACTCAATTGATACTGACACTCCTCCACTGCTACAAGTCATTTCCGAATTGCTCGAACTCCATCAATCCTTCGACCCAACCATGGGGTTCTGGGGTTTGGACTGGGCTTGTGCAATTTCTAGATAGGACATCCTAACTCCCACACAATAGTGGAAAACCATCCAGCATGCTGTCAGATTTGATCAAGCGTTTTCTGGGCTCACTTGCTTGCCATTGGCCAGTGGACTTTATTGTCCGTCTGATTAGTCAATCAAATTTCAATTAACAGTGCAACCCATTTGGCTACACAATGAGGACCAGGAATCGGTAGCCAAGTTCTAAAGATTTATTACAAGTGAATAATCAAATTCAAATAAACGACTCTCAGCACCATGCTATAAAGATACAAAATGACAAAAGGTATTCCCAGATGCCGAAAGAAATGAAAGCAAATTAATATCAGACAAACAAGCAGTTCTGTAATTGTTATGCAGAACAACAACATTAAAATTTGATGCTTAGAGAATAATCAAAGGTTCTCTCTCCTATACATTAGTAATCTAGAATTCAGAGAACAGAAGAGGGTTTGGGGAAAAATGGTTCTAGCAATCAAGAAAACTCCATAAAGGAAGTCGGGCCAAGACAAAAGATCAAAAATATGAAAGCGTTAGCATCTCAGAAGCTTGGTCAAGAGTCTTCTATGGGTCAACTGTAAGTGTCAGCCTGAGCCACACTTAAGCAAAAATATGAAAAAGCATTGGGGCATAAGACCTCTAAAAAGTCCATTAAGCTAGCAATGTCTCAAGGTAGGAGGGAGTCAAGGAAAGGTGTCTACAAAAATCTGATCAGCATTGGGGACAGTAGGAAAGGGATCGGTGAGGAATCTGCGTAGAGTCAGAAAAGGGGTCTGGGCTCTATTCCAAGGGGAACAGTATATTATAATGTGTAAAGTCCATTTGGAGACACCCCCTCAATCACACCATCAGGGGTCTACAAAAATCCACGAATCATCATCTTGCAGACTGCAACAATTCCAGTTTGTCCCACAGTGGAAATGGGAACGACATTTTTCTCCCAAACACATGCAGGTTGCAACTTTTGGACAATGGTTCATTCAGTTAGCACTCTGTTTCTCCATGTACCTTTTATCAATGTCCTTTTATCAGGCTCCTGTTCCCACTATCTATAGTACAGTACTGTATCTATTCTAAACTAACAATGCATGTGAATACCTGCAAGCAATGTCGAGTTAGCAGAAAAATTAAATCAGCTTTATGCAGCATGGTGAAATGCAGGCCTGCAAGTTTAGCATTAACTTCAATGGTGCACATTTATTATGCATGTGCACATTGAATCACAAATGAATATACGTTTCTAATGCGTTAAGTTTCATACTACATGCAATATTCAATAAATCATCATAATATTCAATAATAACTATGATTGAGAACTACATTTAAATGAAATATTAATACACACATTACATGAATTAATTATTGTTTTTAGCAAGATCACATTCTACATACGTAAGAAAGTATTTAATATGTCAATTTGATACATGTTATTCACGTGAAGCATCACACACATTTAGAAAGTCACATTTCATCTCCATAGTAAATACTTTTTCTACAAAATGAAGATGATTCCTCTTTAATCACTTCTAATTAAGGCAAGACAATTATGTAAGTAAGTTTTTCTAATCTTACAGTGAAGGCACTTTTTAATATATGTCAAGTGCAACACTTACATTAATTTGTTAAACCATACAAGAATCATGTGCTATGTGAAATTTCATACGGTGTGATTCTCAAGTGTCTGCGACATTTATGATGTGTTAAGGGTGGGCAGTCTTTGCGCTAGGCCTGGGTGGTGAACTCCGCTCCGCTCGCGGAGTTTGCGGAGTTTCCTGCACTCCGCGTTACGCGGAGATCACGGAGTTCAAAAAAACTCCGCTTCGCGGTGCGGAGCAGAGTTTTTTTCCTCGCTCGCGTTCGTCAACGTCAAGTTGGTGACCGCGAGCGAGGAAAATCAACCTCCCGGCGAGATTTTTCCTCGTTCGCGATTGTCAACATCAAGTTGGCAAGCGCGAGCGTGGAAAATCAACATCCCGGCGAGATTTCTCAACGCGGGGGTCAGGTTTCTCATTGCGAGTGGTCGCGTATGCTCGCGACCGCGCGCGTTGAGAAACTACCTATTCGCGTTGAGAAAGCTGCCGCTCGAGTAAAAATCTACTCGAGCGGCAGAAAAGGAAAGCTTGCGCTGTACATGGTGCCGTTCGCAATGATTGCACAGTGCGGACAAGCGTCCGGCACTGTGCAATCACCGCGAACGGCATTTTTCTATCATACTCTGCAGCTCGCGGAGCTCTGCGTAGTGCGAAGGAGTTTTTTATGCACTTCGTGGTGTACTGCGTAGTGCAACTCCGCGAACTCCGCCCAGGATTACTTTGCGCTGCACCAGAACACTTCATAATTAACAAATTTCTTCCACTACAAAATCTTCAACATCTACATCAACTTCGGCCCCAGTGAATCAGGCTCCTGCCTAACACCTCTGAACTCAAGAATCTCATCTGCGGAGTCCCTCAAGGAACTTCACTGAACCCTGCACTCTTCAACATTTACATGGCTCCATTCACCCAGTGCATAAGATCCCATTGAATCAATATTGTATCCTACGCAGACAACACCCAGCTCATCCTCTCCTGCACAGACCACTGGACCACCAGGACCAACTTAAACACCTATATGTTTAACGTAGAAAACTGGATGAAACAGAACTGCCTAAAGATCAACACAGATAAAACGGACGTCTTAGATCATAGGGAACAAGAGCTCTCCATGGTACTCCTCCTGGTGGCCAACAGACCTGGGGCCCACACCCACCCCCACCGATGAAGCCAAAAACTTCAGCATCATTGCGGATGACAGACTCACATTGGCCAGACAAGTTAACGCTGTCACCGCCTCCTGCTTCTTGAGTCTACATATGCTCCACAAGATATTCCATTGGCTCCCCAACGACACCAGTCGCACAGTGCGCACGCCCTCAAAACCAGCAGACTAGACTACGGCAACGCACTCTATGTCGGCATCACAAATACACTTATACAAAGACTCCAGACCACCCAAAACACCACATTCCGACTCATTCTAAACATACCACACAATTCACACATCCCGCCCCACCTCAGAGAGCTACAGTGGCTACTAATCTGGAAGCGTTGCCAATTCAAACTGCTCACACACGCATACAAAACCGTCCACATCAGATCTGCCTTCCTCAGCTTCCACCAACCCAACAAGCAACTGCGCTCAGCATCACTCCACCTTGCACAAATACCCCACATCTGCAGGAACAAGTCTGGGGTGAGGATGTGGCATGACGGCCAGAGCTGCAGACTGTGGAACTGGGGAACTAGTTTCGAGTCTCAGTTTCGGCTCAACATCCGCTGATTCTGGGCAAATCACTTAATTGCCCGTTGCCTAACAAAATTGAATGTGTTTTTGTGTAATGTAACTGGTGCTCGTGTAAAGTGTTCCAATACCTTTGGGTCGAATTCATGCTATATAAAACTGCAAAACAAATAAAGTCAGGGGACGCTCCTTTTCCTATATTGCCGGCAAATCCTGGAATGACCTTCCATGGACTTCCCATTCCTTTTCGAATTCTGCAAGAAACTGAAGACCTGGATATTCAACTAGGAGCCCAATCGGCCTACTGGCATGCCAGTGCCTGGATGGAAAGGGTGCAAAATAATTAGTCAGTGTGTGTATCAAGGGGCAGAGAGTAATGCTGCACAAGATCCTGCCCAGTCAGGCATGTAACCTGTGAGGCAAAAAGAAAAAAGTAGACTTTGAGGAGTGGTTTACGGTGTCACCAAACATCAGTGAGACACCAGTGTCTAAGCCAGAATGCTAAATGACAGGCGCTATGCGCTGTGGGTGCTCGGGGGAGAGGAGAGAAGGATCTATCCACTAGGATGCAGCATGCTTTTAAAAATCCCCCCCAATGAGCTGAGGAATAGGTAGCTATTGCACTAAAGAGTATCAAGGAATAAGGACTGGTTTGTGTTAGGGGCATAAATACTGCCCAGCACAATAGCACATTGGGAGTGCCATGGAGGTAGTCATAGAGAAGAACATAGCAGCCGTCCATGTCTTAAATGGTAGATATAGTATGGAGAGAAATCCAGGTGGAGCCCATACAAATGCACCCCATGAGAAGGGAGAGTAATTAGTGGGAAAAGTGTCCCCGCTAGAGATTTTGCAAACGTTGCGCTTCTAGAGTCAATAGGTGTGTCTCCTATAAGAGCACTGTGTGCACCCCCGTGCACTACAAATAGGAATAAATGAAGTAGGGCCTACTGGCTGCATGCATGCCTCTAATAATTACGGAGACTATTTTGTAGGATGTTCATTCATACTTGCGAGTCTTCGCAGCCATGGATAGGTGCTGGGAGGAAAGCGCTGCTAGTGTTCATCAACTGAAAGGAAAAGAAGGTTTGACATGCATGGGTGCTATGGAAATGTGAGGCTGCTGAGGGGTGACTAAAATTAAAAGGAAACTGGTAATACCATCACGATGAGGGGCAGTGAGTAAACGGCTTCCCATTCAAACAACAGAAACCCATTGTAAACGTTCTACGGGGGGTTGGCATGTGTGCGCAGCTGTCAAGGGGACAAAAGCTAGAAAGGTGCTGCAACTAGCCCTGGGCATAGAGGAAAGTGTTCTCCCGCTCGCAGATGATGGGAGCAAGGAGGGGCTAAACGCAGCAATTACAGCTCACCCCGTTTGAAGGAGACTGATGGAAAAAGCCCCAATAAGGGCAGTTGTATGTGGCCTCGCAGAGCCGCATGCGCCATGGTATATACCAGTGGTGGTTGGCATCTACAGGAGGATGGATAAAATATATAAAAAACACTTACCTCACTACAGGACCTCCTCGCCTTTTGACCTCATCGCGACTGCAATGCAGGCCCCAGCAACTCCCTTTACCAATCCTGGTGCTGCTGTCACCAGCATGAGAGCAGCTCCCTGATTGGAGGGAGCAACTTGTCTCGGTGCTCCACAGTGCTCTGTTAGAAGTTTTAGAGTCTGCATGTCTGGCTGGGCATCGCAAGATGGCTGACCAAATGGACATGAGCCCTTTGAAAAGTGCACAGACAGCCCACCCTCCTCTCTGCAGCTGCTCTCACTAAGCCCCGTCCTGATTCTCAGTTCGGGCGGGAGGCTGAAAAATAAAAAGGTAATTTTTCATCTTGGGGGCATTTAAGTGGGGCGCCGCTCCGCTGCTCCAACGGAGGAGTCGCCCCTGACAGAGAACAGTACAACTCTGATTTCGTTACAAATGGCTGCTCCAAAATGAGTGGGAGTGGGTGAGGTTGCAGGACGTGGAGGTTCTTGTGGTGTCTGTGGAGGAACGGTAGCACAGATTTGCCCCATGGATGGGTAGGACACTTTCCTCTATCTGGTCACCCTCTGGCATGAGGGCGCTAACGTAAGTGTTTCAGGAACTGACCCGCTTTGGGGGCAATGCTGCACACCCACTGCTGGAATAATGCACTAAGTCACAACATGAGCAGTACGCTCTAGGTGGTAAGCCATGGGCTTGTGACACAGTATGCCCAAGTGAGAAGGAGCCCCATCTATGAAGAGGGAGTAGGCCACTGAGGTTGCGGTGTGCCCAGCAAGGCAGGGAAGGTTCATGACTGTGTAGAAGCTGCCAGCCATAATCAATATCCCCTAATACGGAGGCGACGCTGAAAGCACAATGGGAGAAGTCGGAACCCGGGCCGGGGAAGGCGAAGCCAGACCCAATGGGGGCCCGGGACAAACGCCGCCCGGAAGCGGGAAACCCCCCTCCCCTCCAAGTCGCAAAGCCCGCGAAATGGGGCGACCAGGATTGGTCACCCCAGGGCAAGCTACAGCTCCCCCAATCCGGGGGCGAGCTGTTGAGCGGCGAGGGGGGATAAAAAGGGGCACAAGGCCCACTGAGCAACGAAGAAGGAATGATGGAACCTCGCCGTTTGGATCCTCGACAAGGAGCAGCGCAGCAGTAGCTGCGGTCCGGGAGAAGGCGGCAGGAACCAGCGGTAACCGGATCCAGCGTCGGAGCAGTCCGGGGAGGACTGACCAGCCAGGCCTACCTGCGAGCAGATCAGCAATCAGGCGTGGGGCAGGATCCGGCTCGGCCTTCCAGCGTTCACCCCGAAGTGCAGCAGCGGATTGTCCCTCGACTCCCCTGGAGCATTGTGGCAGCGGCTCCTGATCGTTTCAACGCCGGGAGCCAGGGAACGTGAGACATGGTGGAGCATTGTGGTCGGCTCCACATTCAACTGCAGTGCTGGGAGCCAGGAAGGAGACACGGCGGCGGGCGGGGCCTGCTTTAAAGGCTCCCTCTTTAAAGGTACGCGGACCCCTTGACAGGAGAGGGCGCAAAGGGGGCAGCAAGCAGGCGCGGCCCAAAGGGGGCCAGGGTAAGTTGTGAACTTGGGTACGCAGCTAGGCATAAGCAATCTAGCAATGCAGGGGCCTTGGCCCATATATCCTCCATGGCAGGCAGGGCATGGAAGAGACCAGCGGGGTTTCCAAGGGGAGGCATGGGAGCACGGACCGGCTCACCCAGCAGCATGGATGCCTTGGTGGCAATGGCCTGGGGCAGGTTCCCCCTTCGGGGGAGGCCTCCCATGGGGTACCGAAAGGAATGGGGTTAGCCAGGAGCCACAACAAAGATCAGACCGTGGGTGGGGGGCGCAAAAGGGTCAGCAGGCAAGGGAAAGGAAAACCCCCAACAGGCAAAGCTAAGTGAGAAAGCGATACAGGACGAGGAGCAGCCCCCAGTGTCACTAATACTGGAAAAAACAGAGCAGAAGAGGATCCGGACCCAAAGGAGAAGCCGGCCAGCGAGTACCTACGCACTTCCCGGGAGACCCTCCCACCACAACGAAACTCCTGGGGTTGGCCAATCTCATCCCAATAGCAGTAAAGGAAAGAATATGGAGGAAAGAATTTATAGAAATGTTTTCCCTGCTATAAGTTCGCCAGGCAGGCTTGGACCTGACGGTGCAGGACAAAAAAGACAAAGACAGGAGGGAAAGACGCAAGCCCAGGGTAGAGCAATCACTAGAAAATTGGCTGAGAGCATTCAGGACCCTGGCCTGCGTTTTCATCGAAACGTTCCCCCAGAGTGCTGCTGCACTTATTTTATATAGGCAAAAGGTGCACGATGCACAACAGCAATATCAGGGGGATGCATGGTTGAGATACGATGAGGGCTTCAGGGAAAAGATGCAGACCTGGCAGGGGATCGAATGGGACTGTCAGGACATGGAGGGGTTCACAACACACACGGTGGCTGCCAGAGAGGGGGCCAGCACAAGAGATCACAATTTTCGTCCCTACGGGAGTAAAGGTAAATACGAAGGGCAGGGACAAGGGTTCAAAGGAAAGAACCAGGGAAATAACAAATCAGGAAAATCATGCTGGAAGTTCGACAAGGACGATTGTAAGTGGGTTTAAGCACGCATGTGGGTCCTGCGGGGGGAGCCACCCCGCCATACCCTGCAGGCAGGCCCAGGAAACTGGGGCCAGCAAAGAAAAGGCAGGCACTTAAAAAGTGAGGAGCAGGCCCCCCAGGCGGGGGCAGCCGGTGTGCGGGTGGGGGACAGCCGCTACCAACCCCCATAAAAACAGGCAGGCTATTATACCTATTAGGTCATTATCTCAAGGCGACAGACAAGTAAAGGTTAGCAGAAGGTTTCACACAAGGTTTTCCAATCCCTTACAAGGGACCCAAGGGCGCCCGGGAAAGCGGAACCTAAAATCAATAGGAGACAACCCCGGGGTGGCGCGGCAGAAGGTAGAGAAGGAAGTTCAGCTGGGCCAGGTGGCCGGCCCGTTCACTTCCCCCCCACTAGAGGACCTGGTGGTATCCCCTCTGGGCGTGGTGCCCAAAAAGGAGCCAGGCAAGTTCAGGTTAACACATCACCTGTCACACTCCCACGGTGACTCCATCATCGACTGGCTTGAACAGGGGAGTTGCTCAGTAGCCTATGCATCGGTGGACGATGCGGTGGACCTGATAAGGCAGGCAGGGGTGGGGGCCCTATTGGCAAAGACAGACATAGAATCAGCCTTCCGCCTCTTGCCAGTACACTCAGATAGCTACCATTTGCTAGGTTTCCAACTAGACGGACAATACTACTATGACAAATGCCTGCCGATGGGGTGCTCAGTATCCTGTGCATACTTTGAGGCTTTTAGCGGATTCCTGGAGTGGGAACTAGGAACACGCGCCCCGGTGGGAGGACGGGTTCATTACTTAGACGACTTCCTCTTTATCGGCAGGGCAGGTACAGGGGAATGCGCCAACCTCCTTCAAAGCTACATAGAGCTGGCCAGGGAATTGGGAATTCCCCTAGCTCAAGACAAGACAGAGGGCCCGGCCACGAAACTGTCTTTCCTCGGGATAGAGCTGGACTCGGTGGCCGGGACATGCAAATTGCCGCCCGAGAAGGTGGCGGAGCTAAGAGAGATTATTGGTAGATTGAGGCAACAAAAAAGGAAACGCTAGGCGAGGTGCAGCAGCTGCTGGGAAAATTGAATTTTGCCACAAGGGTAATCCCCGCGGGCGCGCCTTTGTGAGACGATTGGCTTGGATGACCAGGGGCATGACACAGAGGCACCACAGGGTCCGCCTGATGCAAGAGGTAAAAGAGGACCTGGGGCAGTGGGAAAACTTCCTGACCAATTTCAACGGAACCCTCGTGTGGCGTGAGCCTTGGGTGCAGGCAAACCAGCTCGAGCATTACACAGTCTCAGCCGGGGGTTTTCGCTTCGGGGCCATCCTAGGGACAGCATGGATGGCAGGGGCCTAGCCGGAAACCTGGTAAAGGACAGGGGCCACCGCAAACATCTCCTTACTGGAGTTGTTCCCCATCGTGTTGGCATTCCACATTTGGTCACAACGGCTGGAGAACAGACAGATAATGCTATGGTCTGACAACCACGCAGTGGTGCAGGCAATCAATACGGGGACAGCGAAATGTACGGCGGTGGTCAGTCTGCTGCGAAGACTAGTCGACTGTCAGCTGAGGGCAAACATCGCGCTTAGGGCACGACACATCCCAGGGGTAGACAACTCAATTGCGGATGCCATTTGTCATTTTCAGTGGGCGAAATTCCGAGAGCTCGCCCCGGACGCGGACCAAGGGATGACCCCGGTGCCGGAAGAAGCATGGGCATGGGTGGACCTGGGTTAGAGAAGATGCTGGACAGCGCACTGGCCCCAAAAACAAAGATCTGTTACCGTAAGTGCTGGGCAACATTTACAGCCATCACAGGGCTAGCAGGGGGCCAGCTGGCAGGGCAAGGGGAGGTCTTAGACTTCATAGAATGGGCCTTCTTGTCGGGAAAGACAAAATCCTGGGCCCAGGCCCACCTGAATGCCGCAGCATACTACACGAAAATGGCAGTGGGGAGGACCCGACTAGGGGTTTCCAATGTAGAATGGCATTGAAGGGTTGGGGTAGGATGCAACAAGCAAGAAAGGACACAAGGAGGCCCATTCACTTTGAAATACTACAACGTATGATAGGGGCCCTTGGGGGAATATGCACCTCGGAGTGGGAAGCCATACTCTTCCGGGCAGCATTCGCGCTGACGATTTTTGGGGCTTACAGGGTCAGCGAGTTGGTGGCCCCAGGTGTGGGTGACCTGGGGACAGCATGCATTCAGAGGACCGACATAGAGCTAAGGGAAGGGCATATGTATTGTCGTGTAGTTCCTACAGTACCCCTGCAGGACCTGCACGTTTGGATAACATAAACTGTGGGCTTGGTGTTAGACTGACTCTGTGCACCCCCACCGTATATGTTAGCCGGATTTGCATTAGCTAGCTCACAGTGCCACTAGAATCTCCTCTTATCGGGGAGAGTTTAGTTTCTGGCAACCTCAGATCATGACAACCCTAATTCCTCAGAATCGTGGAAACAATGTACTACTTTTCGCTCAGTCACTCGTGCTTACTTATTTGGTTTGTCTCAGAGAGTTACACAGAATAAACAGTCTAGGCGTTTCAATAAGTATTTATTGAACAGTTGTTATTCTAGTGTAAAATATATGTGCTGCAGCAACCAGCAGACAATAGCAGAGATATATTATCTGTGAGAAGTTGGCCTGGTATATGCTGTCCACTAATTATAGTGGGCACCTTGCACCAGTCCAAACAACCCCTTATTGGAGATAGGTTAAAGACAACCTTTATTGAAAGCTATCCTAGTGGTAGCTATGGAGAGCAGCCTTCAGGCTAAGTCTTGAAGGAATGTAAAGCAGCTTGTTTTACCAGTCTATAATCTCTTGAGTGACCAAATGAAAGAGCACCACACCAGGTATATATTCAAAATATATGTATTTATTGCTAAACACACCCCTCTAGTCTCTTTATGAGGCTAGAGTTCGAAATACATAAGTTATAAGATATTAAATCACAGTAATAGCACAAATACACGTTTGGGCCTAGGGGCGTACCAAACCATATACCAATAAAGTGGTATGCGAACCACGACTGAACTAGACACTAGGCCTAGAGCCTCTAGAAGTGCTTGGACCACAAGTAACCACCCAAGGTAGTGACACAGGGGACCCACGGGAGACGCGTGCAGTGTAAATACACAACCGCGATACGCCGTTAACTTCTATGGAGAAAGTCGGGATCGGGAAAATAGAGAAAAGGGACACTTAAAGAGGACTAGGACAAAACCCTTTGAGATCTAGGACTTTGAAGAGTCTCTACCCACGGGAGCACCGGAGTACTCGTGTTACCTCACCCAGGAAGCCGGGTGCATAGGTGCCTTTCGGGGTCGGGTTTCGTCGTCGATTCGAATGGCGATCTGCTGCGAAGTGCTGCTGGCGGCCAAGAGAAAAGTGTCCGGGTGGATCCAAGAGTGGATCGGAGTTCTGAAGAACCTGAAAGCAGAGGGGACAGAGTCTGGGTCACTAGCCAGTGACCAGGAAGGCGATGGACAGATGCCCACCGATGTCGAGTGCTTCAGGTGCGTTGACGGTCGTCTTGACTCTTCAGCCACGAGGTCCAGGAGGCGTTGTCGGTGACCAGGAGCAGGATTCGGGCTGGTACACAATGTCTGTCGAGTGCTGAGGTGTCAGCGACCGGATTGGACCCAACAAGCTTTGGCAACGGCAAGTCTCGGTGAAGATGTAGATCGTCGATGGTGCAGACCAGCAAGGTCTGTGGAACTCACCC
This sequence comes from Calotriton arnoldi, assembly GCA_963921515.1. Lineage (NCBI taxonomy): Eukaryota > Metazoa > Chordata > Amphibia > Caudata > Salamandridae > Calotriton > Calotriton arnoldi. The sequence goes on along the minus strand of CAWUFW010009052.1, from coordinate 9,518 downwards.
AGCGAGGGTAAGTGAGGGCAAGCCTGGAGCAACCAGGATGCCAAGTAAGAAAAGGATTGGCCTTCGTTAAGGGCTACTAGCCAACGGGCTAGCGACCGCAAAGGAGCCTCGTGACGCCGCACGTGGATCTGGCTTACAGGACACTCGTGGAGTGGGGGCCAGTGATCTTCGGTGCAGGTGGTGCTGGAGGCTAGGGCTACTCGGAGCCCAAAGCACGACTTCTTGGGGGACCCAGAAGATGATGCACTTGCAAATGTGCTCGGTGTCCAGGGGTCACGGTCTCAAGTCACCCACGATAGCCACGGGCCTCAGCTTTGCTGGGGACTCAGGGTAGCCTCGGAGAAGTCTGAGAATCCACCTCTGATGATGCGATGACTTCGGCGTCCGACAGGAGCTTCAGAAATGCGAACCGGACAGATGCTTCTTTGGTGCCTGCCAAGCAGGGAGTCACTCCTTGACCCCAAGGGAGATTCTTCAGTCCTCTAATCTTGTCGTAGAGCGTCGAAGGTCCAGGATTCAGTTTCAGAGTTTCGTCCAGGTATAATCTAAAGTCCTAAGGACTGGGTTCCTACCTTTATTCTAAAAATAGGGGTTGGACTACTCTGTGGCCCCACCTATGGGTGGGTCAGGGCAGAGGGTGGCTACACCCCTTTCCCTTTGTCCAGTTCGCGCCAAAGCAGGGGCTGCAAGCCCCTGATCCGGTTTGAACTGGGGTATGCACTAGGGACACCAAATGTGCCCCCAGTGCAGGACTTCAAAGCACCCGAAAGTGCTCCCGCCCAGCCCCAATACACATTATCCTGTCTGGGGAGGTGGTCACACCTCCCTGGGACAGGAAACCTGTGTCCAGGCCTCCCCTGCCGGAGTTTCGTCCAGCAGCAGGAGGCCAGACTCGTGTCTGTGGCAGCAGCATCCATTTTGTGATGCCAGGGCTCTGGAAAGAAGTTACCGGACTCGTCAGAGTTAACATGTCTTTCCCTCTAGAAGGGTGGAATGCTACCCCCGCCGCCAGGATTGGCGGGGGGTAGTATTCCAAGATGTTTGACAACAAACACAACATGTTTAGGTGCAGCCATTCCAAAGTTAGCATTTTACCGCGAGGATATAATGCGCTTAAGAGTATATGGTCAGGCTGCACTACAAACAGCATCAGAGATGGTCTCCAAACGCTGCAGAGGGCCCTGCTCATGCAGGGGCACCCTCTCACATAGGAACCATGCACTCTGTCTTTAGGATTGATAAGGCCTGCCTTAGGAGTGACTTATAGGTTTATATGTGTGTATGTATTTCGTGATATAGGTAACCTATATCACAGTAAGGAGTGCATGCACCACCTTACACAGGCTGCAGTAGCAGACCTGTGGTGTCAGTTTGGATGGCCTTCCAGGGGTGGCATAATACATGCTGCAGCCCCTGGCAGGTCCTATGAGGTACCTATGCCCTTGGTACATAGTATACCATATACTAGGGACTTATAAGGGCACTCAGATTCCAATCAGTGATGTGCCTAAGGCACATGGAAACCATTTTAGAGAGGAAGCAGCTAGGCTGGGGTTCTGATTAGCAGGGCCCCAGCCAGACTAATGTCGAAAAACAGTGAAGCATCAGCAAAAAGTGGGGGTACCCATGTGAAGCAGATCCTACTCTCCTACACAACCCCCAAACGTAGGGACATTAAACTAACCTTGCCCAGTTAAGTCTTCATGTTCTAAGTGGAAATACCTAGAGAGTCCATCTGCATTCGCATGGTTACTCCCAGGCCTATGTTCCACTGTAAAGTCCATCCCCTGTAGGGAAATGGACCACCTAAGCAGTTTGGGGTTTTCACCCTTCATTTGTTTTAGCCATAAGAGGGGCTTATGGTCTGTCTGAACCAGGAAGTGTGTACCAAACAAGTATGGCCTCAACTTCTTCAGAGCCCAGACCACAGCAAAGGCCTCCCTCTCTATGGCTGACCAACGTTTCTCTCTAGGGGTCAGCCTTCTGCTAATAAAAGCTACTGGCTGATCCTGACCTTCTTCATTCAATTGTGACAGTACAGCCCCTACCCCCAATTCAGATGCATCAGTTTGAACAATGAACTTCTTGGAGTAATCAGGACTCTGCAGAATTGGAGCAGTGCACATGGCCTGCTTGAGGTCATCAAATGCCTTTTGACAGCTAACTGTCCACTGAACCTTTTTGGGCATTTTCTTAGAAGTTAAGTCATTCAGGGGTGTCACTATTGATCCATACCCCTTGACAAATCTCCTATAGTACCCAGTCAGGCCTAAGAAGGCTCTCACCTGAGTCTGGGTAGTGGGAGCAGTCCAGTCCATGATGGTCTGGATCTTGCTCTGCAAAGGTTGAACCTGGCCTCCACCCACAAGGTGGCCCAGGTACACAACCTGACTCTGCCCTATCTGGCACTTAGTGGCCTTGATAGTCAGGCCTGCCTTTTGCAGGGCCTGTAAAACATTCCTGAGGTGGACCAGGTGATCCTCCCAGGTGGAGCTAAAGACAGCAATATCATCTAGATAAGCTGCACTATAGGCTTCCAGTCCTGTGAGAACTGTATTCACCAACCTCTGGAAAGTGGCAGGTGCATTCTTCAGACCAAAGGGCATTACCACAAATTGATAATGCCCACTAGGGGTTGAGAATGCTGTTTTGGAGCTTTGCAGTATCAGCTAGTCTGATCTGCCAGTAGCCAACTGTTAGGTCAAATGTGCTGAGATATTTGGCAGAGGCCAAAGTATCTATGAGCTCATCTGCCCTGGGTATTGGATGGGCATCAGTCCTAGTGACTGCATTGAGACCCCTGTAGTCTACACAGAACCTCATCTCTCTCTTTCCACCACTGGTGTGAGGTTTCTGTACAAGGACTACTGGACTAGCCCAAGGGCTATCTGAGGGTTCAATAACTCCCAATTCCAACATTTTCTGGACTTCAGTCCTGATACAGTCCCTGACATGGTCAGGTTGCCTATAAATCTTGTTTTTAATAGGCAGACTGTCCCCAGTGTCCACTTCATGAGTGCACCAGGTGGTCTGACTGGGTGTCAGTGAAAACATATGTCGAAACTGATTGAGGACTTGCCTGCAATCAGTTTGTTGCTAGGTAGTGAGGCTGCCTGCCAAGGCTGCACCATCAACTGACCCATCGTCAGGGTTCTGTGAGAGCAGGTCAGGGAGTGGGTCACTCTCTTCCTCCTGCCCTTCATCAGTAGCCATGAGCAAGCCCATGTCTGCCCTGTCCACATATGGTTTTAACCTGTTGACATGGAGAACCCTGTGGGGACTCCTGGGTGTTCCTAGGTCCACTAAATAAGTGACCTCACCCTTCTGCTCAACAATAGTGTGGGGTCCACTCCATTTATCTTGGAGAGCTGCTGGGGCCACTGGCTCCAACACCCACACCTTCTGTCCTGGCTGGTAAACAGTCAGAACAGCCTTTTGGTCATGCCAGGCCTTTTGAAGTTCCTGGCTAGCCTCAAGGTTTTTGGTTGCCTTTTTCATGTACTCAGCCATCCTGGAGCGGAGACCAAGTACATAGTCCACTATATCTTGCTTTGGGGGCTTGAGAGGTAACTCCCATCCTTCCTTCACCAAGCACAGTGGACCCCTCACAGGGTGGCCAAACAGAAGTTCAAAGGGCTGTAACCAACCCCCTTCTGAGGCACCTCCCTATATGCGAATAAAAGGCAGGGCAAGAGTATGTCCCATCTACGCCTAAGCTTTTCTGGGAGCCCTGTAATCATGCCCTTCAAGGTTTTGTTGAATCTCTCAACTAAACCATTGCATTGTGGGTGATAGGGTGTGGTGAACTTAGAAGTCACTCCACACTCCTTCCACATTGCTTTTAAGTACCCAGACATGAAGTTAGCACCCCTGTCTGATACTACCTCCTTAGGAAAGCCCACTCTTGAGAAGATTCCCAGGAGGGCCCTTGCCACCACAGGTGCTGTAGTGGTCCTGAGGGGAATAGCTTCTGGGTACCTGGTGGCATGATCCACTACCACCAGGATAAACCTGTGCCCAGAGGCTGTTTGGGGATCCATGGGACCAACAATGTCAATCCCTACCCTTTCAAAGGGCACCCCCACCACAGGTAGTGGTATCAGGGGGCCTTTGTAGTGCCACCTGCTTTGCCACTGGCTTGGCAGGTTACACAGGAGCGACAAAACTCCTTACTGTCTTCAGACATGTGGGGCCAGTGAAAGTGAGGGACAATTCTGTCCCAAGTCTTGTTCTGGCCCAGGTGACCTGCTAAGGGAATATCATGGGCTAGGGTCAATAGGAAGCCCCTGAACTTCAAAGGTATTACCAACCTCCTGGTAGCACCAGGCTTGGGGTCTCTACTCTCTGAGTACAGGAGTCCATCATCCCAATACACTGTATGGGGACCACTAGCTTTCCCAGCAGCCTCAGCAGCAGCTTGCTGTCTGAGGGGTTCAAGGGAGGGGCAGCTCTGCTGCTCCTGGCTCAGATCTGCCCTAGAAGGTCCCCCTGTCCCCAAGAACTCAACCTGGTCAGGTTCAAGTTCCTCTGGGACAGTTCCTTCTTCAGGGCTGAGATCATCCCCCTCAAGGGACTGATCTTCCTCCTGAGCCAAGGGGAAGGCACTGCCTTAACCCTACTACTCCTCCTCTTGGAAGGCACTTGGTCCATTCTTCCAGAATCCAAGGCCTGTTCAGTGCTAGACATTTTGGCTTGTGACCTGGTCACAGCAAACACATCTGCAGGGATCCCCAGCATTTCTGCATGGGTCCTGAGCTCCACTTCTGCCCAAGCAGAAGTCTCTAAGTCATTGCCAAGCAAGCATTCGACTGGTAGGTTTGCACTTACCACAACCTTCTTAAGGCCAGTTACCCCTCCCCAGGAGAAGTTAACAACTGCCAGAGTATGGTCTGTTCTGACATTGCTAGCATTGGTCACTTGGTACATCTCACCAAGCATAACTTGCCCAGGTAGCACAAGGTCTTGTGTCACCATTGTGACACTTGCCCCTGTGTCCCTAAATGCCAAAGCCTCACGTCCATTGATTAAAGGCTGTTGTCTGTACTTGCCCAGATTACTGGGACTCACAGTGGAGGTCACATCCATGCCTCCATCACAGACTAACACAGCCTGAGTCAGTTCTCTGACTAAGTCAGAGCCCAACTCAGTTCCCAGGGTGAACCCTACTAAACCCTTTGCTGGAGCACTTCCACCAACTGTACTAGGGGAACAGGTGCCTTAGGGGCATTGGTGGGTGCTGGACTGGAGTCTTTGGACTTGGTGCAATCACTGGTCCAGTGGGTCTTTTGCTTACAGACCTTGCACCATGGTTTTCTTTGGCCTTTCCCTTTGGTAGACTGTGAATCCCCACCAGAAGAAGATTTTTGGGGGCCTGATGAAGACTTTTGATCTTTACCCTTCTCCCCACCCTTGTCAGAGTTCTTAGCATCTTGCTTCTTGGTTTCCCCACCTTGGTTCTGTACCTTCTGCTTCACCCTGGTTCTGACCCATTTGTCTGCCTTCTTTCCCAATTCTTGGGGAGAGGTCAGATCAGAGTCTACCAGGTATTGATGCAACAGCTGATTTTGACAGTTATTAAGAATCTGCTCCCTCATTATCAGATTGTACAATCCTGAGAAGTCACACACCTTACTGCCCATCAACCAGCCTTCCAGAGCCTTGGCAGAACAATCCACATAGTCTACCCAGTCTTGAGTCTGTGCTTTTTGGGTGTCTCTGAACTTCAACCTGTACTGTTCAGTGGTTAGGCCAAACCCATCAATAAGAGCACTCTTCAAGACCTTGTAATTATCAGCATCCTCCTCTCTAACAGTGAGGAGCTTATCTCTACCTTTGTCAGCAAAGGAGAGCCACAAGATTGCTGCCCACTGCTCCTGAGGGACCTTCTGTACTTTACAGGCCCTCTCTAAGGCAGTTATCCATTTGTGGATATCATCCCCACTCTGGTAGGGAGGGACAATCTTGCTCAGGTTCCTATGGTCATAGGACCTTTCCCTGTCTCTAGGGACATGGCTGCCACCATGGGACTCTAGTCCCAATTTTCTTCTCTCTCTAAGGAGATCTAGGGATTCCCTATCTAAAGCCAATTGCTTTTTCTGATCTCCAGCTGAGTTTCCTCATACTGGACCAGTCTGGTTCTCCTCTCATGAGAGGATTCCCTCCTGTGAGATGAGACAGAGCTCCCTATAGAGGTGCCAGAGTGGTTAGACTCCTGAGAAGGAGATCTAGACTTCCTGGGCACACTCTTAATCCTTCCTGGGGGGACAAAGAGGGCATCATCTTGATCATCCTCATCATCATCCACAGGAGGGATTGGGTTTTCCAGGTCAGGGCCATTGTCACCCTCCTGGCCAGTTTCAGAGGGGGGGCTGGGGGTATTGGTACCCCTGGCCTCGTCCTCTTCATCTGCCCCACCCTCAGCTCCTACCCCTTCAGTCCCTACAGATCTTACTAAGGTCATAAGCCACCAACAACTCCTTGAGGTGTTGGGTGGTGGGGCTTTGGCCTGTCCTTATTTTTCTCAAGTTACATAAAGCTCTCAATTCCAAGAATGGGAGTGTATCATACTTGGAGGGTGGAAGCTCAATGGCTTCCTGCAAGGATTCTTTGGATCCTGCCCTTAAAGACATTACTAGTGTGGTGTGGTGTATGCACTACCTACTCTAGTGTGGCCTACTAAACTCTCTTGAGTTGTAGAAAGGGTTGTGCTATCCCTTAACACACAACTCTAAGTTCAGTAGAACTTACTGTATTCTAAGCTTAAATTATATGTACCTTAGGTACCTTTAGTGGTTTTCAGTTGATCAATTCAATTGAGATTATCTGGTAAAACAATAGCAAGCTGGAATCCCACACGCTGCACACCAATGTGAGAAGTTGGCCTGGTTTATGCTGTCCACTAATTATAGTGGGCACCTTGCACCAGTCCAAACAACCCCTTATTGGAGATAGGTTAAAGACAACCTTTATTGAAAGCTATCCTAGTGGTAGCTATGGAGAGCAGCCTTCAGGCTAAGTCTTGAAGGAATGTAAAGCAGCTTGTTTTACCAGTCTATAATCTCTTGAGTGACCAAATGAAAGAGCACCACACCAGGTATATATTCAAAATATATGTATTTATTGCTAAACACACCCCTCTAGTCTCTTTATGAGGCTAGAGTTCGAAATACATAAGTTATAAGATATTAAATCACAGTGATAGCACAAATACACGTTTGGGCCCTAGGGGCGTACCAAACCATATACCAATAAAGTGGTATGCGAACCACGACTGAACTAGACACTAGGCCTAGAGCCTCTAGAAGTGCTTGGACCACAAGGAACCACCCAAGGTAGTGACACAGGGGACCCACGGGAGAGCGCGTGCAGTGTAAATACACAACCACGATACGCCGTTAACTTCTATGGAGAAAGTCGGGATCGGGAAAATAGAGAAAGGGACACTTAAAAGAGGACTAGGACAAAACCCTTTGAGATCTAGGACTTTGAAGAGTCTCTACCCACGGGAGCACTGGAGTACTCGTGTTACCTCACCCAGGGAAGCCGGGTGCATAGGTGCCTTTCGGGGTCGGGTTTCGTCGTCGATTCGAATGGCGATCTGCTGCGAAGTGCTGCTGGCGGCCAAGAGAAAAGTGTCCGGGTGGATCCAAGAGTGGATCGGAGTTCTGAAGAACCTGAAAGCAGAGGGGACAGAGTCTGGGTCACAAGCCAGTGACCAGGAAGGCGATGGACAGATGCCCACCGATGTCGAGTGCTTCAGGTGCGTTGACGGTTGTCTTGACTCTTCAGCCACGAGGTCCAGGAGGCGTTGTCGGCGACCAGGAGCAGGATTCGGGCTGGTACACGATGTCTGTCGAGTGCTGAGGTGTCGGCGACTAGATTGGACCCAACAAGCCTTGGCAACGGCAAGTCTCGGTGAAGATGTAGATCGTCGATGGTGCAGACCAGCAAGGTCTGTGGAACTCACCCAGCGAGGGTAAGTGAGGGCAGGCCTGGGGCAACCAGAATGCCAATGAAGAAAAGGATTGGCCTTCGTTAAGGGCTACTAGCCAACGGGCTAGCGACCGCGAAGGAGCCTCATGACGCCGCACGTGGATCTGGCTTACAGGACACTCGTGGAGTGGGGGCCAGTGATCTTCGGTGCAGGTGGTGCTGGAGGCTAGGGCTACTCGGAGCCCAAAGCACGACTTCTTGGGAGACCCAGAAGATGATGCACTTGCAAATGTGCTCGGTGTCCAGGGGTCACAGTCTCAAGTCACCCACGATAGCCACGGGCCTCAGCTTTGCTGGGGACTCAGGGTAGCCTCGGGGAAGACTGAGAATCTACCTCTGGTGATGCGATGACTTCGGCGTCCGACGGGAGATTCAGAAATGCGAACCGGACAGATGCTTCTTTGGTGCCTGCCAAGCAGGGCTGGGTTCCTACCTTTATTCTAAAAATAGGGGTTGGACTACTCTGTGGCCCCACCTATGGGTGGGTCAGGGCAGAGGGGTGGCTACACCCCTTTCCCTTTGTCCAGTTTGCGCCAAAGCAGGGGCTGCAAGCCCCTGATCCGGTTTGAACTGGGGTATGCACAGGGACACCAAATGTGCCCCCAGTGCAGGACTTCAAAGCACCCGAAAGTGCTCCCGCCCAGCCCCAATACACATTATCCTGTCTGGGGAGGTGGTCACACCTCCCTGGGACAGAAACCTGTGTCCAGGCCTCCCCTGCAGGAGTTTCGTCCAGCAGCAGGAGGCCAGACTCGTGTCTGTGGCAGCAGCATCCATTTTGTGATGCCAGGGCTCTGGAAAGAAGTTACCGGACTCGTCAGAGTTAACATGTCTTTCCCTCTAGAAGGGTGGAATGCTACCCCCGCCGCCAGGATTGGCGGGGAGTAGTATTCAAGATGTTTGACACCAATCACGACATGTTTAGGTGCAGCCATTCCAAAGTTAGCATTTTACCGCGAGGATATAATGCGCTTAAGAGTATATGGTCAGGCTGCACTACAAACAGCATCAGAGATGGTCTCCGAACGCTGCAGAGGGGCCCTGCTCATGCAGGGGAACCCTCTCACATATGAACCATGCACTCTGCCTTTAGGATTGATAAGGCCTGCCTTAGGAGTGACTTATAGGTTTATATGTGTGTATGTATTTCGTGATATAGGTAACCTATATCACAGTAAGAGGTGCATGCACCACCTTACCCAGGCTGCAGTAGCAGACCTGTGGTGTCAGTTTGGATGGCCTTCCAGGGGTGGCATAATACATGCTGCAGCCCCTGGCAGATCCTCTGAAGTACCTATGCCCTTGGTACATAGTATACCATATACTAGGGACTTATAAGGGCACTCCAGATCCCAATCAGTGATGTGCCTAAGGCACATGGAAACCATTTTAGAGAGGAAGCAGCTAGGCTGGGGTTCTGATTAGCAGGGCCCCAGCCAGACTAATGTCGAAAAACAGTGAAGCATCAGCAAAAAGTGGGGGTACCCATGTGAAGCAGATCCTACTCTCCTACATTATCAGCAGTA